>OY998178.1:196413187-197679513 GCA_963921935.1 Galeruca laticollis
TTAACAAACGGCTATCGATACATTTCCCTCGACAGGCAGTATAATGTTCTTTTTCTTCTCTTTAAGTGAGGGGTGCCAAATATAAATTTGAAATCTATTTTCAACTTTGAAATTGATTTTTTACATCAAAATCCACTGAAATTAATCTAAAAAATAGAAAAACGATTAAATAGAGTTTTAAGGCAAATTTTGAATTAATTTTAAAGTAACAAATTACGATATTCCTTTCGTTATTGAAGAAAACGGTATGTAATCTTGATATGAAATTTTCGTATTGAACAAAATATTTTCCGGTTATAATGAATAACACAAATATTTTTTCGCGTTTTATCATAATTTGTAACAAGTGTTAGAAGTCTACACAACAAATCGATAAAATGAAATAGTTAATAGCAATTTCAGTAGAGGATTTTTGGCCTTTTTTGGAGGATCAGTCGGTTAACTTTTTTTTTGTTGCAACAATAATGTTGACACTTTTCTATATTTACAATAGAATATATTATTTTTTAAGTATTGTAAAAAAGATTTTCATGATATATCCGTTTTTTTTCTCTTACATTATATATAAACATTTTTAAAAGTTAAATTAAATCAATTTAATCTGAAAATCTACAAAATTAAATTCTTCATATTCGATTAATTGAACCATTTCGTCGGCACTATTGGTATTCGATTCATCGAGGAATGTTGCCTTATTATCATCCCCGCTGAAACTATTATCATCGTCATCATCATCAATATAATTTTCCTGTATCACTTCTCCAGAAATATTGTGACAACTTGAGTCGTTACAATTTTCACACAATTGAGTGCACAACAAGCCAACTTTTTTGCATGTGCATCTAGCAGTTGCGCAGTTGGCTGAGCACCCACAGCTGAAAATAAAATAATTGTAAGGTGTATTATTATACTAATAATTGTATAAATACAGGTATCAATCAACTCAAAAAATTAATAATTACCAGTTTTAATAAATCTTTGGGAGCTGGATAATCAGTGTTTGCAACAGGTAGCATCATCGTGTTGGTTTTTTTCCATCCCCATTCTTCAGGATTTAAGTCGCTCCCCAACGATTGTTGGACTTGATAAAAAACACGATATGCGTGTTGGCGCAATGCCGATGCAGTTGGTGGAAAAGCCGCAAATATAGCTTTTTTTAGATTTTCAGTTTTTGCTACTGATGACGTGAATAAGTTGTATCTTAATTGATCAATTGTTGTATCTACTGATGTTTTATCTAATTTATACATATTGAAAAACAATTTTTCAGCTGCTGCACTAATTGTTCCACTAGAACTTTCAGGATTATAAAAACATTCATATGATTTTTGTGAATCTTTGTTTTCTTGCAAAATATTTATTATTAATTTTTTTCCTCTTCGGAATAAAGCACTCGTGGAATCACAACCACTGAATGCATGTGCGAAGAGAATAAATGGTTAAAATTTGGTGTGTGAAGCTGTCGAGTAAAATGTATATGGTTTTTTGCCAGCTGTTATTTTACAAAAGTTCAAATTGAAAAGGTTCGAAGTGAGAGCAATCATTAAAACAGATAAATCTGTGTCATTACCAATAACAATTACTGGAATGTCACTTGTTTCTGCTATTGTAATAGCTGTTCTAACAATTAAAACATCAGCATCTTTACGAGCTATTTGTACGTTTATATTATTTTCTTTCAAGTATGCTGTTAAATGGTCAACGAATTTTTGTTTGTTTGCGATGTTTGATAAAAATTTTGGTTTCGTTAATGGATTCAGCATTTCAGGTGTAAAATCTATATCAGCAGCCATATTTTTCTCTTTTCGACGATGTCGTTCGTGTGATTTTATTCCATTATTTTCTATGCTATATCCATAAAAAATAATGTACGCATGTGAACCAAATTGATTTTTTACGTATCGCGAATATATATCAATTATTTGTATGTATGCATAACCATGCGGCCATGATATCTGGTGCAATAACCATCCACCGTCTATAACAGGAATGTGTTCGCTGATGAACCTGACAGAATTTTCAATATTGATGGTGTGAACACTTTATACAATTCTGATTTCGGTGTTTTTCTCATAAAACCATGGTTATCAAACAAACTCAATGGAAATGGCGACAGTTCATCCTGGATATCATTATTCCCAATTAAGATCAGTATAACTGTGCAGTGATATAGAAAACCAGCAAAACTATATCTGCTGATCTTTACAATTATCACTTGAGAAGACAGTTTGAAAGTGGAGAACTCCCTAGATTTTTCTGTTCATTGACGACTTCATATTGTGGGTTCCTTAAGTGTCTTCTGATTTCTAATTCTTCAAGGTAATCCAGTAATTGTTTCTTATCACAAATATATAGTACTTCTAGTTCTGTGTTAGGTGTCAATGGATGATTGGTGTCAAGTAAATGTCTGGCGTAGTGGGATTTATCTGGTTGTTTTAATCTGTATGCTCGTAATTGTTCACTGTATCGGATTTCAAAATTTCAAAGGGTCTGATAAACAATTCCACAGTTTCAATAAATTACTTATTAGTTCATCTTTATTTAAAAAATCTGTTAAAAAAAGTATGTGACACCGTCGCATAACACAACAATACAAAACTTAACCATAAACTATTTTGTCATTTTTGGGCAACCTAAAGTGCACCTTTCCTGGTTTTTAAAACAGAATAAGCAAATGAAACCGGGTTTTCATAAGATATAAAGACATATATAATATAAATAATATCACTATTATATTGCCAAAAACACAGAAATTACTGAATATAAACACTAGCAGTAATGTAACACATCGCAAGCTGACCAGCTGTACAATCTACACGTAAAAACACGCTTGTATGCGATAACGTATTTGCTGCGTGGAGTGTGCGTCAGTGCCGTAGTAAGAATAGGCACTTGAACGGGTTTAAAAATTTTAAAACTTATTTTCCTTTTTTACCGCTAAATTATTGAAGATGAAACGATAGGATCCTTTTTATGTAGAATTTTATTATCTACAACTTTTATTTCGATCTTTTTTCTTCTATTAATCACCGTTCTCAAGATATTTGTGAAAAAGACATTTTTCAACCCTTATTTATTTTTTTTCTCGAAACCCCCTATCCCTATGATCAAATTTGGTATCAAATCTTAATACTGGCGTGTTCAAGCATTGGTTTTCATACTTTGCACCTTCGTTTCCAAAATCATGGTTTAAAACATTTTTTTACTGGACTATGAAACATACCTTTTGTGTTTCCAAATTTCAATGACGTCGAATCCTGTTTTCACTTTGATCACAATTATTTAAATTTTCGTTATTACACACAATAGTTTGGACCGAACTTGATATTTCTCAAAGACGCCACATTTTAAATATTTAACTTTTAACTACAAATGTAATTGCTATATAATAAATATGTCTCTTACCGAAACTCCTCAGAGAAACACTACACTCTTTCTTGATGTCAGCCTACCAACTAAAAAGTGAGTGCAGCTTATCTCTGGTAAACACCTATTATGTTCGAAAAAATTGGCATCTCAAAATATACTTATAGTTCAGTAAAAGATAAGAAAAATAATAAGTTACATGAAATTTATATTCCTAATTCTTGTTAATAAAACGAGATATAAGGTAGTGTTAATTACAGGCAGCTTGACATGGAGCAATAATACCTGCAATGCAATGCAAAAAGCAATATTCCTTGATCACAAGCATGCGCAGATGAAGCTCGGCTGAAAGATCTCGGAATTGTAACTTTATCGGTTTGGTGCCATTTCTATTGCATGCAAGTTGCATTTATAGGAAGAAATCTAGTTACTTTAGGTTTAACAACCAATCAGATGTCAGTCAAATCAGTTGATTTACTCTGGAGCACATTTTTTGCAAAATTATTTTCTTGATTTTTGAAGTATTTTATTTGGATTGCATAATGTCAAACAACTTGCAAGAGTAGTCATATACAATATTTTGACCTTGCAAGAAATTGCATGCGATACAACCTGCAATGCAAGACGCAATATTTTTTCATCGCAAGCATGCGTAGATGAAGTTCAGCTTATAGATCTCGCAATTAAAACTTTATACGTTTGGTACCATTTCTATTGCATGAAAGTTGCAATTTTAGGGAGAAATCCAGTTATTTTTGGTTTAACAACCAACCAAATGGTAGTCAAATCAGTTGATTGACAGGAACGCATTTTTTGTAGAACTAGAACCTTGTTGATTCTTGCTTTTTGTTACTGCTATGCTTTTAAATTTTTTATTCGCCTTGCCTAATCTCAAACAACGTGCAAGATTCGTCTATACAATATTTTGACCTAAACAAGGAATCGCATGCAATTACTTCCAGATTGTATTGCTCCATGTCAAGCGGCCTTCAGTAGATAAGTTCGACATACCTACTATTTCATATGAAAACGCTCAGTAAAGATAAAATCCTTTTTCGGTCCCTATATTTTCTTTATTGAGTTTATAAAAAAGGAACATCTTTCCATTCATAAACTTCGCTGTCTCAATTTTACACAATTTTGATCTCCTACGTTGGCTCATTTCGTAAATTTTTCTTACTTTCTTCCAGTTTTTCTCCGAACCTGTCACCATCTTTTTCGACATCGACGCAACTGGATTTACGAAATGACTAAGGCGATGTATTGAAACATGATACTTTTTAAAAATAACTGAATGTGCTTGTTCGAGCTTTAAAAATTCTATTGCATATTATTTAAACCATTTTCTATGCAGTGTGTTACAAAAATAAAATTTTCGGTTTAAATAATAAAACACGTAGTTGCACCATCTATTTAAGTTCAAGTTCATGTTGATTTATTAACAGGATAGAAATTAATGCATAATTTTAAAAACTGGTAAATTAAGATTTTTGTGCTAAGACATAATTCTTAACCCTTATATATAGCGAAGATTTATCGGTAAAACTGCATAAATGCTGATAGTTTTTATCATGTTTGGCAAGCAAACTGATAACATGATAGCAGTTCTTCATTTAAATTTAGTTTAGTTTGAATATGTTTTGCTGAATCTGCTTAAAATGTACCATAAGCAGCAAGAAAAACGGAACTCACTGAACGGTTTAATGTCAATCAGTCAACCATTTCAAAAGATTTAACACGTTATGCTGTCACTGGGAGTAACTCAAGAAGACTTTGTCAAAGCCGTAGAAGGGTTACATACAACTCCAGATCAAGACCAGTTTTTGACATTTCGTACAATGAGACGAAGATGTGTTATTAATAGGTACTTCTCTATAAAACGAATTTTTAGATCGTTATAATTTTGGAATAAGCCATAATACGATTAGAAGAAGACTTGCCACAAATGACCTGTGCCGTGGAAGGGCACCCACTAGCTCATTATTGACCAGAGAGCATAGAAAGCAACGTTTTGCCTATGAAAATGTTATTTGGAATAATGAAAATTGGGGGAAAATATTGTTCACAGATGAATCTCCATGTTCTCTTTTTTCTGACAGGCGGAACAGAGTACACAAAAGGCCCGGGGTACGCTACGCACAGTGTAGAATTGCAGGGACTGTACAGTATGATGGTGGCTCACTAATGGTGTGGAGTAGGATTAATTTGAATTCTCGCACGACGTTAGTTAGGATAGAGGGCGGCTTACAGTACAAATGTATATACTACAGACCTTTTAGAAGAGCATGTGTTGCCATTTGCTCCATTAGAGGGAATTTCATGCTCATGCATAGTAATGCGAGGCCACATATTGCAAGAATTGTGCAGCAGTATCATCAGGAGATTGGTATTCCTGCCATGGTTTGGCCTGCAAGAAGTCCCGACCTCAAACCAATAGAGTACGTTTAAAAGATGATTATTTAAACCATTAAATACATTAGATCAACTATTTCTGCGATTATTAGAAACTGTGATTGTCAAGGAAAGGTTTTCATAAGAATCCAAATATTGGTATTGTTCTATGGAAATTCATTAGGGGTACTAGGGAGGGTTGATACGGTTAATTCTGGACCTAGGAAATTGAAAGTAGTTTTCATTCAGTGAAATCGGTTTGTGCGGTCTTATATAGCCAACTAAGTTGCAATTAATTGTAGGCAGTTAAAACATGTCAGTTTAAATTATGGTAGGAGATACCTGGTATTTTTGTAAAAACTGTAAAGTGTATCAACCCTCACATGGTAAGAGAGCTTTGATACGGTGTGAAGGAAGTTTGATACAAAATAGATAAACCATAAAATACGCGAAACCATGAAATTTATTAGACCTAAAAGTACTCATTATTAATTGACATTGTAAAATTTATAAATTTGACGGTAAATTATAATTTTCTTGTGAATCTGACAAAATTTGGTGTCGGTAGCTACATAACATCTTCTTCAAAAACTGGACTTTGGTCTTCCACGTCAGGATATACGAAATCCTATCCAGGCTTCTTCCGCCGCATAAAGTTTATTAAATTTTCATCACCCACTTTTTCTATAACATACTGCTCTATTGTCTTTTTTGTTGTTAATCTTACTAGAAAATAGTTTAGTTTACTACTCCTCTAACAAAATAATCTTCTTCTTTCTCATTTCCTATTTGGTCTTCTATATCAGTTATTTATCCGATGATGATGAATCGAATACAGAATTATCAGATACAGATTCCTCTTCAATTGCTCTTTGTTTCTTCACTTTAACAACATTGTTAGTGCTCATAAGATTTCTTTTAAATTTACCCTTGTTTCTCTGCTCCTGCCTTTTTTCATAGTCATTTTTTATTTCTTCCATATTTGGGGTATCAGTGAGAACTTATGTTTTTGCAGGTTTTCTTCCTGATGTTTGTTGTTTTCTTGGTGGTGCCTGCGGCAATGGCTTTATTTCTTCGGGAGTCTAGTATGAGCAGGAAGGTTCAGGCTTAGGCCTAGGAGTAGATTCTGTGGTATGTTCTCAGCCAACAGGTAATGCCAGCGTATCATTAACTGTAGCACTTTGTGACTGATGAGGATCAGGTCGGTCAGTAACCTTTGCAGTGAGGAAGTCGTGATCAGTAAATAGGTGGTAGTTGTATGGGTAGATACCAGTTTGGGAAAACCCTTTGCTAATATTCAGTGGAGTAAAATCTCGCTGATATGCAGTACCAACAAGCGCGGCAATCTCTTTCAAGCAAATAGTTTTGTAAGGATTTCTTACCATTAAATCATCGTAAGCTTCATTGTAGTACGTTTCGAACGCACCGTATACCGCAACATCAAGTGGTTGCAAGCCGTGGCTTGTGTGTGGCGGTATGGTTAACAAAACGATTCAATTTTGCTTGCATATATCTAGACCACCAGGGGATATGTGGCTATTGTGATTATCCAAAATATGTAAGGATTTCTTGACTTTGCTACATTTCGCGAATTTTATGAAATGTGACAGATATAATTCGAAATTTTCAGATGTCATCCAACCGCTTGGATGAGTAGCAGCTTTGGATCCTGGTGATGCACCAATGGTCATATCGTGGGTATAGAGGCAAAACCCAGTAAGTCTAAAAATTCCGAAATTGCGTTAAACATGTATTCGGGTGTAATGTTCAACGCCCTTTCGAACGATATACCCAGATATCCCCTTTTTGCTGTTCTTAATATTACAACCAGTATTGGACAAACCCGATATATTCTCTTAAAACAACTAATTACTATGAAAAAGTAAGGTAAGTAGGCTTATGTAGTCTTTCTTCGATTTTGTTGTCACATTAACGTAGTGTCTAATAGGCAAAGGACGGTATCACGCCTTATAGGATTTTGGCTTTCCTTAAGTTTTAATCATGACGAAAATTAAGAACACCACATAACTTTATTTAACAGGTTTTAGAAAGATATACATCTACTGGAACTGTACAGACAATTCAACATAAGTAGAGATATAGGTTTTTACCGTTTTTTTTTGCTTCGTACATACTTGTAACACATTTACTAAAACCACATAAGTAGGTAATACACGTATGTTCTGTGACACTTTATCGGATGAACAGGCGGATGGCCTATGGGTGGTTACCGATAGGAAGAAGTTTCCAGAGGGTTTACAAGAAGTAAAAGAAGTCTCTAGATGGTTAGCAAGTAATGACGGTAGCGTCTACGGGGGTTATGCAAAAAGTGTGTATGTTGTTACGTGTATAAGGTAGAGGGTGGTTTAGAAGAAGCGAAGGGGTTTTTAAGGGTAGCGTCTACGGGGATTACGCAAGTAAGGGTGTACGGGGGTTATGCAAAAAGTAAATAAGTGTGTATGTTGTTACGTGTATAAGGTAGAGGGTGGTTTAGAAGAAGCGAAGGGGTTTTTAAGGGTAGCGTCTACGGGGGTTATGCAAAAAGTTTTTTGGGGGTTTGGCCTGGGCCAATTGCCAAAATTTTTGGGATAATGACGGTAGCGGCTACGGGGGTTATGCAGAAAGTAAATAAGTGTGTATGTTGTTACGTGTATAAGGTAGAGGGTGGTTTAGAAGAAGCGAAGGGGTTTTTAAGAGTAGCGTCTACGGGGATTACGCAAGGGTGTATACAAGAACGGGGGTTATGCAAAAAGTGTGTTTGTTTTTACGTGTATAAGGTAGAGGGTGATTTAGAAGAAGCGAAGAGGGTTTTAAGGGTAGCGTCTACGAGGGAGGGGAGCGTCTACGGGGATTACGTAAATAAGGGTGTATACAAGAACGGGGGTTATGCAAAAAGTAAATAAGTGTGTATGTTTTTACGTGTATAAGGTAGAGGGTGATTTAGAAGAAGCGAAGAGGCTTTTAAGGGTAGCGTCTACGGGGGGGTTGCGTAAAAAGTAAATAAGGATGTATACAAGAAGTAATTAGAAGAAAGAAAATATATGGAGGATTGTGTGTGTGTAAGAGATGAGGGGTAGTGCTTACGAGGGGGAGGGGCTATGCAGTTAAGGGTTCTATATTTTGAAATTCTCAAAAGGATGTTATTAGATTGATAACCAACATTTTTTTTTAAAACGGATATGTGTGTGAATTCATATCATTTTATAGAAGGTTTTTTATATTGTAATAAATGAAATCTCGCATTATTATGAATACATCTAAGACAAACAAACAGATTACAGCAACCACATTAGACGTTGCAACTTAGCAATAAGTGATGGGGATCTAACCATTGGTACAATATTTTGAAATTCTCAAAGGAATGTTATTAGATCGATAACCAACTTTTTTTGAAACGGATATGTGTGTGAATTCATATCATTTTATAGAAGGTTTTTTATATTGTAATAAATGAAATCTCGCATTATATTAAATTCGCTTAGTAGGTAATATTTTGCAATAGCTAGCAAACACGTGCAAAACCAAATCATTTATTCAGACAATAGCGAACTTGTTTCAAAATATGATAAGATTGGAATGTCATGATAAGGGAATATTACTTCATATTACGGAATATTACTTTAGTATCTTTTAAAAAATATATGATATCAACTTGATATTGTATTAGTCATTTACGATAAAATCTAAACTGAGTTTATTCATGAAACAGCAGAATCTAGTTTTTTATCGAATTAATAAAAATAGATTTTATGTTGCAGTTTTTTTAAAATCATATTTAACTGATGTCTTTTTTTTATACGGGGTATTTTGAAAGTCTTGAAAGCATGTGCATGATTTCTTTTATAATAAATGAATGAGAGAATTGAGTGTTTGTATCACAATGTCATCGGAAGAGTATAGACGCAAATTGGAGGAATTTTCTAAAAGCGTTCGAGAATTGAGTAAAGATATTTCAATTTATGAAAATAAGATTAAACTGATAAAGCAATTGGAGCGAATGTGCTTGGAGGATAACGTCTTCAAAAATCGCCGCCTACAAAAAAAATATCCACAGAATTGAACCGGCTACAATATGATGAATAATACAATTCGGGAACAACAAGATGCCATCAAGGATGAAATTAATAATGTTTTTGCAATGACATGTATAATTTTAACATCAGTATTTATTTTAATATTGAAAATTATATTGAATATTGTAAAACGAAAGTTTAAGTCTTCATGTAATATAGACATAAATGAGTATACAATGTGTTTCAATAAAACAACTCATCAATTTTTTCTTAAGAAATTCAACAAGAACTTTTACGTTTTGGATACAGAAGGTTCGGGAACAACAGGATGCCATCAAGGATGAAATTAATAATGTTTTTGCAATGACATGTATAATTTTAACATCAGTATTTATTTTAATATTGAAAATTATATTGAATATTGTAATACGAAAGTTTAAGTCTTCATGTAGTATAGACATAAATGAGTATACAATGTGTTTCAATAAAACAACTCATCAATTTTTTCTATTTATTTGAGTAAAATTACAATGGTATTACATTTAAAAACCAACATCGTAATCGTTCTACATTAATTTGTGTACAATTGAAAGCCCCATCGGCATGACAAGCATTCGAATGTTTTTTTAAACTTTCCATGGCTGAGGACGTTCCATCAAACTTGCAGACATCAACAACAGTTGTCGTAGAAATTCCATATTCTTCACATTTCTTTTGTGAAAATTCATATTTCTGATTACCGCGAACGTAAATACAATCGACATTAGACATTGTACTTTTCAAAATCTCGTCCAATTTTGAATAATCAACATCGCCAGAAGAATACTTGATTCCATGGATATGGTGTTCCAAAAAGTTGTTTGTTATTTTATCTTGATTGCTTAGCAAATGAAAGGGTTGTGGCGGCTTAAATATGTAGTGTCTATGTCGATTTCGATGGACAATTCCTTAGGATGGAATGTACCCTCGATAATGAAGCCTTGAATGTCAATGAATGCTATTCTCATCATGGTTTATTTGTAACTGTCTCGCTGTGTATTTCAACACTGGTATTATATGATCGTTTTGATAATTTCCGTTAGGGGGTAATACTCTAATAAACAGTCATGTATAATTATACAATATGCTCTAGTATTTGCAGGAAATCCTACACCTACTTCAATTTCCACTTTTATATCAACTGTCGATGCCCTCATACCCTCCTCCTGCTTGGAACAGTCTATGACAAAGAGAGCACGATCTTTGAATGCTTCATAGTCCAATGTTGGATGTACTATGCTGGAATTGGTATAGCTTCTATAGAATGAAGCGTAATTATGATAGGCAAGAGTATAGTCGTTTTTTCCGAAATCCATCTTTAATCGTTCGGTGGGCCAAAAATCTCCGTTCAAAGCCAATCTTACATTGTTGGTGTTCAAGTGATCGAATTGCGAAGGATCGTTTGTCTTCTTGTTGCGTCTATCTATTTGAAAGCATACGATAACATATCGAGGTCTCTCGACAGACGAGCTCGTTTTAACTGACCAAATAACATTTTTAGCGTCTTTCGTTAACGTAGGCAATACACAAAGTTCCCATTTCCTGAACGGAATGAATATTGGTCGATCACTTTTTATTTGCTCCATCATATGTAATTTTATTTCATCGTTAGGATAGACGTGTTTAACTTTCAATGCCATGCTATCTATAACAAACTTTATTGTAGTGTTAGATGTCGTAGTACCTGTTGTTACTTCATTTACTATTACAGCATCGTTATCATGACGAGCACGTATGAATCGAAAAGTTTGTTTTCCATATGTGATTTTAGTATAGTCATTGAATACATTGAAAATGTGTTTTAGAGGAATCAACAAACTAAACGATTTATCAACATCATTCAATAGCGGTTTATTGGGATAATTCCAGCCAGCTAAAGCCATTTCTTTCGATTGTGGATTATAACACAACAAACTTCTTGCGGTAGTTACTATACCGGGATCTCGTACTATTTCTATTTCCTTTCCACTTTGAATGTAGGAACAAGAATCGAAGAGAAATGCACCGCAATTTGGCGTTAGATTAACATGTCCTCCTCCGCCACTAACTTCTAATTTTCCCTTAATTTCAAGTTGAGTTTCGTACATGAGAAAAAATGCGTCAGTTTGTTGTATGTCAAATTCCACAGAATCGCTGTTATTGAATGATTTCACATAAGGAACATAGGTGTGAAAATCTTCTTTTCTTATCGACTCTTCATATTATGGATCTCGGTAAAGGTCAAATATCGAAGATATTTTCGTTGATGGTGGTGTCCTATCAGAACGCACGTACTTTCTTTTTAGTGTCATTCTTCTTCAACTTTAATCCGATTGCTTTGAGAAACGCCCGATTTGCAGGAGTTAGATGAAGCTTCGTTCTTTTGAACGATCTGCAAGAGACTAATTTTGTTGTAGATGATGAGGGACTTTTATAATAGTCGTTGTTGATAAGTAGACCCATTAACGTTCCAATAGATGTAAAAGTAACGTGCTTTTTTCTCCTCGAAAATTTACTGGTTCGAGATCTTGATTCAACACTCTTACGGTAATGTTGGTGATTTCGTTTGTGCTGCTCACAGCTAAGTAAATCGGATTGTTTGGTCGTTCGTTGATTGCATAACCAGGGTCCACTGTAATTGGGAAACTGAATATTGTATGAGCAGGCTTATCTCCGTCAAACGATCCTTCAGCAATATTGCAATCGAATAGTAAAGTTGATATTTTACAAATGTTAACAGGTAGATCGGAACGGTGGACTTTACCAGGATCTAGTATCTTTGGAGAAAATCCTAGTATTTTACTCAAACTATCAGAGTATTGAAAATCGATGGCGTGCTGTCGACTGTAAATTTCACACTGAAGAGTGTTGTTGTTGGGCTTCAAAGATATATCGGCCACAGTTGTATCCGTCTTCAATTTGAATTGATCGATGAGATAAGCTTCAATATCTGTGATTTCGTAACATCCTGACGGGAAGTTAATGGTGATGAGTCCTTTCTTACGATCATTTTTATTGTAGAAATAAAATTTCTCACCATCGATATTCGGTATAGAATGATACGAATGAAACCCCAACACACCAATAAAGTATTCTTTTTCAGGTTTCAATATTATCGGTGTGGGAGGAGTGAAGGAGAATTCATTCGATGTGGACGTTAAGTTCAACAGTTGAGACATGACTGTGATGTTTATGGGAGTGGTGTATTCAAATAATATTACTAGATTAGAAAAAACAATTTTATTTTTTCAAATAATAATTACATGCATGACAGTTGCGTTGTGAGCTAACCGGACCATCGACATGAGTACGTTGATCCGGTCGATTGTAATGCACAAAACAAGGCAAGCAAATTTGCAAGTTGAAATTCGATTGATATTCTTTTGGTAATTTATGCCAATTGTCTAATAAATCCCAAGGTTTAACTCGCTCTACCAAATACTTTAGAGGAATAGTTCTCAATTCGGCACTTGTAAAAGACGACAACAATTGTGTTTCGCCAACCAACCATGCTTCAAACATTATAGAGGAATTGCAAACACAAATGTCCACAGTTGATCTGATTGTAATTTTGGTATTGCTCGTAATTGTAAAATATTTTACTGCCAGCAAGATAAGTGACAAGTTCTCTCGGAGGCTTCAGATTACCAAATGAATCGAAATATTCGACGCAGTCATTCATCTTCCTATATGCTACCCAATGCGTGCCTGAGTTTTTAGACACATCCAAATTTAGTATTGCTGATTCACATCGTCGAGGTCCGTTTGTCGGTAGAGAATCGCGCATGTACACATCTCGAAAATATTTTATTTTCAATAATTTGGCAAACTTGATTAATTCATAGTCGAATAATGCTCTATTGGGTAGCTTCAATGGTAGTTTTTTTTCAAGAATAATCCATATCCACCTTCAGCGTTCTTTCGCAAATACAATCCTTTACCTATAGGCTCCATAGCTTTATTATAACGATGATCTTCTTCCAATTTCTTTTGAGCATTTTTTGCATCGATCACAGTTTTCGCAATTCCCGCAGCACCGCCTGATAATGCTCCCAAAGCTGAAAGTCCAGCGAAAAGAGGTATTAGAGGTAAAAATCCTCCAGATTTAGCTACAGGTATTATTCTAGGTATTGGAACATGTTTTCGGCCTCCGAATTTTTGAATAAGAGATTTTGCTGCTCGCAATGCAAACATCGCTGTATCTGACAGCGAAGATCCCTTTTTCATGGATTTCTTCACCTTCATAACAACATCACGATGAAAAGATCTACGACGGTTCGGCTTCATACCCATTCCCAACTTCCGTTTGACCTTCATACCAGTGGTAACGAGCCAGGCGGCTGCCTTTTCACCTAATTTAGCGTCTTTTGACTTTACTCGCTCCCAAGCGGCGTTTTCTAGTACCAAATCAGCTTTATGACGATCTGTGAGTGACTTGTTAGATGCGTATGCGATATCGTGATTTTTGCAAGCTGCGTCGAGAGCGTTGACACCTGTATCTCCTCGTAGTAGCCGTTTTTTCAGACGCGTTCCAGCTATATAAATAGAGGATTTAATATTGTGAAAAAACAAAAATAGTAAAACTTACGTCCACAGTATTGGTAGCCAGGAAAATGAAGCTCAAAAGGCAAATTGTTTATGAGTGAATTTAGCACACCTTCACCTTCGTGAATCAACATGAAGACTGACTATTTGTTCACGATGGAACCCATAATTATAGCTGCACTGTTTGAAAAGTATCATAAGATGAAGATTGTTAAACAAGAGCAGTCATTACCGATTGAAAATTTCGATAGCGTTTTGGAAGATAGACGTAGCCGAAAACATGGACTTTTATTACCTGATTCGTTTCGTTCTATTATTTGTGGCCCCAGCGGATGTGGGAAAACAAATATTGTGCTATCATTGCTGTTCAATCCAAATGGTGTAAAATTTAAAAATGTCTACGTTTATTCTAAATCTCTATATCAACCAAAATACCAACTGCTCGAAGAAGTATTGACTGGTGTAAAAGGTGTGGGATATTATCCGTTTAAAGAAAACGATGAAATTGTAAGTCCTACACAATCCAAACCGAATTCGATTTTCATTTTTGACGATGTGTCATGCGACAAACAACAAACAATTCAAGAATATTTTTCCATGTGTAGGCACAGAAGTATTGATGTCTTCTACCTATGTCAGACTTATTCGAAAATACCAAAGCAGCTAATACGTGATAACTGCAATATGATTGTAATGTTTAAACAGGATGAAATTAACCTTAAACATGCCTTCAACGAACACGTTTCCCCCGACATGTCATTTGAACAATTCAAGAAAATGTGCTCTGAATGCTGGAATGATAAATATAGCGCTTTGGTTATTGTTAAAGACTTTGATTTACAAGATGGTAGATATCGTAAAGGATTCGATATGTATATAAAAATATAATAATTATTTAACCATTCATTTTTCATTATGATGTCATCTGATGCAGACGCTGTGCGAAAACGAAAAATTGCAGATCTGAAACGAATGATTAGAAAAAAGTATTTATCTTTTAAACTGAACAAAACTGAGCATGATGAGACACTAAATAGAATTTTCAAACCTATATCTAATCCACTCAAAGATATCGTAAATATTATGAATACATCTAAGACAAACAAGCAGATTACAGCAACCCTACCTCCACCACCACCACAGCCCACATCATCTAAAGAGAAAAAAGAACATGTCCCCAATTTTATCAGTGATGAAGAATTATACAGTTATGATCCGAAAAATGAATCAGTATTTACGGATGATGATGATGATGGTGAACCTCAAGTGAATACTAGTGAACATTTCTCACCACGAACAGTCAACGAGTACATCGAACAATATCCTACAATGGGTCGACAATGTGTCATCGATTTCTTTAACGAAGACTCACAAATCGATGATTTGTACGGTCCAAAGTATAATGCTGAAAACGATCAGTGGACTCTGGGGAATAAACGCATAAAATTTGACGCAAAAAACGGAGATATATTCGTAGAAGGAGATAAAGGATGGGATAGAATACCTGCTACTCCAGGTCTTTACCAATTACTTTTCTACCAACATCCCAAATATATCGAAGATGATTTACCTACATACAAAATATTATTGGAACGAACGGGGGTTCATTTGCAAAAAGATAGAACACTAAAAGGTTCTCAGCGGTGGAAATATATCAATATTATTAAAAAGCAATTTATTATAAGACGAAACACTACCACTAACATCGTAGGTAAAGGATTACCTGATCACATCATGACCTATAATGATAAAGATATAGAGTACGTTTACTGGGACGATGTAAACGAGATTGTTGAAAGACTTAGAGAGTTAATAGCTTCCAAGGATGCAGGTAACACTTCCAATGATATTGAGATTGTTGCCATTATACATGAACTTCGTGAAGCCGATTATATACATTAACCATCGATTGATTTATGTTCATTTTCAAAATGAGTCTCGACAAGTTTGGTCGACATTCTGACGCATATAAAAAGAAGTATGATACAAATCTCGAAGCACGATTTAAAAAAATCGAAATAGCTCAATTGTCGTTGAACACAAGTATTCAGCAAATAAATGATAAAATAAAATCCTTGATAAATAATGGATCAACTCAAAAGTATGTGGATAATGCAATAGAATCAAATAGAAAATTTATAGTAAACATACTTGACAAAAAAATGAAAGATACATTGGATGAAATACATAGAAACTATGATTCAAGGATTGCTACTCTCAATACAAACATTCCGATAAAAAAATATGTCGATAATCTCGTTTCATCGACAAATATCAGCAGACAGATACACCAATTCGCAGAAAAGTATCACACAAAGTGTCTAATCAGCTTTAGGGGCACGAAGAAATTCAACAAGAACTTTTACGTTTTGGATACGGAAGGTACGGCTTTTGTATTCCCTTTTGATTGTAAAATTGAAAATTGTAAACATTATGCTTCTGATGGCAGCGTTTTATTGAAGAATAATATGGAATATCAGTATCAACAGTTAAACGGCCTTAGCATAAAGAAGAACGATAAAATAGAATTCAAATTGGGTAGTAGAGATTATTTTTGTATGGATCTTCTCGTACAGTGTAATTTAGAAGAAGAACAATAATTGACCTTTAGAAAATATATATATATATATATATATATATATATATAACAAAATAACCTTCTTTGTTCACTATACATCATGTCTGCAGACAGGATTCAACTTGTTAAAGAATTGCATAAACCGATTCGACGAAATTATCCACGTCGACGAACAATAATCAAAGGTCTTGATGACATGGCAAATGGATTTAGCCGAAATGAGACCTTATGCAAAGCATAATAAAGGATTTAAAATGATTTTGGTGGTTATCGATTGTTTCTCGAAATTCATGTGGACTCGTCCACTCAAGACGAAAACAGCCGAAGAAATAACACGAGCATTTTCGAGTATTATCAGGAGTCGAACACCAAAAAATCTACAATCAGGTCATGGAACGGAATTTTACAATAGTAAATTCAAATCGCTAATGAAAAAACATAATATCAATCATTATAGTACATTTAGTACGAAGAAAGTTGCAATTGCAGAAAGAGTTATTAGAACGCTCAAAACGAAACTCTATAAACATTTCAGCTTAATTGGGAAATACCAATGGATCGATATTCTACCTCAAATCACAAAGGAATACAACGACACAAAACATAGTAAAACTGGATACAAACCATCAGAGGTGAATCGAAGTAACGAAAAATTGATTTTAAATGAGAAATTCAGTTATTTGAAAATCGCCGGACCCAGAAAATTAAATGTGGGAGATATTGTGCGAATAAGTAAAGCGAAACATGCTTTTGAAAAAGGTTACACTCCCAATTTTACAACTGAACTATTCAAAATTACGAAAGTCAAAATAACGAATCCTGTAACGTATTTGATAGAAGATATGACTGGATCGCCTATTAGAGGTTGTTTCTATGAAGAAGAATTACAAAAAACCAAAAATCCCCACATTTATCTCGTTGAAAAGGTGTTGAAGAGGAAACGTAACAAAATGTACGTTAAATGGTTAGGATTAGATGAAAAACATAACAGTTGGATTAACACTGATGACGTAGTAGTATAGATCACCAGCAACCAATCAACTTTAATTGAGTGGAGGACAGAGATAAACATATAAATTGATCGACATTAGTTTAGAAGTCATCATAATGAGTAGTCACGATTCTGGGTATTATAGTGTTACAATGTCATGTAGTGATAATAGTAGTTATGATGAAGAACCAAATTATGATCGTGATTTAGATCAAATTGTACTTAATTATGAAATTGCAATAAGAAAAGAAAGACATTATTTATTGCATACAGTTTTCAATGTTGGTCGTCGATTTGAAGTTGGATGTTGCCTGAGTCCTGTCAGAACTTTTGCACCTGCCATCATTTTATCATCGTTTATCGTGGAACCTTCAAAAATGTCATTCAATACTTTAGAATGGGATGAGATCATAGAAGTGCTGCATAAAAGTAACGAGTTATTCTTCAATTCTCCAGATGATGATGTTGTAGATTCTAATCCCATCATGTTGTACCAAGATTTTTGTCAAATAACTAAAGTTATTTATGATAATCAAAAATTTTTGAAAATTCAGAAAGATGATGTAACAGTTTTCCTCGATGAAGAAGAAGTTGTAGAAATTCAACGTGTTCATGAGAATTTGCTTCAACATCACATTTCAATTTTAAATAAAGTGAACTTTTGCGATTTTTATTATAATATCATTAATTTATTAAAAACATTTATATCGAATCCAATATGTGGCTTTTCCAATTGTTTAGATTTAATGTATGCTGTTTGTGATATTTATTCTTATGACAACAGCAGTTTAATAGGAAGAGCACTTAGAGAATATCTGTACTATTACAAAGTCCATGTAATCAATGATTTAACATTATAAAATTATGAAAATATTCTTTGTTTCATTTCACCTCTAACACAAGTAATGCTGATGATGAAAACTTTTATGTTGATTTGGAATCAGTATTGAACATCGAAAGTGAAGGATGTTTCTTTTACTATTAATAATAATTCTACCTTTAGTGGCATCTGAGAAAATTGATGTAAATTATCGAAAGATTTGGATATGTTAACAAGGCGGAACATGATATCACAAATATGTCATCGATTTTAAAAGCTTTCCAAGAGAAATTAAATTTTCCTGTAGATGGCACTCTAAATCCTGCAACTATTCAACTATTAGAGCGACCTCGATGTAGTGTAAATGAAAACGATCATGATGGTGAACATTCGTATCGCGTTAGAACAAAATGGGAAAAAGACTAACCTAAATCGGTATTTTCCTCAAGCATCACCGTCATATGTTGCTGAAAAGGCATATTTGGCAACAAAATTCCAAATTTACAATTTAAACACCAGTCTGAAGGAACAGCACTTCTTACTCATGTACTACTTATGAAACTTCAAATCGACGTAATAACGTTAAAAATTCTTGAAAACCTGTGGGAAGGAGCTAGGATAAAAAATCAAGTTTCAAGGTTATATGAATATTGTTTTATTAATTGTATTTATATACATATTACATCAAATAAAAAAACAGTACATATTACATTAAAGGCAAAATGAAAATTATACATTTGACAGTACATATTAAATATAGTTATACAGATAAAAGCAAAAACTGAGGAATTTGAGCTTGTACAAGAAAACTTGAAATTCTAGTAATACGATTACAAATTATCTTAGTACATAGATCTACCAAACTCTTCATCTGAAAATAAATTCCAATCAATTTATTATAACTCCATAATACTATAATGTCCCTACGGAAGAGTGTCATGTGAACCAGGTATCAAATATCTTTTATCATCTGATGGGTTTAAAGCAATTTTTGTCTGTTCAATGGTGTATACATCATGTAACTTTGATAGTATACAACGTTGAGTTGCATGCATGAACCACTCTTCTTGAGGATTTTCTATAAATTTCTGCAAACAGAGAATATAATCATCAAAAGTTATTTTTTTCTTTACCACATTAGACTTAATACCTTTAGCTTTTTTTACATCGTTTTCCTCACCTAACACTCTGAAGGCATACTGTTTAGAACGTAAACCTACAAAATGTGTCATAATTTTTGAGTTATTTTCATCCTTCATAATTCCGGGTACTTTCTTATTAGCTAGAGGAATATCCCACACATTATTTACAGGATAATCACTAGTATCAAAACGGTGAATATCCGCCTTTATTACTTCTTCATATATGTTATTACATTGAATTTCGTATACTAAACTATCAGTATCGGTATAAAGTAATTTACATTGTTCAGGTGAAAATTTGGTCATCATATAATCATAATGAAATTCATAAACACATATTTTTGAAATATCTAAAATTGCTAATCCTATATAAAGAGGTTTCTCAAATACAATTTTAATTTTCTTAAGCTCTATAGCCAATAAAGGATTCTCAACATAATCGTTAAATATAACACGACTATGAAATGTGGGACTTGCAATTAAATTTCTAGCTCCTCGTTTGCCATACCACGTTCGAACTAATTTCACTAACCGATGTTTACGCAAATTTTGCATCGTTTTCCCGAATACTGCATTATTCATAAGTTTATACAAATTTTTTTCAAAATTATTTTTTGCGTGGGATCTCATCAAAGTATTCAATTCTATATAAGGCTTCAACCAACAACTTTGCTGAAATTTTAATACCCTATGAACTTTCTTAAGCAATAATCCATGAGCTATAGCTTGCTTTAAATTTTTGTAATGTATAATATAATTTTTTTTATTATACAGAGTAGTCATTAATTTCTTTTGTTTACAATTTGGTGGTGAAATATGTTCTGCACAGAATGGCAGATCTTTGTGTAGATCGTGTTTATTTTTTGGATACTCTAAATCAACCTCGAGCAGGTACCCTTCAGGGGAATCATCTGGAATTTGAGTTATATCAATATTATGATCTACCCATTTAAATCCTCCGTAGGGAAGCTCCTGACTCATAGCCCAACCATAAAGATTATTAATATCTGTATATAAAAGATACTTCACAGGTTTGTTTTCATTATACGTAGGCATATACTTGTTGTTGGCTTCGCCGTATCGATTACAACACTGAGATATTCCACCCCTCATACATCTTTCAAAAAATAGCAGCATATCAATATCTTGCACTGTCTCTAATTTACAATGAGTATACTTGAGCATACAATCCCAAGTGTAACCAGGAACTGTATAATAATGACCAGGATCCAAACCATATGTTTTCCAGCAAGTATCACGAAATGTTTCAAAAACAGACGCTAGAAGTAAAATATCTGTTTTCATATACAAGTCACTGTAATCAGCAAGGGTTTTCATATTAAATGCTGACCAAACTAATTTTGCATGCCTATAGTCAATATCTTTTATATGTTCATCGTTAAGTTTGTTGTAAAAATATTCTTTACTAGGTAATGAAGTTTCATCTAATCGCTTTATATCATCTAAATAATCATAAAAGAAAACACCTTTTCTAGTTAATAAACTAAATTGTTCAGTATTTAGATTAGAAAATTCTTTTCTAAGTGGAATGAAATTTTCTGGTTCTAATGTTGATACCAATGAATCTAATGAACATCCCATAAATCTAAAAGAGTCTATAAATCTAAACCTAATATTTGTATTATTATCCCAGATTGTAAAACTTATGTATTTTTCTTTATTAACAGGTAAAAGTTGAACATAATCTCGGTTAGCTAAATCTCTAATTATGAAATGTGAATCATAACCACTTAGGTTGTGAAAAACTACTGGAATGACAAATGATTTTTTATAATTAAGATTACAGTGGTTGTGAGCAAAACCTCGAAAATTACCTGTTAGGTGACAATGTTCCCTAACAATCTTATCACCTTCCTTAAATATCTCCTCACAAATATGACATTTATCTGAAGCATCTTTTAAATTCACTTCAACATTCATTGGTTTAACATTTTTTAATTTTGACATTACAAATTTTGCAATATTTTCAATTTTATCTACAAACCATAACATACAATCAGAACTTCGATTACTATCATAAAATGACCAGTTATCGTTAAAATTACATTTAAAATATAGTCCAGCACTATAAGCTTTATGTTTTTGATACCTAGCACTTCTCGTTACCGACTGCGAACCATATCCCTTTTGAGATTTTATTCTAGCATCTACATCAATATAAGGAATAAGTAGTGATTCAAAATCTGCATAAATAATAAAAGGTACTTTTTCTTTGTATACAAAATTTTTAAACTTGACATATGGATCTTTAGAAAACTCAATTTTACAATTATTATCAATTTTTTCACAATATTTGAAATGGTCATCCAATTTTTCTTGAGAAACAAAATAATTCAAACATCTATCACATATATATTTTTTCCTAGTATTTTTAGAGAGTTGCTTGGATAAAAGTCTTGACAAATCTTTTATCCAAATATAGTGATACTGTATATCATCATTAAAATCATAATCATCATTATCTGACTCTGGTTCGCAATCATTCTTTTTAGGAAAATATTTATTTTGAATAATCAGTAAATTGACATGCTTTTCTCTTTTTTGTTTTGTTAAACGTACTGGCACAACACTAAAATTTGATGGTCTGAAAATTTCCAATTCAAAAACATTAACCGAAATATTAACATTATTTCTTTCGAAAGTTGTAATCTGATTTGGGTGTACAGGAAATGTAAGACCGTTTATGTTCAAAACTTTGCTATAATGAGGATATGAACAAGTACGTGTAGGATTTTTATTAATAACGCAAGGGAACAAAGCTGAAACAATTGCCCAAGCAAAGCATGCATTATCGTCATTCTGAACGTTGATACACGCCTTTCTTTTAGCTATTATGTCTGGTAATTTAATATATGATGATATTCCACTAGCCACCTCGTATTTATTTATATTGATTTCCAGAGATATAATTTTACTTAAGGCCCACCCCGATCCTCCCTCAGAATATTCTGAAAGTTTTCTTAAAATGACATCTCCCACATTAACTGCAAACCATTTTTTAAAGTCAGTTGTCTTATCAATTATTTCATTTTTTGTAGAAAAATATTTATTCTCTGTAATTTCAGTATCACCTGATTTTCTAATAAATTCTGCACAAAAACAAGTATTTACTTTCAACATATTGCATTTTTTTAATGCGTTTTTCATTCTAGTGCTGAAAAGAAACAACGAATCATCAAAAAACTGTAAGATATCTTTATGAGATTTATTTATAATAATCCCGGTTCGAACTCTACTTTCAAAAATTGAATTAATATCTTCCCATTTTACTCTATTACTTCTTTTTTTATTATTAATAGTAAGCCCCTTTCCAGATTTACTTAGATTCTGAATTATTGTTCTAAACCGCTTTAAGTGACCCAAGTTGGTTTGTAGTTTACGTAATGTACCAATGGTTAGATCCCCATCACGTATTGCTAAGTAGCAAAGTCTAATGTGGCATTTAGCTTGTTTTGACCATTTTTCTATATCATAAATAGTACAATTTTTTTTTTGAAATAAAATATTTTCAATTGCTTGAAACTTTTTAACAATATTATCAGTCAGGAGAGCTATTTCCTCAGAATTCATTTTCAAAAAATTATAAAAACTTACGATTTTGAAAACTGAAGCTGTTCACCTGTGTCCAGATTATTTTTCAAGGTGTTGAAATTCAATATGTACTGTTTTGTTATGTTTTTTATACATTCTCCTCTATTTTGAAGAGGGTCCTAGGGGAAACCCTTTGGAAAGTTTGAAGTCCTAGGAATGTAATGCTGAACTTCCCCGGCGTAAATTGATTTACATGCGACGCAAATGCATCCGTCACTCTTTTGGGGAGAAATACTATATTTTCGTCCAGCTCCAGAAGTATTTGGACTCCAAATTGCCCCTGGTGCACCTTTGCGCTGTTTATTCTATGTGGTGTATCCCTTGGTAAATCTTTCAGTTTTATAACGGGTTTTATTTCTGCAAAAGCAGTGCTTATTGTATTAATCTCATTTAAAAAATTCATCTGTAATAAAGAAAGAATTATTTGAAAAGATAACAGAATAATAATAATAATAATTTAACAATTAAGTTTTTTAAAATAGTTAAAGATGAATGAAAAAAAAATAGTAAACTTACTATGAATTGTGGAACCTTAAACGACAACTTTTCACTGGAACCCTAAGTACAGTCTATTGTCTAGTATTTACTGTGAGCATTATTTAAAAGAATATTTTATTATAGAGGGGATGCACAAGTCCAATGAGTTATTTTTGATATCATCATCCTATTTCCAGAAAACTATATTTTTCTACGATTTCGTACAATCTAATCTGTTACTAACAATTATAAACTAGAAATCATGACATTCCAATCTTATCATATTTTGAAACAAGTTCGCTATTGTCTGAATAAATGATTTGGTTTTGCACGTGTTTGCTAGCTATTGCAAAATATTACCCACTAAGCGAATTTAATATAATGCGAGATTTCATTTATTACAATATAAAAAACCTTCTATAAAATGATATGAATTCACACACATATCCGTTTTAAAAAAAGTTGGTTATCGATCTAATAACATTCCTTTGAGAATTTCAAAATATTGTACCAATGGTTAGATCCCCATCACTTATTGCTAAGTTGCAACGTCTAATGTGGTTGCTGTAATCTGTTTGTTTGTCTTAGATGTATTCATAATAATGCGAGATTTCATTTATTACAATATAAAAAACCTTCTATTAAATGATATGAATTCACACACATATCCGTTTTACAAAAAAATGTTGGTTATCAATCTAATAACATTCCTTTGAGAATTTCAAAATATAGAACCCTTAACTGCATAGCCCCTCCCCCTCGTAAGCACTACCCCTCATCTCTTACACACACACAATCCTCCATATATTTTCTTTCTTCTAATTACTTCTTGTATACATCCTTATTTACTTTTTACGCAACCCCCCCGTAGACGCTACCCTTAAAAGCCTCTTCGCTTCTTCTAAATCACCCTCTACCTTATACACGTAAAAACATACACACTTATTTACTTTTTGCATAACCCCCGTTCTTGTATACACCCTAATTCACGTAATCCCCGTAGACGCTCCCCTCCCCCGTAGACGCTACCCTTAAAACCCTCTTCGCTTCTTCTAAATCACCCTCTACCTTATACACAAAAAACAAACACACTTTTTGCATAACCCCCGTTCTTGTATACACCCTTGCGTAATCCCCGTAGACGCTACCCTTAAAAACCCCGTCGCTTCTTCTAAACCACCCTCTACCTTATACACGTAACAACATACACACTTATTTACTTTCTGCATAACCCCCGTAGCCGCTACCGTCATTATCCCAAAAATTTTGGCAATTGGCCCAGGCCAAACCCCCAAAAAACTTTTTGCATAACCCCCGTAGACGCTACCCTTAAAAACCCCTTCGCTTCTTCTAAACCACCCTCTACCTTATACACGTAACAACATACACACTTATTTACTTTTTGCATAACCCCCGTACACCCTTACTTGCGTAATCCCCGTAGACGCTACCCTTAAAAACCCCTTCGCTTCTTCTAAACCACCCTCTACCTTATACACGTAACAACATACACACTTTTTGCATAACCCCCGTAGACGCTACCGTCATTACTTGCTAACCATCTAGAGACTTCTTTTACTTCTTGTAAACCCTCTGGAAACTTCTTCCTATCGGTAACCACCCATAGGCCATCCGCCTGTTCATCCGATAAAGTGTCACAGAACATACGTGTATTACCTACTCACATAATGCGAATGAACGCATATTTCTTTCCTACGCGCTTGTAAAGCCATGCTACGAGATAAAACCCGGTAACTCGACCTGACGGTATGAAGTAATGGCAACATTGCCACAGTGAGCATTGGAAACGGTTATTTTCACAGGTCAGTTCGTTGTTTAGTTGCAAGTAATGTGGTTGTATCGGAGTATTTTATTTATTTTCGTTGTTTTGTGATAATTTGTTATAATTATATTTGCGTTGATTAAAAGATGAATGCAAAAAGTGCAAGTTTAAAGCGAATATTTCAATTAACAGCGTTATATAACGATAATAATAATATTATAAATAAGTTCTAATTTTGTAAACATAACTTCACATTTTATCAAAATTTTATTTATTTCAGTACCAGCAAATCACCCATCATGCAGTAAAGATTCAAGTAGGTGCTCCATATTATAAAAAATATTAGTTTAGCTTATAAAGTCTACCAGAAAGTTTGACAAACAGCAGTTATCGAACATTTCACTGTTTATTTTAATTATAATAATTGCAGTCTAGATTATAGTTAAATCAAACGCTGTTTTAAGGACGCATCTGCGTAATTATTTGCTTTTATTGCAATTTACAGAGATAATCGATCAGATTAGCCCAACTTCGCAAACAAGTGATGAAGATAGAAGAATAGTTAGCAGTGACTCGGACGATGATCCAACTTTTTTTCCGACAGAAGTTTTGTCTTTGGAGTCATCCGATGTCGATACAGTTGTAGGCAATAGCATCAACATTAAAGATAACTTAAAACAGCCTTATTCATATGTCAAAGTAATCGTTGAGGATATTCTGGAGAATGTATTTAAACAATGTCGCACAGGAAAAAGATGGAAAAAAGCAAACCCAACGGAGTGGAAAAGAGAAATTGCAAAGAAAAGGTGGAAAAATGGTGAATAATATGAAACAAACAAAAAGTTACGCTTGGCAAAATGTCCAGAATTCATGAAATGCCATGCATGTAGATTTAAGGGCTCCAAAATATTTGATGAAGATGATCGTCTTAGAATTTGCAGAGCGTATTGGTGCATGGAGTTTTTGGGACGGAAGAATTTTATTTTGACCAATGTGGAAGTTGAACCAGTGAAAACAAGATGTTTGATCAGATCGTCACGGAAGAAAGCAAAATCATACAGTAAAAAGTGTTATTTAACTAAAAATAATGAGAAGCATCAAAAACCCGGTAAGTCGTAGTTTTTTTGTGATACTTGACTCAGATAAAAAATGAATTATTAAGGAAGATATGTTATTACATATACATAATATATCCTATATTGTTTAGATTCCGAACAAACAAAAATACTAATACAATTGACATAACCATCCATTACAATTCTGAAAAATCTTTAATCGCGATTATCTCAGAACTAGGTTTTGTTGACATACCGGATTTTGCCTCTATACCCACGATATAATATTATTCACGAACACGCGGGAAAGTGAAAAAAAGGAGGAATAGAATTCCCTATGGCACTTATGGTACACAGGACTGGAACTGTCTGGCCTCATTCTCCTGAAGTAACTTTGGATACTCTGGTACAGCCTATAATTCTGAGAGAGTGGGAGGTTTGATACATGTATCACGTCTCCCCGAACTGGATTGTATCAATCCTCCCATACGTGACCTATTCTATAAAACATGAAATATTTGTAAACAGAATCACATTCAGGCATCTACTTAGTACCAAATTGTAGGTAAAATACCGGGTTATATCATAAAAAAGACGTGTGGCACTCGGAGACTGCCGCGGTAAAGCTATTGCATAGAGTTTTACACTTTGACGCTCCTAATTTCTTTTTCATTTTAGCTCTTTTTTAGCATTAGAAGTTTCACTTTCACAGTCCTCGTATCAGCATAAAATAATCAAAACTTATTGGACAGTCCTCGTATAATCATACAAGTATCAAAATTTATTGGACAGTCCTGGTATCAGCATAAAATTATCAAAACTTATTGGGCAGTCCTTGTATAAATATAAAAAATCAAAATTTATTGAACAGTCCTCGTATCAGCATAAAATAATCAAAACGTATTGGACAGTCCTCGTATAATCATAAAAGTAACAACATTTATTGGGCAGTACTCGTATAAGTATGAAATAATCGAAATTTATTGGGCACTCCTCGTATAAATATAAAAGATTCATAATGTATTGGACAGTCCTCGTTTAATCATATCAGTATTAAAATTTATTGAGCAGTCCTCGTATCAGCATAAAATAATCAAAACTTATTGGACAGCACTCGTATAATCATAAAAGTATTAAAATTTATTGTGCAGTCCTCGTATAAGTATAAAACAATAAAAACGTATTCGACAATCCTCGTATAAGCATGAAATAATCAAAACTCATTGGACAGTCCTAGTATAGTCATTAAAGTATCAAAATTTATTGGACAGTCCTCGTATAAGTATAAAACAATCAAAACGTATTCGAAAATCCTCGTATAAGTTTTGATTATTTCATGCTTATACGAGGATTGTCGAATACGTTTTTATTGTTTTATACTTATACGAGGACTGCACAATAAATTTTGATACTTTTATGATTATACGAGTGCTGTCCAATAAGTTTTGATTATTTGATGCTGATACGAGGACTGCTCAGTAAATTTTAATACTGATATGATTAATCGAGGACTGTCCAATACATTTTGATTCTTTTATACTTATACGAGGAGTGTCCAATAAATTTCGATTATTTCATACTTATACGAGTACTGCCCAATAAATGTTGTTACTTTTATGATTATACGAGGACTGTCCAATACGTTTTGATTATTTTATGCTTATACGAGGACTGTTCAATAAATTTTGATCTTTTATACTTATACAATGACTGCCCAATAGGTCTTGATTATTTTATGCTGATACCAGGACTGTACAATAAATGTTGATACTTGTATGATTATACGAGGACTGTCCAATAAGTTTTGATTATTTTATGCTGATACTAGGACTGTGATAGTGAAACTTCTAATGCTAAAAAAAGAGCTAAAAAGAAAAAGAAATTAAGAGCGTCAAAGTGTAAAACTCTATGCAATAGCTTTACCGCGGCAGTCTCCGAGTGCCACACGTCTTTTTTATGATATAACCCGGTATTTTAGCCACAATTTGGTACTAAGTAGATGCCTGAATGTGATTCTGTTTACAAATATTTCAAAATTTATAGAATAGGTCACGTACGGGAGGATTGATACATTCCAGTTCGGGGAGACGTGATACATGTATCAAACCTCCCACTCTCTCAGAATTATAGGCGGTACCTACATAAAATGTTCACTTTAATCTTAGCATGCCTTTCAAATGGAATAAAAGAACTAACAGAACATCGGCTTCACCTGAACGGATGGAAAAAGCCGTCCGGGAAGTTATAGATTAAGGTAAATTGAGAAGTACGGCTAATAAATATCTCTTAGACAAAATGACACTAAAAAGATATGTTGCCAAATACAAGTAAAGGGGAGAAGAAACTAAGTTTCTTCCAAATTTTGCGACTTCCCCAATATTTAATTCCGAAGAAGAAAACGTTTAGCTAAATATTTACTTACTGCGGTTAAAATGAATTATGGGGTTACTTCGAGAGAGACGACAAAATTTGCATATTTGTATGCTTTGGGAAATAAAAAAACGTCCCTTCCAATTGGCTGAAAAATGAAATGGCTTCCTATGAGTGGCTTAAAGGGTTTATGAAGAGAAACAATGAACTATCGCTTCGAAAACTATAACCAACGAGCCTTTCTCGTGGAACAGCTTTTAACCAGCACACTGTAGGAGAATTTTACAATTTACTTGGCGAAGTACTACGCCAAGTTCAATTTGAACCAGATTCAATATACAACTGTGACGAGACTGGCGTCCAGACTGTCCACAAACCTATCAAAATAATTTCAAAAAAAGGACAAAAACAAATATCCAAAGTTACTTCAGGAGAATGAGGCCAGACAGTTCCAGTCCTGTGTACCATAAGTGCCATAGGGAATTCTATTCCTCCTTTTTTTGCTTTCCCGCGTGTTCGTGAATAATATTATATCGTGGGTATAGAGGCAAAATCGTATTCGACAATCCTCGTATAAGCATGAAATAATCAAAACTAGTCCTAGTATAGTCATAAAAGTATCAAAATTTATTGGGCAGTCCTCGTATAAGTATAAAGAAATTAAAATTTATTGACAGTCCTCGTATCATCATAAAAGAATTAAAAATTATTAGACAGTCCTCGTACAAGTATATAGGTATTAAAACTTATTGGACAGTCCTCGTATCAGCATAAAATAATCATAAAGGTATTAAAGATTATTGGGCAGTCCACGTATAAGTATAAAAGAATCAAAATTTATTGGACAGTCCTCGTATCGTCATAAAATAATCAAGACTTATTTGACATTCTTCGTATAGTCATAAAAGTATCAACATTCATTGGGCAGTCCTCGTATAAGTATAAAACAATCAAAATGTATTGGACAGTCCTCGTATCATCAAAAAATAATCAAAATTTATTGGACAGTCCTTGTATAGTCATAAAAGTATCAACATTTATTGGGCAGTCCTCGTATAAGTATAAAAAAATTAAAATTTATTGGACAGTCCTCGGATCATCATAAAAAATCAAAATTTATTGGACAGTCCTCGTATAAGCATATGGGTATTAAAATTTACTGGACAGTCCTCGTATCGCGTCAGGTTATTTTCGTTACGGAATTTCTGGATTCGGTCTCCACGCTCAAGGCCCGCGATAGAAGCTAATGCAATAAATGGTTAATCTCAATCACTTTTTACTAATATGCTCACACTTACCTTCAGAAACTTTGTAATTTATACAGTAAAAACAAATTTTCTGCGCAAATGTCTTAAAACCGCCTCCTAATACAGCAAACAGGCAGCAAATGTGCTGATCACATGGAGACGTTCCACTGTTGCCAAATCTACCAAGCAACAAGTACTTAAAGCGGCAAATTTGAAAGCGTATCATCCCTCCCATAGTATCAACCCTCCCTAGTCTCTCCTATTTTATAATAATTTTGATTGCGATTTCAGAAAAAACAGTATGTGTACCTCCTAGTAAAACCACATTACCGAACTTAGAAGCTTATTATCCTCGGCCTAACACCTCGGCTAACAATTTACATTGTCGTCCGGGAATGTATTTTATGATTTGAATCACATGTTGTTCCCCACAACTGTATTCCATATCGGCTTTAGTATAGCTTTGAAAAGTAGAACTTTGTTTTCTACTCACAGTTCAGATCTTCGGCCTATAATTCAATACATTGTTTGAAACTTAGTCCAAGTAGTGTCCTACTGGTGAATATTATATTTCCGATCCAAATGCGTGCCAAGGTATCCACGTGTATCAGTTGTTTAGAGTTGAATGTTCGTTGAATGTTATACTAAGACAAATTTTCCTTGTGTTAGTGAAAGTTATATGAACTGATTTGTTTTCAGTTTCAGCCTTGTTTTTATTTTTGCCAGAATCTGTTGCAAATTTCGGGATGATTTCTTAGAATCTACATAAAAGGAAGGAATGGTTTTGTCGTCGGCATATGTCGCAAACAAAGTTAGGTTTATTGTTGGCATATTATCTGCTGTATACAAAAGGTACAATGTAGGGCCAAGTACGTTTTCCTGTGGAATACTCGCGGCAATTGGTTGTAAGTTTGAGTTTTCATTCAAGTTGTCGACTAGAAAATACCTGTTACATAAATACGACTTTATGATTTCGTAAATGTCATGAAGTACTCGGAAGAAGAGGATGAACATATGAAACAAATAAAAATAATTTTAAAAGCTTTGGATAAAGCTGGATTAAAATTAAACATTTAAAATGTCAATTTTATAAGGAAGATGTAGTATATTTTGGCTATAAAATTGATAAAGATGGCGTAAGCATGGATCCAGATAGAATCAAAATTATCAAAGAATATAAAAGACCTACTAATTTGAAAACTCTGCGAGGTTTCCTTGGTGTGTCACACTATTTTAAAAGACTACTGCCGGATTTGACAGAAAAGGAAATACCACTAATAGACCTGCTAAGGAAAAATGTGAGATGGAAATGGACGCATGAAAGAAGAGCGGCTTTTAATAAAATTAAAGAGGAGTTCACAGAGAACGTGAAAATGTACCAACCCGACTACACAAAAACATTCATTCTAAGGACATATGCCTCACAAAATAGATTTGCCTTAAGTTTGGTACAACATCAATAATATGGAGAAGTTCCCATTTCATTTGTATCCAGAATTACCAACAAAGCTGAGAAAAGCTATAGCGTTACTGAATTGGAGCTTGCAAGTATACTTTTTTGTGTGAACAAATTAAGATTTTTCTTATTAGGCAACAAATTTATCATTGAGATAGACAACCAATCTCTCACGACTACTTCGAAGAACAAGTATGGAAACAACAAGATACATAGATGGGCTTTGCTTCTACAGGAAGATTAATTTGATATTAAATACGTACCTGGTGTTAAAAACATACTTCCAGACGCGTTAACAAGAATAGATGAAGAAGGTTAAACAAAAAGAAACAAATACGTAGGAGTAAACCTTATGAAGGAGGAAGTAGGTATATTTTCAGTAAATACAATAATGGAAGACCAGAAAAATTTGACAAAAAAGGAAAAACATAACTGCTAATCAAAGGACAACATAATATTCAAAATTATTGATAAAAAAGAATTATATGTAATAACAGAAAATTTGACGATAAAAATAATCAAAGAATTTTATCTGCGGTACTACAATCATGTAGGAATCAGGAAATTGCATAATATTTTTAGGGAAAACTACATCGCAAAGAAAAATCTACCCATAACGGAAATTATAGTTACTAGATGCGAACTTTGCCAACTTGGAAAGAAAAACAATCATCATAACGAAAATATGCCAAAATAATTGGTAACGAAACGTCCTCTTAAAGTTATAACGGTAGATTTCATTTCGAATATAACACCTAGTAAGGAGGGTGATCAAAGCATATTTTTAGTCGTGGATGCTTTCCCGAAATATGTACCATTATATCCATGTCATCGGATAGATAAGAAGACGGTAAAGAAATGCCTGACAAGCTATTTCTTAGAAATAGTCATACCAGAAAACTGTTTGATGGATAACACGACTTATTTTAATAATGAAAATTTCAAAACATGGTTACTAAAATCAAAGGTATTTCCAAGTATTAGACACCCATATGATAATCAAACTGAGAGATATATCAGAGAAATTACCAAATGTCTAAGATTACTCGTTTTTAACCCACAACAAAGCTGGGAAAAGAACTTGAAAAAGATAGAATTCTGTTTAAATAACGTGCCACATGGAGTGACTGGAAGAGCACCTATATTAATTATGAAGAACATAGTACCTGAACGACCACGAATACCAGAAGAAAAGGGGGAATATGAACGAATAATAAATGAAACGCAAGAAAGAATTTCCAAGAATGCAGAAAAATATATTAAAAGACGAAACCAGAGAATTAAGAAAATACCCCCATTTGATGAAGGAGAACTAGTAATAATCAAAGCTCTTAGAATTCCTAATCATGAACGTAATATCTGTGCAAAAATACAATTACCTTACGAATATAGTAAAAACATCAAACGGTATGAAAAGCTATAAACTTGTACATGCTGTAACTGGAAATATCTGAGGAATTTTCAATGTGGACCTACTTTATCGATTCTATCCAGAATTCAATGAGATTATATAGACTTGATCTAAAATAACGATAATGAGTGAATTTCATAAGTTAAAAAAATTAATCGTTCATAGAAATAATGTGTAATATTATGTAATAAATTAGAAATAGGTTTAATTAGGTATAATAACAAGTTGATGACTCATTTTAATTGTAAAGAATGTATGAACTAAATTTTATTAAAAATAAAATTAAGTACTGTCAAATGAATTTTATTGTAAAACATTCTAGATCACTATGAACAATGATTAGAATGATTTCAAAAAAATTCAGGGATTATTATAACGGATAAATGAGACACAAATATTAGTATTAAAAATAATCACTATTAAATACTAAGATAGTAACGGTCTAGATCATACTTTATGAAGAAGTTAGGAATGAGGCACTAAATTCATTTATGCTCTCTACATTACTGTAAATACTTTTCATTTGCAATCCACTAAACTAGCCATTGTATGATTTAGAAACTTTATAACTTTTTAATGAAACAAAAGGAAACATTTACCTTCGATTAAAACACATGTATTTGAATCATTATCTCACAACATGTAGGAATAAACACACATCATTCATCAATACAAAGTCTCTTTCAATAAAGGTACCATAAATCCATAATCTATAAAAAGATCAAAATAATAATATTATTCAACAAGTCAAATGTATAACACTCAATGTTATGATTTAATATATTTGCAAAAATTGTTTGGTTAGAATTAATGATGCCATAAGTGTCAGAGAGTTGACAGCGATAGAACAACTGCGACAGAACAGACAACAAAAAAATTCAAGAAATATGCAAGGCAATTGTTTATTCGTAAATAATACCAGTGTTCAAAAAAAGAAATGGTAAAATTTAGAAACAGTTTATATAAATATAAGATAAAATTGAACTCGTAGGATGTTTTGAGGATTCATGCACATTTTCATGCAGATTTATGTTATAGATTTAGTAGTTTAGAATATTTTAGTTAAGGACCTATTCTTAAGTATTTAACAAAAATGAACTATTAAGACTCTACAAAAAGAGTTATTATCAATCGCGTGTGTAATATAAAGACTTCGTGAAATGATTCTATTAACAATATCTGTAAAAAAAGGACTATAATAGTAAAAAATTCAAAATTCAATTAGTGAATATAAGTGATTAAGCGACATCTATAATTTATATAGCAACAGGGGAGAAACAAGTTTGTTGATTTAAAAAACAAAAGAGAGTGGATGTAGCGTTGGTGCAGGAGGATGCTTCATCGAGCGACTCCGTTAAATTATATATAAAAAGATGTTAATAAATTAAACTGAAGATCCTCAATAGCACTCCAAACATTGAGAGATAAGTATACAACAATTTAACAATAATTGAAAAGGCAAATAAACAAAATCCAATGAGTATATTTATTATGAAAAAAACCATCCTTCGAGCGTACAAGAACTTGAACTCATCCGGAACACAATAACAAGATCCTATTCAACGAAACAAATCTGTTTAGCAGTCCATTTTCTCCATGGTGATTCTCGTCAGCTGATTTTTCATCGACAGAACCACGGGAAAACAGTGCAAGAGTTGTATTAACGTCAGTTTTAATTTCATTATAATTGATCAATTATATTTCGTTATGTTTTTCAACAATATTTAAATTGAACTTGAATCTATAAAGGAAAAGAATAATGCATAAACAATTCATGATATGCATAAGTTAAATGTATCAAATATGAACTGAGCAGTGGCGGCTCCTCCATTAGGTCATTGGGTCAATGACCTCCTATCAAAAAATAATTTAAAAACATATTTAAATAGATATATAAAAAAATAAAATATACCTACTATACATATAGTATAGTATTAAATACTAATACTAAGTATTTCTCTTAAATAAAAAATGAAATTCACCTAAAATGTTTCAAGACAACCGTGTAAACGTTATTTCGACCTACATATCTGCGAAATTCAAAATAGCGAAACGGGCTGAGCTGATGTCCATCGATGATCTCAACGCGATAAATGAGGACGGAATCTGCCGAACGTTGACAATCTTCGTAACGTGAAAGAAACACGGCCGAAGTTTACATCTCTTTGGTCAAAAGCCCGGGTTAATATGGATGATGAATCGACTTACGTCGTTCGATTATTACACGCTTAGAAAAGAGATGAGTAGAGGGGTTGGCAGGCTGCGCTATATTTTGATTTAAAGGAGACCATTTTGAAGTCTAATAAGATTTGTGTTTTGATGTAATAAGTTGTTATTATTTTTGATTTTTGATTCGTTTTTTTGGGGGCTTGTGTTTTAATTATTTGGTGTTATTTTATACTACGCCTTTTATCATGTCTGTGGTGCAAATGGTTCAAGATTTGAGAACTAAAAGTGAATTAAATTTTGAAAAGCTATTAAAATTAAAGGAAGGTGGTCGTCCTCTTCCAGATTTAAAAATTAAACAGACTATCAAGGACAAAAATAAAGAAGTTCATCGCAATTTTCGCAGGTCTATGTATGATTTGTCTGATTGGATTTGCGGATGTGAAGTAAGTGATGCATTTTACTGTTTAGTTTGTCTGCTTTTTTCGAATGATTCTTTATGGTGTAAAAACGGTGTCCAAGACTTAAAACATTTAAAAGAGAAAATACAAAAGCATAGTTTATCGGCAGACCATATGAAATGTGCCATGAGTTTTGCTACAATCGGTACTGTGGATATTCGTTCTCAATTAGACAATGCTTATAGACAATCGGTGAGAATTTTCAATGAAAATGTGTCGAAAAACAGATATATTATAAATAAAATAATTGACTGTGTGAAATTTTGTGGGGCATTTGAACTTGCATTGCAAAGGCATGACGAGACAGAATCTTCTGTAAACCCGGGATTATTTCGTGGAAATATAAATTTTGTTTCAGAGCTGGATCAAATATTCAAAGACTACTTGGATAAGGCTACGGTTTTTAAGGGTACTTTTAAAACTGTACAAACTGTACATAAATTACTTGATTCAATGTTATCGGTGGCTCAAGAACAACTTAAATTGGATATTCAGTCAGCCGAATATATCGCAGTCCAGGTAGATGAAACTACTGATAGCTCGAGCAGAACTCAAATGACTTTTATTATACGGTACATATTATCCGGTGTCGTTCACGAAAGGTTTATAAAATTGGTAAATCCTACCGGCACCACAGCCGAACATTTATCGGAGATAATTTTTAAAGAATTAGGGGTACTAGAAATTAATAAAACACCGGAATAGTTAATTAGACAGTGTTATGATGGAGCTTCTACTATGAGTGGTCGATTAGGCGGAGAATGAAAAAAAATTGAAGAACGATATCCTCAAGCAAATTTCATTCATTGTTATGCTCACCAATTAAATTTAATTCTGCAAAAAGCAGCAAGTCAGAATAAAAATGTCAAAGTTTTTTTGCCAATTCACAGGGGTTTTCCACATTTTTTAGTCGATCTCCAAAACGTACAGGGATTCTCGATGATTTTGTTAAAGTTCGTTTATCTAGAGCGGCACCGACAAGGTGGTATTTTAATACGCGTTGTGTGGAAACCGTATTTTTGTATCAAGCTGATATTCTGGCTTCAATAGAAATGATAATTGAGGTTGAAGAAGACTCAAATACAAATAATCAAGCAATAGGATTAAAAACTTTTTTGCAAAGCGTGGATTTCCTTTATTGGCTAAATTTTTTCCATTTAATAAAGCCTAATTGGAAGTTCTTTTTAATCAACTTCAAAAACATGGTATTGACGTGATATTGGTGAGCAATATAAAATTAATTTTCCAGATCGTATTCTTAAGTCAATAAGAGGAAACTATTCTAGTATTAATTACTTAAAACTAAAAAGTGAACTTCAAGTTATTTATGAACGCGACGATTTTGATAAGAGTTCAGGAGCTGTGCCAATGCTGCAAATGTTTATTAATAACAATCTCTCGGAAACTTTTTCGAAAACTGTAAAATTGTTGACTATTTTATGTGCATTACCAATGAAAACTGTAGAAAGCGAAAGATGTTTTTCTACATTAAAGAGAATCAAGACATTTTTGCGTAATACTCTGGGACAGGATAGATTGTCGGCGTTAGCTATGTTAAGCATAGAAAAGCCATTTGTGAATAGTATCCATAATTTTAATGAAAGGGTTATTGATCACTTTGCATATACAAAAGATCGAAGGCTTCACTTAAATTTTGAAAAGATTTAGATTAATTATCATTTAATTTAAGTTTGTCATATTCAATATGTATCTTCTTCTTTCGGTTCCGTCTTCACCTTAGTGAAGGTAGGCAACAATCTCGGCGAACTGGGTTCGGTTTTGAGCAGCTCGGAATAAGGAATGTGAGTCTAGTCCGGTCCAGTCTCTTATGTTTTTCAACCACGAATGTTGGCGTCTTCCTATACCTCGTCTGCCTTCTATTTTGCCTTGCATTATCATTTTCAGCAGCCTCATTCTATCACTCCTGATTACATGTGTATAGAAAAGAATAAAATGTGGTTGTTTTTTGAGAGAACATTATTTTTATATGAAACAAGCGTGGCCCAAAAAATTTTTTGCCTCTCTGGCTTTGGAAAAGAACTCCACAAATTTTGCGTTTTTAGCGATTTTAACGAGTTCTGGGCAGAAATTGGGCATGGTTTTTCGAAAAATTTCCGCCCCCGGCGAATAGGCCTCCGGGAGACTGGTCAGTGTCGTTCTGTATTTTAAGATTTTGGTCACATCACCTATGATCCCCCTATAAAATCAATCACGAGCCGCCACTGGAACTGAGCAATACACGGTATACTATACTAACCTAATCATAAGTAGATTAAGTTTATTGTTTCCAACAGCAATGTAATATATTCATTTCCATTTTCATCACAATATTTCACATCCATTTTTCAAACTAACTTCACTATAATTATTAAATTAATTCGGTAAGGAGCGTTGTGTATTTATCTAGATGACATCGTGTCGTAATTGTACCAGTTGATAATGATGATTCTCTGACATCCGATCGAGAGAATTTGTATGAGTGAATACCTCACCATAGGCGGGGAAAAATGGCAGCAAGCTTATTGCGTTGAAAAGGGTTTTCAAACATAAATTAATTAATTTCAAGGAGCTAAAGCCTGCCGGAACCCAAAGAGAAGAAGGTCTCTTCATACTAATTCAATAGTGGCATATCTAATATAATTAATTAAATACGTAGTGATCTGGGTTAGTCATTATATATATAATTTGATTTTCCTTAACCTTTATATATAAATTTTTTTTCCATTTTTCGTGGGCATCAGGTTAATAGTAAACACAGTATCAGTTTATGTTTTAATTTGACGTTTCGCTCCCTCAATTTGGAGCATTTTCAAAAACTTCACATATCGATGTTTTACAATAAAATGAACAAGTTTAAACGATTAAAATTGAATGTAGACATACAGGTGATAAAAACTGGTAGTTAATAAAATAATTTCATAAACAAATAAAATCGAAAGTACATGCTTCAGAAACAATTCATTTACAGTATACAAGGGACAGTTAAATAGTTGATGTTATTATTATAATAAATTATAATATATCTGGCTTAGATTTTTGATATCTTGTTTATCGTTTACTACATTGTTCTCTTTTTTTATATGTATCATTTCTTTTATTGTTAGTTTTTTGTAATTAGAGTCTTGGTTTATTATTTTAGTATTATTAAAGTCGAATTTATGTTTTTCATTTTTCTCATGTTTATGAAGTGCAGTGGAGGCGTTTTTTGTATATTTATGGCCATTGAGTCTATTTTCAAGGTGTTGGGTTGTCATACCTATATATTTTTTAGGACAGTCTAAACATGGTATTGAGTATGACGTTAGATTTTTTTGACGTATTTATTTGACTTTTTAATTTTGAGAACAATGGTGATAGAGTGTTTTGCGCCCTATGACAAACTTTTATGTTGTGTTTAGATAATATATAATTTAGTCTTTCCGATAGTTGATTTGTATATGGCATTGCGATGTATGTATGAGGGGGTAGTGTATTGGTTTGTGTTGAATGGGATTGATTATTGTAATATTTTTGTGTACGTTGTTTAATAATTCTGTCAATATGTTTGGATGGATAGTGATTGTTTTGTAATATAGTTAAGGTTTGATATAGAATCTCTGGACGATATTCAGGTGATGTAAGTGTGATTGCTCTATCTACTAATCCTATGATTACGCTGTTTTTTTGGGAATTAGGATGGTGGGAGTGGTAATTCAAGTAGCGACCGGATGATGTTTCTTTAAAAAAATGTTTTGTTGTAATTTTATTATCTGTGGTCTTAATAAGTGTCATGTCCAGAAAATTTATGGTATTGTTTTGTTCTGTTTCTATTGTGAATTGAAGCTTAGGATTAAAACCATTGAAAGCAGCCAATATATGATTTATTTCATCGGATGGAACGGCAGCTAAGCAATCATCAACGTATCTTTTAAAAAATAATATATTGCAATTTATTTGGTTTAGGACATTTTCTTCTAGATATTCCATTACAATTTGTGCGAGGGTTGATGAAATTGGTGAACCCATAGTGCACCCGTTGAGTTGTATAAAAAAATCTTTTTTATATTGAAAAAAATTATTGTTTTGGATTAGCATTATTCCTTCTATGAATTCTTCATATGTGAGAGTTGTGTGTTCTTTTAATAATCTCCATTTATGTTATAATATATGGGTTATTAATTCGTTAGGAATGTTGGTATACATTGAGACTACGTCTAGAGAAATAATGCTATAATTGTTTGGTATTTCAACAGTGTCTAAAAAATGTTTAAGTGTAAACGAATCTTTTACGTAGAATTCATTCTTGTTGATTATTTGTGTGAGACAGTTTGACAAATATTTAGACAGTTTGTAAAAGGGGGATTGCACGTAAGAAACTATTGGCCGTAATGGTATGTTAGGTTTATGTAATTTAGGTAAACCGTAAATTCTTGGTGGTATGGCGTTATGTGTTTGTAATTGCTTAGCTTCCGTTGCACCAATTGAATGATTATCCAAAAGTTTTTTAACAAATTTATTATTTTTTTCTTGAAACGACTTTGTTTGATCAGATTAGATCAAATCACCTGATGCCCACGAAAAATGGTAAAAAAAATTATATATATATATATATATATATATATATATATATATATATATATATATAATATATGTGTGGAATAATACAAAAGTGAAATTATTTCTAATAAATCTCACAAAATTTGAATGAAACAATCATGGTTTTTCATTCAAATAACGGACAACGTAAGTACAGAGTATATTCGAACACTGATTAGAATCGATTACTTTCGGACAATTTGTATTTGAGTATTCCGATTTTGTGCTTTCATAATAACCAAAACCCCTTTTTAAATACCTAGAAAGTTTCTATTTAGTCGTTTAACTGATGAAACAAATAATTGAAGTCAGATTTGTGAAAGTAGATACCTGAAATATGTCAAGTATCAACACATTCATGCTAGGTAAATTATTTACGTCTAATCCTGATTTCTGCTCTACAGAACTAAGGAATGTTGAGGCATCTATGGAAGTACATTACAGTGTATATTATAGTATAATAAAATACTCAAATATATTGCTTAGGTGTTATCACCTTTTTCGTCAGGGGTTTGTTGACAAGTTATTTGACGTTACAATACAGCCCATCATAAGCGACAGCGTTGTTGACTAGTCATAACAAGTTTAATTTAACATTGAGGATTTTCAGATTTCCAAACATTAAGATCAAAGAATAACACAAGACACCAAGTGAAAGTATTTTTTCCAAAAAAAGATTCATAAACTTTTTAGAGCGAGGAGAATGGTTTTGGAAGTTGAATTAAAATATTATGAGATTTTCGGAAGTTTCGATATTGTTAGTAACACAATAAATCTTGAAGAATTCATTCTACAAAACACTCACTAATGAAAGTTCATGATTTTTTAGTCTCCAAAACAGTTTAGTTTCCGTTTTATTTCAATAGATTGTGTCTAGTATAACCTTAAAAATGTGCAAACTTCCGCACTAAATGAAATGATTAGATTGGAGTCGTGATGAAACTAACTTTGTAATATGATACTATAAAAACTTTTGAGCACTAACATAAAACTTGTATTAAATGTGAGTGATAAAAACACTATTATTAAGTGTGATAAATTCCTAGACAATAGCTGTTGACGTTACCATAATGAAAGTTTTCTCTTAAATAATGATCATAATTTCTAAAATATATCCTAGTTATGCCGTTTTTAGTTAGACCACAAATAATCAAATTAAGGAAGCCTCGTTTATTGGGTACTAAATTATTCGTCATAACGCGTACGTCATTGATATGAGATTTGCGCCGTTTTGTTAATATGTAAGTATGAAAATCGTTTCCCAATTTTTTGTCGTGAAAAGTTGTGAAAATTATGAGATCATCTAATCTGAAAATGAGTCAGCCTCAATTCTATTATGGTTGGAATATAGTTAAAATAAAAAATTTCAGTATAAGAAACTCATAATTTTCTGTGATTTTTATTTAATATTTAATTATTATGACCTGTTATCAAAACTATAATTGCTTGTTACAATAATCCATCCAATTTTCAACGAATAATGAGTCCCATAGATATCTAAAATTTTTGGAAGCATTCAGATTCAGGTCATATGAAGTGGCTAGAGCGATTTCCATTAGAAATAGATCCATATATAATAAATAAAATTCATTAATAATAGTCGCTTCAGATACTTCATTGCTATTTGAAACTAAAATTAATTCAAACAACGAGTTCCCAATTTTCAGATGTCAACTTATCAAACGTAAGGAAAATTGCCAAGAAGGACGTCAAATTAAAACTAGATTGCAGTCCGGATTTAAATCGACCAAAGAAAAGCAGAAAAAACTAGCGTCTGAGATTGAATTGAATGGGGTGTATAAAAGAGCCTAAGATTGAAAAGTAACTTGAGATAGAAGCCGACATAAATGAAAATTCATATGCCTCATTGGAGCTATCGATAAGAATTTACATATTTCGATGGTTAACCCGCCATTTGTCGCTATATGAGCATTTTGCTAACTTTATTGGTAAAATGTCTGCAGTCTGGCAGCGCCGACTTCATTGAAGTTGACCATTCATTCTAGCTGAGTTTATGTGCCTCCTTCAGCGATAAATCTGGTGAAGTTTCGAGCAGTACGCCCGCACATCATTTTGAGGCAGGTTGTTTGAAGCGGCGTACCATAAGTGAGCATTTTTCTCATCGAGCGACAAACTACGTAAGGTAAATTGTGCTATTACCGGCCCACTTAAGGAAATTTTAAATTTAGCTTCTTGGATTAGTGTAAATAGTTCGTACTTTATGTGAATTTATCATTTTATAAGGCAAAGGGGGGAGTTTTCTGTGAATTTCAATTAAATAAAAATAACAATTTATATTTTTAATACCAAAAAAAAATATTTTTTTTAAATTTCCTTTTTTTCTATTACCGACCTATCAAAAAATCTCTTAAAGTAACGCCGGCCTAAGCTTAATCTAATACCGGCTTATTACAACATTTTGTGTTTTATGGCGAGAAAATGAACAAAAACTGCAGAAAGTACTTGACCACCTTGTATATTTTCAAAAACGTATTTAAAAAAATATTTTTCACATTTTGAAAATATATATGAATTTTAATGGAAAAATAAGGTAGATTATCAGTTACAACTTCTTTCCTTAATTTCAGGAACTGCAAATAGTACCCTCTTGTTAATGGGATGAGGCGGTTCTATTTTGGAGATCACTTCATCTAAATCATACCATATCACATTTTCATGATGGGGCCATTTCCAATGACTTCCAATGTTTTCTTCCATTGCTTTTATGTAATACGATTTTGATTTGCTGTCTTCTATTAAACCAGGGAAATATTTTTCCTCCTATCTGAAGATAACGTAGTCCCCTTTTGTAAAACTAGTAGTTGTATTTTCTGTTTTTTTAAGTACTTCGTGATCTATTATTTATAATAATTTATAGTAATATAATATAATTAATACTATCTGGACTGAAAGGAAATAATCCAGTGCATTTAAAGGCAGACTGAATTGTACTTTCTTTTAGGCATTTATCAAAGCATTCTTTGACCAAGGCTGAAAAATCGGTTCTTTGGACTTGCTAATAGTTATTGTCAATTTTAAATTTACAGGACTATAGACAGCAACATCGAGCGGCTGGAGGATGTGAGTCGAATTTGGAACTAAAGCCACTAATATAATCCCATGTGTCTTGCAAAACAACACGACAGATTTTTTCGTGTTACTTATTGATAGCCACTTATCAAAAACGTTTGTTACATACTCAAAAAATGCTTCTGTGTTCATCCATCCTGATTATGTGTATCCTATGCCATAATTTGTCACAAAAATCCGAAAACAATGTCTTTTGGTTTTTTTTAAATGTTAAAAAACAATTGCAAATAATTGCGATTTTTTTTTCAATTCCAGCCTAATAAGCCGCAATTAGATCGAGGTAAAAATATTAATCTAATAGCGGCCTATTTTAGTTTTACAATTTTCACCATTTTTCCACTAAAAGTATCCTATAAAAAGTGAAAAATACGTTTCATGGACCTTTATAAATCAAGCAAAATCAAAAACATATCTAGACATTCTTAATTCTATCATTTTTATTGAAAAACGGGTTGCCTAAAAAACATTTTTTTCTCACTGAATCTTGTCTTGAAAACATCTGAAACTGGGTAATAAAAGTCATATTTTTCCTATTTCTGTAGAGAAACTGGTGAGCCGGAATTAGTTTTAAACATTTTTCGAATTATATGTTACAAAAACTCGGAAAGAAAGTTTCTTGTTTTTGGTTACAAACGTGTAAAATTCCGGCTCAATAAGCCGCAATTAGATGGAGATAAAAAATCTTAGTCTAATACCGGCCTATTTTATTTTTTCCATTTTTTATACAAAATGTATTTCACAAAATGTGAAAAGTATATTCAATAAACCTTTATGAATCAAACAAAATCAAAAACATTTCTAAGCAGCCTTAATTCTAGGAGTTATTCGTCAGAATTTCTTAAGAGGTGAAGTCAAATCACTTACCAAATATAGAACAAATAACAACAGCATTGCACTTTTTCGTTGCACATCTCACTTAAGACTGGCAATTGTTTTAGGCGCGTGCCAGCATCCTCACTTTTTATGCATAATTTGATTGGCGGATATAGATCCTATCATAAAGTGGGTGCTATATCTAGATTATTTTACGGCAAATATAGATAAATTATGAGTAAAGTTGATATACGTATTTAAGCCGGCATTACCTTACGATTTTGCATGAGCCGGTAATCACCCATTTTACCTTATAATAAACTTTAATGCGGTGAGCGTTTGGCTCAATCAGCGAATTAGTGTATATAATTTTAAATATTGTTTCAATTTAACATTGTGATTTTACTACTATTGAATATTCAATGAGTCGAGGGAGAAGATTAGTACAAATGGCTTTGGAGTCCCACGGAGAAGAATTGAATGGTAAGTTATTGAATAATAATATAATTTTGTGCTTATTATGTTTCTCTTAATACCGACCAATATTCCATGGCTCTTGGCACATATTGACGATTCTAACAAAGACAGCGGTTGGATGAATATGAATCATATGCCCCTCGGCCCACAGCAATCACCTAACTGATTCTGAACAATCCCCAGTTGATTCCTCAGACAAATACGAATACATACAGCAGAGGGATCTTTCATATGTTGGAAGAGATAAATCTACCATTTGGCAAAGCTTCCACCTCGTACTCATATTCGACGAGCTAAGGAAAATATAGTTATCAAACTTCCAGGTGTGGAACCAATAGCAAGAGACACAAAGACAGTTGTAGATTCATGGAAATTATATTTCCCTGATGATATAATATTGCATATAATAAATTGTACTAATATTTATCTTCAAAAAATGCGTCAAAATTATGCACGCGAGAGGGATTGCCCCGATACCACACCTCACGAAATAACGGCTCTCATAGGTCTTCATTACATGGCAGGTGTAAAAAATCCGCTCATCTCAATATTCATGATTTATGGGAGGATGATGTGACTTCTTCTCCTCTATGTTTTCGCGGTGTGATGTCAAGTCGAAGATTTTATACGCTTTTGGAGGCTCTTAGATTTGCTGACTTGAATGATAGAAATCAAATGAAGATATTAGACGACCTAGCACCTATAAGGAAAGTTTTTGACGAATTTACTACGAAATGCTTAAACAACTATGTGGTAGGCGAATACATGACAATTGACGAAATGCTACCAGCATTTCGCGGGCCATGTGAATTTCGTCAGAATATATCCAACAAACCATTAAAATACGGAATAAAGGTTAACATCTTAGTGGACTCAAAAATGTTTTATGTCTCCAATTTAGAAATCTACCCTGGAAAACAGCCTGAGGGACCTCACAGTTTCGACAACAAAGCAGACAGCTTGGTTAAAAGATTAGCCGATCACATTTTGAACACAGGTCGCAATATTACCACTAATAATTGTTCCACATCTATTCCACTAGCCCTACAGTTGCTAGAAAAAAGAACAACTCTAGTCGGAACGATCACGACAAACAGAAAAGAAATTCCTCAAATTTTTGTTCAAACAAAGGAGCGTTGGCCATGTAGTAGTATGTTTGCATTTCTTAGAAAAGAAGTTCTGGTATCATATGTAGCTAAAAAAAATAAAAATGTGTTACGTTTCTCTACCTCACATTCAGGGGACCACGTTAATGAAAGCACTCTTGATAAATGTAAACCAGAGATAGTAACATTTTATAATTCAACTCGTGCAGATGGCCATTGACACTATTTTATTTCTCGAAAAACAAATTAGACCGCCGTTTGTTTCTAAGAGAATTAGCTCTGGAACTAATGAAGCCACAGGCGCAAATTATACTATCGGTTCCACATCTGCCTCTGAAACTGCGGAATTCAGTAAATCAGCTCGTAGGTGTTGAAGAGGAAATTCCGGAACCAAGTGTTAGTGTTACTGGCATGTGATCTTTGCGTCCACGACGCAAGAAAAGGAAAACCAAAAAAACATGTTGCAAGTGCTCTATTTATTTATGCAATGAACATTCCAGTCATGTGTCAAAGATGTCTACAGAGTCTTCAAGCAAAAAAACTCTCAACAACTCCATAGTTTATTGTTATTGGGCTAATGTATGTTACATTCATTGTTCTGAAATATATTACTTCTTTTCTGAAATATTTTTTGTTTAATACACAAATATTCGGAGTGTGAGCAAAATGCTCACACGCGATAAACCGCGTTTGAATATGGGTAGCGACAAATGGCGTATGATGCGTTGCTAATGCATTTTAAAGGAAAATGAGGGTGGTTCAGGTTGAATGAGATATTGTTAGTATTATAAAGGCCAAGAGAATTATGTAAAAGTGTTATATGGAATCGGAGAGCCTACCAGAGCAAAACAATAATTCTAAGATCTGATTGAAATCCATTCGGGCATCTAAGTTTTCCTGTGAAAAAAATCGAAAAAACACAATGCTAAGTAATATTTTTTTAGCAAAATGCATTCGTGCAGGTTCAAAAATCCTCTTCTTCGACTCGGATTTCTGTTGCAACCGGCACTCATGCTCTTTGTTAAAATATTACATAGCAACGTGATTTTTCCATTTTTTTCAGAAAAATTAGATGTCCTTATGATATTACTTACGAAAATATCGAAATTCCACTCAATTTTGTTAGTTTCGTGGACATAGTGCGAGAAAAATAGATTTTTTATGTAAATATGAAAATTAAACAATTTCTTTCGTTTCTGGAGCAATATGTGATAAAAATTTATTTCTGGAGATATATCAAAATTTCGATTGATTTTGTTCGTTTTATAGACCAAATTGATCTGGACGAGTTTGCAAATTACGCGAGTCGAACAATATCGCGTTTTCATAACGTGTTTACGTACAGCGTTTTATCTAATTCCGCGCGTTGATATAATTTAATAGAATCCTCAATTACAATGAAAATAATAATGTAGAACTAAATGGTGTTAGAAGTATTATTACTATAGAAGCAAACAATGATTCTTCAAAATAAGTCATAACAAGTCAGAAGTTATTACTTTAAATTTCATCAGATATGAAATTAGACATATAAACGAGTAAAACCTACTAACCCTCTCAGTGCTCGTTATAGGTATGCGGGTTGTCTCACGTGGTACAACCCGTGCTCGCCAGTCGACTAGCTTCGAGTCGAAGAAGGGGTGGATTCTTCAAAGAATTACTTAGCTTACAAAAAGGGCGCCAGAGAAGTTTTGGCAAGCACCCAAGACTTCTTTAATCAGCCCACAACTTCTCAGTGGGTTAACAACACTCACTACACACTCCAAAAGTTAAACTGATAGGTAAGTTATCATAAGAAAATAAAAGTCAGCAAGTATCCCCTGATTGAAGCTTTAATTAGTCATTGTGGACCAAACGTCTCTTTTCAAAATATTTATTACAATATCACTACAAAAATGTTGCAAATAATGTCTGAACTCCGCTGAAGGCTGTAAACTCAGAATGTAGATGGGCTGAAGGCCGAAATCTACATAAATCCAAAAACTTCTAACTAATTTATCAGTTACAACTTAAGTGATTAACTGTCAAGCAGATTCTATAAACTCTGAGCAGAGCTGAAGGCTACAAACTCAGGGTGCAGAAGAGCTGAGAGCCCCAAACTACACCGATGTCTCAATTCTAAAATTCTAGAGAAACGACCAAATAGTTCATGTACAATACCTCAAACATACAACGATAATATACAGGGTGTCCCGGGTCTAATGGGAAAAAGTCAGGAACAAATAATTTGAGCCAAAATAATGTTAGTACTTCATATAAACTTTTTCTATGCAGGCCCTCGTTTTCGAGTTATAGGCCTTCAAAGTTTTAATATCGAATTTGGTTTTTATTTCTATATTTTGTACTAGTTATTTGATCTTCATCAAATTTACGGCATTGCTATAATGTACGTGTATGTTTATTTTGGTAAGGTAAACATATTTACATTAGTGCCTTGAAGCCAGGGACGGACTACTCGCAATGGTTAGTGATCCAAAAATTTTGCAGGGATGGCACACCCTGTATGAAATTATCGAAATTGACTTCTCCACACATTAAGCTAACAAAAAGGCCCTCTTGTTGGAATTCGATGAAATAAGCCGTTTGGCTAATATTTACAGTTTTATTAATGCACTACGTACAAATTTACCTAACTAACTTATTAATACGATTACCAAGATTTACCTACAGTACTGCAAAAAAATAATTTGATGGTATCAGATGATAAGAACATTAAGAACTTATTTAATGGGAATTACATTGGTACGCAAACAACGTAATTAGTCGCTTTCAATCAAAATTACGAACACAACATTATTAAACCATTAAGAAAACCTCAAAAAACACAAGTTATAAAACATTAGACTAAAACTAATTCCTGAACAACACTAAAAACTAACGTTATTCTAATAAATGTTCAATCTGAGCTCCTCCCACTTCCACGCACATTCTAAGTCTACGAAGGTTGTTTCTTTGCACTTGAAAAAGCAATCCCACATTATTTCTAATAACATTGCAGTGTAACACAATTCAGTTTATTAAAACTTGCCTTGTTTGCACAGGAGTTGCATAAACCCTAGAGATAACCCTAGAGAAATAAATCCTTAGGATTAACGTCTCCCGATCGTGGTGGCCATTGAAAAGGGCCTCTACGACCAATGCATCTATTAGGAAACCTTGTGTGTAAATGCTGTCGTACATCTTAACTGAAATGAGGGGGGGGCCCAATCATGCATGAACCATAAATTCCTACAAGTTTGTAGTAGCACATCATCAAACAGGTGCCATAACTGATTCTGCAAAATCTCCAAATATTTCTGACCGGTCAAAGTACCGTCAATAAAGTATGGCCCTATCAAATGATTGCCAACTATTCCTGCCCAAACATTAATAATGAATCTATTGCTGGCTCCTAGTTTGGATAATGCCATGTGGATTCACATCATCACATAAATGCATATTATGAGAATTTATGACTCCATTCCTGGTGAAACCGGCTTCGTTCGTAAAGAGAACGTTACAAATAAATGTATTGTCTGCTTTTTGTTGTCGCAGAAACCACTGGCTATATTCAAGACGTGCAGGATAATCAGCCACTGTCATACTGTGTACTTTTTTCATGTGGGAAGGATATAACAGCTGTTCTTCTAGGACGCGATGAACAACTGATTTCGAGACGTTATGTTCTCTTGATAATTTTCTAAAACTCGATGGTTCATTATCAACTGCATTTAACAAGTCTTGTTCAACTGCCACAGTACGTATGCTTCGTACTGGACCTTCTCCAGCTTTTTCTGGCAAAAATCTTCCTAAAATTCAAAATTTTGTTTTGTATACATGGGAAATTACATTTACTTATTCATACCTGTTTCTCGTAACCTGAGATCAATACGCCCAAACATTCGTCTGTCTGGCAATGCTCTGTTTGCAAAATGTTCTTCATAAAGCCTTTTGGCCTCTAAACAGTTTCGAGAAGCCAGTCCATACATTAGATGTTTATCTGCGTACTCAATAAAAGCGAATTCTGCTATTGTAACTGTTAAATTAAGGACTTATGAATTATTGACAAGTACTGACTACGAACTATTCTTCACAACGTTTGACAACTAATCCTATGGTAACTTGATAAACGGTAAAAACACTTATAAAAAGTTTTTACCAACTTTCCAATTAATAAGTCGCTAATGTTTTTCATCTTCTGCTATCGTTAAATTATTTTTCTGTAGTTCTCATTCTAAATATTGGACATCTATTAAAAGTTAGTTTTACCTCGTTGTGTACTTATAAAAATGGTGAATGCGTAAACTGGTACGTAGTGCATTAATAAAACTGTAAATATTAGCCAAACGGCTTATTTTATCGAATTCCAACAAGACTACCTTTTCGTTAGCTTAATGTGTGGGGAAGTGAATTTCGATAATTTCATACAGGGTGTGCCGTACCTGCAAAATTTTTGGATCACTAACCATAGCGAGTAGTCCGTCCCTGGCTTCAATGCACTACTGTAAATCTGTTTACCTTACCAAAATAAACATACACATACATTATAGCTTTGCCGTGAATTTTATAATGATCAAATTACTAGTACAAAAAATACAAATAAAAACCAAATTCAAAATTAAAACTTTGGAGGCCTATAACTCGAAAACGAGGGCCTGCATAGTAAAAGTTTATATGAAGTACTAACATTATTTTAGCTCAGATTATACGCTCCTGACTTTTTTCCCATTAGTCCCGGGACACCCTATATATATATATATATATATATATATATATATATATATATATATATATATATATATATATATATTCATTTTGAAATTGAGCTTGTTGATATTGTGGAAAATAAATTCAGTTTCGAGTACAGCAGTTACATTATTAATACCTATAGTCCTTATAAATTACCAAATAAATCAAATATTGAGATATTAAGTAATTATAAATAATGGATAATGCCATGTGGATTCACATCATCACATAAATGCATATTATGAGAATTTATGACTCCATTCCTGGTGAAACCGGCTTCGTTCGTAAAGAGAACGTTACTAATAAATGTATTGTCTGCTTTTTGTTGTCGCAGAAACCACTGGCTATATTCAAGTCGTGCAGGATAATCAGCCACTGTCATACTGTGTACTTTTTTCATGTGGGAAGGATATAACAGCTGTTCTTCTAGGACGCGATGAACAACTGATTTCGAGACGTTATGTTCTCTAGATAATTTTCATAAACTCGTTGATGGTTCATTATCAACTGCATTTAACAAGTCTTGTTCAACTGCCACAGTACGGACGCTTTGTACTGGACCTACTCCATCTTTTTTTAGCAAAAAACTTTCTAAAATTTAAAATTTGGTTTGTATACATGGAAAATTACATTTACTTATTCATACCTGTTTCTCGTAACGTGAGATCAATGCGCTCAAACATTCGTCTGTCTGGCAATGCTGTGTTTGCAAAATGTTCTGCATAAAGCCTTCCGGCCTTTAAACAATTTGAGAACCCGGTCCATACATTAAATGCATATCTGCGCACTCAATAAAAGTGAATTCCGCCATTTTAACTGCTAAATTAAGGACTTATTGACAAGTACTGACTACGAACTATTCTACACAACGTTTGACAACTAATCCTATGGTTACTTGATAAACGGTAAAAACACTTTTAAAAAGTTTTCACCAACTGTCGAATTAATAAGTCGTTAATGTTTTTTATCGTCTGATATCGTTAAATTATTTTTTTGTAGTACTGTAGGTAAATCTTGGACATCGTATTAATAAGTTAGTTAGGTAAATTGGTACGTAGTGCATTATTAAAACTGTAAATATTAGCCAAACGGCTCATTTCATCGAATTCCAATAAGAGTACCTTTTCGTTAGCTCAATGTGTGGGGAAGTGAATTTCAATAAATTCATACAGGGTGTGCCATCCCTGCAAAATGTTTGGATCACTAACCATTGGGAGTAGTCCGTCCCTGGCTTCAAGGCACTACTGTAAATCTGTTTACCTTACCAAAATAAACATACACGCACATTATAGCATTGCCGTGAATTTGATAAAGATCAAATAACTAGTACAAAATATAGAAATAAAAACCAAATTCAATATTAAAACTTTGAAGGCCTATAACTCGAAAACGAGGGCCTGCATAGAATAAGTTTATATGAAGTACTAACATTATTTTGGCTCAGATTATACGCTCCTGACTTCTTTCCCATTAGTACCGGGACACCCTGTATATCAAGATTAACAATGTACAGTTACAAGGGTTCACACTTTACCATCATCGTCATGATGATATTGATTTATCGAAACAATTGTAAATTTTTTAGAATTTTCAATATTTTGTATCATATTGTGGAATTAACTAGAGACCGTGAGTTTCACTTAAAAACACTAATATGAGCATATTCCACGAAGTAAGGGTCGAGACAGTCAATTTCTATAAACTGTTGATTCCGAGAAAGTATTTTCAACCATTTACCCCTATAATGAATCCTTCGAACTACGCCGTCTACGGAAATTTACCACGAATACGCAATTCTTCTAATTTCTTCTGGTTATCACAGTCAACGGCCGTTTCTAGACCAGAAGCCTATCGGGTCGGAGCTGCCAGCTGTCGGTTTCAGCCGTATTTTCCTTCCCCTACGTCAGAATTGTCGGGTTTTTAGTAACATGCTTATGGCACCAAGAATTTTAAATTGGAAACGTGTGTTTACACCTTGACGACAAATGCAGGACTGAATTTTATCTTCGCTTCGTCAGCGCTGTGACTTCTCCCAGTCGACAGGCTAGCCAATAATAAATCTCTGACGGCTCGGCAAATTTTCGCGTTACAGACATTCCATTTGAAGTACGAGAGTCTGCAAATGCTGCAGTGGGTAGTTTAATGCCTGAAAAATCAAGAAGATACGCCCTGGCCTATCAAAAATTTGGAAAATGGTGCGATTTGAAAAATATAAAGATTATTTTAAATGAATGATATTCCCTGTTTTAAAAATTGTCGAATCACTCTGTGAACTCGAATACTTTCTTATACAAACATCTAATCATCACCTAGCTATCCACCTTAGTAACGTTTCACAATTTATTCATGATTTTAAGTCGCCTCTACACAACCAACTTTCAAAATGTGATGATTTTGTTTTTCATTTATCTAAAAGATAGAGGTCAATAATAACATGCTTATTAGCAATAAAGGCAGAAATATCGGTGTTTAGGACTAAATAAAAAATAAAGTACAATATTCTGGGCCAAAACTTCCTTATATCGTTAAGTCTACTTTATTTCCTAATTCTTTCCGGAACTTATCAAAATGCAAATCAGATTCATTAAATTCTGTGAATTCTACAGAGACATGAATTAAAAGTATATATGCACGAATTTGATAGCAAGCGTTTAAAATGGAAATGTAGACAATCAGAAATAGTCTTGTGATATTCTAGATACAAGTCTGATTATATCAAGAATTAGGTTTCATCAAATCTATTGCCTCCATAACTATATCAAATAGTTGCTCATCACGTGTAAGGAAAAACATTTGTAAAGATGGATAGAGTGGTGAACGTAGCTTAGTGTTGAGAGGAGGATAGTTCAGTGGAACTATAAATTTTGATTATTAAAAAAAACCTGTGATAGTTGTAGTCTGAGCTTTCATTTCGAAAGCAAAATTCCACACACACCAGATTATGTTGCACTTCAAGGTAGAAAACTTATTACCTTAACGTACCCGTTTGACCCCAGAAACTTGAATCCCAATAAACATTCTGCTGCAAATTTGATGAGAAATCTCACTTTATTGAAATTTTTTGAATATTATCAAAATAAAATAGAATATTATAAGCCATAATACCACAAAGTTCCTAGCTGGATACAAGGGCGTACCCAGGTAGGGGTAGGGGGGGGCAGATCGAATACAATTCAATTCAGTTCGGAGTTTAATACGAGCGAATATTTCATGGGCCATAGTGTCTTATGGTTTAGTTGCGGCGACACAAGATTTACGTTTACTGCGCAACCACTATTACTCCGTCAAATGGATATCAGGAAATTCTTTGAAAGAGGTGAGTCAAAACAAAACACATATGTACCTAATATGATTATTTGATTTGTTTAAGGGGGGCTCTCTTATAGGAAGTAAATTATATTTGAATGTGATGTTTTTATAGGTATCTTGATCTTTATTTTCGTCCTATGTCTGAACACCGTAAGAGTAATTTTGTGTATCCATTTTTTAGGCACAACACTCGAAAAAAAAAGTCGGGAAAGTAGCAGTGGAAGCGATGAAAATGACAACCATGATAACTACTCATGTAATGCCAAGATCATTGCATGCTAACAATGGACGAGCGTCACATTCTCCAGCAGAACCAGTGAATATATCTGTTGCCGACTATTCTTCTCCATCGACATCCTGAAATTATAGTGGACGATGTCTATCATGAAAATAATCTGGGTCGTTATGTTGGGTTGGCTACCCAGCTGTTGACGGAAAAGAAGAGGGAGTTGTTACAAAATCCTTGGATCCCGCCCAGAAATTACGATTTTGAAAGTGATGCATTGAAAAGAAAATTTAATCATGCTTAGTTGGATCAATATGTACCATGGCTAGTATATTCCAAGCGACTAAAAGGCGCTCTTTGTAAGCATTGTGTTTTGTTCCCTCCGCCCATCAGCACTGTGAGAGGAATTTTGGGATCATTTATGGTCAGGCCATATATAAAGTTCAAAAATATGGATGAAGACTGCCGAAATCATGCAACGACCAACCTTCACCTAACAGCGACAAATGCTGCAATACATTTTCTTGAAAATGTTCCTGTAGACATCCAACTGAAAAGTCGACATTAAAAAGCAATCGATGAAAACAGACAAATATTGTCATCAATTATTTCATGTATAGTATTTTGCGGTGAAGATGATATGCCTCTTAGGGGGAAACAAGCAGATGAGGGTGTTTTATTAGATATATTGAAGTTGAGAATAAATTCAGGGGATGACAAATTAAAGAGTCACCTGGAAAAGTGCAGTCGCAATGCAGTTTACACATCGTCAAAAATACAAAACGAATTGATGAATTTATGTTGCCAAGATATTAAGGAGGATATAATAAGTGAGGTGAGGTGAGACGTAGCTGGGAAAGAACAGCTGTCAATAGACATGCGGTTCTACGACGAAAGCAAAATGAAAATCAGAGAAGAATTTATAGGGTTCGTTGAACTAAAAGCACAAAATGCCTCAGCAATTGCCGAAGCAATTGACAATTTCTTGTTTAGTTCTAACCTCGCAACCGAAGATTGCGTAGGGTTTGAATTCGATGGCTGTTCTACAATGAAAGGGAAAGAGGTTGGCGTACAAGCCATTTCTAGAAAAAAATATCCTCGTGCTTTATATTTTCATTGCTCAAGTCACAAACTCAACCTTGTTGTGAATGATGCGAACGCAGTGCCAGAAATTAGAAATACTGTCGTTTTTCAGAGAATCGACTACACGTCAAAACTACGCTCCAAACCTATCACAATTGTGTGAGACGAGATGGTCCGAAAAATATAAATCAATCAGAAAGTTTTCTCAACATTTCCCAGAGCATGTGAAATATATAGAAACGTTATCCATAGAGGGAAATTATGCCACCAGAAAATCTGCATATCAGTTCCATTCAGCCGTTTCAAAACCAGTGTTTACTGCTGCTCTACAAACAATAGCCAAATATTCAGCAGTTTTAGAACCAGTAGTTAACGCACTGCAAGCTAAATCGAACGACATTATCTCGGTGGGGGAACACATCAAACATATCAAGGACATTCTCAGAAATGACCGCGAGTTTCCTGATAGAATAAGTAATGAAATGCTTAAATTTGAACATAGAAATTTCCGTTCCACGTCTTGCTCACAAGCAAACACATAGAAGTAATCTGCCATCAGACAATGATAACGAATATTGGCGGCGTTCCCTGATAATGCCATACATTGATTCACTCATTTCATCGTTGAATATTCGATTCGCCTAAGAAAATACTCCGGCGTTTGCTTTAAGTGAGCTACATCTCTTGTACATGACCAAAACCAGCATTACAGACTTACACAAGAACGCAGAATCATTCCAAGAATTTTATAACCTGGATATCACCGGAGAACTGGACCTTTGGCATTATTTAGGGGTGAAGAAGGCTTGATGAATTAAGGGACATAGAAGTAGTTGATCTGTTCAACGAAGCCAACATTTTTAACCTTGCTGTCAGAAAGGCATTGATTATTTTAAGCACTATCCCATGCACCACGGCGACCGTTGAACGGTCCTTCAGTACGCTGTGAAAAGTTAAAACGTGGCTCAGAAGCAACATGGGTAAAGAAAGGCTTACAGGTTTATGCCTGTTGAGCGTACATCGCAATTATTTAAAATAAAACAGTGAGTTTATTGAAAAGACTGTCATAGAGAAATTTTCGGCAAATCCAAGAAGATTACTGTTAAATTAATATATATATATATTATTATATGAAATTTATGTATTTATCAGTTTATAAATAAATATATTTAAACAATATTTATTTTTGAATTTTGTCTATTGCATTATTTTTAATTACTTTATGTTTTTTTATTTTTGTCGATGGATTTATATAGTAAATTGGCTAGCTCAGGATATTTTGATTATATTGTTTTACTTTATTGTGTTATTGGAAAACATGAGAACTCTTAACTCCCTTTAGATTCTGGCAGATATTATAATATGCGAAATTTGTATTTACTAAATATTATATTATTTTAACTCCTTTGAAAACGCTTTGAATATCTATGCGGAACATACCTATTCGAACCTCTATGATGATTTTCTGGAACTATTTATGTCAATTGTTAAAATAAAAACAAACATATGAAATGAAATTTAGTTTATATATATACGAACCATCATTGAATTGAAAAACACTATCGGTATGAAGAAAAATCAGTTAAAACAAATTATTACTATAAACTAATATACATGAAATGGTTAGAATTTTTAATACATATAAAACAACGAATAGTGAACTTTTGGCCAATTAATAATGTTTGTGAAATTTTTAATGGTATACCATATAAATTGTTTATACACTGACCTGTTTCTATCACTTTAAAGTTTCTGTTGTGCACTCTGTTTCGGATTCATCTCTCTGGAATGAAGCTGGATTCTTGTTGAATATCGTAGGAAAACAAACTTGATAGTTTGTTGTAGGTAAGTCGAGATTTTAGTTTAATTGTTCAGTAAATACAACTTATAATGTTTATTATCTTACTAAATGTCTTTGAAACTAATAATCAATATTCCATTGTGGACTTTTGATAAAATTCAGACATAGCATCCCTTCTCAAAATATGGATTAGCTGCATTTTCCACAAATAATGAATGTTTACAAATATTTTCTTCTAGAAATGTCTCTATTATTATTATTTATCATTTAAATTCAATTTTGCTTTTGATTTCTAAAGATTTCCGCAGAATTTAACAAATTATTAGAAAAATTTTCTTACATGTCCATCTGCTTTTGAACCACCACACCTAATTTATTGTTCCCCAAATCAACAAAACTCTCGTTGCTAGCCTTGTTATTTCCAACAAAAAACTAACAAGTAACTAGATATCATGGTTTAATTTATTTACTGTCTAACATTAATTATAATTATTTTCCTCGTATTTTTATTGTTATTAATTATTTGTGAAAAATTTTAAAATAATTCATTATATCTATTTACATACAATATCATTCCAAAATATGCCTTATTTTTATATCAATAATAATTTTTATCCCACTTTAAATTACAATATCTATGAATTTATAATCATAATCTTCTTAAAATCTTTTATAATGTCTTTCAATTACTCTTTTATATGTAATTCAACAATTATTTTATATAAACTTTGGCTTAACCTTTACTATTGTTATCAATCTTTAAACACTCCTGCTGTTTTGAAAATAATCAATACTTCGAACATAACATATCTCTATGGTTGAAAATATTTCTGCTCTGTTAATTCTGTGTTACATGACATGAAGTTTTTACTGACACTTCTACATAAGAATCAACAAATGATATAACATGTATTCATATTAGTATCAGTTATATATATTGTTTATCATCGTTTAAATAATAATTTTATGTTCTTTTTCAGATTCTTTTGTTATTCTAGATAGAATATACAATTCATTGTCTATGTTGCTGATAACAATTTGGATTTATAATTTACTAAGAAAATGGGTTAAGGTTTTGTGATTCATAACTATTTACAATCTGAAAATAAAGGTAACAAATTTTAATCTTGCTAATATATTTCTATATTATAAAGGATAATTAATCTCATAGATGTTCGATTTGATATGATACATATTGTTTAGTTATAATTGTCAATATAAATAGTAATTTTATCTGTCTGAAGAAAGTGATTTCTATTTGTTATTCAACAAAGTTACAAATTTCTCATATTTGTGTATCATTCTCTTGAATATTCATTATGATAAGTTCAAATCCCCTCAAATTTAAATTTAATAAATATTAACATGGTTAATTTTGTTTAAATTTCAATTTCCCAAACAAACTTATCATTCCTTCACTATTTACTATGAAAATATTAGAAACTTCTTAGACTAATTCTTGGTTGTATCCTTATCCTATCTTAATCTACTATTTACAAACAACTTATTTCCTATGATTTTAAATTACTTGTAATATTATCTATTCCTCGTTTTTCAATACATATTCCTTAAGAATAATATTTGTAAATGTGTTCTATGTTAAAGATACCCCTTAATATTTTAGTACCTGGATATATTAATCGATAACTGTTTTTACCGTTTTCTGTATCTATGATATATGGACCTTCGAATGGATATAATAATTTCGCACATTGTTCTTCATCTTTCTTTGGCATTCTTAAAGATTTGACAATCACCATATCTCCTTTATTAAACTGTGTTGTCCTAGGTTTCTTTTTATCTTGTTTTTTAATATACTTCTCCGCATTTCGTATTATTTTCCGATTAACCTTTTCAAGTACACTTGTCATAGTTGAATTTCTGTTCAAAATCCAGTGGCGTTCTGGCTGTATTCCTTTCATAATATAAATCGGATTCTCCTCTGTTACACCATGTGGTAATTCATTTATGAATTTTTCTACTCTATCCAAGTATTCATCCCATCTTTTATGGTTCTCTTGACATAACATTCTTAAATATTTAATGATTTCTTTAATATATCGTTCTGCTGGATTAGAACTTGGTTTTCTGATACTTATAAATTGTAATTTTATTTGTTTACTGTCAGTATATTGTTTTAACTTCCTACTCTCAAAATATGTCGCATGATCAAGTATCACTGTTTCTGGTGTTCCAAACTCTTCTATATATTCTTTAAAACAATCAATTATTACTTTCGCATTTGTCTTTCTACATGGAAATATTTTAACATATTTACTATATACATCAACCATTACTAATAAATGTTTATTCCCCATTGTACTTTTAATTAAATTACCAATAAAATCTACTGCCACTATTTGCAATGGTTTACTCGTTATAATAGATTTCGCTGTCATATAATTATGATAATTCTTTTCTTTGCCTATTTGACAAAACTCACAATATTTACATACTTCTTTTACAATACTTAAATCTTTCTTAGCTATATAATTTTCTCTAAATAACATCCACAATTTTCTTATTCCTATATGTCCATTTTCTATATGTAAATGTTTAATAATTTCTTTAGCATAATCTCTTGTTATGATATATACTTCTCTATCCTCAATTTGTTTATACCATACATCTTCTATATTTACTGCTCCTCTGGTATTTATTTTATCTATTTGTCTTTGATCTTCTTTTACTCTTTCTAGAGTAAATATTCCTTCAGTTTGGTGTAATGTATTTACTCCTATTTGAAATCTTCTTGGTTCGCTTCCATTATCGTTAACTCTACTTAAGGCATCCGCTACAATGTTTAATTTTCCTGGTACATATTTTATGTCAAACTCATATTCTTGTAGAAGTAGAATCCATCTATGTATTCGATTGTTTGCATATCTGTTCTTTAATATAGATGTTAGTGCTAGATGATCTGTTTCTAATGTAAATTTAGCTCCTAGTAAGAAAAATCTTAGTTTGCTTACACAAAATACTACACTTGCCATTTCTAACTCAGTTATGGAATATTTTCTTTCCGCTGCTTTTGTTACCCTAGATATAAAACTTATGGGAACTTCCTCTTCATCTTGAATTTGTACCAAAACTCCTGCCAATCTTTCCATAGATGCATCTGTTTTCAAAATGAAAGGTTTATCATATTGTGGGTGATAAACTTTGAGTTTCTTCAGAAATATTTCTTTTAATTCCTGGAAAGCTTTGTCTCGTCTTTCATCCCATTTCCATTTTGTATCCTTCTTTAACAACTCAATTAGTGGAATCTCTCTTCTACTTAAGTCTGGAATTAGCCTCTTAAAATAATTTAAAATCCCCAGAAACCCCCTCAAATTTTTTAGGTTCTTAGGTGTTTGATATTCCAGTATCGCTTTATCTCTTTCTGGATTCATTGATACTCCTGTATCACTTAAAATATATCCCAGATATTCTACCTCCTTTTTATAAAATTGGCATTTATCTAAATTTAATTTCAAACCTGCTTCTTCCAATTCTTTAAGTATAATTTTTAAGTGTTCCTGATGTTTTTCTTCTGTTTCAGAAAATATGAGGATATCGTCGATATAGTGCAACGTGAAATCTTCATACTGGTTCAAGATAGTATGTAAAGTTCGTACCAGCGCAGCACAAGAATTTTGTAGCCCAAATGGTACTACACAAAATTGATAAACAATTCCATCCACCATAAAAGCAGTGTACGGTCTACTTCTTGGATCTAAAGGAATTAACCAGAAGCTGTGTTTGAGATCCAGTTTTGAGAAAATATTAGCTTTTGTAATTCTACCAAAAATACATTCTATATTTAATGGACTTTCATATTGTTTCTTTGTATAGCTGTTAATATTTCTAGCATCCAAACATAACCTAATTTCTCCTGTTTTCTTCTTGACACATGTGATGGCACTGATGTATTGCGAATTTGATCTTTCAATAATTCCATCATTCAGCATCTTTGTAATCTCATCATATACTTCTGTCTTCAGCCTGTATGGTATTGGATATGTTTTTATTTTGAAATTTTTTATCTCTTCTGTGACTTCTAATTTATGTACATATCTAGATGCTACACGTACTTCCTCGTTAAATAATCGTTTATGATGTTGTAGAAGCTCATACACCCTATCTTGATATTCTCTGTTACATAACTCTTCTAAAACTTTTATCTCTTCACCAATTTGGTTTATTTCCTTTATGTTCAAATTTTGTATATCATTATTAGAAAATTGTTTTATAAAATGTATAATTGAATTTTGATATCTAATACATCCCTGATTATAATCTATAAATATCCTATGTCTATTTAATTCATCATTTCCTAATATTATATCATATCTTAAATTTTTAACTATCAATAATTGTACTGGAATATGTTCTGAATTTATTTTTAAATTAACTATAATAGTTTGATTTGTTTCATAAAGTTTTCTATCATTCGCCCCTACTAATGATATTTTGTTAGTATTAATCACCGTAATATCATCTTGTTTCACATTTTCTATTACATTCTGATTTATTATAGAAACTTCCGATCCTGTATCTAATAAAATTTTACATTTCACATCAAATAAATACCCTTCTATGAAAATTAATTTTATGTTTTCAGTACATTGTGAACTTTCATCTATAAATTCTCTTGGATGTTGATAATGAGAAGAATAGATAATATTACGAATGTAAGGACGATTTACGCAAAATTTCTTACCAAGCTTTGCTCTTGGTTTGGATCATTACTTGATCCTTCCTGTTCTTGTGTTATATGATTCACCTGTCTTCTCTCTTCCTCTCTATTATTTTCTTGTTCATAATTCCTTTCTGGGTTCCTTTGATTATAGTTTCTTCTTTCACTATAATTGTTTATTCCTTCCCCTCTATTCTGTTGCCAATTTCCATTCCTGTTTCCATTATAATTTCTTCTTTCGAAATTTGCCTGATTTCCTCTATTTTCATACTGCCTACCATTGTTTCTGTCTCCATTTCCATAATATCTATCTCCATTTCCTGTATTTCTTCTGTTTTCAAAATTCCTGTTTCCATAATTTCTATATTCATTTCTGTTATTATTGTCCCTTCTGATAAATCCATTTCCATTCTCTCTTGTTCGATCATTTCTTATCTCCTCATTCCTATTCTGGTATCGATTTATTCCATTTGTGTTCACAATACTCCTCTCCACTCTCTGTAGGTAACATGACAAACTATCCATCGTCTTGATATTATGAAGTGCAATAGTCTCCGATACTTCTGCATTAAATTGTCTGCCTACATATAATACCAGTTCCTCCTCTTTCATCACCGGTTCTAGATACTGTGCCATATTATACAACTGCATCGCATATGAATTCAAATTTTTACCTTTATTATAGTCGAATTTACCAAAGTATAATTTTTCCCTAAAATTTGCTTGCCGTAATTCCCCCCAAAAATAGTTTAAGAACTGATTTTCAAATTCTTCCATATTTCTGATCTGCTCTTCTTTATTGCAGAACCAGAGTAATGCGTGACCTGACAACATACCTCTTATCGCTATTTTCTTCTCCATCAAATCCTTTATTCCCCTCAATTTACTTTTTATAATTTTAATAAAAACTTTTGGGTGTATTAAATTAATGTTCCCATCGAATTTCACACCTACATCCATATTCCCATTGTATATGATTCCTCCTCCATTTCTTCTCACAGTATCCTCCATTTCTTCTACCGTTTCTTGTAGTTTCCTATTCATCTCTTCTAATTCCCTATTAAATGATCTACCCATGACTTCCGACCTTTTTTCATATGTTCCTGTTTGTTCTTCCAGTCTCACATTTAAATCTTGAAATTTTTTATCCACCTTCTGTATTACTTCTTCATTAGTTTGTCCTTGTACTTTTATATGTTCCATTTCTCTAATTATATTTTCATTTTGTTTGTTGATTTCCATTACAATAGTTCCTGTTAGATTTTCTTCTAAACATCTACCCCATTCTTGAATTTCTTGATCAACATGTTTTTCTATCTCTTCCCGGATTTTGATTCCATTGTCTTGAATCTCTGTTCTTAAATTTTTATTTTGCTCCTCAATATTTTGTTGCACCTTATCCATTCTTCTTTGAAATACTTCGTTTTCTTCCCTGATTTTCTGGATTTCTTTAATACTTTCAGATTTCACATCATCAATTTTCTTTTCCAATTTGTCTATGTTCCCACTCATCTGGTCCATTTTTCCATCTATCCTGTTGATATCTCCTCTCATTGTATCTATGTTTCCATTTATTCTCTCCTCCATTCTGATAAATAATTGTTGCATCCTGTCCATCATCTGATCATCTCTATTTGTACTTGTTCTTCCTTGTTTTTCCCTGCTCTCTTGTATCCTCTCTTCTTGTTCTTGTGCTTCCTCATCTCCTGTTGAGTCTTCCTCTGGTACATTTTCTCCAGATTGTCCCTGTTCTAAGTAATGTACTTGGAAATCCCCTCTACCATGTCTTCTTTCCTCTCGTTCCTCTTCCGATCCACTATCCGTACCTACCTGTTTTCCGTCTCTTAACATCATTTTCTTTTCCATCTTATATTTATAATATAGTCAATAAAATTTCTAATATTTGTATACTTTTAATTATTCCCTTAACAAAAAACAACCTACCAAATATTTTAAAATCGCCCCACGTTCTTGGGTGCCATTTATTATATGAATTTTAATGTTTTTAAAACCTTCTTATCATGAAAAAATCTTAATTTGCCCCACGTTGCGGCGCCATTTATTATATGAAATTTATGTATTTATCAGTTTATAAATAAATATATTTAAACAATATTTATTTTTGAATTTTGTCTATTGCATTATTTTTAATTACTTTATGTTTTTTTATTTTTGTCGATGGATTTATATAGTAAATTGGCTAGCTCAGGATATTTTGATTATATTGTTTTACTTTATTGTGTTATTGGAAAACATGAGAACTCTTAACTCCCTTTAGATTCTGGCAGATATTATAATATGCGAAATTTGTATTTACTAAATATTATATTATTTTAACTCCTTTGAAAACGCTTTGAATATCTATGCGGAACATACCTATTCGAACCTCTATGATGATTTTCTGGAACTATTTATGTCAATTGTTAAAATAAAAACAAACATATGAAATGAAATTTAGTTTATATATATACGAACCATCATTGAATTGAAAAACACTATCGGTATGAAGAAAAATCAGTTAAAACAAATTATTACTATAAACTAATATACATGAAATGGTTAGAATTTTTAATACATATAAAACAACGAATAGTGAACTTTTGGCCAATTAATAATGTTTGTGAAATTTTTAATGGTATACCATATAAATTGTTTATACACTGACCTGTTTCTATCACTTTAAAGTTTCTGTTGTGCACTCTGTTTCGGATTCATCTCTCTGGAATGAAGCTGGATTCTTGTTGAATATCGTAGGAAAACAAACTTGATAGTTTGTTGTAGGTAAGTCGAGATTTTAGTTTAATTGTTCAGTAAATACAACTTATAATGTTTATTATCTTACTAAATGTCTTTGAAACTAATAATCAATATTCCATTGTGGACTTTTGATAAAATTCAGACATAGCATCCCTTCTCAAAATATGGATTAGCTGCATTTTCCACAAATAATGAATGTTTACAAATATTTTCTTCTAGAAATGTCTCTATTATTATTATTTATCATTTAGATTCAATTTTGCTTTTGATTTCTAAAGATTTCCGCAGAATTTAACAAATTATTAGAAAAATTTTCTTACATGTCCATCTGCTTTTGAACCACCACACCTAATTTATTGTTCCCCAAATCAACAAAACTCTCGTTGCTAGCCTTGTTATTTCCAACAAAAAAACTAACAAGTAACTAGATATCATGGTTTAATTTATTTACTGTCTAACATTAATTATAATTATTTTCCTCGTATTTTTATTGTTATTAATTATTTGTGAAAAATTTTAAAATAATTCATTATATCTATTTACATACAATATCATTCCAAAATATGCCTTATTTTTATATCAATAATAATTTTTATCCCACTTTAAATTACAATATCTATGAATTTATAATCATAATCTTCTTAAAATCTTTTATAATGTCTTTCAATTACTCTTTTATATGTAATTCAACAATTATTTTATATAAACTTTGGCTTAACCTTTACTATTGTTATCAATCTTTAAACACTCCTGCTGTTTTGAAAATAATCAATACTTCGAACATAACATATCTCTATGGTTGAAAATATTTCTGCTCTGTTAATTCTGTGTTACATGACATGAAGTTTTTACTGACACTTCTACATAAGAATCAACAAATGATATAACATGTATTCATATTAGTATCAGTTATATATATTGTTTATCATCGTTTAAATAATAATTTTATGTTCTTTTTCAGATTCTTTTGTTATTCTAGATAGAATATACAATTCATTGTCTATGTTGCTGATAACAATTTGGATTTATAATTTACTAAGAAAATGGGTTAAGGTTTTGTGATTCATAACTATTTACAATCTGAAAATAAAGGTAACAAATTTTAATCTTGCTAATATATTTCTATATTATAAAGGATAATTAATCTCATAGATGTTCGATTTGATATGATACATATTGTTTAGTTATAATTGTCAATATAAATAGTAATTTTATCTGTCTGAAGAAAGTGATTTCTATTTGTTATTCAACAAAGTTACAAATTTCTCATATTTGTGTATCATTCTCTTGAATATTCATTATGATAAGTTCAATATATATATATATATATATATATATATATATATATATATATATATATATTCATAGTTTTAACCATCCAGCAAATATAATGAGCACTTTGAAACTATTTTTTTGAATAAATTGACGATGGTGTCATGTATGACATAATTTTAATTTTTTTTTGTAATAAAAATTCTTCATGTAATTTATATTTTTATGTTCTTTCATGGGATTTCAGTTTTATTTGGAATTATTCTAATTTAAGTGTACAGTAATATATTTTGTATGTTTACTTAAGAAAAGGGAGCTAGTTATATATATTAGAAATGCGGCAATTTAGAAACGATAAACCCACTCTTGGTAAAACAAGCTTCGAGCATTGTACCGAAAACATTGTCCGATATAAAAGTAGCAGTCACTATATTGGAAGCAAAATGTAGGGCCAAAGATAAGATAATCGAAGAAACAACACAGAAATTACGAAATCACTTGAGTAGTTCTGTATTAATTGATCTTATGAACCGTATCGAATCTTAAAAAAACGCTCAAACTCAAATCGATCATTTTTCAAAGGATAAAAGAGGCATTCCGTGTAAATGTGGAAGAATCCATAAAGATAACAAACCTGTTTGTTTAAGTGGATTTATGGTAATCAATTTCAAAAGAATCCGTCGAAATTAGAATGATATATAAAAGAAACGTGTTAAATTTTCATACAGTTAGTAATTATGTTATTTTATGCAAGGGATTTCAGGAATTCTCAATAAATAGTAAGTAAGTTATGTTAGTATTTATATGTATAATAAAAACTTCATCTCTATATATATTCTAATTTATAAGAATAAAATGTTATTTTCATGTATATACGGTTCACACGATAGAGTTTAGTTTCGCTAGCAACCCGCAACGAGATTGATTGATGAAAATAAATAAAAAAACGTCAGTAAATTTTGAGACGTCAAAGTGGGAAATAATATAATAATTGATCTCGATATTTGAGGTAGAACAGAAAGATATTTGAATCAAATATATAATCATAATCAGAATGAAAAAGAATATTTATATATACAGTTAAAGGAGTGATTTTTGAAACGTGAGTGACTTTTTGAATGTCAAAAAGGGGAAGGATAAATTATCTCTACAAGAAAAACGATTCAAACGACTAAATTAAAAAAAAAGGAAAGTTAACCCAATTTTTAAGTGATGAAATGAAGAAAGAATATTATTTAAATAATAATGGATTTAAACTAATACAATGGAATTTGATACATACTGAAATTTGTTCATAATTTGAATAGAGTTGAGTGATCAATGCATGGATGTTTGATAGATTTCCGAGTTCTTATAGAGGTTTTTTGGCTGATATTGTTGAAGATGATTAGAAGTTTTGGACCACACAACCTCAAATCCGGTGTGATATAAGGTACGCAAAATTTATTGATTTTATGAGCTTGTAAAACGGATTTGTGCGTAATTAGTGTCATTTTGGTTTACTTTCAATATTTGCGGAGAATTAAATACACATTTTTCTAAAATTTGACAATCATTGGCGGTTTATACATTTTTTATTATTTAGAATAAGATAGTTATAATTATATGTTATTATGGTAATAATTTTGGATTGTTACCTATGATATGTGTACATTGATGCAGTAAAATATTTCATAATTAAAATTTCCTGAAGTCATAAGCTTGTACATTTTAATTACACAATTCAAATAATTAGAGTAAATTTAAATGGCGCAATTGAACCCTACCCTTTAATAGAGTTTGTTATACATGTTTAACGTTTATTCAATCACAAATAATTAAATAATAGATAGATATAGAATACATAATAAATATATTATATCATAACAAATTGTCACAAAAAACGTTGGGCAATTATAATAATAAATATATTCTATACATAACAAATGCCAGTCCAACTTGAGAAAAATAAAAATAAAATTTCATTGATAGGAACTATCAAAAACATTTTAATTGCACATTTAAAATTCCTCTTATAATATTATATATAATTATATAACAAATGTTGGCCCAACGTAGGGTAAATTGGAGAAGGTTTATTAAATAGAGAAAGATTATTCATATAAAAACATTACAATTTCGCACACCAATTCTTATATTTCAATATATATATATATATATATATATATATATATATATATATATATATATAATATTTTGTTTTGTGTCATAATCAATCTAATTAACAAAAGTCAATTTTCATGATTTTTTGTTTCAATATACTCGACCGACCATCTTCTCGAAACAGGTATGAGCTGCCCTCCCTTAGCTGAAATCCTGGGTACGCCCTTGGCTGGATAAACTCTTATTACTATGTATTATACTAATCGCGGGTAACATTTATATTAACATACGAAACACTGACGAAAAGCATTGCATTTAGTATCAATGAGTACCAATTGTGTAAGTTCATCTCTGAAATATTTACGAAAGCTCCGCATTTATCATTCGAAGTAGTATCAATAACACTGTTCTCATACATTTTGAAAATTTTTATCGCTTTCCGAATTCTTTGTGGGATTTTTGCGTCTACTGTATTTTAATGAACTCTAAAATGCACTCGGTTTCTCCCTATCACCCACAAGTTCTTAGAGATGGGAGAATATAAAATATGAAACTCCCAATTTATAATCAATTTAGTGGTGAATTTTTAAATATAAAAACCACTCTTTTACAAAATATATTTTTTTCGAAAACTGTGTGACCCAATATGTAACTTACCTTGAAATTTGCGATACATATGCATATATAAATTACAAATATTTTACAAGAGATTGCTATCTGAAAAAGAAAAAACAAAGCACATAAACCAATGAACAATTTGTATGTTACCACTATCAAAACTTCAGATTATTATTTAACACTGCTCAACCAAAAGTCGGTAAATTGTTTACCACTTACGCCCAATAAAACAATTGCCTTCGAAAAATCAAACCCCAGATTTACTACAAAACCACTAAAATCTGGCACTATCAATACCTAATTAAGGGAAATTATTTCCAGGTTACGCCCAATTGAAACAATTACCTTCAAGGTTAAGCAAACCCCAGATTTACAACAAAAACCCAATTAAATCTGGTGCAATCAATTACTAATGAAACAATAACTAATGTTAAATCTACAATGACTCTAAGTTTCTAGAAAAAGTTGAAAATTTATCAAAGCTTACCAAAAAGATCAAATTTACAAGAATATAGAAGAATAGAATATATATTGCTGAGAGAAAAAAATGTATAAGCAGCACCAGGTTGGACGCCAAAAACCTATAACGAGAAAACGCTAACCTTCAGTGCCCGTTATAGATATGCGGATTGTCTCCCGTAGTACAACCTGTGCTCGCCAGAAAGGGTGGATTCTTCAAAATTTACCGGGCGCCAGAGAAGTTTTGGCAAGCACCTAAGACTTCTTGAGTTTGCCCACAACTCGTCAGTGGGTTAACAGCACTAATTACACACTCCGAAAGGTTAAACTGATAGGGAAGTTATCATTATAATAAAAGTCAGCAAATATCCCCTGATTGAAGTTTCATAATAATCTCTTTGGACCATATGTCTCCTTTCAAAATTTGATTATTACAAAGAATGACCCTATTAAAACCTGAACTCAGCTGAATACTGTAGATTCAGTATGCAGTTAGACTCAAGGCCGAGATCTGCATAAAAACTTAAATCGCAAACTAATTTACTAGTTACAAGCGAAACTCTAAGTTACTATTTGAATAATTGACAAGCGGGTCCTATAATACGTGAGTAGAGCTGAAGACTACTAACTCAGGGTGCAGAAGAGCTGAGGGCCCCAATATACACAGATGTCTCAAATAATAAACCAATTGCAAGAAGCGAACAAATGGTTATTGTACAATTTTTCAAATACAGTGAAAATATAACAAATATAACACCAAAACTACAATTGCATCAGTTACATGGGTTAACATTTCCGCAATCTATATGAGTATAAATATATATTGTTGTAAATAGAACATCCTGATAAAGGATATAAAATTAAAATTTTGTCAATAAAAATAATTTTTAAAAATGATGTATCAAAATAATAAAATACCTCGTATAACAATATAACTAAGTACGACCAATGGGTATAATCAAAAAGATAGTAAATAAATATAAAAAGAAATCATAAACAAACATCAGAAAAACAGTTGTAAAAATCAATTCTTCAACTTAATAAAAACAACCTTAGACAGAACCTCATAAGTAAACGCAGATCAAGAAATAATATAACGCTGCATGGAATCTTAAACACCCAGAGCATCTGTTTATATTTTAAAAATAAATAGAAACTTCTAACAAATGTAACTAAAACTTAAACAATAAAAAGACATTTAGAAGTAATAAAATATATAGAATAAGATATTTAGTTAATGATTAATCATAAAAGTAGGTATGGGAAATATTATGATAGGTAGGAATCTGTAAATTGGGCAAGGTCAAATTTATACCAAAATAAAACAGTTGAGACAAATTATACCAACATAAATTATTTTGAATGTGAAAAACAATAATGAAATAAATGATTACCGACATAGTTTATGTATATAGGTGTAATAATATCAAACATAATGAGAAATGAATTGTATATATGTATAATAAGTAAATATGTAGATTGTAGAAAACGTAGAATTAATGAAATTGCATTGACCAATCAAAACAGCGCAAATAAACAGTGATATGGAAAAAGACAATAATAATAAGGTGTGAGTGAATAAGTCAATGACAATAAGTATATTAGGTATAAAAAACTATAGTTTGCAATAAGTTTAAGTCAGAAAAACAATAAAAACAACAATAAACAAAGTGACAGGTGTTCAATTGAAAATATATACAGTTCTTCTTCTGGGTCTGTAAGACCCGAGCCGTTCCTTTATGTATTAGAATTTCACCCGTGCACTGAAGGGTTGAATAATTAGATATTAAAAGTCAATATTATCATTTACTGCGTACTAAATAGAGCTGACTTCAATTATTGACGGCTTGAGACTGATCGTAGCCGGACCGTGACCGTCATATAAGTATGAATGTTATGTGAGCGTGACCGGACCAAGAGTGGAGCGTGACCCGTGCGCGACCGTACCTATAGTGAGAATCCAGCCTTAAAGATCGGTATGAGAATTGAACAAGTAGAGCTTATCGTAATAATGCATTTGTTTGGTGGAGAGGATTTTTGTACTGAACAGTGTAACTTTATAAAGTTCACAAATACATAAGTACTGGAAAACTTTTGTCCAGTACTCTATTTACAATAAAACACTTCTTCTCCAAATACCTACTACAAGGGAAAATATAGATTTTGCGAAAATATGAGCGGAGAGGGTGATTTTGGCATCTAGGAACACCAAAACGGAAAACTGCATTGAAATTTTTCCGAAGTCGCGTCATGCTACTCTCTATAATAGCCCTATTTCATTCTGAAATAAGCCTAAAAGAAGATAATACGCTATCTATTAGCAACAATTGTCAACTGTCAAAATTGTCTAATTTCTAAAATTTTAAATTCAAATTCATATTACTTCATGGAAAGTAAGTGAATAATAGCTAATACTTTGCTTCATTCCTTTTTAATGTCTGATACTGACAGCAGAGGTAGTTTTGCCCCAACTCCTCCAGAAATTAGGGAGTTAGCAGAGGCGACAGCAGGCAAACTGTTGCCTGAAAAATCTAAACATATTTATCTTCAACAATATGACCTGTTTATCCAATGGTGTAGATTAAAAAAAGCCCAATAATTTTCAGAGAACGTATTTCTTGTATACTTTGCAGGATTAGCAAAGCCAAATAAACCATCTACTCTCTGGAAAATATACTCAATGCTAAGAACCACTATTAACATAAAACTTAAAGAGGATTTGTCAAAATATGCCATGTTACGTGCCGAAAAAATCAAAAACATTAACTGTAGACGAATTTAACTGTTTTATAAACAATGCATCTGATGATAAATACCTCGCTACAAAGGTAAATACATTATTAGCGTAAGTCTAAATAAAGTTATAAATAATATATATTCATCAAATAAACCCTAGATTCGTCTTTCCATTATCGGATAATTTATATTTGCAGAATATCTAGTAGTATTCTACAGTTAAGTTATTAGTAGCTATAAGAAATTAACTTGTTCGGATTGTGAACAACAACCGACTGAAGCCGATTAACTACGAATTGATTTTTTTTCTCTTTTCAATTAATTGTTTCTAGTACTGCCGATTCTAGCCTAGTTTAAATTAAAACTGTTGGATTGATTTTTAAATGGACATTTATAATGATTCCGAGGAACTCGAAGACCAAGAGATACAATAATAGTAGATGTTGTAAAGCCAGAACGTGACGCATATACAGTGACAGGACGTATTGACCATGTTTAAAGATGGGATAAGAGAGAATCCGTACACCGTTTTCGATACAATTACAGCAATTATTCAAATACATATTTATATAAAATACAGATTTTAGTGCTGTTAAGCAAGTGACGGCTAACTTATAATCTATTTTGCCACCTACAAGGCGAACGCGAAACATAATTGTTTATGCTTTATTATCATATACACATTGTGCATCAAAATATCTTTCTCTACACATATTATGAAGTCAGTTATTGTAATTTCATTGCAGCCATCGTTAGAATAGTTATTTTTGTTAAGTTAATTCAATGAATAATAAATCAATGGTTAAGGTCAGTTTGAACGACATTTACCCTTAATTTGTTGAATAAGACCTCCTAATGAATTTATTTTCCTGTCATTTTATTTGCACTTGAAAAGACCGGGCCTAATATTAATTTTTTCAGGTCGCTATGATTATTGGAATTATGGGAGCCTGTAGAAAAAATGAACTCTACTCAATGAAAATACAGGATATTGAGGATTTTGGCTCTGCAGTAGTTATTAATGTTCCGGATACAAAAACAAAATCCCCAGAAAATTCACGATTACCGGAAAGTTTTATCACTTAATGAAAAAAATGTTTATTTAAGACCTCCAAATATTGTGACAAACAATTTTTTCATTAATTTTCAAAAAAGACGCTGCACAAAACAAGTTATAGGCTTAAATAAACTTGGAAATATGCCTAGACAAGTGACACATTTTTTAAAATTTATCTGATTCAAAATTATACACAGGACATTGTTTTCTCAGGACCTCAGCAACAATGCTTGTGGATTCTGGGGCAAACATAGAAACCTTAAAACTGCACGGGGGCTAGAAATCCACAGAAGTTGCAGAAGGATATATAGATAAGTCCTTACAGAACCGCCTAAATGTATCGACAAGCATAATGTTGCAAATTGATAAAAACCAAGAGCTATCAGTCAGCGAAACTAATTTTCAAGAACAAAATTTGCCTAATTCACATCTGGGGCCTTCTTGTTCCAACCAGCAGCAACAAAATATATTTGCCTCGTTGCGCACCAAAAATATAAGTGATTTAACTAAACAAGTCATATTTAAAAATTCTACAGTTACTGGCGTAACTATAAATAATTATATATATAACACTAATCCAGACAAGGAAAATTAGAAAAAAAAAACTAATATAAGCAGATATTTTCAATTTTTAATTATCAATAAAGTTATATTTGTTTGTTTGTTGTTTGTTTTTTATTAGATAGTCGTAGAAAAAGTATATTCTGAAACACGGGTGGAATTCAAAGTTCTACACTCGCAGAACCGTTTTCCTCGCCTACGGCTCGTGTAGAATTTTGCTTATTCCAACCTTGTTATAGAATATACTATTCCGTTACTATAGAATTATCCTCAGTAATCCTCTCGTTCAAATATCCGACAATTTCAAACATGTTAAGTTACGTTCATATTTATTCTAATTTAAAGGCATGCGAATATATGAGATGGTTTTCTTTGCTATAGTTGATGTACGCCAGTTCTCTGTGCTCATCGTCTAATTACCTTACGAAAGTACTGGGTCATTGAATTGCATGTGGAAGAATGTACGTCTTATCTGTCTGCAAATGTATGTTTATTTGCCTTTATTGAACCTGATTTGTTATATTAATAAATTAATTTCGATGAAGGAGCCAGTTAGACAAGGCATTTATAAAAACTGCATTTTCAAGCAAATTCAATTGCATTTTGTCAACCAATACTCCTTCGGAAACTATTTTAATAGAACATCCCAAAGCGTAACCTACTCACTTACAATAAATATCATCTATTCACGTTCATCGATGTCTTAGGCAAATCAGGTCGCAGATATGAATCAAATACTACATAAATAACTCGTATTCTATATCTTGAATGCAATAATCTATGTCTTTGCGACTAAAATTTGGTGTCTTTTGCCATATTTTGTCAATTCCGTTAAATCAAAAGCAGTTATTTGCGTATTTCCATTTCCTTTATAGTGGAGACTCTTCTTTCCAATATTATTTAGAAGAAATATCGAAAATATATCTGGAAGAACTGGAAAGCCAGGTCTTCGTCTCAGTTTATTTGGATTACGAACGTTTTAACGAGCAACGTCCTCTAGATATGCTATTAATACAACCCTATAGTTTGCTAACAGGTTTTTGTAGACTATAATTAGCCGACAGGAACTATATATTTCTCACTATGGACTTTTTCATAGAGACTTCTGGAAATCAAACTTCGCTTCCATTTCTGCAGAAATATTTAGCTAGTTAATAACGTATACTATAATCGTTCGCATTTTGCTTTTTATTTTAATAATGATTTTCCATTAATAATTCATTTTACTTGGAATAAGGGATACATATCGTGTACGTCTACAATAAAATCGTAAGATATCGGCAATCTTTCATAATTTTTCCCGTATTTGCTGATATAGCTTATGATTTATCAGGGTAAAAGAAAAAAGCCTTAACGTTTCTTTAGTCGCGTGGTCTACGATCGTACATCATTGCGTTTGATTCAACCAATAATTCTTCCATTAATTCAGCAGTTATTACCAACATTACATATAATTACTAAGGTTTAAATAGTTCGTTCAAATGAATTATTAGTATTTACAAGAGATGAAGAAAAACTCACGAAATCGCATACCTTCGGGAATTATGACATTATAAAACGTGTCGTTTTGTACCTACATTTCAGATGAAAAGTGTTGAGGTTATAAACATATACATTTATAGAAAAAAGTAACAACATACTTTGTTTATACTTGGATAACGAATATTTATGAAATTAGAGAAAAATTAAGGAAATAGTGAAGCAGTCTTTTGCTCTCCAAATTGCTGATGTAGTTGGATGAATATAGAGCGCGGCTAAAATATAGAACAAATTCATTATTTTGAAAATAATTTATTTCAGATAAAAATCTTTGAGTAGGTCGACTTTGAATGCTGATTTTTTCAATAATGTGCGATCATGATGAAGTACCAGTTTTGACACGGTAAATTAATTGTTGACAGTTTTAAATTGATATGTGGGTCTTGTAATACATCATTTGAAACGTCTTTTAATACTGATTTCAGCAGTATCATGGTTAACTGACTTATGCTTATACAGGGAATATAAATAGTAATTTAATTTAATCAGAGAATCATTTTACAATAAACGAACTGCAATATTAAATTAATTAATACATAATACTTTTCAGATAAAGTAACTGCTCAAAATGTCATCCATCGGTCTCTTGACAATAAGCAAACCGACGAACACGTTCCTCTTGCACATTACGAATAACTTCCGGAGGACTTGTATTAAACTTCGTCTTCAATTCGGTCTTGCAACTCCTGTAGATTTTTTGGTTTGTCTACATAAATCTTTGATTTAAAATAACCCCATAGAAAAATATCAAGAGTTGTGAGATCTGGAGATCTTGGGGCCACTCTATTGGTCCTCATCTAGCCATCCATCTCCCAGGAAAACCCTGGTTTAAAAACTCAAGTACATCACGTGCATAATGCATAAGTTCACCATCTTGTTGTAACCAGATATCATCATCTGGTAAGTTTGGAAACATATTGCCAAGGACTGGTTTAACTTCACGTTCCCCTGTAAGATTTTCTTCAAGAAAATAAAGACCAATAATTGTGTCATTAATTATTCCCGCCCAGACATTGATTTTCTGATGGTATTGAGTCAGTCAGTGAGGATTATGCTTACTCCAGTATCTGCAAGTTTTACGATTGACTGAACCATTTAGGCAAAATATAGCCTCATCAAAAAACATGATTTTTTTAATAAAATGTGGATTGCAGTTTCATAAATCCTAAAAAACGTCAGAAAACTGCATACGTCGATCTGGATAATCATCGTTGAGTTCTTGATGTGACTGAGTTTTGTACGAATGGTACTTTTCGTCTTTCAGAATGCGTGATAACGACCGTTTTAATATGCCTGTGTCCGCTGCAATTTGACGTGAAGTATTATGACGATGAGTTTCAACACTTAATACAACAACAAGTTTCATATTTGCTGATACCTGAGGACGTCCAGCCTTTTAAACATATTTAACATGACCAGTTTTTCTAGATATATCCTCAATTTTACTGATTATTGATCAGCTGATAGACCTGTCTGGATACATATTAAATAAGAAAAATGCATACCTATTGCTGAGTTCTCGTTTTATCCCCACATTTTATAAAAATCAAAATTTCTATGCGTTGGGTTTTACTTAAAGTCGTCACAATTTACTTCTAAACTATTTTATTTGAGATTTGCTGTATCTGACAAAACGTCAACTGATATATTAATTGACATCAGGCGGGCAAAGTGATTTTCATCAATCGATAGTAACTTTATTTTTAACAATTAATTGCTGTTGTGTAGTGCCCGTCATAACAAACCATCAGTTTACTCAAATACTCATCTATATAGACGGACCCTGTATGTTAATTGTTATAAATGTAACTAACAACTTTGTGACAAATGTATTGCTGACTGTAAATACGTGTGTAGGTGTTAAAACTATATTGTTATAACAAAAATACTGTACACGCAATATATATCGTAGTAGGGGAAGTGTCGTAGTTCAAATGCAAAATTAAGTGCCTACTTTTTTTTCTTGTCATTTAAAATGGGTACCACTAACTCAAAACAGAACAAAATCGCAAGCAGCAGTGTTGTTACCTCTAACTTCATTGATAAATATGACTTTGTGAAGATGCCCATGGACACAAAGGTGCTCATGTACGTAATAGCCGTTTGTTTGATAGTGCTAGTAGAACTAAAGTTTAGCAAGGGGTACAGAAGAGGTTTGAGAATAAACATCTCGCGAAGCATGATGCTAAGTTCGCAGGCCAATGTGGCAGACGTCTTCGTTATAGCGTTCAATTAACATTTCATTAACTTAAAACTTTGGTGGTTTTAAAAGGTCGACAAGAGAACTACTTTAATCCATTAACATTTCAATAATGTCAGTATCGTATATTTTTAGGGGGCTTCAAAACGTCGATTTTTCAAAAAAAGGTATTAGCGATTTTTTCATTGGATTTTCGGTTACCACACTATAAAGAGTATCCCCTCAAATCCCTAAATCCAAATGTTGAGTAATGTCACTCCACCGGTGTCTGAGATGTGAGTCGTCAAAAATTGTTTTTTTGATTTTTGAACGGCTTTGTATACACGTTAGTCGACGTTTTATGAACTCCACATTTTAGTGTTCAGTGAAAAATAAATAGCTGAGTGGTTGCCCTTATTAATATTTGGTTTTATATCAGTAGCGTACGTCTAAAGGGGACTTCCAAGAATCGTGTCCAAAAAAATCCTGTAGGACCCAATACATTTATTTTGGATTAAATAAATAAACAAAATTTTCATAAAATTTTGAATACACCAATTTGAAAATAACACTAAATAATCAAAAATTAACTCAGAATGAAACATGTATTTAATGCAACTGGAGCTGTAAGTAGGCATATTTTAAAAAATAATGTAAGAAGAAAGAATGTTCAACAGGACAGGATTGAGTTAGACCATTTTAGAAATAATCCGCGTACAAGTTTAAGACAGGCTAAGTTAGATTTGAATTTGTCAAGAGAGAGTATTCGAAGAAGTTTCAAGAAGAAAAAAATTAAAGCCATCAAACCCAAATTTCTCCACACTTTAGAGCCTGGCGATGAAGACAAACGTATGGAGTTTTGTTTATGGGCTCAAGGAGGGTATCTTAATAATAGACATTTTTTGGAATATATTCTCTACAGTGATGAAGGTACGTTTTCAACAAATGGGATTGTTTCATCTCAAAACATATGGTACGGAGCTACTAAAAACCCAAATTGGACGATAAACTGTAAACAACAATATTCTAAGTAGGTCAATGTGTGGTGCGGAATATTTAAAGATCAAATAATTGGACCTCTCTTTTTCGATGGAAACCTCAATGCACAATTTTTTTAGGGTTTTTAAGAAATGGAATATTTGATGAAATTCATGTACTTTCACTTGCGACAAGACTAAATTTGTAATTTCAATTAGACGATAGCTCAATCCACAACGCAAGGATTGTTAAGCAATGGCTAAATGCAAATTTCTCGAACCGTAGGATAGGCCGAGGTAGTCCACTAAATCATTGGCCGCCCAGATCTCCCGATCATACAACTCTAGATTTTTTCCTATAGGGTATTGTAACTCAAAAGGTTTACAAATCACGTCCAACAATTTGGGTAGACCTTCTCGCAAGAATACGTCAACAGATAAGGAATGCAGTGCAGAACATAAAGAAACGATATGACAAATGTAGTGAACTCAATGGAGGTTTGGTAGAAGCCACCGCTAATTAAGTTATTTTTTTTATTTAGTGTTTGGTTAGTTTTAAATTGGTGTAGATGAAATTGCATGAAAATTTTGTTTATTTATTTAATCCAAAATAAATGTAGGGGAATTGTGCCCGAGATGGCATACTTGCTGAGTTGGCATAGTCGGTATTTAATATACATACATTTTGAATTACGCGCCCTTTGTTGCGCCCCCTCAAAGCCACCGGCTCATACAAACTATTACGTTAATCGGAAGCAGGTCAGTTGTGTTTGTGTGGTCGAAAAGTAAGTTTGTCCCATTTTCGTTCGCAGATAGTTTGATGGATAACGGAAGGGACTTGAAGGTATGTTATTGTAACTTTCAGATAGATGATTTATTGAATATTATATCTAAGTTATCAAATACCACCTAGTTTAAAATATGTTTTGGTAAAAATTGTATTATTTAAAAATAACCGTTAATTTTATGAGATGGCATACAACAATTTTTATAAGATGGCATGGTATGCCATCTCAGCAACTCAATTATTAGTTGTAAACAATGTTTTTTTAGACATGGGTCGCTACAAAAGAAAGTCAAATAGAGAGTCATGGGTTGAGAATAATATGCAGGAAGCCATCTAAGCTGTGAAGGCGAAACGTATGGGGTGGCTTTTAGCGTCGAAAACGTTTAATTTCCCTTTTGGGACTTTAAGACGTAGGGCAACAAAGGAGGAAGGCTGGAAAAAAGGTTACATGGGAGGTCACAAAAGCACATTCAATGAAAATCTAGAAAATGAACTGGTCCAATATATCAAAAAAAATGGAATCCATGTTTTTTGGGCTAACAACGGATGACGTCCGAAAACTGGCATTTCAAATTGAGGAAGCAAAACCAATCCCTCATCGATTTTCTGCTGAAACTAAAATGGCTGGGTGGACCTGGCTGAATGGTTTCAGACAACGTAATCCTACGATATCCTTACGATCACCTGTGAGTACTTCTGCAGCTAGAGCTAGAGCTTTTAACAAACTTCAAATTGACAAATACTTTCAAATGCTTTCTGGTAGATTGGATCAACATAAATTCCTGTCGAATGATATTTGGAATATGGATGAATCGGGTTTTATCACCGTTCCTTCGAAGAATACAAAAGTTTTGGCTATCATAGGCAGAAAACAAGTAGGCGTTTTAAGTAGGGCTGAATGAGGTCAGCGACTAACGACCGTTTGTTCTATGAACGCAGCAGGTCAGTTTATGATTTTAAAGTACCTAGGTACCTATAACAAATCGTTATGTATTTTTTTAGAGACATATCTTCCTCCTGCTCTCATATTTCCAAGAAAAAGCATGAAAGCTGATTTAATGGATGGAGCACCTTTTGGATCTGTGGCATTTACCCAAGAAAATGGGTACATGAATAGTGATATATTTCCTAAACGGTTGAAGCACTTTGCGAAATATGCCAAACCATCAAAGCAAAATAAAGTCTTGCTGTTATTGGATGGACACACTAGCCATAAAAGCTTAGATGCACTTGTATATGCTAATCAAAATGGCATAATTCTTTTTTGTTTACTCCCACATTGTACCCATAAGGTACAACCGTTGGATGTCAGCTTTTTTGGTCCTCTCAATGCTTACTACAATCAAGAACTAACTAATTGGCTCATAAATGACCCAGGGCGTGTAGTAACTCATTTCCAAGTAGCTTTTTCATTAAACGCAGTATATATGAAGGCAGCAACCATTCCCAACGCTCTAAGCGGACTTTCGGCGACTGGCATAGCACCATTCAACGACAACATCTTCCCCGATTGGATGTTTGCTGCCGCAGAAGTAACTAACGCTGAAGAGGATGACAATCGGGACGAAAATCAAATGCAATTTGGTCAGTTAAATAGAGTCAACGTCATGACAAACTCGGTGCCATGTTTCCAATGTACCAAGGTCTCTAACGAAAAGACCAATGAAACTTTAGTTTTGCCAGGTCCTTCATCCTGTTCTCAAAACATATTTCCAGGAATCTTGACCTATCAATTGAGGAAATTTCACCAAAGCCAAAAGTCGCAGATATACTGCGACGAAAAAGAAGAAAAGGGTCATATGGTTATCTAACAACAAACCCTGAAATTGAAAAATTGGAAAAAGAGGAAGCACAAAAGAAAGAAGTGATGTTAAGAAAGGCGGCAAGAACTGTTGATAAGAAAATTGGTAGAGAGATTGAGCAGGACGAGGATGCATAGAAAAAAGAAGGGATGATAAGAAAGTCGGAGACAACTATGAATAAGAAATGTGTTATGGAGGATGAGAATGAAGATGAGCAAGCCGAGGGTTTTGACGTGGGAGATGACCTAGGTGAGGAGTACTCGCCTTGTATTTATTGCAATGAACTTTTCTCCTGGTCTCAATCAAGAGAATTATGGTTCCAGTGTCACATCTGTAAGAAATGGGCTCATGGCTGGAGTAGACAGAAAGACAAAAATGTTCAAATGTGAAATTTGTACCTAGTTTTATGTTTTTTTTTAATACTATGCCATCTCATCAATAGTTACTTTCATGAGATTCTTTTTCAAAATATACTTTTTCCTTTGTTAATAGAAAAACCGTTTAGGTTTTTTTTGAGAACTTACTTTGTTTATTCCATGTTTATATATTTCCTTCATAAAAATATGTTTTTGGTCATAAATTAAAAAAGTATAGTACCCAAAATAAAAGTATGCCATCTCAGGCACACTTCCCCTATTGGGTCCTACAGGATTTTTTTAAACACGATTTTTTGAAGTCACCTATAGACGTACGCTACTGACATAAAATCAAATATTATTAAGGACAACCACTCTACTAAATGTTTTTCACTGAACACCAAAATGTGGAGTTCATAAAACGTCGACTAGCGTATATACAGGGCCGTTCAAAAATCAAAAAAACAATTTTTTATGACTTACATCTCAGACACCGGTGTACTGACATTACTCAAAATTTTTATTTAGGAGCTTGAAGGGATACTCTTTACAGTGTGGTAACAGAAAATCCAATAAAAAAACCGCGTCATAACTTTTTTGAAAAATCGACGTTTTGAAGCCCCCTAAAAATGTACGCTTCTGACATTAATGAAATGTTAATAAGTGAAAATAGTCCTCTTGCCCACCTTTCCAAACCACCAAAATTTTAAGTTAATCAAATGTCAATTAAACGCTATAAATGGGTATTGCGTTCTTAAGTGTGTCACACTGTATATATTGATGAATATTAATTTAATATCTAAATACAAATTTTTCTTCACGCACGTAGCGTTCGACAATTGTTAACAATGTATATTTTTTCATGTTATTAAGTATAGAGACATTCGAATTACAGAAATATTTATTAGGAATATTATTGAATGCCTATATTATTTTGATGTATTCGGTTGTAATTTTTTTATCTACATATAAACAACGTGCATATTATCATTGTTGCAACAATTTTCAAGACTTATTGCGAGCCTTAATGACTTCAGGTAGACGAGGGAGCATTATAATTTCAGAGATAATTTCGCCACCTGACTGTGGAACCTGACTGTGGAATTTCAAAGGTAGTTGCAGTCTGACTGTCAGCAATTATTCAATTAGTGAATTTAGGAAGAACTTTCTCGCTTGATAACTTTTGTAAAGTAATTATTGTGATTATTAGTTTCGGTTAATAATGGCAGAAAATTTGCAGTAGGGATCCGAGTTACCACCTGAAAAGCGTACGAAAAAGTCGGCGTTATTCGTGAATGAGAAAGTAATAATAAACAATGTTTATAATTACTTAAGAACTGGAAATCCTTCAGGTCCAGTTGATGACATTTTTGCAAAGACAAGTAATATGACAATCGTAAGCAAATCAACAATATACAAAATTAGAAGTGAAGCGAAAAGTGCAGTTAATAAATCCGCAAAGAAAAATGCAGGCTGTAAAAATAAAGTTGACTTCACAGAAGAAATTAAAAACGTAATGAGGCAGAAAGTGCACGAATTTTATCTTAGGAAAGAAATCCCAACACTAGCTGAAATTTCGGATGAAATGAATGAAGATCCATATTTCCCTAAAATGGGCCGAATGAAACTACGGGAAACGCTCCAGGAAATAAAATTGGGCAAAACATGATAGAAAAGCGATTCTAATTGATACTGACGAAATTATTTGTTGAAGACGGAGGTATCTGAGAACAATTTTCAAATAACGTGCAGAAGGCAAACCAATATTTTACTTGGATGAAACCTGGGTGAATGAAGGTTACACTGTCAGTATATTGTGGCAGTATACCAACATTCAATATTCACGACAGGCTTTTTTGGAAGGATTATCTACAGGATTGAAGAATCCATCCAGTAAGGGATGACGTCTAATCATAACTCATATTGGAAGTGATAATGGGTTATTAGATGGTGGCTCTTTAATATTCCAATCTAAAAAAACTGGAGACTATCATGAAGATATGAACGCCGACGTTTTGGAGGAATATTTTGAGCAGTTGATTGAGCTAATACCAAAGGGCTTAGTCATAGTATTAGATAACGCTAGTTCCTATTCTCGTCACATTGAGAAGGTGCCAAACACATCATGGAGAAGACAAGAGATCATTGAATGGCTAACAGACAAAAATATTAATTTGCCTCAAAAATCAGTCAAATCAGAACTCCAACAAATTGTAAAATTAAAGCTCCTGCTCGATATGCAGTGGACGAACTAGCAAAAAAACGTGGTATTGACGTAGTGCGACTTCCCCATATTACTGCCAATTTCATCCAATAGAACTGATATGGGCACAAGTGAAAAGTTTTATAGGTCGACATAATACTACATTCAAATTTAAAGATGTGCAAGCTTTATTAGACAGGTCTCTATTACAAGTTACTGAAGAAAATTGGCAAAAAGCAATTCATCATGTATTAAAAGAGGGAAAAAACATGTGGAATCTGGACAAAATATTAGATGCAGACATTACAGTGACACCATTAATAACTTCAATAAATAATTACTCCTTAAGTGACGACTGTGATTCCGACAGTGATTTAGAGACATTTTCACTTACTAATCTAGACTAAGATGAAGGAGAAACTCTTTGAAACAATTCACAAGTGGCATGTTCATATTAATTTGGTAAGCAAATTACAATTAGTACCTATCATAGCATTGTATTATTTAGAATTTCAGCCATAATTTAATGGTCAACATCAATTATTTCATGGGATACTTACGTATTTTCATAATTTAAAACTTGAGCAATACAACAAATATTAACAATATACGTATACCCACGAACCCCTAATACGTTCCTAAACCTACGCCCATTATACCCCTATAGTCTATTTGAAAATCAAGAGAGAGTAAATTCCCAGAAATGTTTTGCAGTTATCAGTGTTAAAGGCAGTAAACCATAGACGTGCGTTTTCAAAATTAAATTAATATGGAAATAGAAATATTTAATTTGTTTTAGTTATTTATACCTAGATTACCAATTTTAGATAGATAAACATAATTCGTAAGTGGTAATTTAATTTGGGTAAAATGAAGAAAAAGTCAATATTATTTTAGGCATTTTGTTTTAGGCATATGTTTATTTATAAAATATGTATATAATATGTACAGATAATTACAATTATTTATAAATTAATATGAGGAGCTAAAAAAACAATTAAGTAGGTATATGAGAAAAACAAAACCAACCGCAAGGATAAAATTTGACGAGCAACATGCAAAAAATACGACAATATTATATCTTAAAAAATTAAAATCTAAAAATAAAATTAAAGTACATAAATTAATAATTTTAAAGTTATGGTTCCTCGCACTCTGTGTCAGAAGATTCACCATCTGATTCTAGAGAAATTACAATGGGCTCTATAGTAATATCAATTATGTTATCTAGCTCCCACATTTTTTTTTCTATTTCTGTAACGCGTCTAATACATTTTTGCCAATTTTCACTTGTTACTTCAGATATTGCCTTATTGAAGAGATTTTTAACATCTGATAATTTAAAAGTCGTGTTATTTCTGGCAACATAACCTTTAACTTGAGCCCATATTAATTCTATCGGATTCATCTCACAATGGTAGGGTTGTACCTACTTAAGATTATTCCTTTAAATGTATAAAATTCACAAATAACAGGTATAAAATTATTATAGCTAGTCAGTATTATAACTTATATTTAAGCTACTAGTCGATAGAAAGCATAAAATATATTATTTGTATACGATGGCATCAGTTTCAGTAATTAAGAGTTCACGCGGTTGTGACTTACTAGTTGTAGAAAAGTTTCAGTTTTGTAAACAGGACGTATTAAAAAGTGGTGAAGTACGTTGGAGGTGTATAAAGAAAAATTTAAGATGTTTAGCTAAACTGTACACTGTTGGTGCGGAATACACAGTTACTAGAAGTGAATTAATCCACAACCACGAGTCCGATGAAACTACGTTGGAGAGAAAAATAGTGACGACTTCATGCAAGCGCAAAGCTGAGGAAGACATATCGGAGAAACCTTCAAAAATTATTAAAAGCGTTCTTTCAAATCATTTGCCTGAGAATTTGTCATCGATAGATGTCAGTCTAATAAGAAGAAATTTGTACAACAGCCGCCGTAAGCTCTTACCAGCCCTGCCTAAGGATATTCACGATGTACATTCTGTACTCGATAGTTGTGGACCGAAAACCACAACAGGTGAAAATTTTTTGTTTATTAACAGCACAGCTGATAATATCATTGTTTTTTCTTGCCATACAAATATAATAAGTTTATGTAAAATGAAAGATTTTTACATGGATGGCACATTTTCTTATTGTACAAAATATTTTTATCAGTTATTTACCATCCATGGACTGGAAAATGGGCATTATGTTCCTCTTTTGTATTGTCTGTTGCCCAATAAGACCAGTGACACATATATGAGACTTTTTCTGTTGGTAAAATCTAAAATTTTTGAACTTTATAATATTGTTTTTGAACCGAAGGAGGTATTTGTGGATTTTGAAATCGCAATTCATAACCCATTAAAAGTTGTCTTTCCCAAAACCAAATTAAATGGTTGTAGATTCCACTTGCACCAGGCGTGGTATAGGAAAATACAATCATTAGGGTTAACCCAAATGTATAAAGATAAAAACTGCGAGGAAAGCAAATGGCTTACTCATACTTTTGGGCTAACTTATTTAGACCCCTCTGAAGTTGAAGATTGTTTCATATTTGATCTCATGTCATACAAACCGGACCATAAACTTATAGATAAATACGCAGACTATTTATTAGAAAACTACATAGCGCCAGAATCTCATTTTCCACCAAATATATGGGCATATGAAAACCCATCAATTGAAAGAACCACAAATGCCTGCGAATCATTCTATTCGCACTTTAATTCTAGTTTTTATTCGGGTCACCCTTCTATATTTATTTTTATAGAAAAATTAAAAGATTGTCAGATCGATGCATATTTAAAAATAAAAAATTTAAATATTCCAGCAAAAATTAAAGACAAACAAGTAAAAAACAAACTAAAATTTATCGAAAACATGGTAAATTTGCTTCGATCTGACAATATTTCTAGAATTAATTTCGTTAAATCTGTATCACATCAAAACGTTTTTTAAAAATTTATAGTTTACGTAAGTTATAGAAATAAGTTGATGTAATAATTTTATTGAAATAAAGAAATATTTTAATATAAAGCATTCTGTTATTTTATTTGATTTGCGGCCGAAAATACCTATGAGATAAGGAAGCAACTTAAAACCTCCGGCCAAATTTACCTACCGGCTTTTAGTACCTGCCCTTTTTCCGGCCGAAATTACATCCGCCCGAAGCGGTTGCCATTCTTGCCATTCGGAGGTCGTTAAATAACAATTATCCCTTTCTATTCTGGTTACGCCTATGACGCACGTTAATCCTCTTAGGCCTACTGTAGTAACAATGAAAGATCATAAAATAATGTGATAGTCCAAGAAATGTAATAAATTTTGTATTGAAATTAACAAAAACCATTTAGAATGCATTACAAATATTGAAGTTTTACCGCACGTACTGTACTATAGTTTTGCATACCGAATTAGTTTTTATTCTGGGAATTTACTCTCTCTTGATTTTCAAATAGACTATAGAAAGTATTAAGATAAGATTCGGTCATTGTTATCTTTCTACAATACCCGTCGGAACAAATAAATTTCTTGTTTTCACAACATTCATTACGGCAGGTAGGTGCGACCTCCGAAATCACAAGAGGGCACTAAATCATCTGTCGACCAAAATCAAAGACAGATGGGCATTTGCGCGACTAATCTAAACAGTGGAGATGGGGTGGGTTAACCAAATTAGCAAACTTAAAACTTCTTAATGGGCGCCAGGTAAATCATATCCTGCAAACACCCTAAGTGACTAGCAACATTACGAACTTACCAACTAATGTTGAAATAAAAGATAAAGTATCCAAAATGATTTATTCAATGGTCTTGAGAGAACAATGAGAGAAATATAAAAAAAATAGTTCTAGCAGCAGCAACATCTTCCTAGTTCCTATGACAATTGGTTAATTGAATCTTGCTCAAGCTATTGAGAGCCATGAGCAATTCAGCATAATTGAACTTTTAACAAGGATAAAAAAATAAGTACCTAAGCATAAGCATAAGGTAAACTTGAGCATTATGTAAGCGTGAATATTATGTAAGCGTAAGCATCATGTAAGCCTAAAATTACGTGAGCAGTTAGCAAAAAAAATATCACCGTTACGGAATGAGTTGCAAAACAATAAGCACTAACTGACTAATCAATACCAACTAGTAATATTAATATCAAAATATTGAATAATTTCAAACCATATAACCCATAGGATAAAATGCTAGACGTAAGCGAAGCAAATAGTGAGCGAACTGAACAGGTATCGGCTATAGTGTAGTCGTAGAAAAATTACTGGATACTTACGCCATAAACATATATGAATTCCATCACCATTTATAGGATATCGTGGAACAGTCAGTACGCTATTCTAACTAACCCGCAGAAATTAAAGCAACAGTAAAGGTGGCAAGATTAGCGTCGCGAGAGCTCTGGCGCATGCGCATACGATTCAATGAAGTGCTATTTTAATTTCCGCTGTAGAACCAAAATACCAACAAATTGAGAAGATGATCATTAGATTTAAGCAATAGCATTTTTTGGGAAAGCGGAAGCATAAACAAGCGATAATAATAGCAATAATGTACAATAAGCATCAAAAACTTGCGTGATTCCAACGGCGATACATGTACTCCTTACTATAACTTCGTCACATGGGACATCCTGTACAATTATCTATGAGATGGACAAGTTTGGGAAAAACCCGTCGTTCAGAATAATTTTTCGTGCAAGAAACTATAACTTCTTGGCATGGTACATCATATGCAATTATCCCGTCGTTGAGATTGAATTCCGTTACAAAAAAAAACCCTGGCCAAGGAGTGTTTTTTTGTTCTTAATTCGTACGCAGTGAAGGTATTCAGCGTGAAAGTCTCACTGGGACTTGACGAGTGACTATGGGCCTTTCTTATCTTTTACAGATGTGATATTCGGATATTCTGACATTCAGCACAATCAATTTCGTAACCACCAAAAATACTCTAGCGAGTTTTTAGTTTCAGATTGCAAATATACATTTAAAAATGACTACTCAATCTGTCACTATATAATTCGTATTTGTAGAAGCGTTCCCAATTAAGGATGATCAGAATAATCAAAGATTCTATAAATCCACAATTGGTCTTTATGAAGAATCAGCTGTGACTCGAGTTTAACGAAGGTCAAAACGGAAATTCCAAGATAGAGATGTTCGAATATGACACCTGGGAAATTAATCCTCTAACACCAGAGGGCGCTACAGTATTATCTTATCCAGAAAGAGAACTTAAAATAACTTAACTAACACAATCTATAAATAGTTATGATACAACGGTACAACAATATCATAGTTTAACAAATATTTACAAATTCAGGAACGGTCCTGTGACTCCGCGAACAGTTCCAGTGCACGAAGTCGTAAGCACTCTATGGCAGATCTTCAACAGTTCGGTATCGGAATCGGAACTACTCTACGGTAGAACCGATGCATGTCAAACAACAGCTGACTACTTTATTGGTTATGGGAAGTTTATACTGTTTACAAATATTTTAATTATATTATAGTTCAGAATATTTATCGACGATGACTGGGAATGCACATAGAAATGAGGTAAGTCGTCATTCATTTTTCTTTTGGATCAGAATACTCAAACAGTGTTCCAATGCGAAATACTTAACTAAAAATATACATAATTTCGTAGACATCTGGTACTAAATATTATTTCTTTTCAGGTGATTAGACTCGATAAATATGCAAGCGGACCTTCTGAAGGATGAGAATAAAAATTCACGAGACATTTTGGCAGTACCCAAGCGATAGTGAACTGATAAAAACTAGGAGGTGGCAGAGTTGAGAACACAACAGCAAGGCTGATTTCAACATAGCTGGGAGTCTGACATCTCACAGCGACGGGCCGATTGAAGTGTGGTACATAATCATCACGTTATTTAGTACAGGAGCTAACATATGTTTTGGGCCTTTCGGGTATGGTTTGCCGAGAAGTGGAAGACTTATCATTATTGCGAGGATATAAGAAAGAAATAACTTTTTTCTAATTACTTAATGTTGTTGAGTTCAACTGAATAAATGTTTTAAAGTAAGGTATTGTGTCCTGATGGCTCAGGTAGGGGTAGTTTGATTCTAGTGCTAATTTATAACGTAACATAGGGTAAAATTACATATTTTGTTTGGTCCACTTGTGGTGAGCAAGTCCCGTAGAATTTTGATTTATTACTCCGCACCGATTGCGATTTTACTATAGGTATACTCAATAAATTATGGTCATTATGGGTATTTATAGATATATGACATATGATTGCATGACGACATAAAACTGTTTCGTTTGTTTTATATTTCAATAACATTATTTCATATTTCCATACTATACTCGATAGTCGAAATTGTGTAAAGTGACGTCATCGGTTATCTACCGATTTAAAGTGAACTCCATGAGCGTATCATAGTTTAAGGGTGCGAATACTGAAATATCTGGAATTTCAATTTTTAACATTTGAAATAATAACTTATCACAAGTTGTTCATAAGTAAGTTAAAACAAAATAAAAAAATGTTTAAAAGTCAATTCCAACTAACTACTACTAAAACTAAAAAAAAGTTGTTTGTCAAGACCAAAATAAATTACCAATAAGTATAGGTATGTTGCGAGGTCACTTGTAAAATGTCTGACTAACTGGAAGCGGTATCACTCCCTGATGACTCCTCAGAATCATCGCTTTCTCCTCCTATATCGATAATGAGTGGTTCCGTCATTACTTCTACACGTATGTCTAAATCCCAAAACTTTATTTCTTCTTTTAATACGTGTTGAATACATTTACGCCAACTCTCAGCAGTAACGGTATGCAGCGCCTCGTCAAACAGTTTCTCAACGTCAGCCATTTTGAATGTACTGTTTTTTCTCGCAACCTAATTTTTCACTTGGGCCCAAACCAGCTCGATGGGGTTTAACTCACAGTGGTAGGGAGGAAGTCTAACAACTGAGACGTTGAAATCTTTCGCCATTTCATCGACAACGTACTTAATATAACTGCTTTTGTGTTTCCGTACGAGAGATAATAATTCAACTTTTAGCATTGCCTCGTTGTGCGGAATGCTTTCACTCTCTAACCAATCAATTATAACCCTCTTGCGGCTAGCTGAAGTAGGTATTTGCTCCAGTCGACGAGAGTGGTATGAAGCATTATCCATAACTATCACTGAACCAGGAGTTACCTTTGTTAAAATTGATCTAAACCATGTTTCAAACCGGTTACCATCCATCTCTTCATGGTAATCGACAGTTTTTTTGGACTGAAAACTTAGTAATCCACCTTCTACAAATCCTTCCTCGCTGCCAATGTGAGTGATAATCAGTCGACGTCCTTTCCCAGAGGGAGCTTTTAAACCGGAAGAGAAACCCTCCATAAAGGCTTGTCGATTGCTTCGTATATTCATGTCTTGCCACACTTTTGACACAGTGTGGCCTTCATTTAACCATGTTTCGTCAAGATAATATATGTGCCGTCCTTCGTTACGAAACTGTCGTATCTGTTTTAAATAATTTCTCCTCCATTCCACAATGTCATTTCGTTCAATTAAGGCACTGTTTCTACTTCTTGTTTGGTAACGAAAATTCATTAATTTTAAAGTTCGTCTCAAAACTTTATCACTGATGTTTGGTAAAGTATCATCAGCTTCTATTACCTTGCTCAATTTAGCTACCGAGGGGATTTCATTCCTAAAATAAAAAGAATGTATTTCCCTACGTATAGCATTCCGTGTTTGGTCGTCCAAAACAATTTTCTTTCTTCCCCTACTTTCCGGTTTACAGTTTTCACCTCGTTCTCTTGTCAAAGATCCGTCCCGCGATTTCTTTAGAATATTGTATATAGTACTCTCAGAAACTTTAGTTAAATAACTGCACTTAATCACAGCGTCACTAACACCCAACTGTTTGTCCATGGCACGCAGTCCTTCGTACACATTTAATATGAGGACTTTTTCTTCCCGAATTAAATTGTTACGACGCCGTTTTTTATCGCCAACAACGCTACACTCCGCCATTATTGTCACTAAATATACCGATATAAATATTACAATAAATACCAATAATAACCGATTTATCACACAAAACCACAACACAAATACTGATGTTACGTTCATGAAGAGAATAAACACCTCACATAACTGTTTACTATCACTGTCTCATTCGCGTAGCTCGATCTATCTATCTCGTTCTCAAAGCCGGAACATTGAAGCCACTCTCCAACATTGTCAAATCGGCGAGTTTTTCACAACAAACTTTGCGTTCAAGAAATATACATAAACACTTTATTTCACATTTCAAGTAAACTAATTATTATTAGTCTGCTTGAAATTTGAAATAAATATATTAAATTGGTATTGACTTAATTACATTGCATCTTTTGTACCTGAAATATTGACACAATGGATTTGAAGTGTATTTATAAAATACAGCATTTCTCTCTAGAATACATATGGCAACTGCGCTTTAACCAAAGTGTTGATTAGATAGCTCTGACTCACTTTACACAATTTCGACTATCGAGTATAAATATAATTATTGTTACACACCACATTATATTATGCTTACCGTAGCATTGTAACTTCATTTTGTATTAAGTAGGCTAATCATGGATCAAGGTTAACAAATGTTTTTAGAATTGCACAGTTGGTTTTTTAGAAAAGGGATCCTTATCATAAAAAACTTTTAATTTTTGTATTGTATTTAATTTCTACAAGTTTTAGGATTCGGATTCGGCTTTTCGATTGTATTTCGATATACGATCGGCAACACAATTCTCATTTTCAATAGGTGTAAACGACCTTCATCACCGGCTGAGTGGAGTTCATTCTTCCGAAAGGGAAAAGGTGTAGGGCTCGTCGTACCAAATCTTCAGTTTATTTGAATACTAATTTATATAGACGGGCACTGTATGTTCATTGTTATAAATGTAATTAACAACTATGTGACCAATGTTATGCTGAGACTGTAAATACGGGTGAAGGTATTAAAACTATAATGTAATAAGAAAAATACTGTACGCGCAATATATACCGAATATTATGATTGACTCGAAGAAATCCACGTAGATCAAGGTTAAGCTCAACATGTGTTTAATTTATCACCTCATTATTTACAAACAATTTAGTTGTGCTTTTCAGTATTTCTTTTGCTTTGTCCTTTTTTACTAAAAGATAAAGTTCATTTAATACCGAGTGGCATCTAAAATATTGAACTTTAAGAGCTAATTGGTAATATTTTTAACAGTAGAAGCAAATTCTCACACTGAAAAATAAAATAATGTTTTGTTCACTCCGTAGAAATAATAATTGAAGCTCTATGTCATTACTGAAAATAGTATTGAGAGACCTTTTAAATGATGTATTATAAGACCCATATTTCAATTTAAAAAAATTAGCAATCACGTAACCAAGTTAAACCTTGTTCGCGTATTATTTGAAAAATCGCCATTTAAAATTATAAATCTATCTATTTCAGGATGTTTGTAAAAAGTATATTGTTTGCAAACTAATGAATTTGTTTCATGATTTAGCTGCGCTCTGTATACTTATTTTGTCATAATTAAAAGACATACAAACATTCAATATGCAATGACATGCTAAATTACAGGTTCCAGTATTTTGCAACGTATCTGATAGGTCTCTCAAAATTATTGCAATATTTGAGTTAACTGAAAGAAACTGGATTAAAAAGTGTTTCTTTCCTAAACTTATTTTTTCACGTTATAGGAAACTACCCAGGGTGAAATAACATAGAGAAAATGTCCACCAAAGCTTTGATGGCACATACGCAATCTTCCGTGAATGCAGCTAAAGAAGCTTAACTTATTCCTTTAATATACTCATGCTTGTGGGCTTGTTGGCATAAACCATTAAATTCTAAATAACTGCGTAAAAAATGCTTTGATGTTGAATTACACGATTCAGGAAATCAATTCCTATCATCGAATGAGTACACAGCCAGGTAATATATCATACAGTAATTGAATTATTTCATGGGTTGTATTGCATTCGGCATGCTTTAGGGATATGTGTTATCAAGTCGCGATATCAAAAACCAGTAATATTAATTGCTTGACTAGCTTCGTTTCCAGGAAAATTTTGTCCACTGATGCAGCCAGCCTGAAATCCTCACCAAACAGTGAGATGTTGAGGAATATTTTGTCTTACGACAATCACGCGAAAGTTCTCTTTCCCTCAAATGCGCAATTTTGTCGATTACCAGATATCAAGGTTGAAATTGGCTTTCTCTTGTTATGTGTTCAAAGACAACAGCTAAAATTCAAATAAAATAACTAATATATTTTTAAATTCATCAAAACTCTATTCAGGATAGTAAAATTGGATATTAATCCTAAAATATAGAAATAAATGATAAGTAATCTTCTTGCTCCGCCCCTGGTAGCAACACATAATTTGTGCTTCAGCACTTGCGAGAATACGATGGCGAATTTCAATAGATAGTTATTCATAAATAGGTTCCGTGACAAAATTTATCTAAGGTCCTGACCGACTAATCAATTTGATAAAGACCAAATTATTATTTTTCTCACATCTGAAAAACATTAGCAATTGTCAATTCACTCTTTTACATGTTTTAATTAAAGCAGGTTGGATTTTTAAAGTTTTGAAAACTTACGGCCATCGCCGGATAGTTTGATCCATCCTCAACTATATCGAATTTAGATTTATTCTTATGTCGGGATGACATACTCTTGTAGTAAGAGGATATTTTTAGGAAAATAATAGAGAGAGTAATAAGAGAGTCTTCGTTCCGGTATAAAATAATAGATAGCAACATGGAAGCATATCATAGCGGAAGCTATCAATTGCAGAAATGTCATACTTCAGAATGACAATTGAAAGAATTGAAGTGTAATCGAATTAGAAGAAAATGAATTTTCTCCTTGGAAGTGGTTAATGATAAACTAAAATTAATTGAATTATTAAATTGGATGGGAAACCAATAAATAGCCATGAGAAAAACATGTGTCGCCCACGAACAAAGAATAGTACATGAACAACATTAGTGCAAATTCACTGAAAAAATAGATAACAACAATATAATCAAATTAGTAGTTTGAAGGTATAAACATTAATTAAATTTGAAAGGTAATACGAAGTTATACATATCAGAATGAGCGTATAAAATTCGTCGATAAAATTATGATTATAATTATGTCAATATTAGTACAAATCCTCTTACAAAAGAAGAAGAATTGCTGTTAGGTTAACATGTCAAAAACCAAAATAACACTAAACTCATATAGAGTTGTAATTAAATAATGCAACGATAACAAGTCCATGGATGGAGAGTTACAAAGATTTACTACAAAAAAACAAACTGTAAAAGTTGAAGGTTGAGAGAAAATGAAGTTTAACAACCCTGAAAAGAAAGATTGAGGAACATGTATGGCTCAGAAGGTACCAATTGTTCATTAATATAAACAACAGGCATCAGAACTAGTCTGGATAATCTCAAACATCTCAAGTGAATTCATCCTAGGACCCATAAACATTTATGTAGAATACGAGCATCAGAAAATGAAAAATTATGGTTCTCTGAAATAATGTGATTTGCAAAAGCTGAAGGAGATGCATTGGGGTCAGTATTACGATACCTTTTAATACAGCTAAGATATTCTTTTATCCTGGTGTCCAACAAACGTCCAAACTGGCCCACATAGACAGCGTCACAGTCCTGACAACAAAGTTTGTAAACGCCAGTAGAGTGGAGATATGGCATGCAGTGCTTGGTGTGAACCAGTAATGATCTCAAATTGTTATTAGTTCTAAAAAAAAGTTAATATTATGTTTTTTAAAAATATTACCAAATTTGTAGGATATAGGACCAAAGTAATGTAGAGAACCAGCATAATGAGGTTTGTCACTCTCAGAAACCACATTAGGAGAGTTAATAGTAGGAAAACTCAATCTGAATTTATTGAAAAATTTTATGTATAATTTGTTAAATAAGGAGATTGGGGAATTATTGTTGACAACGATTTGTTTGATGATATTCATCTCACTATAAAAGGTCTCTTGTCATAGAGGTAAAGAGAAGGCTCTATATAGTAGGATATTAGAGGAAGAAACCTTATGTGATTGGGGGTGGTTAGAATTAATATCGATGATAGCGTCCGTCGTTGTGGGTTTTCGGTAAATCTCAAATTACAGTCTCATGGTAACGACATTCTTAACGATTAACAAGTCCAAAAAAGGGATACGATTATTGACTTCTAACTCCAAAGTGAATTAAATTCTGGGGTGTAATGTGTTAATGAATTGAAAAAAAGAAAAGGCATGTTGATGTGTACCGTCGAAAAGAACAATACAATCATTCACATAACGATAATAGAAAACAATGTGACTTTTAAAGGATCACTTGAATAGGTTTGTTCTAATTTGTTCATAAACATTTCGGCAAGTAAAAAACTAAGATCAGATCCCATAGCTAAACCTGTTTTTGTTTGTAAAATTTATTATTAAATTGGAAGAAATTTTGTTCTAAAGACAATTGGAGTAAGCCAAGAATATCAGAAAGGATGTAGGAGTCAAATTATTAGAATAGAGCAAAGCTTCAACCAAGTCTATACATTCCAAAAGAGTTATGCTAGGGAAGAGATTAGAAACATCAAGTGATAGCAAAAATGAACTAGAGTTGGGAACTGTAATGTTAGATACCGCTTCGGCGACTATCTATTCTATAACTTTAGAGACAATGGGTAGTAGCCTAATTGGACAATAGTTAATAGCATCTAATTTGTCACTTCTTTCAAAGACAGGTGAAACCAAAGCTGATTTCCAAGTGGGGGGAACACAACCTTGAGTGAAGGAACAGCTCATTATTATAGCTAGTGGATGAGATATTGAGTATACACGAAGCTCATTGGACCAACCCACTGAAATAAAATATAATTTGGATGTCATAGATTGATTTAAGACGATATGGATCATATACCTTCCTAGAATTGAATATTTGGGCTTGGAAACCTTCAAAATTCCCTACCCCCTTGAAAATGTTACTGTACAGATACCAAGTATTATAGAAGTTGTAGTTTGTATTGAATCATTTATTATATGGATGCTCTATAATTTACTTCAAACTCCATTTATGAAATTGTTCAAGACACAATTGAGTTAACAGTTTGTTTTGAAACGCAAAAAAATTTTACATGTCGTTAATAATATCTGTGATACTAGCAGTTTCATACACAATAAAAGTTGGTTTCTCTGTGTAACGAACGCAATTGCACTAATTTCGTGGAAGCTACAGTTATTACAGCAGGTCATAAATTTTCAGTGGTCTCATGAGCAGCTTTTAGGTGACATAGCGGGAAGGAAACTTTGATAAATGAACTCTTTTTATTATATTCTATATTATGAGTTAACAAATCGTCGCCGTAGGAACTTTTACGCTTTACTTAGATCTAATAAGCTCTGTGAGATATGACATAATGTAGAGAACGATCACCGAAAAATAATTGCTGTTAACATCAAACCAGTTTATATCTCGGAATTCTTGGTAAATACAGAAATTTGAAAATGAAAAGAAGCTTCTTAAGAAGATTTGTATTTCTTAAGAATTCGGATGACGTTCAGATGATTTTCTCGATTTACAATTATACTACGACAAAGTTTCATGATGAATTTGATATTTTCATAATAGTACCGATCACAACTCTATGTTATTAATAATGTGGTTTGTCTATGGTGAGTATACCTGCCCTAGCAGCAGTAATTTTATTTTGTGGATCAAGAAATTTGAAAAATAATCTACACGGAAATGGAGAGGAGACTGAGATGTTGAGAATCTACGTGAAATCAGCAACTGAAGATCAAGAAAAATAAAAAGAAAAAAGATGAGATACGGAAGTTTCGATAAAAGAGAGAATGTCATGGAAAAAGCATATAACAATTGTTTAGTCTGTTTTCCTCTCGTATTTCTAAGATGTTGAATACTCTTTATGTATATATTCCTGTTACATCCATCTGCTTGAAATATGATCTTTCCAACGTCCTGTATATAAGTAAAAAGTCCCACTTTGTTTCTCAAACCACTACACTGAAATTATTTTTCATTCTGTACTGTCCAATATCGGAATATACAGACTACCGTGACCAACTTTGTATTTCAAGTGAGTATAGAGATGAGTTTTGGTACTAAAAATATTTTTCTGACATTCTTGTTCCAAAATATACGACAAATATCCAGCTTATCACTCTCCCACTTCAGAATCAAGTATGGTTTCTCCAGCATAAATAATTTATTGAAGCGTTTTTTCTCAATTGTGTCTTATTTTGATCGTAAAAAAACTCCTCTCAGATTACTAACAATTTAACCCTTTTCTGAAATTATATTATTTTATCAACCGAACTAATTCGATGGAAGCGAATCATATCCTCCAGTTACTACATCAAGTAATGAATTTATTAAATTATTATGAGTGAACCGGCAAAACGAAGTTTGTTAAATCACATATCTCAATATAAATTATGCGTAGTAATTTCATTTCATAAAAACTTGTGTTCATCCAATAGATTGTGAGATATTTTGTGTGCACATATTTTTTTGAAATATGTGGTGGGTAGGTAGCTATTTTTTAATAAAGCATCATATAATTCTCTATAATTTTTTTGTAAAAATGATGTGGGATGATGGGACATGTAATTCGGATATCTTCCTGAAAAAGTTGGTTTTTTATACCAATCTAAGATCAGGGTATTAGAGTTGGTTGATTGTTGATTACCTGAGTAAAATCAGCTTTATCATCTTTTTAAAAAAATATGTGGATGACATCATCACCGTGGTTCCTAACAGCCAAGTTGAAACAATTTTAAATATCTTTGATAAAAGCTACCACCAGAATATACAGTTTACTGTGGAAGAAGAACGTAATAGATCTGTACCCTTTTTGGACACGAAAGTGATCAGAACCAACTCTAATACCATGATCTTAGATTGATATAAATACCAACTTTTTCAGGAAGATATCTGAATTACATGTCCCATCATCCATCTAAAATGTAAATAAACTTGGTTTTTGGACTTAAAAATAGAATTAAAAACATCCCACACCCATCATTTTTACAAAAAAATTATAGAGAACTGTCCTTGGGGGATTGAGTGATGGAAATCACACAGGAAGGGAGAACCAACCTAATATTGTGTTCGGATCAATACCATATCTTGGTGAAATCTCAGATAAAATCATTAAACATTTCGAAGATGTTTCCACAGTAAAAATGGCACAAAAATCAGCCTTTTAAACCAATTGTTCACTAAACTTAAACACAAAGATGATACACTCCAGCGTACAAACGTGGTTCATCAAATACCCTGTATGCATTGTGGAAAGACGTATATAGGTGAAACCTCACAAAATTTAAATAAAAAATCGTTTGGTACAACATAAAAGCGATAGTAAGTTAGGGAAAAGAAAACGTGCGCTTACAGAACACATAATAGATGAGACAAATCACGTAGACTTTGGAAATTGTGGAATTTTAGAAGTTGAGAGAGATAGAAATAAACGTAAATTCTTAGAAATGTACTACAGTCAAGTCAATGACCTAACAATGAATAAAATGTCTGACATCGATGACATAAGTACGATTTACACATATTTACTACATTGTGCAAATGTCAACCCAACTAGCAGTGACGATTCTTCCCTTAGTTAGGTGATGTATGTAGTCTGTGGAGAGATTGTGGCGTTTCTTCACGGGCGTGGTACTAGCAACTAACTCCGCTATAAACATATTTTCACACTATAACGTACGTTACATGAAGAAATGGCAAAACATTTTTAATCAAATAACACCAGGCATGGAGAGTACTATACATGAACTAGCAGCATTTCGGGGTCTGTGGGGGGTTTCTTTCTCTGTCGGGACTGACAAACTTGACAGGGGGTGAGACTTGCCATTTCTCTCTTTGAAGGTTGTTAAAAATATTGCTACTCAGAGGGTGACAGCTCTGAAGTTAGAAATTTCGGTATCTAAAATTTCCAGAGTGAGAGACTGGACTTGGATGATTTTTTTTTAAAAACCTCTTGAGATAATTAAACCTACCACCTACGGGTGTTGCTATCTGTTAGGCGGTGTTAACCACAGCCGCGAGACCGAGGAAGTGAGAGTTCATGCGCTTTGGTGACTTTGAGCAGATTCAACTCCTTGTGAAAAACCAATCAAAAAATAACAGCAGGCAACTGTTATATGAAAGATTTTTCCTAAAAACTAGGTTTTTCTTCAGTTTTGACATTAATTGGACATCAAGATTCAAAAATTTAAATATTAATCTCATTGTTAAGATTGGTGCAACATTTGGTATCACACTCGTAAGTTTTAAACTACCCTGGTATATAGATATAATAAAAAACAAGAATACGACTGTAAATAGGTTCTATCCAAATACTAGATACACTTGAAACAACCGAATTAGTGTCTAATATTCTCGTTTAAAATGTAGTAGTGGTGAATTTTAAAACCAAAATGTGTTCCTTCAGGAGGGATTTAAGCTAAGTATCAATTTACATGTATAATTTAAATTCAATTTTTCGTTTTCTTATCGTAATTTATTTCAATGATAAGGCAGTGGTTTTGATTTGAATTGAAGTTAGAAGTGATTGCTCTATATCCTCTTTTCTTTGATTTCCAATAATTCTATCATACAACCTTGAAAAAGAAAGAAAAAGTCTTTCGAAAGCGCTCGGTAAGGTATAACAAGAATTTTCAAAATTATTTAGGCTGCAATCCCCGTGATATTTTGTATTTTTTATATATATATATATATATATATATATATATATATATATATATATAATTATTTTGAAATTGAGCTTGTTAATATTGTGGAAAATAAATTCAGTTTCGAGTACAGCAGTTACATTATTAATACCTACAGTCCTTATAAATTACCAAATAAATTAAATATTGAGATATTAAGTAATTATAAATAATAATTATCAAATAACCAAGTAGAGTTGTAACAGTATTTACCACAAATTGGTCGCAATATCACATTCTCTAAATGTGAAACTGAATATTCTGGAATAGTCGCCCTCTTGGGACTATAGGATAGTTATTTAATATGTGTCAATATAAACTCTTGTCATGATGATGCATTTGTGATAATTTGTATTGTTATCAATTAACTCTTCGAGTTCCTAAATGTGATTTATCGCACAAGTTAAGAGCATTTCGAATGGTTTCGAAATGAAAGTACACTTAATGAAATTAACTGTCTCGACACTTACTTCGTGGAATCCAGTCATATTAGTGTTTTAAATGAAACTTACTGTTTCTAGCTAATTCCACAATATATTGAAAAAATCTTGAGAATTCTAAAAAATTTACAATTGTTTCGATATAAAATATCATCGTCAGAATGACAGAAGTAACATTCCATTTGATGCCTACTTGATGTTTAATAGTTATGTTTCGCTAGACCAAGAGGTGACCTACCTTATGATTGACTTAATGAAAAAACACTTAGTGTTTTTAAATGAAACTCAAGGTCTCTAGTTAATTCCACAATATAATACAAGTTATTGAGAATTCTAAAAAATTGACAATTGTTTCGATAAATCAATATCATCGTCAGAATGACAGAAGTTACATTTCATTTTATGCCTACCTGATGTTTAGTAGTTATATTTGGCTAGACCACGAAGTAACCTAACTTGTGATATATGTTTATAGAAAAAAGAAGAAGATGTGATATTACAAATATTGAAGCTTAGATATTATTAGCCCTATGGTGATATCCTGGATATCATTTTTCCAATTAAGATCAGTATAACTGTGCAATGATATAGAAAACCAGGAAAACTATATCTGCTAATCTTTACAATTATCACTTAAGAAGACAGTTTATTTGTGGAGAATTCCCTAGATTTAACTGTTCATTGACAACTTCATATTGTGGGTTTCTTAAATGTCTTCTAATTTCCAGTTCTTCAAGGAAATCCAGTTCTTGTTTCTTTTCACAAATATGCAGTACTTCTAGTTTTGTGTTAGGTGTCAATGAATGATTGGTGTCAAGTAGATGTTTTGCGTAAAGGGATTTATGTGGTTGTTTTAATCTGTATGCTCGTAAGTGCTCACTATATCGTATTTCACAATTCCTAAGGGTCTGACCCAAATAGACAGCATTACATTCTGGACATTTGAGTTTATATATACCTGACTTCTTTAATAGTGGTATTTTTGTTTTCACATTCAACAATTTTGTACTAACGTTACTTTCTGTTTTAAAAGAAATTGTTGTATTCGTTGCTGAAGATATTATCTTTGAAATATTATTAGAAATATTTCCTGCATATGTGATGGTTTTATAAGTTTTAATTTCATCAGCTTGTTCAGGATATATTAGTTGCAATGCCACTTTTTCCTCTTTTTTACTAATTAGCTTATTTATCATATCTAATGGATAACAGTTAGATGTTGCTATTTGTCTAATTGTATTAATCTCTCTATCAAAATTACATTTGTTCATAGGAACTGAAAAAGCTCTATGTATCATTGAATTATATGCTGCTAGTCTGTGTGACACAGGGTGGTTAGAATTGAATGGAATTGTTACATCAGTTTGTGTTGGTTTTCGGTAAATTGAATAATCAAGTACATTATTAACTCTTTAAATTTTTAAATCCAGAAAATTGATTGATCTATTTTCTTCAATTTCTAATGTAAATTTAATTTTCGGGTGTAAATTATTGATGTGGTTGAAAAATACATCTAATTGTCGTTCACTACCCATAAAACAAGCTAATATGTCATCTACATATCTATACCAAAATAAAATATTTTTCGAAATATTACTTTCAAAGATCTTTCTTTCTAAATTGTCCATAAAAATGTTTGCTAAAATAGGTGATATAGGGCTTCCCATTGGTAAACCTTCATTTTGAATATATATCTTATTGTCAAAAGTGAAATAATTCTGATTAATGCATACATCAAATAAATTAAGTATATCTGATATTATTCCTGGATTAATATTTTTATCTTCTAGTAATTTTCTTACAAGTATTAGACATTCTTTAGGAGGAATTTTAGTAAACATGTTAGTTACATCGAACGATATGAGTTTATAGTTATCTTGTAAGTGGATTGCTTTCAACTTTTTGATTGGTTCTATTGAATTTCTAATTGAGTACTGAGATTCATATCCGTAAGTATTGAGAATATTGTTGAGCTTCTTTGCCAATATATTATTAGGAGCATTAACATAAGAGACTACAGGTCTAATTGGTTTCGTTATTTTATGTAATTTAACTGTTCCATATAATTGTGGACAATGAGGATTCTTATGTATGATAGACCTCTTTTCGTAATCATTTAAAAGATAATTTGAATTATTAACAATATCCCTTACATTATTAGAAAACTTCTTTGTTGGGTCTGCTTCAAGAACTTTTACATCGCTCGATTCTATAACGTTATATACTTTGGAATTGTAATTTTCAGTCGTCAAAATGACAGTAGCGTTCCTCTTAACAGATTTTGTAACTGTTAGGTTATTATTCTCAATCTTCTTTTTTATTGCGTTTAAAACTGAATTGTCATTTTTTGTTTGACGTTTAACTTTTGAAGGTTCAATATTTTTGATTAAATTGGCAATTTTCAATTTCTCATAAAGAAAATTATTTGAATTAGATTTTAAAGCTATTTCTGACTCTGTAGCTATAATTTGTTTAATATTATTCGTAAATTTAGGTGGTATGCTGTACTTTAAACCTTTATTTAAAAATTTTATTTCACTATTTGTAAAACTATTGTCTGAAAGGTTTTCAAATCGTGGTGCAGAGGGTGTTGGTATGTAGGTACTCACAGTTTCATGATGTTCTGAGTATTGAATTTTATGTTGTGTGTGTTCAAGATTCTGTAGCTTCTTTTTTTGTTTCTTAAATTTCATATGCTTCATCGTGCTGACATTTTCCCTAATTTTGTCATCCAAACAGTCAAATTCTATTGGATGTAATTGGAATGTGAGTCCCGAATGTACAACTTTTATGAGTTGTCTAAGGAGTCTCTAACTTTGAACCATTTCTTACATTCTGATTTTATCCAAACTCGTTGAGCACATTTTATAGCTTTTTGTGCTTGTGGTGTTTTAGTGTGACATTTTATATTCACATGATTGGGTATTACCTTTTTTCTAAGGCATTCTTGGTTAAACCAAATGTTTTGTGATGCTTTGTAACGTTTTTGTAGTAACTTCTGGTACAGTCGGGTCAAATCTTCTCAAAACTAGAAGTACTGCATATTTGTGAAAAGAAACAAGAACTGGATTTCCTTGAAGAACTGGAAATTAGAAGACATTTAAGAAACCCACAATATGAAGTTGTCAATGAACAGTTAAATCTAGGGAATTCTCCACTAATAAACTGTCTTCATAAGTGATAATTGTAAAGATCAGCAGATATAGTTTTCCTGGTTTTCTATATCATTGCACAGTTATACTGATCTTAATTGGAAAAATGATATCCAGTATATCACCATAGGGCTACTAATATCTAAGCTTCAATATTTGTAATATCACATCTTCTTCTTTTTTCTATAAACATATATTAACCCAATCACAAGTTAGGTTACTTCTTGGTCTAGCCAAATATAACTACTAAACATCAGGTAGGCATAAAATGAAATGTAACTTCTGTCATTCTGACGATGATATTGATTTATCGAAACAATTGTCAATTTTTTAGAATTTTCAATAACTTGTATTATATTGTGGAATTAACTAGAGACCTTGAGTTTCATTTAAAAACACTAATATGAGCATATTCCACGAAGTAAGGGTCGAGACAGTCAATTTCATGAAAAAACACTTGTTGATTTGTTTCGTGTTTGTTGGATTTTTGTTTGTCTTCATGTATATACTACATTTCATAAACTTCTATTACTATATTCATAGTTGATATGTCTCTTCAATTTTTTGCTGCACAAGTTTTTATGGATGTTCTAGGGTCTTGTTGCATGGAAATGAAATTCTTTAGAACGCTTGTTTGTCTTAATTCAGTCGAACATATACTAACAAATAATACATATTTTATTAAAAAACATAAAAGTTATACCAAAAATGGCGTTTTCATGGTGGTGTATATACTGGAGTTTCGTGTATGTAGCGTTGTTTTTATACATGACCTAAAAAAACGTTTTGGTACATATTACAAACAAATAATCGCAATGAATTATTACTTCCTGAATGTGTGATATCTTTGAGAACAATCTTTTGTCTTTCCAAGGTATAATCCAACCTCACAAATGGTACATGCCCAATCAGATGGCACAGGGTTTGCCTTTGAACTGCAAAGTGCACATCTTCTATGGAATGATCTAACCGGCTGATACGGAGATGAAGTGAATCTAACTTCTGGAGGTACATTATGACGTCTATTCTGTAGAGGATATCTCGCGTTTTCTTGATTTTCTCTGAGTTCTGCCAGTTTTTCTGCTAAAAAAACATCTGCCACCCTTCATCTGAAATCATTCAAGCTCATGAATGGTAATTTCATCAGCTAATATAAAATGTAGCTGTTCTCTACGCAAAAATCTACAAAATGGCAAAATTTCCTCATTTCCACCATTTCTTGCTTTTTCGGTCAATCTCGCAACTTGATTTGAGTTGATCAAATATGTCCACACGATTCATGTTTTTATCATTTTTCATCAGAGCATTTGTACATGGAACTTGCTTTGCCGACCCATCGTCACCTTTCCTTTTCACTTCGGCTGTGGATTGTGGATCATGAAAACTTTAGAGAAAGCGGACTGTTAGTTTATGTTTCCACTTGGCCATACGTATTCCATCATTGCTTACATTATAATCGTATTCTCCTTGTTTCAATTCCTTGTTGTCTTTCAAGTTTGGTAAATTTTTTTGGTTTGCCATCACACTACCACATGCATTTATCCCTTTATCTTTTAATTGCTTCAATGTATTGTAGGAATTGAAATAATTGTCAAAATATAGACAGTGATGTAGACTTTCCATCAATCGTAAAACTACTTCTCCTCCTAACCCTTTAGCTGCATGATCCTTGGTTTTTCCAGAATAGATGTCAAAGTCATAGAGATACCCCTTACTGTCAGCTAGAGCCTAAACTTTATAGCCGCGTTCAATAGGTTTTTTTGGCATATACTGTTTGATTGAACTCCTCCCTTTAAACTTAATTATTGACCCATCAACAGCAATGCAGCGATGGAGATTAAAACACTCCTACAAGTTAGTTATCAATTCAGATATAAATGGCCGTACTTCGTATAACTTACATATTTGTCATAGTTTCTATCAGGCATTACTGAATTATCAATCAAGTACAGATGACTTGGTAGCCAATAAAATCTGTTCACATTCTTACATAGTGATATGTACGAATCGTGCAAGTCCTTGTCTACAGACCAATAGTCACGGTAACTGGGTGATTTCTTGATGCCCATAAGCAGGTTGAGGCATATGAAAGTTTTATTTACAGAAATAGTTAGTTGTGTGAGTATACCGTTTATTGGTTTTTTGATGTTCTTGTTCTGCATACATATTAGTTTGAAAAGTTGTATTCTCCCATATCTGATCAGTAATCAGTAAATTGAATAGCCTGTATGGTGTGCTATCAATACTACTTATTTCCTCAACTTCATTTGCTAAGCCATTGTAAATCAGAAGGTATCTTTACCGAGCAAATATGGTGAATTCCCCAAGCAACATCTCCTTCCTGAATCTAATTGGTAGCAATAAACGCAGATAATGGAAGGTGTTCCTCTAAATCCTCGGAGTATCTCCCATGTCTGATTCTGAACCATTCAGTTGTCACAACCTAAACACCCGGCCTTGGGACTCTGCTCAGGTAGTGAATTCGGCCTTAGTTACACTATTTCTTATTACCTCAATTGGGATAAGGTGAATCAACAAACAAAATTTTGGGACAAATGGATTTATTTGACACACAATAATAAATTTACAAAGACCGTATATTCTCGATACAAATACGAATAAATAATAGTTAAATAGTAAAAATGTCCAACTCAATATTTTATATATATATATATATATATATATATATATATATATATATATATATATTGTCGTGGGTTACTATTTATAAGAGTCTGATAAATATGATGTTACTATTTTACTATTTTTAACTTGTGATCTGTGAGGTATTTTAAATTTCCCGCTGGACGCTAGTCTTTGTCCTTGTGACAACAATAAATGTATCAAGCAACAAAGACAATATTCATTTAATTATTGTTAAAAATTACTTACCTTATTTTAATTAAGAAAGAATAAAGAAAACCCAATTACAACAATCTTAAAATCTCATTTGGGTCGTGCTTCAGTTTTGTCACCCTGTAGCATGAGTTATTTGTAAAGATTTAACCTTCACCGTATTTTGTAATCAGCTGTTCAGTTGTGTTTATTGAGACAAGTTATTTAAAAAGAAGAAGAAGTCGTTTGGTGTTATAGAAATTATTTATTAATTATTATATGATTTTATACGCTGTTGGAATATAGGAGAAAAGACAAAGAATATGTAGTTGTGTTTATAAAAGTTGTTCAACAAATTTACGTGATATGTGTCACCTACGCAAATTGAATTTGATGTGTGACTTTATTTCTGAACATCAGGTAAGTACATTAGATATTGTAATGTAATTTTGTTTCAAAATATTTCAGAATATTAAACCAAAATCAACTTATGAGTATTAAATAAACGTGGATCTTGAAATTCGTGTTGCGTTTCCGAACTTTTTCTGAGGTTATGTTGATAATTTAAGTAAATTGTAAGATAAAAGTTTGCAGCAAAACGTATTTCAAGCTCAGATTATACGTACTAACTAATAATCTAAATTAATTCACTAATTTAATAATTGTCTTGCAATTAAAGTTATGAAAATATTAATTCGAACCTAGGTATGTAATTCAAAGTCTTTTCTGTTCTAATTTCACACAATTTCTTGAAGAAAAGTTTTTCAAAATCTAGCTAAATTCACTTAAATGTTCATTTATATATCATGTTGCCAAGATAACGGAATTGTATGTACATATGTGCGAATATCTTGCAAAATATTATAAATAGTTTATACCTGGTGATCTTATATAGGTGTTTCTTCCAGGTATACCTTCTGTCGTCGAATATCGGGATTCAGCTACTGGCAGTGTTAACCATTTTATTATGTTGGTTAAGTTTTGGACTCATAAACTTTCATATGATTAGTGAAGTATATCTAAACGTAATCAATTTTCTCTATTTCGAGACTCTACATTCAAAAATCTGCTACCACTCCAAAAAAAAATATGGCTGCTCTTCTCCCTGCAAAAAACATCACTGTCGCCTAGCAACAATGTAGTCTATTTTTTCTATGTTCATCCTACAAGGCTAAAAAGACTACTCTGGACTACTTGGAGTAATTCCTGTTCCTCTTTATAAGTAAGTTAAGGTTCTTTTTGGTTTGACATTTGTCAAATTCTTAAAATATTCATAAGTTTTCTATAGTATTTTAGATTTTGATTGGTAAAGTTCACTTCAAAATATCATTATTATGTTCAGAAATTGACAATAATCATTTTATCATTACTTACACCCCTTAAAGCTAGTTAAAAACAATATGATCTAATAAATAAATCACTCATATTCTGGTTTTAATTGTATATTTTTCATTTCTTTCAACTAGAAATATCTTAAACGATTCATTTGAATTTTAACTTCTTATAATGACTAGATTTGGTTATGATTTGAAAATTTATTGTTATTTTTGGCATGACGATGCCATTTTAGTTTAGTTTTTTTGCCTTTTACAAATAAACGATAAGACTTTCATATCAAATAACTTCTTCTGCTAAATAAATTGTCACATGCTACTATTACAGCCATATATTACATTATAATATATTGAACCAGATATCATAGATAATAAGAGAATTAGTATTATAAAAATATGTTGCTAGTATTAAAATATATGAAAATAATATAATTTAAGAAAACAGGTAGAAAGGAAACACTTTTCCTTATTTAAACAACATATCAAATAAAGATATATTAAATAATAGCCTATAACAATATAATAAAAAAGGAATTACCTCAATAATAATACAAAATATAGAGATTGCCTAACCAATGTAATGATGTAAATAAAGTTGCCTAAGACGAAGAATAATTTCCATACCATAACCAGCTGTTCACCTAAAAAGATATAATTATATAGTCAAGTCAAGAGAATTTTAGATATAAGTAGTTACATTAGAATACAAATATTATTATAGATAATTCATTATAATCATTAATTTAAGAATAAAAACAAATACAAATATTTAATAGAATAGAATTCAATAGATTTTCATAGATAAACAAATAATGACGTATAGACAAATGATATATGGTAAATAAAATAAACATCGAATCAATAAATAGTAATTTGTTAAAGTTTATTATAAATAATATAATGCAAAGAGTTTAGGCAAATAACATAAGAGAATTTATATTTATGAATAATAAGAGTGTAACAGTGATATATTATCAATAATAATAATGAATGTTGTACCATGTAAATGTATCTATGTATAACCAATTTTAATTTATTTGTATGATGAAAAAACTCATAGGAACTCTTTAAATGAACTAATAATGTAAAAGAGTGTATGTTTGAAATTTTTTAATAAGTGAAAGAAGTTTCAATTAATCTGATTGCCAAAGACAATATTTTATTGGTTATAAAATATGACAGAACAAATTGTGAATCAACAAATAAACTTTGAAATAGTGACCTGAAAAAGAACAAAAAACTGTTTGTTGAAAAAAGTAGAGAATCGAGGGGACGCTTAGAGAAGAAGGGAAGCTGGTGTCAAGAAGCGAGGAGTGTGTGTGATGGTGTTCCTGAAATTTCAAGAAATTCCCGGTTTAAGACATTTAAACCTATAAAGTACTATTAAATACAATCTTAGTAATACTCACAGTCAATTGTATCAAGTTTTTCGACAAGAATCTGCGAAATTTTCATCAATTTTGGTTTTTTGCAGCTTCAGCGGAGTGTTCCTGGGATCCAGAGACTTTCATCCCAATTCAAGAGCAACAGGTCAGTGTTTTTAAATCATTATTGGCCAATAATCAAAGTAAAAACTCAAAATACTCAAATAAGTACTTAATTTCATAAATTGATAAACTTTTGCAAATATGATCGATCTAAAAAAGAAAAAAACAGACTTTATATAGTGAATTCATTGCATAAATCGTTAAAATTAATAAAAGGTCGAATTTAAAATAAATTAAAATATGTTTTTACGCCATCTTGTAATTGCATAAATCTGGTGATTGAAATTTCATAATGTAATAACTATGCCCATCTGTATATAATTCCTATATTTCTATCTATGTATATAACTATTTTCTTCCCACAGTAATTTGTATCATATATATGTATGATTTATATATAAATTCTTTTATGTGTTTGAACCATTTACTTGTCTGCATCGTCAAACAAACTATGTTTGTATAAATATAGATGCTTATTTAGTGTAAGAATTGTTTTTTTATGCTAAAGCGCATGACTAGTGTTTCACGCATGCGCATTGATAAAATGATTAAAATAAATAAGTAGATACAATACAACCAGTGGCGTCTCATATTATTTTTATCAAATATATAAAATATTAAATTTAAAATTAAATTGATTTCAAAATAATGTGTTTTCTTTTTATTTAAACAATTACAACAATATAAAATGCCAGGACTCAAAGAGAAAAAGGATTTCATGCTCCCGAAATAATTAATATATAATAAATATAACAAATATATAAAAAACAATAACTGAGCTAGCCAAACTAAACAAAAAAATTCTAAATATAAATAATAGTTATATAAATTTCACAATAAAAGTAAGTAAATAATTCAGTATTTGTTAATAATATATATATATATATATATATATATATATATATATATATATAATATATCAAAAATAAGTTAAGGACTTATCTTTGGAAAACTCGGGACGTACAGCTCGCAGCAGTATTCGAGGGGTCTTCAGCCGTGGTTGTCTGGACTGCAGAACGAGGTGGTCCGTTGAGTGGATCTTGTAGAGTTCGTAAACGTCTGTGGAAGTATAAAACGGTCCGTAGAGGTCAGTATAGTAAGGTCTGTAGACGGTCCTTAAAGGTTGATACAGTGAGGTCTGTAGACGGTCCTTAAAGTACAGTCTAAAGCGGACCTTGAAGCTGCAGAGCAGCGAAGAAAATTAAAAATCACACACAAAATGATATTATTAAAAAGGAGAATGCTGAATAACTTTTTAGCGAAGAAATGAACCAGCCAGGATTCCTTGAATCGTAGTTTTAAATAGCCATTTAACGATAGTAAAAATTATCACCGATACGTTCCTAATATTCGAAATAAAAGGATTTGGAATTAGAGGTGGGAGTAGCCGACGAATAAGTAATGCTCCAAAATAATTGATGAAAATAGTAACATGTCTCAGCGACATGTTACACCCCCTCTACTCGGAGAAAAAAAGGAATTGGAAGAATTACTTTTTGTGTAAACCTGAACAGCCTACAAAGAAAAGTAGTCAAAACAACAGGAATGTGGTGACCAGATAAAAGAAGATGTAGTAGTGCTTACAAATTCAAGAAAACAAACGAGAAACGAAAAGAAGATAAGAAAATAAGAAGAAGAAAGGAACATATTCAATGAAAGTCCAAGAATTGTTGCTTTCTAATTCAAGGCTTCAATTCATTTTGAAAACTAACAGTAGTAAAAATATATATTTTGTACTTATGCCTATTATCAATAACAATAATTGCAAGTTAAACGCAATTATGCTCAAAAAAAATTTATGCAAAATGCAATTATAATAGAAGCTCATTCCTATTAACAAAAATTAATCAAAAATTAAACGTACAGTTATTGGTACCGTACTGAGATTCAAAAATAACCAAAACATTAAATAAATGGGTGGCCTCTACCAAAATATGAGACGCTAAACGCCCAAAAAATTATAGGAGTAACCTCCACCTAGAATATGAAATGCTAAACGCTTCAGCAAAATATTCAAGCAAAAATTAGAGAGGTAGCCTCAACCAACATATGAGACGCTGAATGCCCAAAAAATTAGAGGAATCTCACTTAGAATATGGAATGCTAAACGCTTTAGCAAAATATTCAAAAAAATTAGAAAGGTAGCCTCTAATAAAATATGAAATGCTAACATCTCAACGATATAACTATATTCTTCGTCTAGAAAAAATAATCACTAAATGTGATAAAGGGTGGTTAAGATCTCAAGTACACTAAACACAAAAGAAAAAACTAAAACATACAAAAAGAAATAAGGAAGCAGTATTGGGTGAGCAAGAACCAACTCAGGGTCATAGATGAATGAGAGCATCGATGATGCAGGAAAAACCTTGCGAGAGATGTTAATCGCGTCGTGGTTATTCTTCCCCACAATCAACTTCGCATCTCTACAACTATCGAAGTGTAGGCATGATCGTCCAACAATTACATTCCTGACAACTGGAAACAAAATGAAAAGAGAAAGGAAAAATAAAAAAATGAAAAACGAAGAAATTTTTGAGCAAGCTCGGGTAATTAACAAACTCAGGGTTATGTAGAAACTAAAATGAAAATTTCCTAAGAAAATTCCTAAGAGAAAAATTGACTGGATCTCTAGATTTATAACACCGTGATGCAATGCCCATGTGACACATCCTTCCAGTGCGATAACATGACAAGTCATCAAACCACCCTTTCGGAAAAACGGCGTCCCGTAGGTACGATACGTTATGGAATGATGGCACACCATGACTAACCTCTGAAATTCAGTTTTCCACTTGAAGATGACACAAGACTAGCATCACGCCTGTCACAGAACTAGTCCTTATCAAAAAAACAAAATCACGGAAATCTTTTTTAACAGGGATGCAAAAACCTCCAAAAATTCCGTCATGGGAATGCTATTGCGAGATATTGTTTGAAAAAAGACACGGTAAGAGACAGAAATCTACTAAAAAAATTTTTTTACGTGACCAAAAATATCTGTTTGTATTTAAAATACATTATATAACTATACGGAAAAATAAAAAGAAAAAAACAAGGGATGGCCTTTCCCCCCTTTCTTACTGTCGGAATGTTTGGAGAGAAGAAACCTACCTAGACAGAACTAATTGCTAAAAATTAAGCGATAAAACACATAGAATACTCTAAAACCAAAATAGAAAGTTTTATAGAACTTAAATTGGAAACACTTTCGCCATGAAAGTACGAAATTATAAACTATGGTATTGCAAACCAGATAGAAAGTTTTCCAAAAAATAGTTTTGTCAACAACGGAAAGAGAAAACAAAAGTATTCCGCAAAAAAATACTATCATTATGTATCAGTACACCAAAATAATCCATAAATTGTTATGTAACAAAAAGAACGTGTTTCACTCGTATCAACATACAGGGACGATAAAAATCAAGCGTATACTGAGAACAAAAACGCTACCAAGCAAAAATATAATTTCCCAGTACACACAACAAAATAGATAGGGGACTACTCAGAATTAACTGACTTCAAAATTTGCCTAAAGCAAGAAATTTCAGAAAATATTTCAGTATAAAAGTTGTTCCAAACTACACTGATTTCAGAAGGTGCATAACGCAAGAAAATCGCAGAAAATTTGGAACATTTACAGGAGAAATTTTTGGCGCTTCTTGTAAAAACCCAAAAACAAAAAAGAGATACGATAAAAAAACACAAACATCAAATTTATTATACACAACATAATAGCAAGGATCCAAAATAATGTACTCTAGATACAACATCAAGAGACAACATAAGGCATATGAAAAATAAAGATATTAGTGCTTATGCAAAACGGTAAAGATAAATACAAAAGATAGTGTATAGAGGTACACTGACATATACGATAGTAGAAAAGCAAATTCTACTAAATAAAGACACAAAATGCCTTTGTGACCTAACACAATTGTTGACAACAATGAGTACAAAATGCTTAAGGAATAATTTGATATTTAATCAAAATTAAGACAACAAGAATAGTCACGTCAAGAAATTTCAATCCAAAAACTTAATATAGAAAAACGGGATAAATCACCAAACTAATCAGAATCACTTTCTGATCTGATTCGCAAATTATAATCTTGGCTAGATAAATTCCTATCAACAGAATGTTGATCGAAAATCTCTCTTTCGTAAATTGTAATGTTTTGCATTTTTCTCATATGCATTTCTTAACTTTATACGAACCTCAACAAAAAGTGTTTGAACAAAATAATTGATGAAAATAGTAACATGTCTCGGCGACATGTTACACAGTATATAGTCCGCGTCTTCAACTTCGTCTAGTAGATCATACAGATCATCAGAAGACAATTTATTCAGATTCAGTGCGTTAATCGGTCGTTTGGAACCCATATCCACAACAAAATGGTGACAGTGTAATTCCAGATGCCCAGCTGCACAGTGGTTTAGAAGCGAGACTTCACAAACTCTTTGATAATTGCGACATTCCGACATAATTGTATTTGGCATATACCAAACACTCACGTGATATGCAAATAAGTAAGAGTATGTAGTAATATTGATGGAATAAACGTACCTTGGTATCTGTTCAATATTAAACTTCACTTATAGAATAACCTCACTTCTCGAGCAATAATTACCTGTCATTCACGTCTGGTTGATAACTGAGCCGCGCGAACCCTGCCAGATGAAGCTCACAAGGGCAAGGGGGAATGGGCGGTCCCAATCTGTACAACTTCATGAAAACATTTTCGTAAGTGGTTCATTTTGTGGCACCATGTACAACAATCAGTAGGATTTTGGTGGTTCAAATCTCAATCCCGCATGCAGAGAAAAGTTGATCCCCACAATCTGTAACGTCAATTCTGTAATAGCTACCTTTCCCAATCTCCTCGAATTTTCAGCTAGTAGGTAATTTTTGTACAAATCCAAACAGTTCTTTTCCAGTGAACTCATTGATATGTTGATAAATTTCCATATTTTAATTCAATTTTTCCACTTGTCTAAAAGTTCATTGATTTCTTCCAACTACATCATTCTGTATTGCAAGAAACGAAGGAATTAGACATCTCACTGCTCAAATCATTTGTCTATAGACAAAAATAAGTGCGTTATATGTTGCGTTGTATTCGATTGTTAGAAATTGTCTATCTATATATCTATCCATTAATGACTATCCTGTCTCTTTGCTAACAGCCTTTTATTCTTTCATATTTAGAGTCCAAGAATTGACCGATAAATTCTGTCAAACTCTATATATCACATTGAAACTATAAAATGTTCCGCAGTAATTTCCAATTTCACAATCTTATTGAATAACTGATTGAAAGAAAGGTGATTATAAAGTAATTTTCAGTGAACTACTTCTCGCGAACTCTTTCATTATCGGTGAGTAGTTTGCGAACTACTAATCGATTTGCCTCTGTTTAATCACATCTAGAATTCGTTGTAGTGTCGGAGGAACAGCGGGGTAGATAGCAGGTGATTTACATAGAATTGTTTATTAAAATGTGTTGTAAAGAAATTTGTTCTTACAGCACAAGAAATTCATTGCATCATTTAATGTTCAAAATATATTCCAATAACAAGTATACGGGTACTGAAAATAGTTATTTATTTGCCGCACTTTTATTTTTCCGCCCAACCTATCTAATATGCGAGTAAAGTGTTGGTTTACCCCAAAAAAAGTTGGAGTTTTGAAATTTTTTTTGAGTTATTTTCACGTTTCCCATCAACGACAACATGAAAAAGCGGTTTTTAGAAAAAAAATCCTGTGCGTATGCCGTCGTCGTCGTTGTCGTCGGCCACTTTTTCTTACAGGCCTTGTTAGCACGATACAGCCTCCGGAGTGCAATGAGTCATTAATTTTATGATTGAATATTCTTAATGACATCTCACAGATGAACCTTATTGATTTTAAGCTCACCAGAGCCAATACAACTGGTGCTACAGTACTTTAAGTACGATATTTTTGTCAGTTTTATAGTAGTTTCAGTTTGTTAGCCCGATACAGCCTCCGGAGTATATAGAAGTAACCAATTTTAGCATTGGGTATTATTCAGGGCGTCTCAAAGATGAATCTTATTAATATTCAGCTCAATAAAGCCAGTACAAAACGGGTGCTATAGTACTTGAAATACCAAATTTTCGTCATTTTTGGAGAATTTTCAGTTTGTTAGCACGAGACAGCGTCCAGAGAGTATACAATTGATAAATTTTATGATTGAATATTGTTCAAGGTGTCTCACAGATGTACCCTATTGATTTTCAGTTGACTAGAGCGATTACAGCGGGTCCTATAAATCCGGATATACTGAATTTTTGGTTATTTTTGGAGAAATTTCGGTTTGTTAGCACGATACATCCCCCGAATTGTATACAAGTAACAATTTTATGATATAATATTGTTCAGGGCCACAAATGCGGAAAAGTTAGTTTTAATCTTTAAAACCGTTTATTTTAACAAACTTTCACTATTTGAAGTTAATATACAACGATTCCTGAAATTGAGAAAAAAATTAATCCTACTTCGTTTTCTCATGACAATTCCACTATAGCTATTAATCGATAATAACTAGTAACTAATTTGTCCATACAACAAGAAATTGTGGTGGAAGTATCTGAAATGGTGTAATTATATTAATTGGTGTAAGGACCTGATATGGCGGACGAGCAAGATGCATCCGCCATTTAATATATTTAAACCTAGAGAAATCACAACCAATAGTGATGTGGACAGTTGGTACAAATTCATGTGAAGTTATATTTTTCACACTAAAGATAGTTTATAAAAACCTAAAATTACATTTTTAAAACCTAATTTTTCGTCTTAAATTAATTTAATTTGCGTTATTTGTTACCCATTTTCACGTGTCTGATAACACCACTGAGAGCACGATGATCTCACTGCCCGACTTATTTCTCATAACCAAATTAAAAATATGAACTATTTTTTTTGATAATTTGTTAGAACAACGATAATATCTTATGATTTTTATCACAATGGAGACTGGATATATCAAAATAAATAGTAGTAGGTAATACACGTATGTTCTGTGACACTTTATCGGATGAACAGGCGGATGGCCTATGGGTGGTTACCGATAGGAAGAAGTTTCCAGAGGGTTTACAAGAAGTAAAAGAAGTCTCTAGATGGTTAGCAAGTAATGACGGTAGCGTCTACGGGGGTTATGCAAAAAGTGTGTATGTTGTTACGTGTATAAGGTAGAGGGTGGTTTAGAAGAAGCGAAGGGGTTTTTAAGGGTAGCGTCTACGGGGATTACGCAAGTAAGGGTGTACGGGGGTTATGCAAAAAGTAAATAAGTGTGTATGTTGTTACGTGTATAAGGTAGAGGGTGGTTTAGAAGAAGCGAAGGTGTTTTTAAGGGTAGCGTCTACGGGGGTTATGCAAAAAGTTTTTTGGGGGTTTGGCCTGGGCCAATTGCCAAAATTTTTGGGATAATGACGGTAGCGGCTACGGGGGTTATGCAAAAAGTGTGTATGTTGTTACGTGTATAAGGTAGAGGGTGGTTTAGAAGAAGCGAAGGGGTTTTTAAGGGTAGCGTCTACGGGGATTACACAAGTAAGGGTGTATACAAGAACGGGGGTTATGCAAAAAGTGTGTTTATTTTTACGTGTATAAGGTAGAGGGTGATTTAGAAGAAGCGAAGAGGCTTTTAAGGGTAGCGTCTACGGGGGAGGGGAGCGTCTACGGGGATTACGTAAATAAGGGTGTATACAAGAACGGGGGTTATGCAAAAAGTAAATAAGTGTGTATGTTTTTACGTGTATAAGGTAGAGGGTGATTTAGAAGAAGCGAAGAGGCTTTTAAGGGTAGCGTCTACGGGGGGTTGCGTAAAAAGTAAATAAGGATGTATACAAGAAGTAATTAGAAGAAAGAAAATATATGGAGGATTGTGTGTGTGTAAGAGATGAGGGGTAGTGCGTACGAGGGGGAGGGGCTATGCAGTTAAGGGTTCTATATTTTGAAATTCTCAAAGGAATGTTATTAGATTGATAACCAACATTTTTTTTTTAAAACCGATATGTGTGTGAATTCATATCATTTTATAGAAGGTTTTTTATATTGTAATAAATGAAATCTCGCATTATTATGAATACATCTAAGACAAACAAACAGATTACAGCAACCACATTAGACACCACTGAGAGCACGATGATCTCACTGCCCGACTTATTTCTCATAACCAAATTAAAAATATGAACTATTTTTTTTGATAATTTGTTAGAACAACGATAATATCTTATGATTTTTATCACAATGGAGACTGGATATATCAAAATAAATAGTAGTAGGTAATACACGTATGTTCTGTGACACTTTATCGGATGAACAGGCGGATGGCCTATGGGTGGTTACCGATAGGAAGAAGTTTCCAGAGGGTTTACAAGAAGTAAAAGAAGTCTCTAGATGGTTAGCAAGTAATGACGGTAGCGTCTACGGGGGTTATGCAAAAAGTGTGTATGTTGTTACGTGTATAAGGTAGAGGGTGGTTTAGAAGAAGCGAAGGGGTTTTTAAGGGTAGCGTCTACGGGGATTACGCAAGTAAGGGTGTACGGGGGTTATGCAAAAAGTAAATAAGTGTGTATGTTGTTACGTGTATAAGGTAGAGGGTGGTTTAGAAGAAGCGAAGGTGTTTTTAAGGGTAGCGTCTACGGGGGTTATGCAAAAAGTTTTTTGGGGGTTTGGCCTGGGCCAATTGCCAAAATTTTTGGGATAATGACGGTAGCGGCTACGGGGGTTATGCAAAAAGTGTGTATGTTGTTACGTGTATAAGGTAGAGGGTGGTTTAGAAGAAGCGAAGGGGTTTTTAAGGGTAGCGTCTACGGGGATTACACAAGTAAGGGTGTATACAAGAACGGGGGTTATGCAAAAAGTGTGTTTATTTTTACGTGTATAAGGTAGAGGGTGATTTAGAAGAAGCGAAGAGGCTTTTAAGGGTAGCGTCTACGGGGGAGGGGAGCGTCTACGGGGATTACGTAAATAAGGGTGTATACAAGAACGGAGGTTATGCAAAAAGTAAATAAGTGTGTATGTTTTTACGTGTATAAGGTAGAGGGTGATTTAGAAGAAGCGAAGAGGCTTTTAAGGGTAGCGTCTACGGGGGGTTGCGTAAAAAGTAAATAAGGATGTATACAAGAAGTAATTAGAAGAAAGAAAATATATGGAGGATTGTGTGTGTGTAAGAGATGAGGGGTAGTGCGTACGAGGGGGAGGGGCTATGCAGTTAAGGGTTCTATATTTTGAAATTCTCAAAGGAATGTTATTAGATTGATAACCAACATTTTTTTTTTAAAACGGATATGTGTGTGAATTCATATCATTTTATAGAAGGTTTTTTATATTGTAATAAATGAAATCTCGCATTATTATGAATACATCTAAGACAAACAAACAGATTACAGCAACCACATTAGACGTTGCAACTTAGCAATAAGTGATGGGGATCTAACCATTGATACAATATTTTGAAATTCTCAAATGAATGTTATTAGATCGATAACCAACTTTTTTTAAAACGGATATGTGTGTGAATTCATATCATTTTATAGAAGGTTTTTTATATTGTAATAAATGAAATCTCGCATTATATTAAATTCGCTTAGTGGGTAATATTTGCAAACACGTGCAAACCAAATCATTTATTCAGACAATAGCGAACTTGTTTCAAAATATGATAAGATTGGAATGTCATGATTTCTAGTTTATAATTGTTAGTAACAGATTAGATTGTACGAAATCGTAGAAAAATATAGTTTTCTGGAAATAGGATGATGATATCAAAAATAACTCATTGGACTTGTGCATCCCCTCTATAATAAAATATTCTTTTAAATAGTGCTCACAGTAAATACTAGACAATAGACTGTACTTAGGGTTCCAGTGAAAAGTTGTCGTTTAAGGTTCCACAATTCATAGTAAGTTTACTATTTTTTTTTTCATTCATCTTTAACTATTTTAAAAAACTTAATTGTTAAATTATTATTATTATTATTCTGTTATCTTTTCAAATAATTCTTTCTTACTTACAGATAAATTTTTTAAATGAGATTAATACAATAAGCACTGCTTTTGCAGAAATAAAACCCGTTATAAAACTGAAAGATTTACCAAGTGATACACCACATAGAATAAACAGCGCAAAGGTGCACCAGGGGCAATTTGGAGTCCAAATACTTCTGGAGCTGGACGAAAATATAGTATTTCTCCCCAAAAGAGTGACGGATGCATTTGCGTCGCATGTAAATCAATTTACGCCGGGGAAGTTCAGCATTACATTCCTAGGACTTCAAACTTTCCAAAGGGTTTCCCCTAGGACCCTCTTCAAAATAGAGGAGAATGTATAAAAAACATAACAAAACAGTACATATTGAATTTCAACACCTTGAAAATAATCTGGACACAGGTGAACAGCTTCAGTTTTCAAAATCGTAAGTTTTTATAATTTTTTGAAAATGAATTCTGAGGAAATAGCTCTCCTGACTGATAATATTGTTAAAAAGTTTCAAGCAATTGAAAATATTTTATTTCAAAAAAAAAATTGTACTATTTATGATATAGAAAAATGGTCAAAACAAGCTAAATGCCACATTAGACTTTGCTACTCAGCAATACGTGATGGGGATCTAACCATTGGTACATTACGTAAACTACAAACCAACTTGGGTCACTTAAAGCGGTTTAGAACAATAATTCAGAATCTAAGTAAATCTGGAAAGGGGCTTACTATTAATAATAAAAAAAGAAGTAATAGAGTAAAATGGGAAGATATTAATTCAATTTTTGAAAGTAGAGTTCGAACCGGGATTATTATAAATAAATCTCATAAAGATATCTTACAGTTTTTTGATGATTCGTTGTTTCCTTTCAGCACTAGAATGAAAAACGCATTAAAAAAATGCAATATGTTGAAAGTAAATACTTGTTTTTGTGCAGAATTTATTAGAAAATCAGGTGATACTGAAATTACAGAAAATAAATATTTTTCTACAAAAAATGAAATAATTGATAAGACAACTGACTTTAAAAAATGGTTTGCAGTTAATGTAAGAGATGTCATTTTAAGAAAACTTTCAGAATATTCTGAGGAAGGATCGGGGTGGGCCTTAAGTAAAATTATATCTCTGGAAATCAATATGAATAAATACGAGGTGGCTAGTGGAATATCATCATATATTAAATTACCAGACATAATAGCTAAAAGAAAGGCGTGTATCAACGTTCAGAATGACGATAATGCATGCTTTGCTTGGGCAATTGTTTCAGCTTTGTTCCCTTGCGTTATTAATAAAAATCCTACACGTACTTGTTCATATCCTCATTATAGCAAAGTTTTGAACATAAACGGTCTTACATTTCCTGTACACCCAAATCAGATTACAACTTTCGAAAGAAATAATGTTAATATTTCGGTTAATGTTTTTGAATTGGAAATTTTCAGACCATCAAATTTTAGTGTTGTGCCAGTACGTTTAACAAAACAAAAAAGAGAAAAGCATGTCAATTTACTGATTATTCAAAATAAATATTTTCCTAAAAAGAATGATTGCGAACCAGAGTCAGATAATGATGATTATGATTTTAATGATGATATACAGTATCACTATATTTGGATAAAAGATTTGTCAAGACTTTTATCCAAGCAACTCTCTAAAAATACTAGGAAAAAATATATATGTGATAGATGTTTGAATTATTTTGTTTCTCAAGAAAAATTGGATGACCATTTCAAATATTGTGAAAAAATTGATAATAATTGTAAAATTAAGTTTTCTAAAGATCCATATGTCAAGTTTAAAAATTTTGTATACAAAGAAAAAGTATCTTTTATTATTTATGCAGATTTTGAATCACTACTTATTCCTTATATTGATGTAGATGCTAGAATAAAATCTCAAAAGGGATATGGTTCGCAGTCGGTAACGAGAAGTGCTAGGTATCAAAAACATAAAGCTTATAGTGCTGGACTATATTTTAAATGTAATTTTAACGATAACTGGTCATTTTATGATAGTAATCGAAGTTCTGATTGTATGTTATGGTTTGTAGATAAAATTGAAAATATTGCAAAATTTGTAATGTCAAAATTAAAAAATGTTAAACCAATGAATGTTGAAGTGAATTTAAAAGATGCTTCAGATAAATGTCATATTTGTGAGGAGATATTTAAGGAAGGTGATAAGATTGTTAGGGAACATTGTCACCTAACAGGTAATTTTCGAGGTTTTGCTCACAACCACTGTAATCTTAATTATAAAAAATCATTTGTCATTCCAGTAGTTTTTCACAACCTAAGTGGTTATGATTCACATTTCATAATTAGAGATTTAGCTAACCGAAATTATGTTCAACTTTTACCTGTTAATAAAGAAAAATACATAAGTTTTACAATCTGGGATAATAATACAAATATTAGGTTTAGATTTATAGACTCTTTTAGATTTATGGGATGTTCATTAGATTCATTGGTATCAACATTAGAACCAGAAAATTTCATTCCACTTAGAAAAGAATTTTCTAATCTAAATACTGAACAATTTAGTTTATTAACTAGAAAAGGTGTTTTCTTTTATGATTATTTAGATGATATAAAGCGATTAGATGAAACTGCATTACCTAGTAAAGAATATTTTTACAACAAACTTAACGATGAACATATAAAAGATATTGACTATAGGCATGCAAAATTAGTTTGGTCAGCATTTAATATGAAAACCCTTGGTGATTACAGTGACTTGTATATGAAAACAGATATTTTACTTCTAGCGTCTGTTTTTGAAACATTTCGTGATACTTGCTGGAAAACATATGGTTTGGATCCTGATCATTATTATACAGTTCCTGGTTACACTTGGGATTGTATGCTCAAGTATACTCATTGTAAATTAGAGACAGTGCAAGATATTGATATGCTGCTATTTTTTGAAAGAGGTATAAGGGGTGGAATATCTCAGTGTTGTAATCGATACGGCGAAGCCAACAACAAGTATATGCCTACGTATAATGAAAACAAACCTGTGAAGTATCTTTTATATACAGATATCAATAATCTTTATGGTTGGGCTATGAGTCAGGAGCTTCCCTACGGAGGATTTGAATGGGTAGATCATAATATTGATATAACTCAAATTCCAGATGATTCCCCTGAAGGGTACCTGCTCGAGGTTGATTTAGAGTATCCAAAAAATAAACACGATCTACACAAAGATCTGCCATTCTGTGCAGAACATATTTCACCACCAAATTCTAAACAAAAGAAATTAATGACTACTCTGTATAATAAAAAAAATTATATTATACATTACAAAAATTTAAAGCAAGCTATAGCTCATGGATTATTGCTTAAGAAAGTTCATAGGGTATTAAAATTTCAGCAAAGTTGTTGGTTGAAGCCTTATATAGAATTGAATACTTTGATGAGATCCCACGCAAAAAATAATTTTGAAAAAAATTTGTATAAACTTATGAATAATGCAGTATTCGGGAAAACGATGCAAAATTTGCGTAAACATCGGTTAGTGAAATTAGTTCGAACGTGGTATGGCAAACGAGGAGCTAGAAATTTAATTGCAAGTCCCACATTTCATAGTCGTGTTATATTTAACGATTATGTTGAGAATCCTTTATTGGCTATAGAGCTTAAGAAAACTAAAATTGTATTTGACAAACCTCTTTATATAGGATTAGCAATTTTAGATATTTCAAAAATATGTGTTTATGAATTTCATTATGATTATATGATGACCAAATTTTCACCTGAACAATGTAAATTACTTTATACCGATACTGATAGTTTAGTATACGAAATTCAATGTAATAACATATATGAAGAAGTAATAAAGGCGGATATTCACCGTTTTGATACTAGTGATTATCCTGTAAATAATGTGTGGGATATTCCTCTAGCTAATAAGAAAGTACCCGGAATTATGAAGGATGAAAATAACTCAAAAATTATGACACATTTTGTAGGTTTACGTTCTAAACAGTATGCCTTCAGAGTGTTAGGTGAGGATAACGATGTAAAAAAAGCTAAAGGTATTAAGTCTAATGTGGTAAAGAAAAAAATAACTTTTGATGATTATATTCTCTGTTTGCAGAAATTTATAGAAAATCCTCAAGAAGAGTGTTTCATGCATGCAACTCAACGTTGTATACTATCAAAGTTACATGATGTATACACCATTGAACAGACAAAAATTGCTTTAAACCCATCAGATGATAAAAGATATTTGACACTCTTCCGTGGGGACATTATAGTATTATGGAGTTATAATAAATTGATTGGAATTTATTTTCAGATGAAGAGTTTGGTAGATCTATGTACTAAGATAATTTGTAATCGTATTACTAGAATTTCAAGTTTTCTTGTACAAGCTCAAATTCCTCAGTTTTTGCTTTTATCTGTATAACTATATTTAATATGTACTGTCAAATGTATAATTTTCATTTTGCCTTTAATGTAATATGTACTGTTTTTTTATTTGATGTAATATGTATATAAATACAATTAATAAAACAATATTCATATAACCTTGAAACTTGATTTTTTATCCTAGCTCCTTCCCACAGGTTTTCAAGAATTTTTAACGTTATTACGTCGATTTGAAGTTTCATAAGTAGTACATGAGTAAGAAGTGCTGTTCCTTTAGACTTGTGTTTAAATTGTAAATTTGGAATTTTGTTGCCAAATATGCCTTTTCAGCAACATATGACGGTGATGCTTGAGGAAAATACCGATTTAGGTTAGTCTTTTTCCCATTTTGTTCTAACGCGATACGAATGTTCACCATCATGATCGTTTTCATTTACACTACATCGAGGTCGCTCTAATAGTTGAATAGTTGCAGGATTTAGAGTGCCATCTACAGGAAAATTTAATTTCTCTTGGAAAGCTTTTAAAATCGATGACATATTTGTGATATCATGTTCCGACTTGTTAACATATCCAAATCTTTCGATAATTTACATCAATTTTCTCAGATGCCACTAAAGGTAGAATTATTATTAATAGTAAAAGAAACATCCTTCACTTTCGATGTTCAATACTGATTCCAAATCAACATAAAAGTTTTCATCATCAGCATTACTTGTGTTAGAGGTGAAATGAAACAAAGAATATTTCCATAATTTTATAATGTTAAATCATTGATTACATGGACTTTGTAATAGTACAGATATTCTCTAAGTGCTCTTCCTATTAAACTGCTGTTGTCATAAGAATAAATATCACAAACAGCATACATTAAATCTAAACAATTGGAAAAGCCACATATTGGATTCGATATAAATGTTTTTAATAAATTAATGATATTATAATAAAAATCGCAAAAGTTCACTTTATTTAAAATTGAAATGTGATGTTGAAGCAAATTCTCATGAACACGTTGAATTTCTACAACTTCTTCTTCATCGAGGAAAACTGTTACATCATCTTTCTGAATTTTCAAAAATTTTTGATTATCATAAATAACTTTAGTTATTTGACAAAAATCTTGGTACAACATGATGGGATTAGAATCTACAACATCATCATCTGGAGAATTGAAGAATAACTCGTTACTTTTATGCAGCACTTCTATGATCTCATCCCATTCTAAAGTATTGAATGACATTTTTGAAGGTTCCACGATAAACGATGATAAAATGATGGCAGGTGCAAAAGTTCTGACAGGACTCAGGCAACATCCATTTTCAAATCGACGACCAACATTGAAAACTGTATGCAATAAATAATGTCTTTCTTTTCTTATTGCAATTTCATAATTAAGTACAATTTGATCTAAATCACGATCATAATTTGGTTCTTCATCATAACTACTATTATCACTACATGACATTGTAACACTATAATACCCAGAATCGTGACTACTCATTATGATGACTTCTAAACTAATGTCGATCAATTTATATGTTTATCTCTGTCCTCCACTCAATTAAAGTTGATTGGTTGCTGGTGATCTATACTACTACGTCATCAGTGTTAATCCAACTGTTATGTTTTTCATCTAATCCTAACCATTCAACGTACATTTTGTTACGTTTCCTCTTCAACACCTTTTCAACGAGATAAATGTGGGGATTTTTGGTTTTTTGTAATTCTTCTTCATAGAAACAACCTCTAATAGGTGATCCAGTCATATCTTCCATCAAATACGTTACAGGATTCGTTATTTTGACTTTCGTAATTTTGAATAGTTCAGTTGTAAAATTGGGAGTGTAACCTTTTTCAAAAGCATGTTTCGCTTTACTTATTCGCACAATATCTCCCACATTTAATTTTCTGGGTCCGGCGATTTTCAAATAACTGAATTTCTTATTTAAAATCAATTTTTCGTTACTTCGATTCACCTCTGATGGTTTGTATCCAGTTTTACTATGTTTTGTGTCGTTGTATTCCTTTGTGATTTGAGGTAAAATATCGATCCATTGGTATTTCCCAATTAAGCTGAAATGTTTATAGAGTTTCGTTTTGAGCGTTCTAATAACTCTTTCTGCAATTGCAGCTTTCTTCGTACTAAATGTACTATAATGATTGATATTATGTTTTTTCATTAGCGATTTGAATTTACTATTGTAAAATTCCGTTCCCTGATCTGATTGTAGATTTTTTGGTGTTCGACTCCTGATAATACTCGAAAATGCTCGTGTTATTTCTTCGGCTGTTTTCGTCTTGAGTGGACGAGTCCACATGAATTTCGAGAAACAATCGATAACCACCAAAATCATTTTAAATCCTTTATTATGCTTTGCATAAGGTCTCATTTTGGCTAAATCCATTTGCCATAAGTCATCAAGACCTTTGATTATTGTTCGTCGACGTGGATAATTTCGTCGAATCGGTTTATGCAATTCTTTAACAAGTTGAATCCTGTCTGCAGACATGATGTATAGTGAACAAAGAAGGTTATTTTGTTATATATATATATATATATATATATATATATATATATATATATATATATATATCCAAAACGTAAAAGTTCTTGTTGAATTTCTTCGTGCCCCTAAAGCTGATTAGACACTTTGTGTGATACTTTTCTGCGAATTGGTGTATCTGTCTGCTGATATTTGTCGATGAAACGAGATTATCGACATATTTTTTTATCGGAATGTTTGTATTGAGAGTAGCAATCCTTGAATCATAGTTTCTATGTATTTCATCCAATGTATCTTTCATTTTTTTGTCAAGTATGTTTACTATAAATTTTCTATTTGATTCTATTGCATTATCCACATACTTTTGAGTTGATCCATTATTTATCAAGGATTTTATTTTATCATTTATTTGCTGAATACTTGTGTTCAACGACAATTGAGCTATTTACGATATCTTTGAGTGGATTAGATATAGGTTTGAAAATTCTATTTAGTGTCTCATCATGCTCAGTTTTGTTCAGTTTAAAATATAAATACTTTTTTCTAATCATTCGTTTCAGATCTGCAATTTTTCGTTTTCGCACAGCGTCTGCATCAGATGACATCATAATGAAAAATGAATGGTTAAATAATTATTATATTTTTATATACATATCAAATCCTTTACGATATCTACCATCTTGTAAATCAAAGTCTTTAACAATAACTAAAGCGCCATATTTATCATTCCAGCATTCAGAGCACATTTTCTTGAATTGTTCAAATGACATGTCGGGGGAAACGTGTTCGTTGAAGGCATGTTTAAGGTTAATTTCATCCTGTTTAAACATTACAATCATATTGCAGTTATCACGTATTAGCTGCTTTAGTATTTTCGAATAAGTCTGACATAGGTAGAAGACATCAATACTTCTGTGCCTACACATGGAAAAATATTCTTGAATTGTTTGTTGTTTGTCGCATGACACATCGTCAAAAATGAGAATCGAATTCGGTTTGGATTGTGTAGGACTTACAATTTCATCGTTTTCTTTAAACGGATAATATCCCACACCTTTTACACCAGTCAATACTTCTTCGAGCAGTTGGTATTTTGGTTGATATAGAGATTTAGAATAAACGTAGACATTTTTAAATTTTACACCATTTGGATTGAACAGCAATGATAGCACAATATTTGTTTTCCCACATCCGCTGGGGCCACAAATAATAGCACGAAACGAATCAGGTAATAAAAGTCCATGTTTTCGGCTACGTCTATCTTCCAAAACGCTATCGAAATTTTCAATCGGTAATGACTGCTCTTGTTTAACAATCTCCATCTTATGATACTTTTCAAACAGTGCAGCTATAATTATAGGTTCCATCGTGAACAAATAGTCAGTCTTCATGTTGATTCACGAAGGTGAAGGTGTGCTAAATTCACTCATAAACAATTTGCCTTTTGAGCTTCATTTTCCTGGCTACCAATACTGTGGACGTAAGTTTTACTATTTTTATTTTTTCACAATATTAAATCCTCTATTTATATAGCTGGAGAGCGTCTGAAAAAACGGCTACTACGAGGAGATACAGGTGTCAACGCTCTCGACGCAGCTTGCAAAAATCACGATATCGCATACGCATCTAACAAGTCACTCACAGATCGTCATAAAGCTGATTTGGTACTAGAAAACGCCGCTTGGGAGCGAGTAAAGTCAAAAGACGCTAAATTAGGTGAAAAGGCAGCCGCCTGGCTCGTTACCACTGGAATGAAGGTCAAACGCAAGTTGGGAATGGGTATGAAGCCGAAGCGTCGTAGATCTTTTCATCTTGATGTTGTTATGAAGGTGAAGAAATCCATGAAAAAGGGATCTTCGCTGTCAGATACAGCGATGTTTGCATTGCGAGCAGCAAAATCTCTTATTCAAAAATTCGGAGGCCGAAAACATGTTCCAATACCTAGAATAATACCTGTAGCTAAATCTGGAGGATTTTTACCTCTAATACCTCTTTTCGCTGGACTGTCAGCTTTGGGAGCATTATCAGGCGGTGCTGCGGGAATTGCGAAAACTGTGATCGATGCAAAAATTGCTCAAAAGAAATTGGAAGAAGATCATCGTTATAATAAAGCTATGGAGCCTATAGGTAAAGGATTGTATTTGCGAAAGAACGCTAAAGGTGGATATGGATTATTCTTGAAAAAAAACTACCATTGAAGCTACCCAATAGAGCATTATTCGACTATGAATTAATCAAGTTTGCCAAATTATTGAAAATAAAATATTTTCGAGATGTGTACATGCGCGATTCTCTACCGAAAAACGGACCTCGACGATGTGAATCAGCAATACTAAATTTGGATGTGTCTAAAAACTCAGGCACGCATTGGGTAGCATATAGGAAGATGAATGACTGCGTCGAATATTTCGATTCATTTGGTAATTTGAAGCCTCCGAGAGAACTTGTCACTTATCTTGCTGGCAGTAAAATGTTTTACAATTACGAGCAATACCAAAATTACAATCAGATCAACTGTGGACATTTGTGTTTGCAATTCCTCTATAATGTTTGAAGCATGGTTGGTTGGCGAAACACAATTGTTGTCGTCTTTTACAAGTGCCGAATTGAGAACTATTCCTCTAAAGTATTTGGTAGAGCGAGTTAAACCTTGGGATTTATTAGACAATTGGCATAAATTACCAAAAGAATATCAATCGAATTTCAACTTGCAAATTTGCTTGCCTTGTTTTGTGCATTACAATCGACCGGATCAACGTACTCATGTCGATGGTCCGGTTAGCTCACAACGCAGCTGTCATGCATGTAATTATTATTTGAAAAAATAAAATTGTTTTTTCTAATCTAGTAATATTATTTAAATACACCACTCCCATAAACATCACAGTCATGTCTCAACTGTTGAACTTAACGTCCACATCGAATGAATTCTCCTTCACTCCTCCCACACCGATAATATTGAAACCTGAAAAAGAATACTTTATTGGTGTGTTGGGGTTTCATTCGTATCATTCTATACCGAATATCGATGGTGAGAAATTTTATTTCTACAATAAAAATGATCGTAAGAAAGGACTCATCACCATTAACTTCCCGTCAGGATGTTACGAAATCACAGATATTGAAGCTTATCTCATCGATCAATTCAAATTGAAGACGGATACAACTGTGGCCGATATATCTTTGAAGCCCAACAACAACACTCTTCAGTGTGAAATTTACAGTCGACAGCACGCCATCGATTTTCAATACTCTGATAGTTTGAGTAAAATACTAGGATTTTCTCCAAAGATACTAGATCCTGGTGAAGTCCACCGTTCCGATCTACCTGTTAACATTTGTAAAATATCAACTTTACTATTCGATTGCAATATTGCTGAAGGATCGTTTGACGGAGATAAGCCTGCTCATACAATATTCAGTTTCCCAATTACAGTGGACCCTGGTTATGCAATCAACGAACGACCAAACAATCCGATTTACTTAGCTGTGAGCAGCACAAACGAAATCACCAACATTACCGTAAGAGTGTTGAATCAAGATCTCGAACCAGTAAATTTTCGAGGAGAAAAAAGCACGTTACTTTTACATCTATTGGAACGTTAATGGGTCTACTTATCAACAACGACTATTATAAAAGTCCCTCATCATCTACAACAAAATTAGTCTCTTGCAGATCGTTCAAAAGAACGAAGCTTCATATAACTCCTGCAAATCGGGCGTTTCTCAAAGCAATCGGATTAAAGTTGAAGAAGAATGACACCAAAAAGAAAGTACGTGCGTTCTGATAGGACACCACCATCAACGAAAATATCTTCGATATTTGACCTTTACCGAGATCCACAATATGAAGAGTCGATAAGAAAAGAAGATTTTCACACCTATGTTCCTTATGTGAAATCATTCAATAACAGCGATTCTGTGGAATTTGACATACAACAAACTGACGCATTTTTTCTCATGTACGAAACTCAACTTGAAATTAAGGGAAAATTAGAAGTTAGTGGCGGAGGAGGACATGTTAATCTAACGCCAAATTGCGGTGCATTCCTCTTCGATTCTTGTTCCTACATTCAAAGTGGAAAGGAAATAGAAATAGTACGAGATCCCGGTATAGTAACTACCGCAAGAAGTTTGTTGTGTTATAATCCACAATCGAAAGAAATGGCTTTAGCTGGCTGGAATTATCCCAATAAACCGCTATTGAATGATGTTGATAAATCGTTTAGTTTGTTGATTCCTCTCAAACACATTTTCAATGTATTCAATGACTATACTAAAATCACATATGGAAAACAAACTTTTCGATTCATACGTGCTCGTCATGATAACGATGCTGTAATAGTAAATGAAGTAACAACAGGTACTACGACATCTAACACTACAATAAAGTTTGTTATAGATAGCATGGCATTGAAAGTTAAACACGTCTATCCTAACGATGAAATAAAATTACGTATGATGGAGCAAATAAAAAGTGATCGACCAATATTCATTCCGTTCAGGAAATGGGAACTTTGTGTATTGCCTACGTTAACGAAAGACGCTAAAAATGAGATTTGGTCAGTTAAAACGAGCTCGTCTGTCGAGAGACCTCGATATGTTATCGTATGCTTTCAAATAGATAGACGCAACAAGAAGACAAACGATCCTTCGCAATTCGATCACTTGAACACCAACAATGTAAGATTGGCTTTGAACGGAGATTTTTGGCCCACCGAACGATTAAAGATGGATTTCGGAAAAAACGACTATACTCTTGCCTATCATAATTACGCCTTATTCTATAGAAGCTATACCAATTCCAGCATAGTACATCCAACATTGGACTATGAAGCATTCAAAGATCGTGCTCTCTTTGTCATAGACTGTTCCAAACAGGAGGAGGGTATGAGGGCATCGACAGTTGATATAAAAGTGGAAATTGAAGTAGGTGTAGGATTTCCTGCAAATACTAGAGCATATTGTATAATTATACATGACTGTTTATTAGAGTATTACCCCCTAACGGAAATTATCAAAACGATCATATAATACCAGTGTTGAAATACACAGCGAGACAGTTACAAATAAACCACGATGAGAATAGCATTCATTGACATTCAAGGCTTCATTATCGAGGGTACATTCCATCCTAAGGAATTGTCCATCGAAATCGGATATAAACATAGACACTACATATTTAAGCCGCCACAACCCTTTCATTTGCTAAGCAATCAAGATAAAATAACAAACAACTTTTTGGAACACCATATCCATGGAATCAAGTATTCTTCTGGCGATGTTGATTATTCAAAATTGGACGAGATTTTGAAAAGTACAATGTCTAATGTCGATTGTATTTACGTTCGCGGTAATCAGAAATATGAATTTTTACAAAAGAAATGTGAAGAATATGGAATTTCTACGACAACTGTTGTTGATGTCTGCAAGTTTGATGGAACGTCCTCAGCCATGGAAAGTTTAAAAAAACATTCGAATGCTTGTCATGCCGATGGGGCTTTCAATTGTACACAAATTAATGTAGAACGATTACGATGTTGGTTTTTAAATGTAATACCATTGTAATTTTACTCAAATAAATAGAAAAAATTGATGAGTTGATTTATTGAAACACATTGTATACTCATTTATGTCTATACTACATGAAGACTTAAACTTTCGTTTTACAATATTCAATATAATTTTCAATATTAAAATAAATACTATGTTAAAATTATACATGTCATTGCAAAAACATTATTAATTTCATCCTTGATGGTATCCTGTTGTTCCCGAACCTTCTGTATCCAAAACGTAAAAGTTCTTGTTGAATTTCTTAAGAAAAAATTGATGAGTTGTTTTATTGAAACACATTGTATACTCATTTATGTCTATATTACATGAAGACTTGAACTTTCGTTTTACAATATTCAATATAATTTTCAATATTAAAATAAATACTGATGTTAAAATTATAGGTACATGTCATTGCAAAAACATTATTAATTTCATCCTTGATGGCATCTTGTTGTTCCCAAATTGTATTATTCATCATATTGTAGCCGGTTCAATTCTGTGGATATTTTTTTGTAGGCGGCGATTTTTGAAGACGTTATCCTCCAAGCACATTCGCTCCAATTGCTTTATCAGTTTAATCTTATTTTCATAAATTGAAATATCTTTACTCAATTCTCGAACGCTTTTAGAAAATTCCTCCAATTTGCGTCTATACTCTTCCGATGACATTGTGATACAAACACTCAATTCTCTCATTCATTTATTATAAAAGAAATCATGCACATGCTTTCAAGACTTTCAAAATACCCCGTATAAAAAAAAGACATCAGTTAAATATGATTTTAAAAAAACTGCAACATAAAATCTATTTTTATTAATTCGATAGAAAACTAGATTCTGCTGTTTCATGAATAAACTCAGTTTAGATTTTATCGTAAATGATTAATACAATATCAAGTTGATATCATATATTTTTTAAAAGATACTAAAGTAACATTCCGTAATATGAAGTAATATTCCCTTATCATGACATTCCAATCTTATCATATTTTGAAACAAGTTCGCTATTGTCTGAATAAATGATTTGGTTTGCACGTGTTTGCAAATATTACCCAGTAAGCGAATTTAATATAATGCGAGATTTCATTTATTACAATATAAAAAACCTTCTATAAAATGATATGAATTCACACACATATCCGTTTTAAAAAAAGTTGGTTATCGATCTAATAACATTCCTTTGAGAATTTCAAAATATTGTATCAATGGTTAGATCCCCATCACTTATTGCTAAGTTGCAACGTCTAATGTGGTTGCTGTAATCTGTTTGTTTGTCTTAGATGTATTCATAATAATGCGAGATTTCATTTATTACAATATAAAAAACCTTCTATAAAATGATATGAATTCACACACATATCCGTTTTAAAAAAAATGTTGGTTATCAATCTAATAACATTGTTTTGAGAATTTCAAAATATAGAACCCTTAACTGCATAGCCCCTCCCCCTCGTAAGCACTACCCCTCATCTCTTACACACACACAATCCTCCATATATTTTCTTTCTTCTAATTACTTCTTGTATACATCCTTATTTACTTTTTACGCAACCCCCCGTAGACGCTACCCTTAAAAGCCTCTTCGCTTCTTCTAAATCACCCTCTACCTTATACACGTAAAAACATACACACTTATTTACTTTTTGCATAACCCCCGTTCTTGTATACACCCTTATTTACGTAATCCCCGTAGACGCTCCCCTCCCCCGTAGACGCTACCCTTAAAAGCCTCTTCGCTTCTTCTAAATCACCCTCTACCTTATACACGTAAAAACAAACACACTTTTTGCATAACCCCCGTTCTTGTATACACCCTTGTGTAATCCCCGTAGACGCTACCCTTAAAAACCCCTTCGCTTCTTCTAAACCACCCTCTACCTTATACACGTAACAACATACACACTTATTTACTTTTTGCATAACCCCCGTAGCCGCTACCGTCATTATCCCAAAAATTTTGGCAATTGGCCCAGGCCAAACCCCCAAAAAACTTTTTGCATAACCCCCGTAGACGCTACCCTTAAAAACACCTTCGCTTCTGCTAAACCACCCTCTACCTTATACACGTAACAACATACACACTTATTTACTTTTTGCATAACCCCCGTACACCCTTACTTGCGTAATCCCCGTAGACGCTACCCTTAAAAACCCCTTCGCTTCTTCTAAACCACCCTCTACCTTATACACGTAACAACATACACACTTTTTGCATAACCCCCGTAGACGCTACCGTCATTACTTGCTAACCATCTAGAGACTTCTTTTACTTCTTGTAAACCCTCTGGAAACTTCTTCCTATCGGTAACCACCCATAGGCCATCCGCCTGTTCATCCGATAAAGTGTCACAGAACATACGTGTATTACCTACTAATAGTTGTAACTTAACCAAGATAGATTATATGATGGTGCGAGTTTCTTTGCTGGTAACATGGATTTTCATCCAGTGGTGAAAAAAACTAATACGTCTTTATAAGAACCTATAATTTTGCATTTATATACTTCATTACTAATTAGAGAGGCACCTCACACATTTCATATAGTCTTTTATCATTAGAACTACTTATAAGAAATATCCACTAAATAAATTTGAAATTAGCTCTGTAAACAGACAAACTACTAATGAATGATTTACTATTTATTTTTGCTACTTAACCAAAAAGATCTAAAACGATTTCAAATTTATATTCGTAGTTTATGAAAACTTACAACTCACATTAAAGTGATCTTCACAAAAATAACTTGTACTTGTTGTTTTCAAGGAAGCTGGATCTCGTCCAAGTCTTTCTCCTTATTTGTGAACCTTTTGGAATGTTTAAGAACAGTTTCTGTGGTGTTCTGATTGACGTACTTCTATCCATTGGACTTCACAGGATTTGCAAGACGACCTATTAATTTTTACAGCTTTTATTTAATTTATTCGTAAGACTCTGTCAAGATCAGTTAACTTTAATAGAACGCGAAATTCGTTTATACCTTGATGGCGCCACGAGACTGCATGGAGCGTTTTAGCGAGAATTTTCAAACCTATTTTTATTTGCGTCTTTTTTATGGAAATTTGTCATAATTTTTAATAAAATTATTATTATCCTGTTTATCTTTAACATAAATGTAATTCCAAAAATTAGTCAACATGCTTATTGTCTCGTACATAAAAAATGAACTTTTCACCGCTAATTACTTCAAAAGGATAATTAAATTTATATGAATTCCATTACATGTGGGCATCGCACTAAATGGAAAATCAGATGAACTAGCTAAAAGCGCTCAATCCCAGAAACCTGAAATTGAGAACTTCTTGCAGACCTCATGCACATTTATAGGAACATTTTTACCTTCGACTGGCAAATTAACTTGTACAATCCATCAGCCAAACTCTCTGAAGTCCAAACATCAGTGAAAAAATGGGAGATTGTTCCAGCGAATCGTCGTCGTCATCACAAGAACTAACCAACACATATAAGAACCATGTCAAAGGTATATGTCGGTCAAACATTTTCTTGTGGAGTGTGTGTTACTCAGACCCGCGAGAATACAGTGGTGAATAGAAACTAACCCAAAATAGGTGCTACGGGAACAGTGTAACATTGCATATAACACCGGTAGACAATTTTTTTGCTGAAGCATAAAGCTTAATAGCCTATAGTTAAATGAACCTATCGAAATACGAAAATAGCCAGAAATAAGCTGTAACATGTAAGGTTATTTTGTTACATTGAAAAAGTCACATACAGAACAGTAACGTTTAATATTGATTTGAAAAATTACTTTACAGTTTTTATCTGATGGCATGTCATACTGACAACGTTATGTCACTCAATTTTGATGACATAAGGAAGCTCATTATGGGACTAAGTACCATAATGAAATTCTATAAGGAAAACATGTAATGGTTTGATCAAAAAAGTTTATTCAAAATGCATAACTATGTACAAAACTATTTATTATAAATGGTAAAAGAACAATTACTACAATTTGTAATATTAATTCCAATGGATTCTACAGTTTTTACATCAGTAGTTGATGATTGTTGGCAAACTTGTAATCCTGTTTGGTTGTTGGCACCAAAAATTGCTTCTGATATTTTTCTCTTTTGCTCTTTCGAATTTTCGATGTAACCTTCAGCGACAGTATTGCTTTTCCATCCGCCATGGCGTTTCACGGTACACAGATCAGCTCCAGAATCAGCCAAAAATGAAGCAGACGATCGCCGAAAACAATGTCCGGTATATTCTTCAGGGCGAGGTAAATTCAAGAAAGTGGCAATAACTTTTGGCATTTTACCAAAGGTATGTATTCCAACGGGTTGTTTTGTGCATTTCTTATTTCTATAAGTGACAAAAAAACGTAGACGGTTTGTGTTGCAAGGTCGTATGTTCACATATTGTCTGACAAGTTCTACCATATCCAATCCTGGGATATTCCCCGAAGTTACCAAAAATTCTCGCATTACCTTTGTTTTTGTATTCGGTAATGTAATTCTAAAAACGGATCCTTCATCTATTACATTTTCAACAAGCATATTTGTTAATTCCTCTCTTCTGCATGCTCCACTTAGTCCAATTATCATGGCAACTTTATTAAATAAGTATGTATCATCTGATACTTCCGTTAAAAACTTTGTAACATCTTGTTAAGTAAAAATTTTGGATTTTTTAGCTCTGTAACCTTCTGATTCACGTTTTAGTAATGCAACCAGCTGTAGGTACTTACTAATATCGACGTTTTTTCTTGTTGATAAAATACTTCTTATCATCGAATAATACGACCAAAGAGAAGATGGTTTTCTTTCCTTAGATAAGCATTCAAAGTAAGCCAACAATACTTTTTCATGAGTGATATTCTTGATTTTTTTAGCAGAACACCATTCTTCGTACCGATTAAACACCATTTCATATACACTCCGTGATTTTTCCGGCAAAAGGGAGTCCACGATATTTCTCGACATTTCTTCCAATTCAGAAGGTAAACTATCAGCTACAGAATCACTCATTTTTTAAATTATATTAAATTCTACCTGACAATAATTATTGAGTTTGACAGCGATAAATAAATATTGCCGTTACAACCTGATGACGTTGTCAAGGAAATGGCAAAGCACAGCTCACTCACCTACTAATATTTGAAACTACACAATACTTACTCCTTTAAAAATAGTTGTCATTTTGACATGTCGAAAATGCAGTTTTCAATTTTTCGAAAATGTATTGATATAAATGCCATCAGATAAAATTTTGTATGTAATACGAATCATAAACAATCATTATGGCACACGCCGTGTTATCGGAGTCGGCTACGCCTCGCCCGATAACATTCACGACTTGTACCATAATGATCGTCTTTATGATCCTTATTACATAAATAACTATTTTAACGTTGTGTATCGACTGTATTTGTATAATTGATAGTAAACTAACATATAACAAATCAAAAATTAAAGGAAAATATCATCCAAGACTCAAATGTGACTGACAGAACTTTTTCTGAATAAAACTAAAAGTCAATGTCACAGCATTTTTAATAGTTGACAACAATGCAGCTACTAGCTTCGGCCTACATACGGGCCATCTTCAGGCTACAAATTATTATTTGTTATAATTAAAGGAAACATTGCAAAACTATCCAACCTTACCTGATCTAAAAATTCATTCTACTTCCGTGGATAACACACGCTGATAATCATAAAAAAACAGGAGAAAAGTGTGAAATTGGAAGATTAAAATCTATGAAATATGAAAAAATTCCTTCTCTCGTCATATATTGAAATAAAACCACTTAATAGTTATAATAACTTATAACAAGGATGTGACAAATGGAAATTTTTGGATTATAATTGGAAATGGAATGGAGTGATACAATTGAGCTCAAAGGGAGTAATCCACTATGAAAATAAAATTATCTTATATGGGGTAAGAATTGAACTGCTTAAATTTTGAGAGGAAGAAATCTCCCTTTTCATGATGTAAAATATACTTGTACACCCTCTTAAAGGGGTATTTTAATAATTTCATTTTAACAATGACTTAACATCATACATTGCTTCATTTTCATTCACTGGATGTTTTTTGAAACCTGTTATAGGATCTTTTTTATTACGACAGCTCTGAGAATGGCTCAATGGCCGAAATCGCTTAGCTGCATTTTAATAATAAATACACACTGAGTACTCGTCGTTTCATTCACTCAATTTATATCTAGTGTGTATACAATACCCACAGACAGTTCTAACAAAGTTTGTAAATGCCAGGGGAATGGAGATATGACATGGAGTCTTTAGTATTGACCAGTATTGTGTTACGAACTAACATGCATCTGGGGTAGTAATATTCCAATAATCTCACCGCAATAAATTTAAGTATATCCGAAATATATTCCATCACTTTTCGGTAATTAATAGGAACATTCGGTATAATTAACAGCAGAATAAAAACCAATTGAACTAGTTGTGTTTTACAATTGCCGTATCAACAAAAACATGGGTAAAGCGACTACGAGTGGTGGATTGAAAGGTGGGTTTTGTGTGAAAGGAAATTATTGTTAAATCTCCTGCAACCAGTGAAGAAATATTTTCTATACTAAGTTGATTGCTTTAGGCAGATTCATTTAATATTTATGTAAAATTGTGTGATTTCGGATATTGTGGTTTACACAAGTTTTGGTATACGGATGTACGGATATAACTGATTCAGGGTTAAGAAGAACGAAAGCAAACTGTGCGAGAGGTCAGTATTTGCGAATTTTAATTAGAAGGGTAGCACAATGCTTCTTTTTTTTCGGGCGTTTTGCCAATGGGTAATCACAAGCCTAGGTGACACGAAATTATTGGAACTACAAGTGGGGTAATAGATGGAAAGTGACCAAGAGATAAAAGTTACCGGTGTCTTCCCGTGCAACTTAGGGGGCTTACCTACCATCAGCATAATCCAGTTAACGATAAGTACCCCTTCGTGGGAAATTTCACTTACTATGAACTAAAGAAATATTTGTTTTATAACTGTTGGATATATTCTACACTGTCGCCACACTCATCCCTTCAAGTTACTCTATTAAATTAATTAGATACTTAATAAATTATTTTCTTTGCTGGATGCTTGGCGAGAGTTAATTATTTATGGGGGTCTATCCTCTCCAGGCATCCAAAAACTCTTGCAAGAGCTAGGGAGCAATAATAATTTTGTTTTATTCAAGTAATACAGAAATCTCGTACGCATATTGCGTTTCAATAATCTATACTTTCCCTATGTAATAACTGTTCCACGTACAGCACGCGAAATTAACGTAACAGTTATTTTTGGGGGCTCAGCCGGGATCTTAATCATTTTTTTTGTGTGGTTGAGACTTCTCTTGTAACAAAGAAATATGTAAATAAGAAATACGTTGTATATTTGGATGATATAATCATCGCCACTCCTGATTTTGAAACCCATTTGAAGATTCTAAAGGAACTTTTCGTTAGATTGAACGATATGTGACTGGTGGTGAACAAGGAAAAATGTGTTTGTCAGAAACGAACTCAAGTATCTTGGCTATGTTGTAGATAAAAGAGGACTGCGTCCAAATCCAGATATAATTAAAAGTATGGTGGATTTTCCAACTCCGAAAAACGTTAAAGATGTTCGGCGATTTATTGGTTTAATTTCCTGGTATAGAAGATTCGTTACTGATTTTGCAAGTAGAGTTCATCCGTTGACTAGTCTTACCAGGAAAAATAAGCCGTTTTTGTGGGATCAAGCTACAGAGCGTGCTTTTCTTGATATCAAACAATGCTTAATATCGGCTCCTATCTTGGCGTGTCCGGATTTTTCGCGTCCATTTACGATTCAAACCGATGCATGACAAGTAGGTTTGGGGTGTGTTCTTATGCAGGAATTTCCGGAGGGGTAGAAAATTGTCGCTTACGCAAGTCGTGCTCTTACCCCCCAAGGGACTAAATATAGTACGACTGAGCTTGAATGTTTGGCTGTAGTTTTTGGAATTAAGAAGTTTCGGCCTTATATCGATGGAGCTCATGTTGTTGTTATCACAGACCACAGTAGCTTGCGTTGGTTGTTTCATTTGAAAAATCCTAGTTTCCGTTTAGTAAGATGAATGCTAAGACTTCAGGGATATGATTTTGATATCGTGCACCGAAAAGGAACTTAACATTCTGTACCTGATGCACTGTCTCGAGCAATTTGTTATATTGATGCTACTGAAAGTGATCAAGTTAGATGGTATTCGGATTTGTTGGAGAAGGTATCTGAATATCCTCATAAGTACCCAAAGTTCAAAGTAAAAAATAATAAGTTATATAAACTTGTGAATGCGGGCAATCAGGAGTATGATAGTGAGTATGACTGGAAATTGGTGATCCCAAAGAAATTGCGGGAGGATGTTCTTTTGGAAAACCATGATGAAGCCACGGCAGGTTACTTAGGGTATTACAAAACCTTAAAAAGAATTTCTTCCTTCTATTATTGGCCCAAGCTATCTGTTGATGTGCCTAGGTTTGTTAGGAGCTGTGATGTGTGCAAAGCCCAGAAACCAGAGCTAAAGCTACCACATGGTAAGATGAAGCCTAGGGTAATAGACTACCCATGGCAGTACGTGTGTACAGATCTGATGGGTCCTTTTCCCTCATCTAAAAAAACGGAATAGGTATGTGATAGTTATTTCCGATATGTTTACCAAGTTTTCTTTGGTGCTTCTTTTAAAAGTCGCTACGGCCGGGGCTGTTGCTAAACATTTAGAAGAAGATATCTTCCTGGTATATGGTGTGCCACAGTTTCTTCTCTGCTACAACGGTCAGCAATACAATAGTCGCTCATTCAAACAATTGGTTAATTCATATGATTGTCAAATTATTTATAATGCATATTTTAGTCCACAATGTAACCCCACGAAAAGAGTGAATCGGACCCTAAAAACTATGATTCTGTCATTTATAACAAAAAAACAGAGAGACTGGTATGTGAGTTTAACTGAATTAGGCTTTGCCCTACGAACTGCAGTTCATGAAATCACTGGTTATTCGCCACTTTGGAAGGAATCCGTTTATTTCCGGGAAAATGTATAGAAATTATGACGACGTTCAAGGTAGCTCTTCCTTAGAAGTCGTCGACACTTCTCACCCAGCAACTCACGTTAAGTTGTTGCAAGAGATTTGTTCTCAAGTTCGATCACATTTAGCTAAAGCCTACGAACAGAGTTCAAACAGGTATAATCTCAGACATAGGCCTCTTACGCTCACAGTTAGTCAAATTGTGTGGAAGAAAAACCATTGTCTATCAGATAAAGCTAACTATTTTCCATCCAAATTAGCTCATAAGTTCATTAAATGTAAAGTATGAAGGAGGATTAGTACTAACGTCTATGAATTAGAGTCGCTGGATGCCAGCGCGTCATTGGTATCTTGGCACCTTAAGGATATCAAGGAAGACTGATTTTTTTGTCTCTTTTTTTGTTTTTTTTCTTCTCCTTTGATTTCTCTTCCTCTTCTCCTTTTTTTGTTTCCTTCAGAAAGGGGAGAGTGTTACGAACTAACTTGCATCTGGGGTAGTAATAATCCAATAATCTCACCGCAATAAATTTAAGTATATCCGAAATATATTCCATCACTTTCCGTTAATTAATCGGGACATTCGGTATAATTAACAGCAGAATAAAAACCAATTGAACTAGTTGTGTTTTACAATTGCCGTATCAACAAAAACATGGGTAAAGCGACTACGAGTGGTGAATTGAAAGGTGGGTTTTGTGTGAAAGGAAATTATTGTTAGTTCTTCTGCAACCAGTGAAGAAATATTTTCTATACTAAGTTGATTGCTGCAGGCAGATTTATTTATTATTTCTGTAAAATTGTGTGATTTCGAATATTGTTTACACAATTTTTGGTATACGGATATACGGCTATAACTGGTTCAGGGTTAAGAAGAACGAAAGCAAACGTCTCTGGCAATAAGGCTTACTGTGCGAGAGGTCAGTATTTGCGAATTTTAATTAGAAGGGTAGCACAATGCTTTTTTTTTCTTCAGGCATTTTGCCCATGGGGAATCACCAGCCTAGGTGATACGAATTTATTGGAACTAATAGTGGGGTAATAGATGGAAAGTGACCGGGAGATAAAAATTATCGCTGTCTTTCCGTGCAACTTAGGGGGTTAACCTACCATCAGCATAATCCAGTTAACGATAAGTACCCCTTCGTAGGAAATTTCACTTACTATGAACTAAAGAAATATTTGTTTTATAACTGTTGGATATATTCTACACTGGATATATACTTAATAAATTATTTTCGGTGCTGGATACTTGGCGAGAGTTAATTATTTATGGGGGTCTATCCTCTCCAGGCATCCAGGAACTCTTGTAAGAGCTATGGAGCAATAATAATTTTGTTTTATTTAAGTAATACCGAAATCTCGTACGCATATTGCGTTTCAATAATCTATACTTTTCCGATGTAATAACTGTTTCACGTACATCACGCGAAATCAACGTAACACATAACATTTTCATTCACTGGATGTTTTTTCCACCTGTTATAGGATCTTTTTTATTACGACAGCTCTGAGAATGGCCTAATGGCCGAAAGCTTAGCTGCATTTTAATAATAAATACACACTGAGTACTCGTCGTTCCATTCACTCAATTTATATCTAGTGTGTACACCATACCCACAGATAGTTCTAACAAAGTTTGTAAACGCCAGGGTAATGGAGATATGGCATGGAGTCTTTAGTGTTGACCAGTATTGATCTCAAATTGTGATTAGTTCTAAAACCAAAGTTAATGTTATGTTTTTTAGATTATTACTAAATTTATAGGATATAGGACCGAAGAAATGTAGATAACCAGCATAATGAGGTTTGACACTGTCAGAAATCACATCAAAAGGTTGATAGTAAGAAAACTTAGTCTGAATTTATTGTAAAATTTTGTGTATAATAAAGAGATTGGGAAATTATTGTTGACAGCAATTTGTTTAATGATATTAATCTCACTATAAAAGAACTCTTGTGATAGAGGCAAAGAGAAGGCTCTATAAAGGCTCTATTAAAGGAAGAAACCTTATGTGATTGGGGGTGGTTAGAATTAAAATCAATGACAGCGTCCGTCGTTGTAGGTTTCTAGTAAATCTCAAATTCCAGTCTCATGGTGGCAACATTCTTAACGTTTAACTAGTCCAAAAATGGGATACGACTATTGACCTCTAACTCCAATATAAATTTAATTATGAGGTATAATGTGTTAATGAGTTGAAGAAAAAAAAGGGACTGTTGATGTGTACCGCAAAAAAAACAATACAATCATCTATGTAACGATAGTAAAAACAATGTGACTTTCAAAGAAAGGATCATTTAAATAGGTTTGTTCTAATTTGTTCATAAAAAGTTCGGCCAGTAAAGGACTTAGATTAGATCCCATAGCTAAACCTATTGTTTGTTCATAATATTTGTTATTAAATTGGAAGAAATCTTGTTCTAAAGACAACCAGAGTAGGCCAAGAATATCAGAGATGATGTTGGCGTTCAAATTATTAGAAAAGAGCATAGCGTCAACCAAGTCTATACATTCTGAGGGAGGTATACTAGGGAAGAGATTAGAAACATCAAGTGGAAGCAAAATTGAACTAGAGTTGGGAACTGTTATCTTAGATATCTTGTTACACAAGTCTAAAGAATTTTTGATAGAAAATTTATTATTGAAATTAGTGATGTCTTTTAATAAATTATTGAGGAAGAAGGAGAGTTTGGAGGCTGGTGAATTTGAAAAGGAAACAACTGATCTAATTGGTATATTTCTATCATGAATTTTCGGGAGTCCATACAGAAGGGGAGTTATAGGTGCCATCTGTATCAATTGATAAAATTTAGTGTTGAAGCTGTGTAATGTATAAGTGTAAGTTTTAAGCCTATTCCTAAAATACGTATGAAACTTTAGATCCTACCTTGAAATATTTATTTGTAACTCACATAATTTTTTCCGTTTATGGGGGGTCATATCTTCCCCTTTTAAAAACCAGCAGGAATTACCCAGTATCACTGGATCCCATCGCCCTTGGTACCGAATTTCCATTCTTCTGATATCTTTGTGGAACCTTTAATCCTGCTCGTCGCTGACAGTTCACAAGGTCTCAGGAAAAAATTATATATGTGAATGGAGAAAACGAATTTATTTTTAATGGTATTCGTCCGTGAAGCGATTTATAGGAATCTAAAAGTTCATTAACTAGTTGTTCGTAGTTTGCATCCATATTATTGCCCAAACATCCCCTCACGACACATACGAATGAGTTCCAAGCTCTTGCGTGGTAAGCTATTCTATTAAGTTAATATCGTCCAGCAACTTTCTAATTTGTAACCCAATAGGAATAAACTCCTTTAACTTGGCGTCACTTAACTGGGGAAAGGATTATCTTAGGTATTTAAATCGTTCACCCTCTATATTCGTAGCCTTCACCAAGTTTTACTTTAGTATGATGTAGTATGATGTGAAGAGGAGGCAAAATGACATTTTTTTATCTACAAGAGAAACATACTTAACCTTTCAGTAGGCGCGCGCGGAATGTCAGTCCGCACACACATACTATCGATTGTAGTATTGTTAAACTTGGCAACTAGGCTTCCTGGCGCTTTCTAGCTTTCTAACGTATTGCATACGACTCTAGTACGCCGCGACAGCTTAAAGCGATAACACGTGAATGAGACAGGTCCTTGTGGAATGTGAATCCGCGCGCGCGCTTGCACGTTATATTTTTGTTTTATTACCTTGTGTATGAAAAGGTGAGTTTTAATTAGTTGTCTTTAGGTAATTTATACTTTTCCAAGTTTCTAATAAATATCAAAATAATTTTCTGATAGCGTAAGTGGAAAATATAATGAATAAAATATTAGCGGAACGTCATTCCGTGCGCGCTTCATTACGTTTTTTCTAAACTACACTTTTTTACAGATAAAATGTCCTATGAACGTGAGCAGGAGATCCTCGAAAGGATGATGCTTGAATGCCTCTCAGACAATGAAAATAGAGAGGAAGAATTAGACGATAAAATGGACCTTGACGAAAATGATCACGTGGAAGAAAGAAGTGATAGTGTTACCGAGCAAGAAATAGATGAGAGAGACACCTTCAGCTCGGAGGAAGTATTAGGACAAGAAGTCGAAATGAGGAGTGAACCAGTCTATACAGGAAAAGATGGCACGAGGTGGAATGGGTTGCCGTGTTCCAATAAACGAAAAACAACAAAGCGCGCCAACTTATTGAAACAATTACCAGGACCTAAGCGAGCTACTAGAGACTTGAAGACTGCCTTATAAACTTGGAATTTTTTTTTTCAATGCTGAAATGCTGCAGATTATTGTAGAATATACAAACAAGTACATCGATGTCCTTTCTGATTCTCACACTCGACAGAGATATCTTAGACCTACTAATATAAATGAAATTCGAACTCTTATTAGACACTTATATATTTCAGGAATATACAAAGCAAATCATCTAAATTTACAAGATTTATGGACGAGCAACGGTAAGGGCATTGAGATTTTCAGACTTACAATGTCAATCAAACCTTTAAAGTTCCTTCTAAGGTTTCTCAGATTTGATAACAAGGACAGTCGAGAAGAAAGGAAGTGTTTTGATAAACTAGCAGCAATCCGTCAAATTTTTTATATGTTCGTGAAAAAGTAAAGATGGATATAATTTATCTGAGTTCACTACCCTTGACGAACAATTGGAAGCCTTCAGAGGAAACTACTCATTTCGTCAATACATACCGGGTAAGCCTCATAAATACGGCATACAAATATTTGTTTCGTGTGACGCAAAAATGTTTTACATGGCCAACATGGAAGCATATGTTGGACGTCAACCAGAGGGGCAATTTTTCGTAGACAATTCAGGGCATTCCATTGTTGAGAGACTAAACCAGCCAATTCATAATTCGGGACGAAACATCACGTTGGATAACTGGTTCATGAGTATACCATTAGTTGACAGTCTTATTACAAATTACAGGCTAACTGTCGTAGGAACTCTGAGAAAAATAAAAGATAATTACATCTCGAGTTGCTTCACGTAAATCGCTCCGAAAAATCTACTATTTTCGCCTTCAAAGAAAACTGCACCCTTGCATCTTATTGCTTAAAGAAAAGTTGTGTTTTTAGCCTCTAGTATGCATTCCCATGATAGCATTGATCCTGAAAGTGGAGATTCATTCAAGCCGGAGATACTGACACAATATAACAAGACCAAAGGTGGAGTTGATGTTGTCGACAAGTTATGCGCAACATATAATTGTGCCAGGTCAACACGGAGACGACCGATGGTAATTTGGTAATTTTTTACGCTTGGCAAAATCTTACGACGTAAGTTTTTACAAAATCTCGGATTTGCATTACTGAATAATCACTTGCGTGAAAGGGCCACAATGCTTTGTTTACCAAGAAATTTTAGGTTGAGAATTATGGAAATATGTGGTATCCGAAAGAATGGATCAGAAGCGACTAGACAAGTTAATACACATCCTGAGGAACGTAGATGCTTTTACTGCGATCGGAAGAAAAATCGTCCATTAAGATTTTTTTGCCAAAAGTGTCATAATTTTATGTACTTAGAGCACGCTACTCTTTTGTGTTCTACTGTTTTGTGAAATAATGTCTTTTGTTTCCATTTTTTATTTTTTTTTATTATTTTTTGCATCTGTAAAAGTTTTTATATTTGTAATAAAATCTTTTTTATTCAAGTATATATTACCATTTACTCAAAACCTACCGAATATCCTAGAATAGTCACATGCGGACTACCAGTCCGCACGCGCATCTTTATGTGATTTTCAGCGCCTGCTGAAGGGTTAACATTTTGAGATCCCGGTTGAACTTTAGACTTTTTCTGCACGTCTCTCACACAAACAAAGAAAACAGCAATATTTCGTGAACCTTCTCTGAAGTTCTACTAAAATTGAAATATTTTTCAAATCACCACATATCTGCCACTTGTAGCGGTTGTAGTTTATTTGATCTTAAAGGAGGAGTATATTTTTGTAGATATCATTGTCACTGAATGGGCAACTGGTATAGAAGGTTTCATATTTCCATTATGTAATAAAACAGCTTTAAAACAATATTTTCATAAGTCTATGAACAAGCGCCATTCTCAAGGAGAATGCTTGATATCGAGTTTTTGCATTAATCCATCGATATAAGTACAGGCACATAACGTATTTTCTATATTGTAAAATGTGGAAAACGTGGCAATTATTTTTCAAAAAATTGTAATTCTCATTTCTTTCGCAAGTAATACTCTTTGAGACAGGAACCAAGAAGTTCTGACTGTTGCTTCAACAGCCCAAAATCTCGTACTAAATTATCGAATGTGGCTCGCCGCAACTGGAACCAGGCGTGAATATGGGATCGGTTCACTGTTCCTCGGAGTTTTCCAATGAACCGTTATTACCTCCATTATTCTTAAAACAATATCTTGCCAATTCAAAGGCGATGTCTGTACTAGTAAGTCGGCATTGTGCGGAACAGGTCTTATGGCAGATTGCAAATCTGGATATTCGATTTTACCCTTTTCTGTTTTGAAATAAACTTCAGTCTTTGTCACACAAAAATAGCTATCATCAAAATTGATGTTGGGTTGCTATACCATTAGAACTGCAAAAGGCATATTTGTTTCCTTCCCTTTTATCCACTGAACCAATGACATGCTACAGCTGACAAAGCACATATGGAGCGCCCACTGTTTGCCTTGATCTCCGAATATAACACCAAATACACGAAACAAGCCTTTTTCACATTTTCAGAAAATAGTCTGGTTCGTGATTTCACCATAAATTCTCCACAAATATAACAAAGCTTTTTAGGAGAAATTTTGCAGCTGCGGCACGTATGACTTGCCATTTTTGTTGTTTAAAATCTGTATTAACTACACAGAACCATTCACTTCAAAATTCAAATGTGAACTAAACTAGAGAATGAATAATTCATTCCATGAAATATGTCTGCTTATAAATACAGGCTAATTTGATAACCTCTACGTGGGAACAAAAGAAAAGAACTTATTGAAAAGTGGTACGTATCAGGGCTTTATGAATATTTTTCATATTATTTGGAAGTTATTAGCATTATAAAAATAATTGTTCGAAGTGTGCTACAAAAATCGTGTCAGCCAGTGAATTAGAAATGTAAATTGTGCAAAATTGTATTTTATCATATTTTGGAGTTAATCCAGCAGTCGCTAATAGCCCTTTGGGTCGATGCGACTTTAAACATGAAAAATCTGGAAAAAGTTAGATTATTGCTAGTATGTAATCATCAGACTGATCAAATATATACTACTGACTCAATCCAATATTTTGTAGAATCGCAAAGTTCGGAATAACGGGAGATAGAAGAAAAATAAATTGCTGGAATTCTAACTCAGTCTAAGTTGATTGACTTTGAAAATCTTTTTATATTAGATACTGAAAAGTTGACAGTTGCAATGGAGCGAGCTGTTTATTGAAATATTTGCAAGCATTTTGATTTTATAGTGGCAAATAGTCCACAATTATTTGGTCTCCCGTAATTATTAGTTGTCATATAAAAATACGGCATACAAAATAAAATTAAAGTGATCTGCAAATACAGTGAATAATTGTTCTTCCGCAGAAAGAAAATACGAATACGAAATATGATGATTACTCGAGAAAATAAAGAAGAAATGGTTCAGGCTGTAAATGAAGCGATAAGAAATGCTATGAAAAGTACGTCAATTATCGACGAAATATTCAGTAACCGAAGCAGTTGTGAAGTCAATAGAAACCAAATTCAGTAACATAGAATCCACAGTAGCGGAGATGGAGAAAAATTATAAAACGGACATGTGATACTTTACACGTGGATTGATATACATTAAGGTAATTCGACATATTGTGAATTTCTGATTTTTTCCATCTTGATACCTTTTACAGGCCTGATGATGGCTCAGTGAGCCGAAACTAGTTGCCGCCTTCATCTTTACTCATATATGCTTTAGTACTGATTTTGAGTTTTACTTACTGCTAGAAATATTAGTAAAAAATAAAATAATCTGAACTTTTAAATTAAATGGATGTACTTGCATATTTGAACGCAGTTTTTAATTCTGTTCAAGTTTTTTACTTTTCCGCCCAACATCTCTGATATGCGAGAAAAGTATTGGTTTACCCCAAAAAAAGTTTTACGTCTCCCATCAAGAACAACACGAAAAAACGGTTTGTAGAAAAAAATCCTGCGGGTATGTCGTCGTCGTCGTAGTCGTAGTCGTAGTCGTAGTCGTAGTCGTAGTCGTAGTCGTAGTCGTAGTCGTAGTCGTAGTCGTAGTCGTAGTCGTAGTCGTAGACGTAGTCGTAGTCGTAGTCGTAGTCGTAGTCGTAGTCGTAGTCGTAGTCGTAATCGTAGTCGTAGTCGTAGTCGTAGTCGTAGTCGTAGTCGTAGTCGTAGTCGTAGTCGTAGTCGTAGTCGTAGTCGTAGTCGTAGTCGTAGTCGTAGTCGTAGTCGTAGTCGTAGTCGTAGTCGTAGTCGTAGTCGTAGTCGTAGTCGTAGTCGTAGTCGTCGTCGTCGTAGTCGTAGTCGTCGTCGTCGTCGTCGTCGTCGTTGTTGTCGGCCACTTTTCGTTACATATATTGTTAGCACGATACAGCCTCCGTAGTGCACCATGTTGCCAATTTTATGATTGAGTATATTTCAGTACATCTCACATATGAACCATATTGATTTTCAGCTCACCAGAACCAGTACAACGGGTGCTATGGTACTTGAAGTACGACACTTTTGTCATTTTTTGAGAAACTTCAGTTTGTTAGCACGATACAGCCTCCAGAGTGCAACAAGTTACCAATTTTATATTAGAATATTATTCAAGACATCTCACAGATGAACCTTTTCGATTTTCAGCTCAGCAGAGCCAGAACTTAAAGAACTATAACACCTGTTATAGTACTTTAAGTACGACATTTTTGTAATTTTTGGTGAAATTTCAGTTTGTTAACACGATACACTCTCCGAAGAATAAACCGATTTTATGATTGGATATTATTCAGAGCATCACAAAGATAAACACTATTGATTTCAGCTCACTAAAGCCAGTGCGACGAGTGCTATGGTACTTCAAGTACCTAATTTTTGTCATTTTTGGAGAATTTTCAGTTAGTTAGCACAATACCGCCTCCAGAGTGTACACAGGTGACCAATTTCATGATTGAATATTATTCAGGGTGTCTTATAATAGATGAAACTTATCCATTTTTAGCTCACCAAAGCTAGTACAACGGGTGCTTTGGCACCTGATGTGCCACATTTTTGGTCATTTTTGGAGAAAATTCGGGTTGTTAGCACCATACAGCCTCCGTAGCGTATACACGTGACCAAATATATGATTGTATATTTTTCAAGTTGTCTCACAAATGTACTTTTTTGATTTTTAGCTGACTAGAGCGAGTACAGCGGGTCCTATAAATTCAGATATACTACATTTTTGTTTATGCTCCGTTTTAATAGCACGGTACGTACCCGAATTGTATACAAGTGAGAATTTTATAATAGAATATTGTTCAGAGTACCTCACAAATGCGGAAAAGTTAGTTTTAATCTTTAAAACCGTTTATTTAGTAACATTTTTCAATATTGTCAAATTTAAAGGTACTTTAAACTTGAGTAAAACTCATATTTTTTGACAAACCTCGCACACGACTAAAAAATTTGATATTTGATGACTGTATTTCAGGTTTAAGATAATGCAGAACTTTTTATGAGGAATAAATTTTATTCCTAAAATTAATAATAAAATAGTTTTCCATATGATTGCAACTTAGGGGGACATATTGTATATTAAACTTTCAAATAAATGGCAAACAAAATTCTCGGGAATAACTAATATCACATGTCAAAAAAGCAAGCATTACAAAGATAACAGTAATTCAATAATTTTCAAGAATAATTGAACAAGAGTATTAATAAATTTCGTCCACAATTCTCTCGAGCAAATATGAAACTCTTAATTATTCTTATCGTTTGATTGATAACTACTTCAACCACTTAGGGGTATTACTGATTACGTCAACCTTCATAAATGATATGATTAACGATCAACTTCACAAAAGTTTCATCCAGTCTTTTTCCGTTACCAGGCGTGCGTCATCAGTATTGAAATGAACATGATTTTGTTAGTAATTTTGTTGACTATGATCCGATTTAAATATATACAGGCCATTATGAATATATTCCCCTACTTTATAAATAGATTTGTAGTTGTGTTTTCATTATAGTCATTTACATACAATTCATATTGTTAAAAAAGAGAAAAAAGTTTTTTTTAGCAGCAAAATAGAGTTCATATAGAGAAAAAGGTATAAAACCACAAATCAGTTATAGGAAAGTCATTTACGTTAAATCAATAGACAAGAGGATATATTCAATGCGATTTGAAACGCATAAGCTTCTTAAAAGCTTGGGATATAAAAGAAAAAGTCGTGCAGTAAATTGATTTACCCCGTACCAGCCTTTTCTCTCTTCATTTTCTGCTGAGGATTAACGCAATTTTTTATGATTTGCACATCCATCTCATGTATTATTTTACTATACAGAATAACTTCTAATATGGAATTCCCGAATTTTTTCGGCTTGTGTTGGGGGCATAGGTTGGTCGAGCACTTAAGCAACTTAAGAATTTTACTACTTTATTTCTCTGGGGCCACACATCGTCTCCGTTATTCCCTCCTAAATTATATGAGATCTGACAAAAACAGTAGCTCCAACCCACCGATATATAATTATATTGATCTATGGTTCAAGGTGACATAACCGAGACCATGGAGTATACGAGTACATCCATATCAAATTAATCTAACGCTTGTTTGATTTTGTTGAATTTTATTGTGAGAGTTTTTCAATTTGGTCATTATTCTCATGATTCAATTGACATTGTTGTGAAATCTTCCGGTTTTCCAGTAACAATGTTACTCAATTCATCACTATATGTTAGCGACAATTTTGCAGAATTCAAATCCGCCGGGAACATCAAATTCCTAAAACTGACATATTGTAAAAACTCACTAGAAGTGGGGTGACAGAGTTGATTCTCAATTTTCTAAGTGTGAACAAGTTTTACATACAAGTGAAATTCAAACCGAGCAATTCATAAATAAACAAATGAAACCTGTGAATAAACAATCTTTTCCGACGACTACTATAAAATATGGCAAATTTCATACGGTTTACCCTAAGTGAAAGGTGGATAATTCTTAAAATAAAAAGGGAGACTAAAAACAAGAAGGGAGACAATAATTATTCTCAAAAAGAAAATGTATCTAAAAATAAACAGAAGCGTAAAACCAAGAAAATTTTTCCGAAAAAAACATAAAATGGTAATTTATTTAGCAACATAGTTTTTCTAATTAGTTACTAAACCAAACCCAAAGTGCAATTTGTTTTTTATTTTGAATTTTTATGTTATTTCACCATGTTTATAAATTTATAAATAAAAATTTGTTTTATTTTTCGTTATTATTATATTTATCTATCTGAAATATCGGTTAAACATCTCAATATTATATGAGTCTATATCCATAAATATTGTACTATATCCTAACAATTCACTAAAATGACCGTAAAAGTAGTGGTTTGTTCTTAATCCAAAATCAAAATTTGAGTTTAAAAGAAAATGTCTTGTGTTTTGTTAATTTTATTGGTTTTAAATAAAAGTAAATTTTTATACCAATGCAGATAGTCTTTACAAATTGAAAAATATTTTTCCACTACCGTGTGTAAAATACGAACTTTAGACACACTTTCGAGTGCGAAAAACTTTACTTTACGCACTAGTGCGTAAACAAAAAGTTCCAATTTGTATCTATTTATACCTAGTCTAAAAATATAGGTACGTATAGTAAACGGATATTAAATCTGTTCTTTTAAATCAGAAATTGAAACATATAGAATTCAGTAAAGTACGTACATAATAATTTAGTGAATAATTATTGGGTACTGGATAATAATAGAATAGGGTACATAGGTGGTACCTATGAAAGTTGGCTGTGAGTGACTGACATTTCCTCGTGCATTGAATTTGACATTTAAAATTTAAATTCAGATCTTCCGACTATACCTATAGGGTCAGCAAAAGTATTTATATCTAAGTATTGAACATTTTTAGGAAACTTATACGATGTTATTTTAGATTTTTTTTTCAGAAAACGGAATAGTTAGGTATATATAATTTATAAAGATATCGATTCCTCTAACGATCTCTCAGAAGATTATTTCGAAAATACAGCACTAAACATATTAGAGGTAGCACAGAATGTTTCTAATGATTTATTGCCCCAAAAATCTGCGAATATTTACGGAACAAAATACAATTTGTTCAAAGAATGGCGTAGGTAAAATAAAATAACTAAATATTCCGAAAATGTCCTAGTGGCATATTTTTCAAGCGAATTGGAACACTACAAAACATCCACAACTTGGTCGATATTTTCAATGCTGAAGACTACTTTAAAAGTCAAAGATAATATTGATATTTGAAAATTTCAAAAAATTAGTTGCCCTGATTAAAAATGAAGGAAAAGGGCACTATGTTATGAAATATAAAATTTTGGAAAAAGATCACTTGGTGACATTTCTTGAGACGGCTCCTGACTCGACATTTCAAATGATTAAAGTAAGTATAATTTACAATAGTAAGTACCTGTATTTCAGTTATAAACAGATTCCAATAAATTTCATATAAGAAAAATTCTACTTTATAGACTTTTCAGAGAAATGCTATCCTATTGCGTTTTAATAATCAAATTTCAAAATGTTTCATCAAGTTATCCGTAACGTAGTGGCTAAAGTGAGGGGCTGACATGCGGGAGGTTCCAGGTTCAAGTCGCGCTCATGCCATTTCTTTTAATTTTGTTACTTATTTAGTATTAATTATTTAACAAAACAAAGGATGCAATAATAGAAAATAAAGACATTGTAACTCTAAAAGAATTACAGGAAATAATACATGAATTGAAAAATGGAAAATCTCCAGGAATTGATAAATTAACAGCAGAAATGTTCAAAAATTTAGGGGAAACAGGAACAAAAATATTATTGACAATATGGGCGTGGAGTGAAGAACAGATTCCAGAAGATTGGAAGACAGCCTTAATAGTTCCAATATATAAAAAGGGGGATAGACAAGACTGCAATAATTATAGAGGAATAAATCTACTTGGTACTGCTATGAAAGTCTACGAGAAGATTATAGACAGTAAGATAAGACCAGGGATAGAAAATACTCTCGAAGAATCGCAAAGTGGATTTAGAAGAGGGCGAAGCATCCAAGACCACATATTCACAGTGAAACAGATAATTGAGAAGTTCTCACAACAAGAAAAAGAGGTATATATGGGATTTATAGACATGGAAAAAGCTTTTGACAAAGTACCAAGGGAGAAGTTATGGAAAGTACTAGAAGGAAGGGGAGTAAATTACAAAATAATAGATATAATCAAAAACGTTTACAAAAATAATAGAAATTGTGTAATATACAGGAATAAAACATCAGAACCATTTTCAACACAAGAAGGATTAAGGCAAGGAGGGGGACTAAGTCCATTATTATTTACAATTTTTATTGATGTTATAATTAAAAAATCGTCAACTAAAATGGCAAAACTACACATTGGATACAAACATTTAGGAAGAGTGGATATATCAGAAGCAGCTTTTGCAGATGATTTAATAATTATGGTAGGGAAAGAGAAGGATTTACAAAAGAATATGGAAATATGGAGCACGGTATCGGATTAATTTGGAATGACAGTGAATCAAAGTAAAACCAAAGTTATGGTTATAGGACCGAAACAAAAACATCTAAATATACAGTTAGAGGGAATACAAATTGAGCAAGTTAGAAGATATAAATACTTGGGAGTAGAAATAGAAGAAAATGGAACGCAGGAAGTCGAAATTAACAATAGAGTACAAAAAACGATGAAACTTTATCACACGATGAACTCGACATTCATAAATAAAAAGGAAATTTCCAAGAAAACGAAGTTAAATGTATTTAAAACAATTTACCGGCCAATATTAACATTCGGATGTGAATCTTGGGTATTAACAAAGAGACCAAAGAGCCAAATACAAGCAGTTGAGATGAAGTATCTTAGGCGAGTTAAAGGAGTTACAAAGAAAGACAAACTAAGAAATACGGAAATACGAGAAGACCTTGAAATAGAATCAACACTTAAATTTATTGAAAAGAGACAATTAAGCTGGTGGGGACATTTACAAAGAATGAACGATACAAGACCAGTTAAAAAAGTATGGCAATCAAAAATACAAAAAAGAACGAAAAAGGGAAGACCAAAACAAACATGGGATGGTGTTATGGTAGGCATAATGCAAGAAAAAGGAAAAACATGGACAGAGGCAAATATAATGGCAAGAGATAAACAACAATGGGCTAAATTTGTACACGAATAAAATTCTATCTGGACCAAAGCATCAATGAAAAAATGAATATATGTCTTAAGTATAATGCGATGTAATTGAAATAATTGTAAAAGTATACCCTACACCATATACTATGGTAATTGGGTTTCTGATAATATATATATAATTATTTTTAGGTGGCTTTTATAATTGGTATTTCCGGGGCATGCCGAAGAGAAGAGTTGACAAAACTAAGAATCGCAGATATTGAAGACAAGGAAACAATCCTAATCATTACAATTCCTAAAACTAAAAATGGGACAGAAAGGGTTTTTACTATTTTAAATCCAAATAATTCAAAAAAATATTATTTGGCTTGTATTAGAAAATATATTCCTTCAAGACCTCCTATGGTGGATACTTCCAGATTCTTTTTAAAATATGCAAATAATAAATGAACAAAATAACCAGTGGGCATAAACAAATTTGGCAAAATGCCATCAATTATAGCAAAGTAGCTTAATTTACAAGATCCAGCTATGTATACAGGACATTGTTTTAGAAGGTCATCGGCAACCATGTAAGCGAACTCTGGAGGTGACCTCCTAACCGTAAAGAAACACGGAGGCTGGAACTCGTCAACAGTTGCAGATGTGAGCTACGTAGACTCTACATTAAGTGAAAGAAATACTATTTCTAATTTAATATTAATGGATGTAGATAATTTTCCTTGTACATCCCAAAATAATGGTAGTAAGATCTTATTGGAAGATAACACCCTTTCTACTACATCCACGCTTGCTACCGCCAATTCTTCATCCTATGAAATAGCTAACATAATCAATACTACTGTAGTTTCTGAATCCACCGACAACTCTTTAAAGCACGCTGAAGAATTAAAATTTAATAACTGCACAAATTGGAACTTTAATATCAGTATTGTTGATAACTGAATTCATCTGTTGCTTCATTAATATGTTAATTTGTTCTAATTTTGATTAAAATGTTCATAATAATAATCAATATATAATGTATTCTATTAGGAATCAATGAAAGCCTTATAGTTTCTTCCAAAGAAAAATTAAACTTACTTTACGCACTAGTGCGTAAAGAGAATTACTAATAAACTTCTGTATTTTGATAAAATTTTCGGTAGTAGAAAAAATAGTGTATGGAATTCGTGTTCAAATGCCTTTTTTCGACTCATGTGATTGTCGCATTCGCCTGCGGCTCATGAATATTCACATTCGTCGAAAAAAGGCTACTTTACACACTTGTTACATAAATAACTATTATATTATTCAAAGAATTGTAAGGACTCATATTTGATTGTGATTTTCTCGAAGTTATAAAAATGGGATATTCAATTCAATATTCAGGTAACGTTGTGTGAAACCTTCCATTTTTAACACTTGATATACAATGCAATATACTACTATTTCAGTTAATCTCCAAGCAGATGTAATCGTAATGTCAACGTAAGTTACAATTAACACTTTTATACAAAGCTCTACTAATGTGATTGATTTTTAGGTTAGGAGTGGAATGTGAAAATATTTGTCGAATCAGTGTTTACTAAAATTTCAGATCCTTGAATACCATTAAATGATAAACGAAACAACACAACTGCCATTTTATTATTCTGTGCAAGTGCATTAACAAATAAAGTAAATATTGTGAAGTAACGTTATTAACCCTACAGTGGTCGCTATAATTTTTGCGACACGAGTGGTCGCTACGGACTGATACTCCGATTATCATATATGGAGATATAATAATAAATTTTGAAACAAATATGTTAAGTAAACAACTTTTACATTTTTGAAAGTTTATTATGACATTGAATTATTAATAATAAAGAAGAAAACAGTAATATTGCGAAATAACAGATTCATGTTTTTTACCAAGTGGCGCTTTGAAGGCATTCATTACATATAATAATGGAATGACCTAAACATAAGAATTTATTACATTTCCTACAGTAGTATCTCGTCGGTCTATTTTTCTTACTATCACGAATGGCGCATCTCCCTCGACGTTCCTCAGCTACTTCAGGTATTGCGATGTTTTCCAATCTAAGAAGCTCTCGAATGCGAGTTTTTATCGTTACAGGCATGTTTCTTATCATTACTCTTGCTTTCAAATGGTCCTCAACCAGGGAAAAACTAAGTTGATATATGAACTCCCTCCTTGGAATATTTGAGTTAATGATATTTGCGACAAAGATTGCATATGAATTGATACCGCCTATATTCAGCAACGAATAAAAAATTACCATCGTCCACCTGCGGGTATTCCTCGCACAATTGTATACAGAACAAAGCTTGTCCACCATGTCAACACCTCCTTTTGTTTGATTATATGACATTATCATTTCTGGTTTGCCTGTATTTTCATCCAAAACGTCGTCTCTGTGCATGCTTGAAACAAGTAACACATTTTTTTTTCTTTTTCGGAATATACGAAACTAATGTGCAGTTTGGATGAAATGCAAACATTGATGATTTTTCAGGTCGAGTTGATGGGTTTGCAAATTCAACTGGAATTTCCCTTTTATTTTTTCTTATTGTCCCTAACAAGGTGAGCCTAAAGTTTTGTTTTAAATTAGCAATAAGTTCCATACTGGTGAACCAATTGTCCACTGTTACATTTCTACCAGTACCTCTAATTGGCTCGGACAGCCTTTCCACCACGGCTCCAGGAGAATTGTTTACTTCGTATGGTCCTGCAGGCTGTTTTCCGACGTATACTTCGAGATTTACGGTATAGTAAGTTTTCGAATCGCAAAGGACAAACACTTTCAAGCCATATTTATTGGGTTTGCTTAGAATATATTGGCGCCAGCCACAACGTCCTCTAAAAGCCTCAAGCTTTTCGTCTATCGTGACATACTCAAATGGAGTATATGCAGTCTTAGCCTTTTCTACAAATCCATCAAACACACTTCTTATTGCGGCTAGCTTGTCAGTGGCTCTTCGTTCTTCACGTGTCTCGCTATCATCAAATCTAATATATCTAACTAGAAATCTGAATCTTGAACATGACATGGTAAGTCTAAACAATTCTATACCGCTGCCATCGGTTTTCCATAGTTCTTCAGCATTTGTCCGAGCACATTTTTTGACACCAGCTAAGTACAGTAACCCTAGTAGCGCCTTTATTTCGGTTATATTAGTGGGTTGTGCATCTCGTTCCTGGGAATAATTATGTTTCATTGAATCAATCCTTTTGTTCGTATTTTGCACAATTAACTCCAATATTTCATCACTAAAAAAATAGCTCCAAATTTCTAACGGGTTTTTCAAATTCCTTGTCGTTGCTTTCGAACCTGGTAAATGAGTTACCAAGTTCTCTGATCACGTCCTAACACTTTTAGATGGCACATGTTTGTTCCATTTCGTTGCTTTATCTTTACCCAAAAAATACGGGGTAGCAACAATTTCTTCAACATTCGCATCTTCCTCATCAGATATTTCTTGCTCCGTATCTGTTTCTAGAAGTTCTGTACTTAATTGGTCTTCTTCTTCATCATCTTCATCGTCTTCAAAAATTGCGGATTCATTATCAGAATTTAGACATTCTTCCATCAAGTCTCGCAGACGCTCTTGATCTTTTTCATAAGACGACATTTTTGTAACTGCAATAGAGGAAAAAAGTAATCATCAACAGATATTTGCAATTTATGTCAACTATAACGTAAAATTCACGATAAAAGTACTTGTGTACATAGTATTAAAATATAAATATAGTTTATTATAAAATAAAAATGAAAACTTACCTCAAAATTCTCTGAATTATTTTATAACACCAGTAGTCGCTACGGATTGTCACTCCGAAAACTAAATTTGCAGACGCACACGTTTGCCTATCAGGCGATAAAGCAGTACTGATTCATTGCGATGGTGTAGCCGAAAGGTACCTAGAATATGACAGCGGCGGGCTAATTCATACACTCACAATCGTAAAATAATCAATCGTTCGGAGTGTGAGTCCGTTAGCGACCACTGCAGGGTTAAGTAATAAATATTCTTATGCATGAATATGATTCTTATCGAACTTATCTTTTCATGTTAATAGAAAAGGAATATTATTTAAAATTAAAATATAAAGTACAATGCTGCAAATTAGGTACCAACCACAAAAAATTAAATCCCCATTTACTTTCGTTAATCATTTTACTTTATAAAAATTATTCAAATTTTTCGAAATATACTTTTGAAATAACCACAACTTATTGTTTTTGTTATTATTGTTGTTTATTATACCAAACAGTGACAGTGCAGTTTTAATACTATATACATCAAACATTAATCATGACATATGTTTTTGTACGGTCGTGTTTCGGTACAACTAAAAACAGTTATGAAACAAGAAAAGATAGGGCGTTAACATTGAATACTAAATTTTCTATCACTCCTTCTCAATTTAAATGTTAAAACAAAAATAAACATTCTAATTTTTAAATAACAAACATTCAGTTTCCTAAGACATCTAACCTATACGTCAAGAATTTCTTTTTATTGAACGGTATTACATATATCAGACACATTTTCATTTGTTGGAATATGTTGCAACTTAATTTCTTTTCTCAGAGATAAGTCTTTTATAAATTGATGTTTTATGACGATATTTTTCGACCGTTTTGTATTTTCGAAGTTTTTAATTAGTGAAACTGCACTTAAATTATCAATTTTCAATTCAACAGATTCATAAATTTTGAATTCACTCAAAATACCTTTAAGATTGATAACTTCTTGCGAAGCGATACCAGCTGAGATATATTCAGCTTCCATCGACATTTGTGCAACACACGTTTGCTTCTTGGAATGCCATGCTATTGGGTTTCCAGCATGGAACCATTTCAAACCACTTACGCTCTCTCCAGTTTCTCGGTCTCCTCCCCAAGCAGCATCGTAGATGGCCAATAACTCCTGCATATTCCCCTTCTGGAATTGTAAGCCATTTACTTTGGTATGATTAAGATAAAGTAGGATTCGCTCACCAGCATCCCATGTACTTTTTATTGGTTTGGCCAAAAATCTACTCAAGTAAGCAACATTGTAAGAAATGTTTGGTCTGCTTACTAAAGAAAAGTACATTAAAGTGCATATTAATCTTCGGTAAGGAACGTTATTGATAATAAGTTCTTCTTGGACGACTTGAAAGGTGATTTCAAATGTTGTTGCTACTTTTCTTGTTTCGGCCATTGAGAATTTGTTATCATTCTTGTTTGTGAGATTTTTAGACCTTTTTCGTTTTAACTGAATTCCATATTCAGAGAAGTTTTTACTTCTGTCATCTCTTTAACATTAAATTGATTTCGCAAGTTTCTTAGTAGTTCTTGAGCTTGGTTTTCTGGTCCTGTAATCAGTCCATCATCCACGAATAATACCAGATAAACATCATATTTTGTGTACAAACAATAGTCGTTATCAGAACGTTTAAAATTCAGTTATTCCATGACTTGGTTGAATTTCATGTTCCAACACTTCGGAGCATTTCGCAGTCCATATAGTTCTCGATCAAGTTTCAGATATTTTGCATCTATTTTTAAACCTTCCGGTGTCCCTATGAAAATTTCAGTGTCCATAACCCCATTCAAAAATGCTGTTGGTATATTGATTCGATGTAGATTCCACCCTTTTTGTACTGAAATTGACAAAAGGGCTCGTATTGTTGATAATTTACAGACTGGAGCATAAGTATATTCATCTCCAGTGTTATGAGGCACTTGAGAACGTTTTGCAACTAATCGGGCTTACTTTGTTCTATCTTCTTCAGTTTTGGATAGCCATCGGGTATCAATAGCACTCTGACCCACTGGCAATTATGCAAGTTTCCATGTTCCTAGTTTTTCGTGAGAAATTAACTCTTTATCTATTGCTTGCTGCCAAATCTAACTTAACTCTTCATCTATTGCTTGCTGCCAATCTGACATTGTACTTGATTCCTTATAAGTTCTTGGGTCCTGTTCTACTTGGGTCAGCAAACTGTAGGCTTGTGTATATTTCATAATCTTCCAGATTTTGAGGTAGTCTCACAGTTCTACCGGATCTTGTCACTGTAGGTTCCCGTTCATTGTAAGATACATATTCTTCATTTTCATCACTCATACGCGAAGTGCCTTCAAAATTCGATAAGTTCTTATTTACTACCTCATTCTCATGTATACTTCCTTTGTTTTCCTCGGGTAAATCTCTAATCATTTGTTCTGGCTGATTTGCTGCGGTTTTGTGCAAAGTTTCATCCTTGTTCATAACTTTATGTTTCATGATGCTTTCATCTACCCGTACATTCCTAGATCCTTTTACCATTCGTTTTTTTTTGGAAGCCATAGTCGACAACTTCCACCACAATATCCTACTAGTACTCCTTTTTCTGCTCTTTTGTCTAGTTTGTTTTGCTTTGGCAATATTGTGTACCATATACGACTTCCAAATACTTTTATTTCACTCAAGTTACTTCTTCCATGAACATTTTTTGCAGCTGTTTGATCTTTAAGTATACTTTTGGTAGTTAATCCATTCAGATCATACACTCACTGAACACTTAAGTGCTTCGCACCGTAATTCTTTTGGAACTCCTGAGTCTATTAGTTTTGTTCTTATTTTATTAAGCAGTGTTTTGTTCATTCTTTCCGCTTTGGCATTTTCTTGTGGCGTGTAAGGGATTGTGTATTCTAAGATTATCCCGTTTTTCAGACTATATGAATTGAAATTGTTTGAAATATATTCTCCACCATTGTCGATTCTAATGGCTTTTATTTTGACATCCTTTTGTCCTTCAATTTATTGTACATACTCTATTCGATTCTGATCGCCCTCGTTCTTTGTTTTTAACGTTTTTATAATAACAAAATTTGAGAACTCGTCAATTATTGTTTGAAAATATTTCGACCCATCTAAGGTTCCTGGATTAAATGGCCCACATACATCACTATGTATTAAATCACTAATATTTCTGGTTTTTCTCTAAGACTTTGAATGGTAATCTGGTACCCTGCCTTCGATACATGTTGAACACACTTTGTCCAAATTTGGTAACACATACTGTGTTAATACTTCTCTACTGGGATGCCCTAATCTTCAGTGCCACAGATCACTAGCTAATGTACCATATTCACCCTTAATTCCAAGTGTTTTCTCATTTACAACTTTGTCAGCTGTTGAAATATACAATACTTTTGAGTATTTACAATTCAGAAGGAATTTTTTTCCTTTCATCTCCATTTTATTTTTTTCCATAATTATTTTGCATTCCTTTTCTGTCATTTTTGATGCATAAAGTAGATTATGCTGCATATAAGGTACTATTAAGGCTTCAACAGATACCTTTTGCCCTTGGCATTCAAACTTCAAGGTTCATTTCTTATCAGTTTTCAAATTTTCACCATTTGCTATCTGGATTGTTACATATTCCGGTAGAGCTATTATATTGGTCATGTGTTTCTCAATATCTTCTTTCGCAAAGTGGTTACTCGCTCCTGAATCAAGGATAAAGTATAACTTGCTTTTGACATCACATAAATTTGCTGCGTACAACTGTATTTCAGTGTCATTTTGTTTCTCATCAGCGTTATTTGCCTGCTACTGATTATATTGACTGTATCCTCTACTTCTCGTACCTCGATATTCCCGTCTTCCTCTACCTCGGTTTCGGGGACAAGATGTGATTAAAATCGATTTTTTTTAAAAAAATCTAAATTACACTTAATTTTGTTTAATTCACGAGATTATTACAATTAGACAAATAGCAACATCTAACGGTTATCCATTAGATATGATAAATAAGCTAATTAGTAAAAAAGAGGAAAAAGTGGCATTACAACTAATATGTCCTAATCAAGCTGATTAAATTAAAACTTATAAGACCATCACATATGCAGGAAATATTTCTAATAATATTTCAAAGATAATATCTTCAGCAACGAATACAACAATTTCTTTTAAAACAGAAAGTAACGTTAGTACAAAATTGTTAAATGTAAAAACACAAGTACCACTATTGAAGAAGGCAGGTATATATAAACTCAAATGTCCAGAATGTAATGCTGTCTATTTGGGTCAGACCCTTAGGAATTTTGAAATACGATACAGTGAGCACTTACGAGCATACAGATTAAAACAACGAGATAAATCCCACTACGCTAAACATCTAGTTGACAGCAATCATTCATTGACACCTAACACAAAACTAGAAGTACTGCATATTTGTGAAAAGAAACAAGAACTGGATTTCCTTGAAGAACTGGAAATTAGAAGACATTTAAGAAACCCACAATATGAAGTTGTCAATGAACAGTTAAATCTAGGGAATTCTCCACTAATAAACTGTCTTCTTAAGTGATAATTGTAAAGATCAGCAGATATAGTTTTCCTGGTTTTCTATATCATTGCACAGTTATACTGATCTTAATTGGAAAAATGATATCCAGGATATCACCATAGGGCTAATAATATCTAAGCTTCAATATTTGTAATATCACATCTTCTTCTTTTTTCTATAAACATATATTAAGCCAATCACAAGTTAGGTTACTTCTTGGTCTAGCCAAATATAACTACTAAACATCAGGTAGGCATAAAATGAAATGTAACTTCTGTCATTCTGACGATGATATTGATTTATCGAAACAATTGTCAATTTTTTAGAATTTTCAATAACTTGTATCTTGTATTATATTGTGGAATTAACTAGAGACCTTGAGTTTCATTTAAAAACACTAATTTCCATCATTTGTTCACAAAAATACGTTCTCCTGTCGAAATCGTCTTCCATTGGCTCCTGAGTTGGCATCATTTTATAGGGATGCATTTTACTTCCCTTTAATATTCGAAAAATTGATGTGTGGCTAATGTTGAACAGTGAGGCTGCTTTTCGACCAGAATCATGTGGGTTTTCTCGAAACTCAAGCATAACATCCAATTTCGTATCATCGCTTAGTTCATTGGCAACTACTTTTTTTGTCTGTCTTACATGACCAAGCTCGCGGAACTGTTTCTCTATTTTGCTAATTGTTCTTTGTGATATAGGCGGCAAATTCGGAATTTTTCGTGAAATAAGCGAGAAACTTCCATTTGTGTCCGAATGTTATCTCCATAACCAATCATTTGTAGAATGGTTATTTTGTGCCTTTCTGTTAAATGAACCATTTTTCTGATATTATTACGTACAGTTAACGAAATTCAAACGACAATAGCACTGACACTGATCACTACTGTCATGCAGACAGACAACAAGTTGCTAAAGCTATGAGTTTTATACGAAAATAAACACAACTGTTTTTGTATTTTTTTTTATTTCATATCAGTAAAAAGGAACGCATTAATGGTTTTTGCTTAATTGTGAAATAAAATTATATTCTTTTTTTAATGTTAATTTTTGTAATACATCTAAAAGCACTTAATATTTCCGAAACAGTTGAAGATAGGTATATGACGTTGTACAGGGTGTCCCAAATTGGTGTGTTTTGCAGGATATCTCGTAAACTAGAAGAGATAGAAGAAAAGCAGTTAAGATGTTATGACTTCTTTTTTTGTTAAAGTAACGATAGCCTAATTAAATCTTTAGTAACACCCTGCAGTTGGAAGATACAGGGCGATTATTGAAAACTGTCGAAAACTACAAGGTACTATAACTTCTTACTTAAGAAAAATATAAAAAAACGTTATAAAAAACTTTTTATAGATATAATATTAAAGAGTTCAGTGGCGCACAGAGTTTTTTTGTTAGCGGGCTCACTAAGGAAATATAATGCAAACTTATGTTGTTTTAAATGGGACACCCTGTATATTTTGACGTTTTTCGTTTCCTTTTTTAATTCTCATTCACCTGATATGACATATTATATATCCATTTTCAATGGTTGGAGCTACAGTGCAAATAAACCATTTATGGATGTTAACACCCTTAAAAAATTGAACACTCAGTAACGAAATTTGATATTTTATTATAAGGATACTAATGGGTGACAATTTTATTTATCAGAATTATAACTAATAAAAACTAAAACCAGATTAAAAAAATAAAAACAATAAACTTATGAAACAACAAGAAATATTGTAACAACTTATCTATCTATAACTAATTTTATTAGTATGTAAAAATTACATTAAATGTTCAAAATGTCCTCCGTTTTGTTGTAATAATAATTGACACCTTTTTCTTACTGATCTTACACAATTGAGAATGTGCACTGGCTTTATTTCTCTAAATGCGGCATAAGTATTTTGTAAAAAATCTTTCCTACTCTCGAAGTTAGTCTTGTAAATATTATTTTTTTTAAATACCCAAATAAAAAAATCAGGAGGGTTTACTTTAAGAGAACGAGGGGGCCACCTAACCGGTCCATAAGTACCAATTCACCGATTAGGAAATTTTTCGTTCAAATAATCTCCAATGAATTTGAGCATAAGATTCATGATGTGCTTGGATATATCCCAACGTATATACCTTTCTTTCTTTATGATTCTTCTCGTACTTACGCTGTGGTTTCACAAAACATCCATACTCGATTAAATTTGAATCGAGTTTTTTAAAAATCCTCTTGTCAGGTTGCCTTCTTTCTGAATATCGTTGAAAATATAATTCAGACGCATCACTAATATTCTTTTGACATTCAATATATGCCACATGCATATCATATTTTTCACATTTTCAAAATGCATGTTGTTGACAAGACTGCACGTCGTAAAATTAATTCTAACAGGTAACACAGGTTTCGTTTTATTTTCCATGGTAAGAGGACCAAAGCCTACTTGATAAAATGAACATATAACAATCACGTCAATTGAATAAAACGAACTAAAATATAACAACATATAGGGTTAAACATAATTAGATATAAAAGTGAAATCGGTAAGAAAATACAGACGTCTTATTTCGTGATGTTATTTACCAAAAAACGGATTCAATAATTCCAGAATAATAATAATATAGGTACTCAAAATCAAAAATCAGCTATATTTACCTACTTTGTTTTTAGTTCACTGATTTTATTTTTGGTAATGCTGAATTGGTTGAAGATTATTTAAACGAAAAACTTTTTAATCGATGAAAACGGAGGACATTTTGAACATTTAAGCCTGCAGTGGTGGCGCCAAGTCTGTCAGACCCGAGCGGATTTATTTCATACATAAAAGTGGGGGAGCCGGGCCCAGTAGCTTGGTGCGGCCAGTACCTTCCTGCCGGTTGGTATATTAGTGATTGTGGTAGTATTCGCGTCGAGAAAGTTTTTTATATTGGTTCTGTGCGACTTTTGGGTCTGTCAGACTTGGCGCCACTGCTAGTGTAACAAAAATTTTGTTGGCAGGTAAGTCAAATAATATTATGCTTTATTCACGAACGCAACAAATATTGTGATTTAGTTTTTATATTTATTAAAATAAACTATATTGTTTCAGGAAAATGAATTATGAGAAAGATCAGGCCAAATTGCTTCAGCTTCTAGATGAAGTTGTTAGTGACACAGAAGAAATATATGACGATGTTGAGTCTGATGGAGAAGCCGATATTATTCAAGAACATTTGTCTGACTCTGAAACTGAACAGGAAGGGGAGAGCGATAGAGAAGATGAGGCGCCACCAGCGAAAATTCCGCGAGTTCCTAGTTTCATTGGAAAAGATGGCACCATTTGGAAAAAGCGCCGTCCAATTCAGAATGTAAGAACAAGACAATCGAATATCGTCATTCAGTTGCCAGGTGTGAAACCAATAGCGAAAAATGCAAAATCAGTAGCTGACTGCTGGAAATTATTTTTCTCAGATGAAATTTTGGAGATTATCGTGAGCAACACGAACAAATATATTGAAAAAATGAAATACAAATATACAAGAGAACGTTCGGCAAAAATGACCGATATTGTGGAAATAAGAGCTTTGCTAGGTCTTTTGTATTTAGCTGGTTGTCTAAAAAGTAGTCGACTAAAAACACAAGAACTATGGAACCGTAACGGGAGTGGCATTGAATTATTCTGGCTGACTATGTCACAGCAACGTTTCCTTTTTTTATTGCGACATTTGAGATTTGATGACACAGATAGTCGAGAAGAAAGAAAGAAAACTGATAAAATGGCTCCGATACGAGACTTATTCGTATTGTTTGTCGCCAACTGTAAAAATGCCTACACGATAAGTGAATATGGAACAATTGACGAAAAACTTGAGGCGTTCCGCGGAAGATGTGGCTTCAAACAATATATACCTTCGAAGCCAAACAAATATGGTTTGAAGGTATTTGCTCTTGTTGATGCAAAAACAAGATATACTTTGAATTTAGAGCTCTATTTGGGTCAGCAGCCCGAAGGACCATATCGCGTAAGCAATGCTCCAAGCAGTGTCGTTACGAGATTGATTGGTCCAATATCGGGAACCGGAAGAAATATTACCTGCGATAACTGGTTTACGTCATTTGAACTTATTCAAAACTTATAAACGAATCACAAACTAACGTACGTAGGCACAGTGCGTAAAAATAAACGGCAGCTTCCACCGGAATTTATCAATACAAAATCACGATGTATCAACTCAAGCATTTTTGGATATCAGGAAAATACAACAATAGTCTCATATGTCCCAAAAAAAAGGCAAAAATGTGATCTTAGCGTCAAGTTTGCATCATGATGATCAAATAGATGAATCAACGGGAAAACAATATAAACCGGAGATTATTACTTTTTACAACTCCACTAAAGGAGGAGTAGACGAATTATGCGCTACTTACGATGTTTCTCGTAACACCAGGAGGTGGCCTATGATATTATTTTATGCACTTATGAATGTGGCAGGAATAAATTCGCAAATTGTACATGTGGCTAACAGCCAAACTAGTTTGATACGCAGGATGTACCTCAAACAATTGGCCGTCGAACTAATAGATGAACATCTCAAGCGTCGTACTATGATGAAAAATTTGAATCCAACAATTCGTCAAAGACGGCAAGAGGTAACTGGCATCTTACCTGAGGTTCCTAGAGCAAATTCGGAAACGCCAAATGTGAAAAAACGTTGTTATCTTTGCAAAAAAGACAGTAAAACGCGTTATTTCTGCAAAATTTGCAAAAAATTTATTTGTTTATCACATGCTGAATTTCTGTGCCCGAGTTGCATACCGGAGTCCGGAAACTGAAGAAACGGCTCAGCGATACCTTATTCTTTAAGATACAATACATTACTTTTTGATTTTCAGTTTTTTTCTTAAAGCAAATCGCTCAATTTTCTATGTTTGATTCATTTTTAATAAAAAGAGATACGTGTGAACTTTTACTTGACTTTTCAATGTACAATGTTTTTCTGGGTATTGGCAGGGTTAATTCTGGTTAAAAGTTATGTATAAACATAATTAAGAACAAGAAAAAACTAAATAGTCACAAACTGTATTTTTGAAAAATTTTAAAATGTGTGTCTGTCAGACTTGGCGCCACTACTCATGTTAAACATATGGGCGCCACCACTGCAGGGTTAATGTAATTTTTACATTCTAATAAAATTAGTTATAGATAGATTAGTTGTTACGATATTTCTTGTTTTTTCATAAGTTTATTGTTTTTATTTTTTCAATCTGGTTTTATTTTTTAATAATTATAATTTTGATAAATAAAATTGTCACACATCAGTATCCTTATAATAAAATGTTAAATTTCATTACTGAGTGTTCAATTTTCAAGGGTGTTTCACCTGATAACAATCATATCAGATGAATGAGAATTAAAAAAGGAAACGAAAAACGTCAAAATATACAGTGTGTCCCATTTAAAACAACATAAGTTTGCATTATATTTCCTTCGTGAGCCCGCTAACAAAAAAATTCTGTGCGCCACTAAACTCTTTAATATTATATCTATCAAAAGTTTTTATAACGTTTTTTTATATTTTTCTTAATTAAGAAGTTATAGTACCTAGTAGTTTTCGAGAGTTTTCAATAATCGCCCTGTATCTTCCAACTGCAGGTAGTTAATAAAGATTTAATTAGGCTATCGTTACTTTAACAAAAAAAGAAGTCATAACATCTTAACTGCTTTTCTTCTATCTCTTCTAGTTTACGAGATATCCTACAAAACACACCAATTTGGGACACTCTGTACATGAATTATGTCTAGAATTTTCTGAAGAAACGAAAAAACCAATAATATACAGGGGGTTGTATTTAAAATAAGAAAGTTGGTATCGGCCACTGTCACATGACACACCCTATATAATTTTTTTTTGTAAAAAATGCGCATCTAAAAATACAAATCGACGTGTCCAAGCGTTTTTCCCCACACGTTCTCATTTATTGGTTATAGAATTTATTCCACTTGGCTGTTCCACACTGTATATTTTCAACGCTTTAACCCTGTTGATTAAATGATGTAATTAAAGCGGAGTTGAAAAAATAAAGTGAAAAATGGATTTGAGTTATTTGGGTGATCCGATTATTCCAATAGACATTCATGGCCAGGTTTTATATGTTCTTTACCAGTATCAGGGAGAAATGCAGAAATTACTTTCAGGCAACATAATTTTCAACCACATAAGCAATAATGTATTTAAGGTTATTATCATTGTTAAATACAATGTCCTCGTCTTCATAGTCTGAATAAATATAGTATATAAGGTTATGACAAAAAGAGCGAAAATTCCTGTCATTTTCCAAGATGACCATTCCGTAACCTACAGAGTAATTGCGCTGCAGCGCTTTATGTCTAAATTTTCCCTGAATGCGACCATGAACTAAATTGATTTTTTATGTAAATATCAAAATGTCGCTTAATTTCATTCGTTTCTTGGACGATATGTGTGAAAATATCAAAAATCCACCGAATTTTTTTCGTTTCATGACAAAATCTGAGAAAAAATTGTTTTTTTGTGAAAATCTCAATGTTCTACCTAATTTTGTTTATTTCATGGACAAAATGGGAGAAAAATTTATTTTTTTGTTTTCAAAAAGAAATAAAACGAAAAGGCCGAACACCTTGTACAGAACATACAAAAATAAATGGAATTTCGTTATTTGCCCAAAATTACGAGAACGAATATAACTAATTTTTTTATTTCAGATGAAAAAAATATGGTGAATATCGATATTGAAGAAAAAAAACCTTTCACTATTCATTTTCACTTAAGACAGCTAGAAAACAAAACAAAATAAATGGGAATTATGAAATGCATAATAAAAGAGTGAAGTGTATATGGCGCACAAAAATCCACATAGTATTTTTGAATTTAATACTTCTTTTAAATGGCCGAAAACAGCGACAAAAATTTTTATTTCGGAGAACGGTCATTTTATTTGTATAAAAATACACATGAGTAAAACTTTTTATACAACATTTATATCGACTTATTGTCAGATCGCTGAACGAGTTTCTGCTGCTACGAAAGTTAGCCAAATAACGCTTTTCCGTATTAAGAAAGAAGCTCTGGCAGGAACTAATGTTGTCACTGATGTGCCTACTAAAAAACGAAGAACGTCCAGTATCCGTATGGATCAATTCGACAAAACTGTGCTTAGAAGGTGCATAAAAAATTATCACATATCCGAGAAAAAAGTACCCACGTTAAGAAATGTACACCAAACCTTTGCAGATAGTTATGGCTTCGCAGGAAGTTTTCGTTGGACTAACATGAAAAACAAGAGAATTTGTTAATAGAACGTCACAAAATGAGATATTCACGCCTACTATATTTAAGAAACATAAAAAAGTGCAGAGAACACAACAAACCTATCATTTATATACATTCATTGATGTCACACGCACCTTAGAGGATGGAGCGACAAGAGTAACGAAGAATTAGGAAAACTTGTTTTAAAAGTTAATAGGCCCATCATTGTGCATGCAGGAAATGAAAATGGTTTTGTACCATACGCTGGTATTATGTGGAACTCCCAGTCAAAAACAGGAGATTATCATAATGAAATGTTGTACGAAAATTATGGGAAGTGGGTACAAGAAAAAATTATTCCAAACCTCAGATTAACAAATAAAATAGATATGTTTGTTTTGATCTTTTCTTGTCCCAAACATTGAGTCACATTCTAAGCTAAGTATTTGTTGTATCCTATGGTTATAACTAAAAGTGGCAACATTGCTCAAAATTTCAGTATCTGTATAATGTGTCAATAGTAATCTATTTAGTAGTTTTGTCCTTGTTTAATTACCATATAAAGAGAGATGCAAATATCGCCAGACTGTGACCGACGATCATTTCGAATTGGTCGTAGTATTGTAGTAAATAATGTCAAACGTGGTTTGTTTATACGAGCGCCATTACGACTAGAGAGTATATATTTAGTTCTATCGTTTTGATGAGTTTTTCAAAACTAATTGTGACAAAATGAACTTTTGAGGTAATTAATTTAATGTTTTTGGATTATCATGGTTCGTCGGTGCCAAGTTTGTCAGAAAAACAGCCGAAATTACCAAGGCCATGTATCTACAATACCATCCCCACTTTTTGTAATGCATTCATTATTTCACTACTGGCGTTTAGAATTGTTGGCCGCACAAATAAACGTGTTAATGAATGAATAGCCCTCTCTATGTTTATTATTACTTTAAGTTCCAAACCCACCAAAAAACGCTGTTGTAGTAATTGATAACGCCCCATATCACAATGTTCTAAAAGAAAAATTACCTAAGACTGCTTGCAATAAACAACAAATAAAAAACTGGCTTTCTCAAAGAAACAGATATTACAGTGAACAAACGTTGAAAACTGATCTTTTTAACGTTGCAAAAATGTACAAATCGCAATATAAAACTTATAAAATTGATGAATTGTTTATTCGACATGGATTGCAAGTTTTAAGGCTACCCCCTTATCATACGGACTTAAGTACGATCAAAAGTTTTTGGTTCGCACTTAAAGAATATGTGGCCAAACGTAATCTTACCTTCAATTTTACAAAGGTTAAAGAATTATGTGATGAATTTTTTGACACATTTTCTGCAAATGATTGAAAAGTTAGATGTGCCCATATAAAAAAAGATTGAAGATGAATTTATGAACAATGAACCACTGTTGTAGATAATATTATTATTAATTTGGCTGAAGACGGATATAGCGAGGATGATAAAGTTGGTATAGAAAGTGATTTTGAAGAATCATTTGTAGATGCACATCATTATTTTACTGTTGATGACCCCTGTACGTCCAAAACATATTTTTCATTATAGTGTTTGTTTGTAGGTGGTATGACTGAATAAATTAAACGCAACAAATGTAAAAATGTAAATAGGTGTAAAATTGTAGATATTAGAGATGAATTCCACTAGAGTAATATAATATTTGTAGGACATATGTATAAAGGTCTAAGTCAACAATAATTGACGGCACCCAGAACCAACATTTTTTGTATTGCCAGTCCTAACTCTGTAAAAAGTGTGAAGGGATGTTCTAATTTCTCAAAAAAAATTTGCAAAAAATCCAAAAGTTTACATATGAAAGTAGAAATATCTGCCATAAAAAAGAGTGAATATTTTAATTATATTATTAGTATACTTATTAGACCATCTCTAAAGGCGATTTCACCAATTGATTTTTCAAATTTTATGTATAAACCCGAATTTTTACATTATTTTCTGCTACATATTATTAAGAATAACAATTTTAGAAAGCTTTGCAGGTAGGTATGTCATCAACTATTACTACGAACAGATAGCAAAAATTGTTGGCCATTGTCAAATTTAGAAAATCGTTAAACAATCCTTATCATATTGTACGCTTTATTTACAAAATCTACTTGACTTCCAATTTATATACAGATAAACCTCAATGACGAATATTATGATTGGACCACTTGAAAGACAATAATTTGAAGTAAAGGTGAAAGTTTATGTTTCTTGGAATCTATTTATTATTTATTATTTACGTCACATAAAATAATAATGTCTGTACAAAAAAAAAACCAATTTTCGTAGAAATGGTTTTTATTTCCTTATTCATTTGATTGATAATAAAGAACAAATTAATGTTATTTTGTTTTGTAAACTCGATTCTATATAGCATTATACATGTGCCACAATTTATTATTTTTAAATCCAAATTAAAACTATTGTGTCAACCTCGTACGTATTAGCAGTCTCACAACCGTTAAAACTTTGCATGCAGAATGTACGTCGCCTGCTCTTCCCGGTAACTGAGTTTACAACGTTGTCAAGTTGTATGGCTTTCCCGCGGATCGTCAACTGCCAAAATTAATTTGCCAACCTGTATGTATTTTTATTTGACATTTGACTTTAACCTTAAAACAAATTACAAAATGGTCCAGCGTGGTTCTAGCTAGCAAATCAATAGATTAACTGGTCTTAAACGATTCTCATACCTGGATTTTGGTATTTGTCAGATTCTAACAAGACCTATATAGTGATCCACTGTACTAATAATGAACCTAAAAATTTGAAAATTTAGATGGCAAATAAACGTATTGAGGTATTGAGTATTGAATTTTTTGGTGTTTTAAATGAAACTTACTGTTTCTAGTTAACTCCACAATATATTGAAAAAATGTTAAAAATTTTTAATATATTGTGGAGTTAACTAGAAATAGTAAGTTTCATTTAAAACACTAATATGACTAGATTCCACAAAGTAAGTGTCGAGACAGTTAATTTCATAGAATTTTTTCATCACTCGAAACTTAAGAACCCATTGCAGATCAAGGACCCACGCTTGCTTAATCCGGCACTGATTAGTAGAATCCTACCTCTGAACAATATTTTTATTGTGACTATTGAATTTTGAGAAGATAATTTCGTTCATTTCCATTAAAAAATCTGCCTGCAATTCCTCAGGGAGCTTCGAGTTTTTTTAGTTATGTGTTCGGTAGAGTAAAATATGGAACCTCAACTGTCCATTCTATTTTTGATTTTCCTCTTACAATGAACTCTTCTGGTAGTTATATAATAAATATCCAGATAATAATTTGATTTTGAAACTGATCTTTTCAGTCTAAATGAGACAAAGTAGACAGAATAGAGACATATAAGAGGTGAATTCACGTTTTCATAGTTTTGTGCTTGGCAAATATATGATTTTGGATTCCTATGCTGGTAGCCGACGAGTAAACATCGCTTATCGGTAATTATACCTCATTAAATTCAAACCAAAATACGAGTTTTTTTTTTCGGTGTATCGTTGAAAGTAGTAAATAATTAACAATCATCATGTGAGTTTTTTCCAATTCTTGTGATCGATGCTATAAACAATTGAGTTTTAAGAAGTGAAGACATTTTATTTTCATCAGTGGCGTAACATCAAGTCAGGTAACTGTTTTTTCCTACCAAATATTTTCAGGGATCCATTAAGGACTCCTGTCTCTCCTTTTCGTTTGTATTGGCTTTGGTATCCAGGGCCACTTACAAGATGAATATTCATCAATCCCAATCTACTTCAAACTCTCCTCCCCATAATTCACCTAATGCTACAAAATCGTATGTTGCGGCTGCACAAACAAAACCTCCCCCACCAACCTTCCCTAAAAGAGAACAGGCAATTATCATGCACGCCATAACCAATACCACTCTCTTTGAGTATATAAAAGCCATAGGAGAAATTGTAACCCCCAAAAACGTAACATTTGCCTCTAGAATCTCAAACAACCGCATATGCATCTATTTAAGCTCTACTGCTGTTGTCGATAGACTTCTTAATGAACACGATAGTATATATATTAAATCTAACAATATACCTATTCGAAGGCTTATCACACCTGCCAAACGAATTCTGATTTCCAACGTCTCTCCCACTATCCCTCACTCTCTTATAGAAAAAGCTCTAAAAGACATCGGCCTACAGCTAGCCTCTCCTGTTTCATTCGTGAAATGTGGCGTACCGGACGATAATTATTCTCATACCATGAGTTTTCGCAGAATAACATATATTATACCAGAAAACGACAACTTCACTCTCCAAACATCCCTTTTAATTACTTTAGATAATACTCCTTACAGAATTTTCGTGTCCACGGATAAACTGGAATGTTTCTTATGTAAACTCCCTGGACACATCGCCGATTCTTGCACCAATCCACCTAACGCTGAAATTCAAAATCCACCTCCCCCATCTCCTATAGTACAAACAACTACTACACACTCTGACAATCTTTCTGTATCTAACACTCAGAGTATACCTGTCGAAGATGATCAACCCAATCTGCCACTTATCGAGCAAGTCAATTTACCTGTAATTCAAGGACAAAAGAGAGGTCTATCTACGGATAGCAACCTTGAAACTCCCTCTCAGCTATCACCGATAGATACTCCGACCGACAACCAGATGTTCCCTCCTTCATACACAATACCTCAAAACTCAATCAAACAGCATAAGAAAAAACCCAAAACGACCGGAAAAGAGGACTTTAAACTCACACCCACTACTTACTCTACTATACAAGAGCTATGAAAAAACAATTCTACTCACCTTACACTGACTGAAACACAACTCACCGCCTTCCTAGAAAACTCATTTGGCTTGTCAGACCCATTGAACGAAGCTCTCTCTTTCACAGCAAATATACAAGGTCTACTAAATGACTTAACTCTTATGTACAACATAACCAAAGAACGGTCTCTTAAAAATCGGTTGACTAGATTACAGAAAAAAATAAAACATCAACTAAACCCTGAAGATTCGTCTGACGATAAGAGCTACACATCAGAAACCCAAACTGACGAAGAGTCAAATAATCCCATCTCTTAATTAGCACAGAACTCGTTAGAACCATCAGTCCATATTAACAATATCACTATATACAATAATAATCTTCAAGCTAATCCAATGGAATTGTGATGGATTTTTTCCTCGCCTGGAAAGAATCCAACAGCTCATATCCAATGAGAACACTCAAATCCTGTGTCTCCAAGAAACAAATGCCACAATCTCGAAACTTCCCCACCTAAAAAACTTTGAAGGCTACCATCTCATACGCAATAATTGCAATAGAGCCAGTGGCGGTACTTCGATTTTCGTTTCTAACGACATATTTTCATCCCTCCTACCCCTAAATACCGACCTTGAAGCTGTTGCTGTATCCATATGGCTCCCGAATAAATTAAATGTGTGCAGTATATACATTCCCCCAAACCATTGTCTAAAAGAAGAAGAACTAGCAAACCTCATTTTTCAACTACCTCATCCCTACATTCTAGTAGGAGATTTCAATGCGCATAATAACTTGTGGGGATCCAACTCAACGTATGGTAAGGGTAAAATAGTGGAAAATGTATTAAACTGTACAAATGCGTGCCTACTAAATACAGGATCCAATACACACCTTAACTTCTCCTCTGGTTCTTTCTCCGCCATAGATCTCAGTCTATGCGATCCTAAATTAGCTCCCACATTAACTTGGCGTACTGTCGATGATTTACATGATAGTAATCATTTCCCTATCGTTATATCTTCCATTGCCTCTCAAAACCCAAAAATCTCAACCAGAACTTTCTGGCGACTAAACAATGCTGACTGGAAAAGTTTTACATCACAAACAGAAGATGTCCTACATTCTCTTAAGTTTTCCGAAAGCGTTGATGATAATATCGCAATATTCTCAAATACTATTTTGTCAGCTGCTGAATTACATGTAGGTAAAACTAATATAAACCATCCTAAGAAAAGTGTTCCTTGGTGGAATTCCTCTTGCAAAGACGCTGTACAACAACAAAACATAGCATTAAAACTGTTCCGACAAAACAATACCCCTGAAAATCTCATCAATCTCAAAAAAGCCAGAGCAAAATCTAAATTCATTATCAAACAAAGCAAAAAATCCTCCTGGAAAAACTATGTTTCGACAATAAGCGAAAACACAAATCCCAGTCAAGTATGGAAAAAGATCGGAGGTATACAGGGAAACAAAACCAATAATGGAATTCCCCATCTTGTTTCAAATGATGCGGTAATAAATAATGACCATGAAATAGCGAAGATCATAGCTGAAAATTTCGAAGACAAATTCCGAAGTAGGCTACACCCAAACATTGCAAATACTTATACTAATAACTCTTTATCATGCCCAATTCCATCAAATCAAGATATAGACTCACTCAACCTACCTTTCTCTCACCAGGAACTTATTACTGCGTTAAAATCGTGCAAAAATTCCGCTGCTGGTCCTGATGACCTGCCATATATTTTCCTTAAAAAACTTGATTTCTTAGGTCAACTCAAACTTTTAGAACTGTTCAACTTAATATGGACCTCTAACATGTTTCCAAGCCTCTGGCGACTATCCGTCATAATTCCCTTGAAAAAACCTGATCAGCCGACAACCTCCCCCAAGTCCTATAGGCCCATCTCATTAACCTGTACAATGTGCAAAGTCATGGAAAACATGATCAATAAAAGATTGATATGGTATTTAGAAAAACACAACATTTTATCAGAAGACCAATCTGGATTTCGGCGGCACAGGTCAACAAAGGACAATTTGATAACGTTGCAAACTCATATCTCCACCGCTCTAAACAAAAAACAACAAACTATACTTGCTACATTTGATATAGAAGGTGCATTCGATACAATACACAGAAATGTCATACTTGAGAAATTATCCTATCACAATATTAATGGAAATATATTCTTTTTTATCAAAAACTTTTTATCGCTTAGATCCTTCAAAGTATCTGTTAATGGTATCCTTTCCTCAACATTCAATCAAACCGACGGATTACCCCAAGGCTCGGTACTCAGTCCCACACTCTTCAACCTCGTAACAAATGATCTTTGTTCTAACTTCTCTGCTCCTGTTAGATGCACGATGTATGCCGATGACTTATTATTATATTGCCACGGTCAGTCAGTGTCCACTACCTCCTCTATAATTCAATCCGCGGTAAACTCCCTGTCCAACAAGATAACATTATTGGGACTCTTTTTATCCCCAACAAAATCCAAAGTCATCAATTTTAGTAAGTCTTCAATAAACTCTACCCCTAATATTATAATCAACAACGTCCCCCTTCAGGTTGTAAATCACTGCAAAATATTGGGTATGATATTTGACTCCCGTCTCAATTGGAAAAAACATATTCTAGATACTAAGAGCGAAGGATACAGACAACTAAACATCATAAAAACCCTCTCTCACTTCCATTGGGGCGCTGACGAAACTTCTCTCCTAAAAATATACAGATCCCTTATTCGATCTAAATTAGACTATGGCTGCTTCGTATCTATATCTGCATCTAAATCACATATCAATGTCTTGAACTCGATACACAATACAGCTCTTCGCCTGTGTCTGGAGGCGTTCAGGTCTAGCCCGGTAGAAAGTCTCTACTGCGAAGCAAATGAACCTCCTCTATGGATAAGACGTCAACATTTATTACTTAACTATATTATCTCGGTATCTTCCAATCCCCTTAACCCAGTATACAGCTTGTTTACCGATGATAGCTTACAGAACACCTCAACATCCTCAACAATAATACCCTTACCTTCACTACTAAAAACAATGCCAATCAAAATTGATATTTCTCAAACATTTCCTCTACCTCTTCCCCTAATGCCCCCATGGACGAAAAACATTCCTCATATCAACACATCTCTCACAACTCTGAATAAAAATGAAACACCAAACGATCTAATTAAACAAACTTTTCTGGATATAATATACCGAAATGACTACGATTTAGTACTATATACTGATGCCTCGAAAAATGAAACAGGAGTCGGTTGTGCTGTAACAACATTAGATTCTCCAATCTTCTCTTCCACAATATCATCAACTTGTACTGTACATACCGGCGAACTCTATAGTATACTTCAGGCCTTCAAACATATTTCCCCTCCCAATAAAAATGTCTGCATATGTACAGACTCACTTGCATCTATACACTCCATTAAAGATATATACAGTGACCATCCTCTTGTACAGAATATCCACGACTCCTACCAACTCTCCTTTTCCCAAAATATAACAGTTACCATTCTATGGACACCATCTCACATTGGTATAATGGGAAACGAACTAGCTGATCAACTAGCTAAAAGGGCCACAACTTTAAACTATTACGCACATAACATCCAAATTGCATCCGATCTCAAGCAAGTCATCAAGCATAAGATCAAATCTCTATGGCAAAATCATTGGAACTCCATCCCGACAAAATTGCAAAAAATTCAACCTTCATTAAGCCATCCTTACTATATTGGAGCTTCAAATCTCTCAAGACAAGACCAAGCGGTGCTGAGAAGACTAAGAATCGGTCACACTAGATTCACTCATGGCCATCCAACATTCGGCCATTCTGTTCAACCTGTAACTGCATCTACACCGTTGAACACATTATTCTAGAATGCCAACAGTACACAACTAGAAGACAACAGCTCAACCTCAAAGGAAGTCTCGAAGAGATACTCGGAAATCCAGATAATGTCCCCTCCGTTCTCCAGTTCCTGAAAGACGTACAGCTATACCACAAAATATAATATATTTATTGTATACTTATACTGTACCTGTGCGAGTGGCCTTTGTAGCCGAGCACGTTAATTGCAATAAAAAAAAATATATGATTTTGACACTAACATTATTGTTATTCTAATACAATATTTTTTCAATGTTTTGTTTAATTTATAACATCGTAAACAAGGTTATTTCAAATATTTTCTGCAATTGTTATTAGCTCTTCCCTCCTCATATATATAAAAATCAAAGAAGTATCGGAAGAAGATTTAAAGGCAATAAAATAGGTGATAAATCGAAAGGTTCAGTAGAGGTTATAAAGAACCACGAATTTGAATAAAATATGAGATCACGCTCCAGGTAGCAAAGGTTGAGTACATAATTTCAAATAATGCATCAAGATTTATGAGGTATTGATATAAAACATGCTTTAGAATAATTTAGGGTTATTTATCCAAGAAAGGATGCTGACTACGAACGATTGAAATGTTATGCTGGTTTAGTGTTTTACGCATCTTCAGGATGAATCAAAATAATTGGGAAAAGTTACATGATACAGGAAATAGTAGTTTATACAAGTGCGCAAAGCGTCATTTTTTCTTCGAGCGCAGAAGTTCTATTTTCTACGATTATTATAGAATTTCTATATTCCGACGTTGTTTTTGAGTATGGGATAGCTTCGTTCTATCACTATGGTAAGAATATTCATTCTCGCTCTTGATATAGAATGAATACTTGTGGTGCCCTCTAAATGTTACGGTTCACTTAACAGAAAGAGAAAATAGGCGTGCACCGTTTTCTACACCAGTTCCACTACGCAGAGTAGAAGTAGTGCAGAAGTATCAAATTGCATAAAACATAAAGTGAACGCAAAATGACTGATATGGTCGTTGCGCATTATTTGTTAGAGCCAGAAGTACAGCATACGTGTATTTTGTGACACTTTTTGAGAAAAAAAAAGAAAAAAAAATTGTCAATGGTCAAAAATGTCGATTGTCAAAATTGTTTAGATGTTATCTATTTTTTTAAATTTTAGAATGAAACTGATTAATTATCCATAAAAAGTGAATAATTTTATTTAAATCATAGCTATTACATGGCTTCATTCCTTTTTAGTGTTTGAAACGGACAGCTGCGATGATTTCACCATAACTACTGCAGAAATTAAGGAGTTAGCAATTCAATATATGGTGTTCTCTTTTTTATTTGATAGTCGAATAACAATTATAGTCGAAATCACGGGTCGTATTCAAAATTATACACTAGAACCGTTTCTCTGGCCTACGGCTCGGGTAACGAATATTTCTACTCATGTAGATATAGAATATACTATTCTTGCGTATGAACAGAATTTCTTATATCTTATCGACGAAATTAATAAAACTCTCACTATACTAGTGGTATTATAGTGCATTACCATAAATCTCTCCTTTGTGTTTTCGTTTCCAATATTCTTCTAGTAACTATTCCTGATTCCTCTTGTATTACTAACTTAACCCAGATCAGCTATTTTTCAACCTCAATTCATTGTACAAGGGATCTTTGCTTCGTTATATTTCGAACTTTCTCATTCTTAAATTGGTCCAACAAACTTTTATCGCTTTTTTGCTCTATTCTATGCGTATGTATTGTTACGAAAGAGCACACTGGTATAGTCCCTGAATCCGACTCTGTCTATGCCATGTATGAAAGTTAAAATTATGGCGGATGCGCAGGGATTTCTTAGAACTGATTACGATTGTGACTATCTTATCTATACATTGTTTTTGTGACCAGTCTCATCTACAAAATGCCAGAGCCAATTATTTTTTAGTGAGCCGCAATCTAGAATTATCTAGTAGAAAAGGCACTAATATATAAATAACCCATCAGGAAGAGTTCAGTTTAGTTGATAAAGTGATCTCTACAAATAAACAAGAATACACTGAAACAGCGAACAGTAGAGTGGTGATACAAATTAATAATAAAGGTTGTGTGTATATAAATTAAATTTAAGTGAATAGTTAAGTGTATATAAATTAAGTGTTAGTGAGTAGTTTAGTGTTTAAATAAATTCGTAAGTAGCCATACCGTGTGTTTAAAGTTTATCCCACCCGTTTACTGTTTAAATAAATTAGAAAAACATTACATTGGTGTCAGGTGTGGGGTAATATAAATAAATTGCTACGTAAAAATGGCCAAGAGACCATGTGACTTGAAAGTGACTGAGTTAAGAGCAGAATTGGAAGATCGTGAGTTGGAAACGTCCGGTAAGAAAAATGAATTAGTAGAAAGACTTAAAGTGGCACTGGAAAATGAAGGCTTTGATCCAGAAACAGTTTTATTTAATAACGAGGCTTCCACCTTAATCTCGTCAATTTCTGCTATTATTCCTGCCAACATGGACGAGAAGATTTCTGTTATCAAGAACGATATTTCTGATATGGAAGAGAAACTTTCAACGAGTGTGAAAAACGATATTTCTGATATAAAAAACGATATTTCTGCTATGAAGAACAACATTCCTGTTAATACTGACGACAAGATTTCTACTTTGAAGAACGATGTATCTGCCCATATTTTAATGAAAATAGACATTTCCGCTGACGTTGAAACTGAAATTTCGTGTATAAAATCTGAAAACGAGAATAAGTTGTCAACGATGGACGAGAAAATCGAGAAATTGACTGTCTCGACCCTTACTTCGTGGAATATGCTCATATTAGTGTTTTTAAATGAAACTCAAGGTCTCTAGTTAATTCCACAATATAATACAAGTTATTGAAAATTCTAAAAAATTGACAATTGTTTCGATAAATCTGACGATGATATTGATTTATCGAAACAATTGTCAATTTTTTAGAATTTTCAATAACTTGTATTATATTGTGGAATTAACTAGAGACCTTGAGTTTCATTTAAAAACACTAATGAGAAAATCGAGAATAAAATGTCAACGACGGACGAGAAAATCGAGAATAAGATAACAACGATGGACGAGAAGATTGAGAATAAGATTACAACGATGAATGAGAAAATCAAGGATTTAGAAAAAAAGATAACAGATATAAGAACTCAAGACACGCCAGCGAAAGAATAGAAGACCGAGTAAACGAAACCTTGCAAGACAGGAAACACACCCAAAGTTAGAAGACATTTGCAGTTTTATGGAAAAATGTCATGGACCAATTATGTGAAACAGTTTCAAGCAGCCGTAGGAGTGAGTAATTGGTCATATACGGAGTAAGCAGTGAACCTAACTATAGCGCTTTGGGGAGATGCCTTAGATGTACTTCAGACGATACCGCTTGTAGAAACGGATGAATTTGAGCTGCTGAAGGAGAGGTCACGAACATCTAGAACATTTGTACTAGTCCCAGCTGAAGAACCGAAGGCAGAAACGTGACGAAGCACTTCAAGAGTATGAAGTGGATATTGCCTGAATAGTTCGATTTGCTTATCCGTCAGCACCAGAGAACATGATAGAATGTCTGGGCATCCAGGCCTTTATTGACGGCTTACGTGACCTCGATATGCAGAGGACGTTTCGTCTAACCCATCCGAAAACGTTAGTTGAAGCATTGACAGCTGCTCTTGAATATGAAGCAGCAACGAAAGCTTCAGGATATAACAAAATTAGGACCATCCAAGAAGAATGTGACGAAGACAGATTTTACCAGTTCGTCAGTTTAATACAAACTATGATGGACAAGAAGCCGAGAAAGATCAGATGCTGGAATTGTGGCGGGCTAGGGCATGTACGTAAATCGTCTAAGCGCCTCAAGACTCCTGCGAACCAAGAACCCCAGTCACAGGAAAACAAGAACGGGTCGGCTACGAGGGGGCAGCACCGACCCATGATCGTTCCAAAGACTCTCTCATACTGATAGCTTCTCTCAGATGTCGCAACGACAGTGTATATATGGATGGCGAAGTGAATGGAAAGAAATATGCTCTGCTGGTTGACACTGGAGCAACTATAACCGTTATACGACCGGAGATAATAAACTCCAAGAAGAAGCTTCTACCAACTAGACTGCGACTGCGGACCGCCACAGGTGAGAAAGCCAACGTTCACGGGGAAACACAAATCCAATTGGGAATTGGCGCAGAAAAGTTCACACAAACAGTAATCGTAGCTGACATTGAAGAAGACGTGATTCTGGGAATGAACCTAATGAATGTACATGGTTTCCAGTTAGACTTTGAGAATAAAACCAATAAAGTGGGTTCCGAGGAGGTATTCCTTAATTCATATGAAGGTAGCGAGGTGTTGGCAGCTGTACAGGAAGATACCGTTCTACCTGTGCGAAACGAAACCATGATAGTAGCACGGCTACAGGGAATCATGGAGGAAGGTACACCGGTTATGATGGAGCCAAGGAACCACGACGAATAAGTTGGCGAAGCAGTACTAATTGGAAAAGGATTTATTACGTCGGCGAAAGAGATCACAGTACGTGTGATAAACATGAATAATCATCCAGTTACCATCAACAAGGAAACCGGGACTGAATCCTGCGTACCAGTGACGTCTATAGTTCGTCAAACAACGACCACTGAAAATTCTAATGCCAGATTAGAACAATGTCAGTAGCTGGTCAATCTTTGGATCGGGCTGGAAAAATGAGAATGAGAGAATTTCTCTTGCAGTATCGAGACCTATTCATACCAAAAGGAGGAAAGGCTGGTAGAACATCAGCCGGCAATCAGCTCAAAGACTTGCACGAGTGAAGAGAGAGGAAGCTGAAAGAATAATTCGAGAGATGGCTAAAGAAAAAGTAATAGAACCATCTACTAGTCCATGGGTGTCGCCAGTAGTGCTCGTCAAAAATAAAGGAGGGAACTACGAGATTCTGCGTGAATTATCGCCAGCTAAACAACGTGACGAAGAAAGACAGCCGCGAATTGACGATACGCTAGATACTTTGGCCGGCAGCAAACTGTTATCCACCTTGGACCTGAAGTCTGGTTATTGGCAAGTGGAAATTGACCCAGAAGACGAAGAGAAGACTGCATTTACCACCGGATCTGGATTATGGCAATCCAAAGTCATGTTATTTGGGCTCTGTAATGCGCCTGCGACATTTGAAACACTCATGGAAAATGTCTTTAGAGGGTTGTCTTGGAAAACATGCCTGGTCTATTTGGACGACATCGTAGTACTGGGGAAGACATTTGACGAACACCTGAAGAATTTGGAAGACGTATTCAAACGACTCCAAGCTGCCCAGATCATGTTAAACCCGAAGAAATGTCAGCTGTTCCAAAACCGAGTCAACTATCTAGGTCATATAGTATGCAATTAAGGAGTTGCGGTGGATCCAGAGAAAATTGATTCCATTCAGCACTGGCCGCAACCAACCGACAAACATCAAATTAGGAGTTTCCTTGGACTTTGCACGTATTATAGAAGATTTATCAGGAAGTTTGGAGATATTGCCATGCCTCTAACTCGACTCACAGAAGAATCAAGAGCTTTCCAATGGGACAAAGAGTGTCAAACGGCGTTTGATACCTTGAAGAGTCATTTAACCTCGACGCCGATATTAGGATATCCATTACCAGAGGGAGACTTTATTCTTGACACTGACGCAAGCAACGTAGAAATTGGTGGAGTGCTCTCACAGATCCAAAAAGGGCAAGAAAGAGTGCTGGGATATTTCAGTAAATTCCTTTCCAAACCAGAACAAAACTACTGTGTCACAAGAGGAGAACTTTTGGTGGTAGTGAAGTCCGTGTAACACTTTTTACAGTATCCCTATGGTAGGAAATTTTTAATCCGGACTGATCATGCAGCACTCAAGTGGTTGATGCAGTTCATGAATCCTGAGGGCCAGATCGCTAGATGGATTGAACGACTTCAAGAGTACGATTTCAACATCGAACATCGAGCTGGTGTGAGTCACCGAAATGCCAACTCCCTGTCCAGACGGCCGTGCATAACAGACTGTTCCTACTGCAACAAGGCGGAATCTAGGGAAGTTGCAGTTTCAAGAACTACTGTAGTCAACGAGGAATGGTCACCCACCAGGATCAGAGAAGATCAGGAGAATTATCCTCTCCTGAAGGTGATCCGGCAATGGAAGAAGAAAATCGGCGACCTACCTGGCAAGAAATGTCAAGATTGTTACCGAAACTCAAGGCGTATTGGGCTCAGTGGGGCCCTCTTTTCCTGGAAGAAGGGATGTTGAAAAGAGTCCTTGAAAACGATGATGGTTCCGAGTTTATGAGACAGCTATTGATCCTGAGAACAAGAGTAGCTGGAGTACTAAAGAAGTTTTACGAGTCCATCGGAAGGTCATCTGGGAGTGAAGAAAATCCTAAAGAGAATCCGTGAGAGGTTTTATTGAATGAACAGCTCCGATGATGTGAAGGGCTGATGTAAGAAATGTACGACTTGTGCTAAGAGTAATGGACCACATCGCAAGCAAAAGGCACCTATGAAACAGTAAAATGTTGGGAACCCTTTCGAAGGATTGCTTTAGATTTCGCCCGGACCATTTTCGACGACAGATAATGGTAGCAAATACATACCGGTTGTAATGGATTATTTCACAAAGTGGGTGGAAATTTACGCGATCCCGAACCAAGAGGCCAAAACTGTCGTGGATGTATTGGTGAAATAATTTATCAGCCGATATGGAGTACCATTGGAAGTCCACAGTCACCAGAGAAGAAATTTCGAAAGCCATCTATTCCAGGAGATTTGCGAGAAGCTGGGAATTAAGAAGACCAGGACAACAGCATTACATCCACAGTCAAATGGAATGGTCGAGAGAATGAACAAGACTATTGGAAAATACCTGTCCACAGTAGTTTCCAGCCATCAGAGAGATTGAGACCAGTATCTTTTCCTAGTCGCATTGGCTTATCGATCTGCCCTCAATGAGCCCACGGGTGGAACACCTGCGAAAATTCTGTTTGGATGTGAAATGAGGCTTCCTTTTGACCTGGATATTGGCTGTCGGCCTGGAGAAGATCTAGCAGGAGAAGACTACGTGATCCAATTGATAAGAAGGCTGAACGATATTCATGAATTAGTTCGAACAAATCTTTAAGTTGTGAGCGACAGAATGAAAAGTCGGTACGACACGCAGGCCACAGAAGGCGGTTTTCAAGAGGAGAAAAGCATTTTCTCCAAAATTACAAAAATCCTGGGAAGGTCCATACGTAATCAAGAAAAGGGTAAATGATGTTATATATCGCATAAGCAAGATCCCCAACAAAAAACCAAAAGTAGTTCACCAAAAGCGACTAGCGCCATTCGAAGGAGACTATGACCTAGAGAAAGGAGTAAACCATATTCGAGAAGTATCTGACCCTACCTTCGATGAATTTATGGGCGCGTATGGAGGTACCGGGAAAGCTAGATATGGAGTCACTTCAGAACAACGACAAGATTTGTTCACTCTCCCGGAAGATTATTCACTGGCATACAACATCCCCGCCCGTTTCAAGAACGCACGAGGGCTGGCATTCGTGTTTCGAAATACCAGACCAGATTCCAGCCCCTGGCAAGCCACTGAAACTGAAATATAATTTGCGGTAGGTCTTCTACATGGTAACTAACAATGAATTTCAAGATCGCTCTACCTAACGCGATTTGTGGGAAGCACTTCGAAACCTCCGAGACCATCTGTTGGAATAGCGAGTAACCAGTTGGATTGGCGAGTTATCAGGAACATGGTAGAGATTATCTTTCGATATACCGGTGTCCAGATATTAATTTGCAGCTACAACCCCTGTTATGAGTATCCGATGAGGACGGTGCCCTGCTATTTCCATAAGATCGGACAGTGTAGAAATGGGGCCAGTTGCCGATTCAAACATCCAGTCTCGGCTACACAAAAGTTCCAGGAGGAACTGCCATTTGAGGAGGGGGTAATGTTACGAAAGAGCGCACTGGTATATTCCCTGAATCCGACTCTGCCTAAGCCATGTATGAAAGTTAAAATTATGGCTGGTGCGCTGGGATTTCTTAGAATTGTTTACGATTGTAACTATCTTATCTAAACATTGTTTTTGTGACCAGTCTTATCTAGAAAATGCCAGAGCCAATTGTTTTTGTGTGAGCCGCAATCTAGAATCATCTAGTAAAAAAGACACTAATATATAAATAACCGATCAGGGAGAATTCAGTTTAGTTGAGAAAGTGATCTCGACAAATAAACAAGAATACATTGAAATAGCGAACAGTAAAGTTTTGATATAAATTAATAATTAAGGTTGAGTGTATATAAATCAAATTTAAGTGAATAGTTAAGTGTATATAAATTGAGTGTTCAAATAAATTAGTAAGTAGCCATACCGTGTGTTTAAAAATGTATCCCACCAGTTTACTGTTTAAATAAATTAGAAAAACATTACAGTATAATATTTCCATGTTTTCAGTCATTTTAGGATGCATAATTATTCGACGAAAAAGAACATGCACTGTAAATTGTCATTTCCACAACCAATCTATCTACATTCAATGGTCTTTCTGTTCAGAACCAAGTATTTTTTGATGATTCATCCAATCTTTTATTGACATATGCCTCAATTTCCATGTCTTTGTTTCTCAGATAATTGTACATAGATTCACTTCTTTGTTTATTTTCTAACAAACGACTCAAATTACCATTTTAAGGCACATGAATTCAGTTGCTAGAAGACCCGGAGAGGAATTATAGGCGAGTACCAAAGTGTATTCTGGAAAATGCGTTAAAAGCATGATGCATGTATTCAGACCGTTCCTTGTAATTGCTCCGACCCTTCCATAAAATTTACTTACATTTGAATGTATAAATATACTCAGTGATAATGGAACCCGAATACCCAGTAAACATTATTATATTTTGATAATATTGAGCATACATATCATGAAGTTCGTAATATGTAAACGATCAAAGTTTTACTCCAATCGGGAGAGGATAATCTAAGTCTTGCTCACCAACTATAATAACGGGTTTAAACTGCACGATTTCTTCCACATTTCCTAATGCGTCTAGCCATACTAATAATCAAGTGCTCAATATCCTCTTTGTGTATCTCATTCAATGCCACCTCCATCTCATGTCGAGGAGCCCTCATAGTATGAAGAGTACGCTGTAACTTTCTACTGATTATGTACCACACTTGTTCAATTGGACAAATTCGGAGGTGTTAGGGTCCAAGGAAGAAGATTGACTTGAGCCTGGTGTCTGGTTATATTTTTCCCAGCGTTATCTTGCTGAAAAGTTGAATTTTGAAGTATCCTGAGGTAATGAATCAGATGAGGTTCCAGTATTCCTTGAATTTATCGTCGTGAAAGTTTAGGCAGAACCAGGATCACTGAATATGATAGTGTTCCATTCCCGATTCCACACCAATTGTTCTTGGCACCACTGAAATCGATTTTTCCGGTGTTTCATAGTTGAAGCTAGCACCAACAGAGGTCAATATGAAAAAAGTCCATACCTTTTTATCCGTCTATAAACACTTCTCATTTCAAGGACCCTTTCATGTTCTGCAATCCACTGGGTCGCTATTGTACTTGTCGATGAGAAACGACTCTCCAGCTAATAACTTTAGGCGACGATCTTGGCCCTCTGTTGTCCTGCTTACTTGTTCTGTGCCTCTTGCCAATTTAATTAAAAATATTGTACTTTAAAAGGTTGAACGTAAAACAAAAAAAGACATCTCAGTTTTAAATTTTATTAAAAAAATACAATACAAAATAATAACCCCTCAGTTACAAAATCTGACAAAGGAAATGCAACTGTTATTTTAAAAAGATTATGAATCTAAAATTAATGACTTCATAGAATCTGCTATATTAAAAACTGAAGATTTTAAGTCAAAAATAAAACTTTATAGAACGTAGCGATGTACAAATTCTTAGAGCAGACCCAACAAAAAGTTTTCTAATAATGTAAGAGAGATTGTTATCAATTGAAATTATCTTTTAAGTTATTATAAAACGAATTACCTCATAAATAAAAATATTAAATCTCCACAATTATATGGAACCATTAAATTACATAAATATTGAAACCAATTAGACCTGTTGTTTATTATATAATATTAATAATAATAAATAAGCAAAGGAACTAAAAAATATACTTAATTATTAAGGATATATTTCTAAATACTCAATTAAAAATTCACCATAGAAATTGAAAACAACAATAATATTAATTTTCTAGATTTGATACTAATTAAAACCAATAACAATAAAATAAAAACTAATTTATTTACAAGAGATACTTGGTCAGGACGATATCTAAATTATAATTCATGCCATCCAAAAATACAAAAAAATAGTGTTCTAAAAGGATTAATATATAGAGCTATAAACCTAAATATCGCCTTGAAGTAATTAAAAATCTTAAGATCCTTTTAGAAAATAATCATTATCCTTCAAATCAAATAAATAAAATTATTCAACAACATTCATACAAATATCACAACAAAATCAAATAAAATTCAAAAATTCATATATTTATATATATATATATATATATATATATATATATATATATATATATATATATATTGAACCAGATATCATAGATATTAAAAGAATTAGTTCTATAAAACTATGTTGCTAGTATGAAAATGTTTGAAAATAATATAATTCAAAGAAAACACAATTAAAAAGGAAACACTTTTCTTAATTCAAAAGCACATCAAGATATATTAAATAATAGCCTATAACAATATAATAAATAAAGGAATTACCTCAATAATAACATAAAATATAGAGATTGCCTAACCAATGTAATGATATAAATAAAGTTGCCTAAGACGAAGAATATCTTCTGTAACGTGATCAGCTGTTCACCTAAAAAGAAACAATTATATTATCAAGTCAAGAGAATTTTAGATATAAGTAGTTACATTAGAATACAAATATAAATGTTTATTAGAATAAGGAGTAGGTCAGAAGAAGCTGTAAATAAAATAATAGACATAAGTATAGATTAAAAAAAAATTCAATATTAATTAAGTATATCATGCTAGGTAATATTATAGGATAGATCGTGTTCTTTGTTGATTAAGCAGATGATAGTCCAAACGATTCTTCACACTTCTTCATCAAGAAACTAAAAAAAGACAAAAAAAATATATATGATACATATCATATAATATAAATCGAAACTTATTAGGTGAAACTTAGGAATGGAATAAATAGTTTAGAGTAAACAGAGGGAAATTCAAACAGGGCAAACAAATAGGTAATGATAAATAAGATTAGATAATAGGTAGATGTAAGGTTTTTCATGTTTTCATATGCAGTAGAATGGCAGATATATATCATCAACTATACATAGCAATAATCTGAAACAAAAAAGGAAAATATATAAATGATTGATTATATGTAATCTTAAGTAAATTTCAATATAAAGTAATGAAATTTGGGAAATTATTCTATAGAGAGGACAATAAATTAGAATTTACACTTATTAACAAGAACAAGAAGGATTCAGGAAGGATAAGTTATATATCAAATGAATAAACAAGAAAAGGGAAGGAAAGGAAAGAAAGTTTAAACCAAGATATAGAACAGAAGATATTCATATCAGATAAAATTTTATAGGAATTATGGAGAAAAGTTGAAAATGAAATATGGAAGTAAATATTTATATAGAATATAATATGATTAATTATTATGAGATAGGGAGATATGAAATATGAAGTATAATGTAATGAGTATATTGATGAAATAAAGTTGATGAATTATAATTAAAGAATTATGAAAATGAATATAAATAGGGATAGAAAGCAAAGAAAAAAAGGTTAGACTATAGGAGCAATTCTATTGATATGAATATGGGTTGAGAATATGATATGAGGAGTATATCGAAAAATAAAATATAATGAAATAAAAAAGAAATAAGTTGATATATAAATGGATGTTAGCAGGGAAATGATAGTTAAGAACTAATATTAAGCATAGAAATTGATATTGATCCTAATCAAGTGTATTTTAGGAAAGAATATTGATACATCTATTGAAAGAAAGAGGGATTGTAATAAAAAAATTATGTGAACATCTATTCGAGAATTAGAAAATAAAGTTATAGAAAATGAAGATTATGCTATAATGTTATAAAAATTTAAATAGAAAAATATCAATCATTTATAGTTAGAAAATTAAAATTTAAATAAATATCCAAGGTATGGATATCATTTAAATTTAAATTTGAGGGGAATTTGAACCAGATATCATATATATTAAAAAAATTCAGTTGTGTATGAATATTTTGCCTATATGAAAATAGATTGAAATGTTGTAATTTAAGGAAACATTATATAAAGAAAACACCATTCATAATGAAAAGCATATAAATGAAAGATATGATAAATAATTCGTTTATAACAAAAATAAATAAAGAAATTACCTTAATAACTGCATAAAATTAGAAACTGCCTAACAAATGTAGTGGAGAAAACTAAAGCTGCCCAAGATGATGAATGATTATTTGCTATAGCTTAGTCAGTTGTTCATCTAAAATAAAACTAATCTTAATATAGTCAATTCATAATTATTATCAGTTTAAATAGTTAAGATATTAAGCATATACATATTTAAGAGAATAAGGAAAATAAGTTTCATAGATAAGTTCATAATGACATAGAGAAAATTATATCTTGCAAAGTAGAATAAATTAAGAGTCAATAAAGAATAATGTGTGAATGAATTTAAAGAAATATTTGATAAGACAGTATAGAATTAATGTATATAATATAAAACAAAGAATATAGAGAGGTTACATGAAAGAATTTATGTTCATAAATAAATATAATTGTCACAATACTAAATTGTCAAAAACAAAACTAGATAATGGACTATAAAAAGGTAATTATGTATATCATCAACTCTAAAGTATTTATTTGATAACAATTCAAGGAACTCTAAATAAAACTTATAATGCCAAGTGAATTTACATTAGTACATGTATAAAACTTTTCTGTATGTGAAATAAATTTTAACATAATTCGACTGCTCAAAACAATATGTGATTGGTCTAAAAACAGTGACAGAACGAATTTCAATCAATGAAGAAAAAACAATTTTTCAAATAGTGACCTAACAAACAAAATGTTTGTTTGCTAGAAAAAAATTGAGAATCGGCAGGGAAGCGTTAGTAGTTGGGAGTCGGCGTCGAGATAAGAAGAGGCTTATGTAAATGTGTTCCCGAAATATTATGGAATTTCCCAATTCTCATGCCTAAACGTACGAATGACTGTTAAATAATAAACTACTAATACTTACAAACAGTTATATCCAGTTTTCCTGGGAGAACAATCAATATTTCTCCTAATTATTGGTGTTGGAACTTCGATAGAGTATTCCTGGGTCCAGAGGTGTTCATCCCAAGTCCAGTGCTCATTTAAAATATTATTGGCCAATAATAAGAGTTAAAATATCACAAACTTAACTTAGTGTATAATTTCATGAAATTAACAAACTTTGCGGCAATGATCGATCTAAAAAAGAAAGAAAACGAACTTTATATAGATAATTAATTAAACAAATCTTTAATACTAATTAAAAAGGCCTAATTCGATATAAATAAAGCTTATACTTACGGCATTTTCTAATATCATAATGAAGATTCTTCATAAATTTTTCATGTAATATTTCCATGTGTATATAAATCTATTTCTTCCACAGCAATTTGTAATTCGTATATGTATATTTCACCATAAATTCTTTTATATATAAAACCATATCTATATTCAACGACGAAAACTTTGTGTTTATTAAACAGCTCACAGATGTTATGCATCGTAAAGTTTCCGTTTGCGTCGCTCTGAACCACGTGACTAGAGTTAAGCAAGCGCACAGGATGGTATATAAAAATCAATAATATCATTTCGTACTCCAAAGGCGTCGCAGTTTATAAATATTAAATTGAAAAGTTGTCTCAAAAAATTAAAATATTTTACAAGTAAAGTGTTTTTTTTATTTTATATGAGTGAAATATATCTACGGAAGCCAGTACTCAAAGAGAAACAGGGTTTCATGCTCTACCGAACCAATAATATAATTATCACATAAAAACAATAAACTATATATAAATAAACAACTGAGCTAGCCACATCACAATGAATAAATAAGTAAATATCTAATTTAATTATAATAATAACATACCAGTTCAATATATATATATATATATATATATATATATATATATATATATATATATATATATATTATTAACTTTTACTGCATTATTTTACTTTTATTGTGAAATTTAAATGTAAATGTTTATTATTTAGAATTATTGTTTAGTTTGGCTAGCTCAGTTATTGTTTATTATATTGTTTTGTAACTATTATATATTTATTAATTCGGGATCATGAAACCCTTTTCTCTCTTTGAGTCCTGGCTTTTTATAATGTTGTATTTGTTTAAATAAAAAGAAAACACTTTAATTTTAAATAGATTTAATTTTAAATTCAATATTTTATATTTGATAATAATAATTTGAGACGCCTATGGTTATATTATACCTACTTATTTATTTTAATAATTTCTTCAGTGCGCGTGCGTGAAAAAACTAGTCATGCGCTTTAGCATAAAACGAACAATTCTTACACGAAAGAAGCATCTATATATGTACACATAGTTTGTTGACGATGCAGATAAGTGAATGGTTCAAACACATAAAAGAATTTATATATATATATATATCATACATATATATGATACTAATTGCTGTGGGAAGAAAATAGTTATATATATATAGATAGAAATATAGGAATTATTTACAGATGGACATAGTTATTACATTAATAAAATTTCAAGCACCATATTTATGCGATTACAACATGGCGTAAGTACATATTTAATTTGTTTAAATTCGGCCTTTTTATTAATATTAACGATTTATGCAATTAATTAACTATATAAAGTCTGTTCTCTTTCTCTTTCAGATCGATCATATTCGCAAATGTTTATCAATTTATGAAATTAAGTACTTATTTGAGTATTTTGAGTTTTTACTCTGATTATTGGCCAATAATATTTTAAACACACTGACCTGTTGTTCTTGAATTGGGATGAATGTCTCTGGACCCCAGGAATACTCCTCTGAAGCTCCACAAACCAAAATGATGAGAAATTTCGAAGATTCTTGCCGAAAAACTTGATATAATTAACTGTGAGTATTAATAAGATTGTTTTTTATAGTACTTTATAGTTTTAATTGTGTTAAACTGGGAATTTCTTGAAATTTCTGGAACATTATCACACACACTCCTCGCTTCTTGACACCAGCTTCCCTATTCCTCAAGCGTCCCCTCGATTCTCTACTTTTTTCAACAAAACAGTCTTTTGTTTTCTTTTAGGTCACTATTTCAAAGTTTACTTGTTGATTCACAATTTGTTCTGTCATATTTTATAACCAATCAAATATTTTCCTTTGCAATCAAATTAATTGAAACTTCTTTCACTTATTAGAAAAATTTCATACATACACTCTTTCACATTATTAGTTCATTTATAGAGTTCCTATGAGTTTTTTTATCATACAAATAAATTAACGTTGGTTATACATAGATACATTTAAATGGTACAACATCCAATATTGTTATTGACAGTCTATCACTGTTACACTCATATTATTTATGAATATAAATTCTCTTATGTTATTTGTCTATACTCTTTGCATTATATTATTCATAATAAACTTTAACAAATTATTATTTATTGATTCAACGTTTATTTTATTTACCATATATCATTTGTCTATATGTCATTATTTGTTTATCTATGAAAATCTATTGAATTATATTCTATTCAATATTTGTATTTGTTTTTATTCTTAAATTAATGATTATAATGAATTAACTATAATAATATTTGTTTTTACTTCAGATGAACAGCTGATTATGTTATGGAAAATAATCTTCGTCTTAGGCAACTTTATTTACGTCATTACATTGGTTAGGCAATCTCTATATTTTATGTTATTATTGGGGTAATTTCTTTATCTATTATATTGTTATAGACAATTATTTAATATATCTTTACTTGATATGTTGTTTAAATTAAGAAAAGTGTTTCCTTTTTACTTGTTTTCTTAAATTATATTATTTTCATATATTTTCATACTAGCAACATATTTTTATAGAACTAATTCTCTTACTATCTATGATATCTGGTTCAATTCCCCTCAAATTTAAATTTTAATGATATCCATACCCTGGATATTTATTTAAATTCCAATTTTCTTATTATAAATGATTGATTTTATTTTATTCAAAAAAAATTTAACAATTTTATGGCATAATCTTAATTTCTTTAACTTTGTTTCTCAAATATTTGTTCACATATTTCCTACTACAAAACCTATTTCTTTCAATAACTGTCTCCTAATTCTTTCCTTAAAATACACTTGATTAAGATCAATGTCAATTTATATTTTTAATATTACTTCATATAATACGTCTCTATTATCATTTCTAACTAACATCCATTTATATATCAACTTATTTCTTTGTAATTACATTATACTTCTATATACTCCTCATATCATATTTCTTTTCAATATTCATAATTCAATATAATTAATTATTTCTTAAATTCATATATATCAATATCAATTTCCTTATTCCTTCCTGTATTTTCAAGTTATCTATAAGATTCTAATTGACATTAAACATTACCTCCTATATTTTTAATCAATATCATTCATTATTATCCTTTCCTATCCTTTATTACTTACATCTTATTTCCTTATTTAAAAATTGTGAACTTCTATTTGATACTTGAGTTATTCTTATTTTATCCCCTCTATCCTATATTTTCATATTTTCCTTCTATTTAAAGCCAGTATTTCTTATAAATTGTTTTCTTTATTTGTTATATATTGATTTGCCATATTCAAATTTTTTAAAACAGTTTTCATTATAAGTCTTATCTAATAAATTTTTCTTCATATTACGTTATATGATATTTATTCATTCATTTGTGTTTTTTAGGTTCTGAAGAAACAAACGATGAATTTAATTGGATCATCAGCTGCCAAATGGAAAACAAAGCTCTATCTACTATCTAATTATCTTTGTACATTATCTAATATTAAATTTTAAATCTATCCTTATGACTATTATTTCCTTTTTTTCAAGTATTATTCGTAACATAACATCATCTTATGTAAATAATTTATATACATGACTTATAATTGTATTACTCATTATTGCTGAATTTCATGTACATTATTTATTTCGACTTCATTTCTGTATCCTTTCCCTTTTTCATTGAATTGCATTTTCGTCTCCATATTTCATTCCTATTCTCTTGTTCTATTATTTAATTTGCTTTTCTTTTTCTAACCTTTTTCTTGCTTTCTTCTCTTGTTGTTTGATGCTCGATAAACTTTTGAAGCGTCTGTCTATTCTCTACTGTATCCTTTTTAACTCTGTTGTCTCATATCTCATAAATTTCTTCCCATGAATCCATTATACTATGTATTATTTTAAAGAAAGCTTTTGTATGAATCATAGTCATCATGTTGTCCCATTTTATTCCTGTTACTACATTATTATAAAAATTTCCTGAACATCCTATACCTCCTTCATTTTTTCTTATACTATCTTCTATTTCTTCTACTGTGTCTGTTAATCTTCGATTCATCTCTTGTATTTCCTTGTTAATTTGTCTACCTAATATTTGACTCCTTTTTTCATATATTCCTGTCGGTTTTTTTACCTTTGTATCTAATTCCTTAAATTTATGTTCCGCGTTTTGCTGATAATTTTGCATAATTTCTTCAATTGTTTGTTCCCTGAATTTAATATACTCCATTTCTTTCGTTATATCTTCTGTCTGTTTTATAACTTCCGCTTGGATCGTTCCCGGTAATTTTTCTTCTATACCTCTCTCTATTTCTTGAATTTGTTCTACTACTTGATTTTCTATCTGCTCTTTAATTTTCATACCGTTTTCTTGAATTTCAATCCGTATATGTTTGTTTTGCTCCACCATATCTTCTTTCACCTTATTTATCTGCTGCCTACATTCTTCATTTTCTTCCCTAAGTTTTCCGAATTCTTGGATACTTTCATTTTTCACCTCTTCTATCTTCTTTTCCAATCTATTCATGTTTCCATTCAAATCTTTCCTAATATGCTCCTCCATTTTGTTCATATCTCCCCTCATTGTGTCCATTTTTCCATTTAAATTTTGCTCCATTCTAATTAAAAATTGCATCAATTGATCATTGGTATTTGTTCCCACTTGTGGTTCCCTTCTCTCTTGCCTCCTATCTTCTTGTTCTATAGCTTCTGCATCTGTCAGACCTTCTTCCTGTGCATCGACTTACAATTGTTGTCCTTGCTCCAAATAGACTGCTTGATAATCTCCCATACCATGACTTCGTTCTTCCCTTTCCTCTTCTGATCCACAGTCTGCTCCTACCCGCCTTCCATCTCTCAACATCATTCGTTTTGCCATTTTAATTGAGTATTAAATTTCTCAAATATAACCAAAATTTTTACAACGCCCCACGTTTTGGGTGACAATTATTAACTTATACTGTATTATTTATTAATTTATATATTCTTTTATTGTGAAATTTAAATGTAAATGTTTATTATTTAGAATTATTGTTTAGTTTGGCTAGCTCAGTTATTGTTTATTATATTGTTTTGTAACTATTATATATTTATTAATTCGGGAGCATGAAACCCTTTTATCTCTTTGAGTCCTGGCTTTTTATAATGTTGTATTTGTTTAAATAAATAGAAAACACTTTAATTTTAAATAGATTTAATTTGAAATTCATTATTTCATATTTGATAATAATAATTTGAGACGCCTATGGTTATATTATACCCACTTATTTATTTTAATAATTTCTTCAGTGCGCGTGCGTGAAAAAACTAGTCATGCATCTATATATGTACACATAGTTTGTTGACGATGCACACAAGTGAATGGTTCAAACACATAAAAGAATTTATATATATATCATACATATATATGATACAAATTGCTGTGGGAAGAAAATAGTTATATATATAGATAGAAATATAGGAATTATTTACAGATGGACATAGTTATTACATTAATAAAATTTCAAGCACCATATTTATGCGATTACAACATGGCGTAAGTACATATTTAATTTGTTTAAATTCGGCCTTTTTATTAATATTAACGATTTATGCAATTAATTAACTATATAAAGTCTGTTCTCTTTCTCTTTCAGATCGATCATATTCGCAAATGTTTATCAATTTATGAAATTAGGTACTTATTTGAGTATTTTGAGTTTTTGCTCTGATTATTGGCCAATAATATTTTAAACACACTGACCTGTTGTTCTTGAATTGGGATGAATGTCTCTGGACCCCAGGAATACTCCTCTGAAGCTCCACAAACCAAAATGATAAGAAATTTCGAAGATTCTTGCCGAAAAACTTGATATAATTAACTGTGAGTATTAATAAGATTGTTTTATAGTACTTTATAGTTTTAATTGTGTTAAACTGGGAATTTCTTGAAATTTCTGGAATATTATCACACACACTCCTCGCTTCTTGACACCAGCTTCCCTATTCCTCAAGCGTCCCCTCGATTCTCTACTTTTTTCAACAAAACATTCTTTTGTTTTCTTTTAGGTCAATATTTCAAAGTTTACTTGTTGATTCACAATTTCTTCTGTCATATTTTATAACCAATCAAATATTTTCCTTTGCAATCAAATTAATTGAAACTTCTTTCACCTATTAGAAAAATTTCATACATACACTCTTTTACATTATTAGTTCATTTATAGAGTTCCTATGAGTTTTTTTATCATACAAATAAATTAACGTTGGTTATACATAGATACATTTAAATGGTACAACATCCAATATTGTTATTGACAGTCTATCACTGTTACACTCATATTATTTATAAATATAAATTCTCTTATGTTATTTGTCTATACTGTTTGCATTATATTATTTATAATAAACTTTAACAAATTATTATTCATTGATTCAACGTTTATTTTATTTACCATATATCATTTGTCTATATGTCATTATTTGTTTATCTATGAAAATCTATTGAATTATATTCTATTTAATATTTGTATTTGTTTTTATTCTTAAATTAATTATTATAATGAATTAACTATAATAATATTTGTTTTCATTTCAGATGAACAGCTGATTATGTTATGGAAAATAATCTTCGTCTTAGGCAACTTTATTTACATCATTACATTGGTTAGGCAATCTCTATATTTTATGTTATTATTGAGGTAATTTCTCTATCTATTATATTGTTATAGACAATTATTTAATATATCTTTACTTGATATGTTGTTTAAATTAAGAAAAGTGTTTCCTTTTAACTTGTTTTCTTAAATTATATTATTTTCATATATTTTCATACTAGCAACATATTTTTATAGAACTAATTCTCTTACTATCTATGATATCTGGTTCAATATATATATATATATATATATATATATATATATATATATATATATATATATATTGAACTCATCATAAGAAGTATTAAAGAGAATAAGACACGGATATACCGAATTTGCACTTTTGTCAAGTAACAGGTGGAGATTACTTCCTTCAAACAGATAGAATCATCTTTTCTAATGGTAATAATATGAGAGAAATATATATCTCATATTGAATCGAACACCCATGATATCAATTATTCCGCATAACTACAGAAATACATAAGTAATATTGAAATTATTTACCTTGAATTCCAGAATGTAAACAATATCTTTCATAAATTTTAATCATATCCTTAGTAAATTATAAATTCACTTTCTTGTAACAGCACAAATAACAAATTGTATATAGCATGTAGAATATCCAACATTGAATCTGAAAAGAACATAAAATTATTATTAGACAATAATAAACAGAATATTTGATAACAATATACAAACAAAATTGCCATATTTATTTAAATGAAATAACAGAGGTGTCAATTGAAACTTCATGTCAGTTAGCACGGAATGATGATAGCAGAAATATATACAACCATAAAAATTTTTTATGTTTCTGTATTCGGAAAGCAATAAGGATATTTGAAAAAATATGGTAACTGAATTAAATAAGAGGCCAAGTTTATATGAGATAAATATTGAATAATGAATAAAAATTTTATTGGAAGGCATTGTAAAAAGTTTTCAAACGTTAATGATTGTAAATTTATTGATATTTGAATTTAATGTCGGATATATATAATCATTGTTTATAATTGTAAGGTGTATTTTTGAAGTATTTCACATGTAAATAGGTGTAATGAATTATTTTGAAATTTTACATGAACAGTAAATAACAATAGGAATAAGATAAAGACATTAAACGAAGTATTAAACATTGAATAGAAAAGATTATGATATATCTAGTAAGCTGTTAGTGTTTTGTTTGAAAATAAGAAAGCTAGCAACAACTAGTTTGTTGATTTAGGGAACAAAAGAGTTGGTGAGGTGATGCTAAAGGAAATGGACGCATGTAAGCAATTTTTATAAAATTTAATTAAAATCTTTGGAAATTATTAGAAATTAAAGTTAAAACATATTGCAAAAGCTAAATTATAACCTAAGAAACATTTCAAGAAGAAAATATCGTTAAATATTAGTAATTTGTAAGAAATACATGCAATTGATTTCAAGAAAGTAATCACATTATAGTATTAAATATTTCATCAAAACATTGATAATCTTAATAAAAACATTATGAGCCAAGTTTAACAGAAAAATTTAATAATATTACATCAACTTACCTGCTGTATAAACTATAGAGTTTGTTCTACAAGTTGAAGGAGATCCAGCTTCATTCCAGAGGAAAACACAGGAGTAGAGTGAACAAAAACTTCCCAGTGTTGTGATCAGGTGAGTGTTTAAATAATTTATCTGTTTAACATTTTAAATTCAGACATATATCACTAATTTGGCCAAATTTCACATTGATGTATAATAATATTCGGTATAAGTAATATATGTTGTATTAATTTTGTTTAACATAAGTTTTTCTTCACAGTTTATAATGCTTTTCACTTTTATGTTTGTTGGTAATTATAGTAACTAAATTTTGAGTCATCTAGTTTTATTTGCATGTCATCTGCTAAATATAGGAAGGCTTGATACCATAGGCGTCGCATTGATTTTAATAGGATATTTATAAAGTGCAAACTTCATATATTTTTAATTCAATCCGGAACCAAACGGGAGTATAGAAATCTCATGCTCTCCATTAAACCATTTAAAAGAATAAATAATATAAAACTTACCCTGAGCTAGCTATGCAATATTCAAAAATCATAGATAAATACAAATCATAGAAAAATAGATAAATAAATATAAACCATAAATAAAATATAAACATAGATAAACTTAATGAATGAATGAAAATTAATAATAATAGAGTATTAAAAATATATTATAATATATATATATATATATATATATATATATATATATATATAGATATATATGTATATATATATATATATATATATATATATATATATATATATATATAAATATATAAATTAATCAAAAAAGCGATAAACGCCTAAGATAGTTGCTGATCAATTAAGACACAAAAGGGCAAATACTATTGAGGTTAGCAGCAAAAGGAAAAGTGTACTCTTCTCAGATTTTATATATATGGAACAAGATAAATTATCAGTAAATGACAAACAATACATGAAAACCTAGAGCCAAATTTATTGCAAATTAATGAATAAATTTTTATCACTCCCCACATAGTATCGTTGAGTGAATATCTAAGGTAGGTATTCTATTATTATTGACACTTAATCATGACATTTTATTACCTTTTTCAATTTATTTTTACAATCAATGTGGTTTATGTAATTTAATTCTAATATTTATAAATACTCTTTTGATAATGCTCCTGAAATAAGAGCGAAATGTTAAGTTTATCAAATCTTTAAGAAAAGGTGTACAACTTGGGAGCAAGGATGTTAATTCTTGGTTATGCCGTACCGATGAAGGCTAATGAGCCAGAAACATGCATGTCTACGGTTACCACTCATTCTCTGTAACCTCTTTTGCGTGATATGCCCGCTATATATATATATATATATATATATATATATATATATATATATATATATATATATATATATATTATATATATATATCCTCCACCTCCACACCAAAACGTTGTTATGTCAGAACTAGAACAAGTTTTAAAAATCATTCCAAGTCCACGATTAATTTTAGGTGACTTTAACGCTCACAATCCCCTATGGGGATCAAACCACATTAATGCCAAAGGTAAATCAACAGAAAGGGTGATAAACTCCTCAAATCTCAACATCTTAAATGACAGAAGACCAACAAGACTCGACATACATACAGGCACCAGCTCAGCCATAGATATCACCTTAACGTGGAACGTAATACCATACTTATTTGGAAGTGATCATTTTTCCATAAGGATTTCATTTTCATCAAAATACTCTGAGAGTAATAGCTTACCAAACCCAAAATGGAACCTAAAAAATGCTAATTGGGAAAAATTCAATGAAACAATTGAAGCTAAGATTAATATTATAAAAGACATGCCAATTTCAAACGTAGAAAATCTTGTAGAGACCTTAGATCCATTGTCATAGAAGCGGCAATAACACACATCGGATATACTAAAATATTAATAAACCACAATCCGCTACCTTGGTGGAACAAAGACTGTCAAAATGCAATAAGAACATACAAATCCTCCTTTAACAAATATAAACGGAATATGACAACAGAAAATTTGATTGAATATAAAAAACAAAGAGCTCAAGCAAGATATATTATGAAAAAGAGCAGGCAAGAGTCATGGAATAAATTCGTCTTTACGATAACATCCTCAACTCCACTATCCTTAGTTTGGCAAAATATGCGGAAGGTGTATGGAACAGAATAATTCCCAAGAATTTCGTTCTCAGCTAAAAATATAACACTCTAATCACACATCCAATTGAAATAGCAGAAACATTAGCCTCACAATATGAACATAAATCTAATGATTCAAACTTTGATCCAACATTTATAGAGAATATAAAAAATATCAAAGAACAAAAATCAGATTTTACTGAAACAGAAACAAATCCTATCAACAGCATGTTCAGCCAAACAGAACTTTATGAAGCTCTGGGATCACACAAACATACTGCTCCTGGTCCAGATCAAATACCTGTAGTATTTCTACAAAAACTTTCAGATATCACCAAAAATTACCTATTAAAACTATACCACTACATTTGGACTAATAAAGTCTTTTCTTCAAGCTGGCGCGAAGCCGTGATAATTCCACTTCTCAAACCCGACAAAGCAAGAACCAAGCCAGATTCATATCGGCATATATCTTTAAATAACGTTCTATGCAAAATTATGGAAAAATGATCAATCGTAGACTGCGCTGGGTACTAAAACAAAATAACTTATTGATACAAGAACAAAGCGGATTTCGCCAAAATAGGTGCACAGCTGATAATCTGATAGAGCTAGAATCCGAAATCAGCGAAGGACTAGCCAATAAACAAGAATGCATAGCAGTATTCATGGACATCACCAAAGCATACAATATGGTTTGGAGGTACAATGTAACCTCAAAATTACACCAATGGGGCCTAAGAGGAAACATTCTATACTTCAATAACAATTTCCTTACAGAAAGATATTTCCAAGTAACAATAGATAAAAGCCTATCAGGTAAAAAATTACAGAAGAATGGGATTCCACAGGGGTCTACAATGAGCACCACCCTTTTTCCTATTGCTATCTCCGATATCATCGACAAAAGCTCTTCGTTGGTCAAAGGAAGACTGTAAGCCGATGATTTGGTACTGTTTGCAAAAGGGAGAAATATTATTACTACTCAAACGCTTATACAAACCGTTCTAGACAATCTAAGTAACGGGTCTAAGACCAATAGATTGAAATTTCTCAGAAACTAAAATAAAATGTATTCTCTTTTTTAGAAAATACATACAGGAAAGACCCGTACTAACCTTAAACGGTCAAAATTTAGAATTTGGAGAAAGTATAAAATTTTTGTGCCTGATTTTTGATAAAAAACTCACCTAAAAACAACATATTAATTACCTTAAGAGAGTCTGCCAAAATGGTCTAAATCTATTAAAAACAATTGCCAGCCATAAATGGGGCGCTGATTCTACATGTCTCATAAACCTATATAAGGCTCTTAAAAGATCAAGGATTGACTATGGTTCCATTGTCTAGGCATCTACTGAGAAAACAACTTCACGTATCGCAAAACTCTGCATTAAGAATCGCTACCGGCGCATTTCGGACAACGCCGATAGCAAGCCTTCACTGTCTCACTGCAGAACCACTCCTCCGACTTCAAGAACCCAACTGAGTATGACCTATGCAACATCAGTTTTATCAAATAAAAATTATCCCGTTAACCGCAACATTTGAACAGATCGCTTTAAAAACTTATTCCAAAACAAGCAGACAACTATCAACTTCTACGAAAGAATTCGCCAATACACGAACACCCTAGATTTCTTCCCAATTAATATAATAACCACTCCTCCTTGAATAATCCCTATTCCTACCATTAACGTAAACATGAGTTCGTTTAAAAAGGAAGAAACAAACCATTCTCTAATAGTACTATCATTTCGTACCCGTATGGAAGAAAGCTTCAAAGAATACTATGTTGTGTACACCGACGCATCCAAAACAACTAATGGCCTAGGAGCAGCAGTAATACTATCAAATGAAAATTACACGTTGAAACTATCTACACATAATATTGTCCACACTGGACTGGAGAACTATATGCTATATTACAAGCACTAATCATCGCCAGAAGATATCAATATATATGAGCTCTATCCACACCATTCAACAACTTTATCCCAAACATCCACTAGGTCTCCCCATTTAAGCTGAATCATACCTTCTCCACCAAACTAAGGCAGACGTCCATATTATTTGGGTCCCATCGCATAGTAACATTCCAGGAAATGAAAAAGCGGACCAGTGTGCCAAAGAAGCAGCAACGATGCAGTAATGGTGGGCGAAGTGATAGTCACTGACTAAAGCGTTATTCAAAACAAAAGTTCAGTGCGAGTGGCAAAGTGAATGGAACAAATCGCAGTCAATATTAAAAACCATCAAACGATGCGTTAAACCGTGGAAAAGCAATTTCAAAAGTCGTGCGGATCGGATAAAAATCGATCGCCTAAGACTAGGCCACACTAAAGTAACACACTCATACCTATTTGTCCGAGGAAATCCACCGATATGTGAAACTTGTAATACAAATCTAAATGTACAACATTTATTGTTGTACTGTCAAAAGTACATAAACGAAAGACTACTTAACAAATGTTCAAACAAAATAATCTCCTTATTAAATGAAAATTGTAATATTACAAACATAATTAAGTATCTATAGGACACTAATTTGTAAACTGACATGTCGCTAATAACCTTTGAAGTTGATGCGACAATAAACAAAACAAAACAGAGAAAAAATTCGATCTTAGTGATGGAGGAGTTATAGTACTAGAAATTTCTATAAATAAATAAGAATTTTATGTTACTGTAAATAAGATAGGAAATGCAAAGTTAGCATATACGTTAATATATATAGAAATGTTTTTTAAAATAGCGTCGTTATAGTTGTTAAGCTTGGTAGTTAGTTGGCTAAAGTCGTTGTTTAATTCTAACATTGTCGGTTGATCATTAGCTTTGTAGCAAGTATTGTAATTCTAATTATATTGTTTTTAGTAATAGTTCTCAGTGTTAAAAAGTTATAATTAGCACGTAAGCTTTTAATGGAATGATCTGATTTTTTAATGATACTTCTAGCTTAACCGGAAGTTGGGACAACTTTTTTATTTTAAATGAAAACCTCCCATTTTTTCGATATTATGCTTCAGCAATAAATTCCCTTTGAAATGATGATTCATAAGTGTATATACAATTTGTCATAGCTGAAAACTAGACTAACCTTATTTTTTAAAAGATAATTTCCGAATTTTCTCCAGGTTATTCCAGTGGACTCATTAAAAAATAACCCGTATGACCTCCCTCGCATCATACTCGTAAAATCTCATATCCTTTCATTAAAAACTTTAATTTGTAGGTAGACCTACTTCTCGTGACACCCGGTATATAGTTCTGTACTGAAATTATATGATTTCGAATATATACAGCTAAGGACATTTTTGCAAAAAGCTGAATTTAATTTAGCTACAAGTATATTTTGTTGTTTATAAAGATAATTTATCGGAATTTTATGAATATGAATTATTAGATCTGAAATATGTAACAAAACGTTTTCCTGGCATCTTGAAGAATATTTGCAGTTCTGGACAAACCCCTATATTTTGCACAGTACATTTCACAACTTTCGAGTTACAAAAACTCTTTTCTCACAAAAAAACACCTAACAATTCCACAGAAGTAGAAACACCCGCTATACGATTGTATGAGTTTAACAGTGTTAAAGCCTAGTAAATACAACTTAGTAGTTTCTAAAATAGAATTGAATCAATGGGTAGCTGGATGTTCCCATTTTAGAATATAGTATTTTGAGTTACTGAACTTTAATACAGTAATATTTCAAAAATGTTGAAGTTACTAAAAATTGGGGTTTTGTATATCTGGTGGTATATCTGACAAAAAGGAGTTTTATGTACTACTAGCTGACCCGACAGACTTCGTCCTGTCAAAAAGATTTGTAATGTGGCAGTTTTTTTGCCTACGTATTTAAAAAAATTCTCCTGAACAGAACCGTCACCCTGGTGATAGGGCGTTGTGAATAAAAAATAATTAAATAAAACATATATAAGGATTTAAAAGTAAGTAATCGCTTTATTGTTAATCATGTGAATCATAATTATTATTATTATCATTGTAGTGCTTTGTGGTATACGATGTTTTTTGTTTGATTACCTGGCGCATAAATAAACAAATCTGATGGTTTTCCAACACGGGAACAGGCAACATACAATTGACCATGTGAGAAACATGGGTTTTCTAAATTAATACCACAAACACTTAATGATTGCCCCTGGGACTTGTTTATAGTCATAGCAAAAGCAAGCCGCACTGGAAACTGTAGTCGTTTAAACTCAAATGGCACATCAGTCGGAATCATTGGGATGCGCGGTATGAGAACATCTTCTCCTTTATACTTTCCTTTGAGTATAGTTGCTTCTATCACATTGTTTAGTAATTTTTTTATCGCTAACCGTGTACCGTTGCAAAGACGCGGTTGGTTGATATTTCGCAACATTATAACCACCGATCCAACCTTTAAGTGTTTTATCAGCTCTGATTACAATTTTGTGATTATCGGATGGCATCAGATCCAGGGCAGTTTTAAACAATATAATCAATTGATTGTGTTGATGAAATAAAGTTTGTAATTGTTCTACAATAGACCTCTTTACTAAATTGTTATGTGCACAACGCAGATCAATTTCTTGTGGTGAATTGCCCATAAAATAAATTTGCAGGAATTTGTTGTCGCTATCTGACACTGGTAACAGTGAACCTGCTCTGTGATATATTTGCCCTTGTATCTGTAAATAAAAAAAAATATTATGGTGTGGTATAAATTAATGGATTGTCAGTGATCAAACTTAAATAATATTTGATCTTAAAAAGTATATATTTAGTTTTAACTAATATCTATCAAATATAAAATATAATAAAAGTGTCACTGAAACTGAATCACCATATAATATGATGACTAAGTGATATATTAGTGATTAAGAAATTGAAGATTAGTGACACATCTTAACTTTGCTGACAGAAAATTTTGTTCGCTAAAATAATTATGAGTAACTGCTATAATACATACCTTGAAAGTTGGCATAAAATTTTCCCGAACTACATTTGTTGCCCCAAATGAAGTCATTTGAAAGCAATTGTTATATTGTTGGATATGTGTCAAAAAGTGTATAGAATCTGTTCCTATTCCTGAAACCAATGAGTACAATGGTTCTGGTGGTGGATCCAATGGTATCAATTTTACTTTACCATTTGCGCAACACAATCCATTGGCTTCGTTTTTGTATTTTAATGCCTTACAGTGTGAGCAAACCGAGTTCATAGAACCAATAACAACACATTGGTAGTTACTGTAGTCAATTGACACATCGTAACTGAAAGCAGCTCGATTCAAACTTGCGCGATTATTAGTTGAATGTCGCCCTCTCGCTTCACGCGTTTGTGATATCCGAATTCTTTCACGTTCATTTTCGTCGTCACGTTCTTGTGCAGTACGATTAGATCGGTAAATAGCTTGGTTTGTAGCATTTCTGGTTCTTCTACCTAAATTGCTTCGTCTTATAGGAGGCATATCAAATATAAATTATTTTTTCACTAATCACGAACTAAACAAACACTAACTAAGTAAACACTCTGCACAAAACACGATATACGAATTTGTTTCGTGTATCAGTTGACAATTAAACTCCTCCAACTATGTATTCTGTGCTCCAACGCACACACGCACATTGTTTTGATAGATATGATCTTTGACGTTAGGAACACACCTACATTGCTTAGACAACAGTGAGTGCTTGTAATTTAATATGAACTTTATACCATAGCAATGAAGCTCAAATTGACTACGTTTTAGTTACAAATCATTTGTATGGGAAAAAGAAAAGGGCTATTTTTAGGGTTTTTCCAGCAATAATTCTAATTTTTCTCGCCGTAAAAACCATCCTTGAACTTCAACGAACATTTTAAAAAAAGATTTGGCCAAATTGGTCGAGGCGTTGTTGAGTTATGCGCTTACCAACACATTTTGCGATTCATTTTTATATTATAGATTTGAAAAATCAGGAAATTCTGAATCAATATATGCGTATATAGTTGAAACTTATTAACTTTAGTTACTAGGTTTTAACAAAGCACGGGAAACAGATGTATCTGTACATATCTAAATAGTTGCATTGTGATGTACTAGGGTATCCAAAACAATATGGTGAATATCCTTTATGAAATGGTCAGAGGTATAATCAAAGATTCAGTGTGTTTAAAAAGAAAAATAAATTCATAATTTCCTGAACCAAAAACATTTCATGAAAATTTATTTTCCTACCAGAGATATTATTTCTCATAGATTGAAAGCTTTGAAGAAATTTTTTACCAGATATGAGAGTAATTTATGAATTCATTTTTGTTGAAAACGCCTATTTATAATCACAATATGCTTTGACCTACATCTTATTATCCGTCAATAACAGGATTAGGAGCGTGATCGTATGAAGTGATAGGAAGGCGTATTGACGGAAAATCTTGTCAAAATAAATATATTCAAAAAGTTTCCTAATTGAATCACACTGTTTTGAATTACTTAAAGTCTAGTTAAACAAGCAATTTTCTCAACAGAAAATGATGGTAGCTAGAGGGAAATGCGATACGTCAACGACTTTTTATTTTCGGAAAATACTCGTTTTATTTCTTAACATAGTTTCATTCTAAATTCATTTACTCCAGCGTTTTCCATCTCATTTCAGTCATTCTAATCAATAGGTGTTCCCAATGCTCACAAAACAGGCGCTTATTTTAATGAGCACCTCAAATCTCTTACCGCTAACTATTTGTTCAGTTCAAAACACGAAACAGACGCGAGGACTAAATCTGGATTAAATGCTAGATGGATAGCTGTTCTTGATTCATAGATTTTTGTCTTGGTGTCCTGACACAAAGGTATTGTTCTGACAAAACAGCACTTTTGTCTGCGCCAAATTTGATTGATTCTGCTTCGAATAATTATTGAGTCCACTCAAAAGTTTTGCTTAATATTCTTGGTTTGTCCATTCTTAAAGTGATTTGCAACATATAGAGAGGGAGAATATTATTGTGGGCGATTTGTCATTCAATTTTAAGACAAGAATTACAAACAAAAACATGTGCTGACGTGCGAGTCTTGTAGTTCATGAGGTTCAATTCAAAACGTGCACTACCAGCTAAAATACAAGCGTCCGCTCGACGTCTTATAGATAGCTAAATACGTTCGGAATATACAGGTGTGTTGTTAATCCCATTACAACCAGGGCCGGCTCAAGGCGGTAAGCAAAGGATGCACCGCATCGGGGCGCCTCTGGCTAGGGGCGCCAGACGCCAGACGATAAATATACTTTGTAAATTATAGATTATAGATACAATTTTAACGCAATAAAAAAAATATTGAATTTTCATTATACGAGCAGATAATAAAATTAATTTTTTATGTGTGAATGTACTCGTATGTGTAATGTTTATTATTTAGCACAAGCCTTCTAAATGTAGGTAGTCGCAACATTTTGTTTGGTAATTTTTTTCCTACAACTTGACCGTATTCCTTGTCGGCTTGTTTAATATCTTATTCACAATTCCAAGAAACATATTTCAAGTGTTCATCTGGCATCTGGCAACAAAAAATCAGAAACAAAATTTAAGATCCTCCTTCATTTGAAATCTTCGGTTTTTACCTACATTCATTCACTGTGTAGTATTAGTAGCAACAGTATTATTTCAAGTTGTGTGTTCCATTTTAACATTAACGAAATTATATTATTTTCGTTTTCAAAGGTTAGTCAAATTTTTGTTAGAAAATTCAAGTTTATTGGACGCTAAACGCCAGACAATAATTTTAGATGATGGTCAAACAAATGATTAATTATTTAAAGTAGAAAGTATTTAATTTTAATCTAAATAAACCTACAATAAATTATCCTTTGCTAATTTGTTACTAATTTCAAACTTTTGATGGAACTAATTTTCTTTAAAATATAAAAAATTATTTTTGTTAATTTGCCTCACGGTTATAATGAATTAGAATTCAGTTTTGGAATATAACTATAAATAGTTATATCTGTATTTTCTTGGAGTTTGCATGTTTATAATTAAAATAACATAATATATTGTGAATAAAGAAATTCCGTTGTGGATTTGCGATAATAAATTTAAAAGGATATAAAATCTTCTAATAAAATGAATCCCCATTATGATTGAATTTGTTTTATATTATGAACTATTTTGATCTGACTGTACGTGATTTTCGATTCACACTGGTTTAGTAAAGTTTCAAAACGTAAATATTTTAAAATATGTAGAGTGCATCGAGTAGTGAGATAATTAATTATTTTTTTTTAGTTTTTCTTGAAAAAATGGAAAAAAAGAAACTCGAGAAAGAAAAATGAAGGGGTCAACTCCACAAATTTTTCAAAAAGCAAAACATCGGCGACATTTCTTTATCTGCAAATAATAGTAGAGATCCTGATCCTGATTCATGTCTAGCGCCTTTTGAAGCAACCGTTGATTCATCTTTATCAACTTCATCACATCAACAAGGTGATCGATCCACAAGCACACCTGTTACGTTATAAATTAGCACTAGAATCAAACTACCCCTACCTGAGCCATCAGAACACAATACCTTACTTTAAAACATTTATTCAGTTGAACTCAACAACATTAAGTAATTATAAAAAGGTTATTTCAGTCTTATATCTTCGTAAATTTTTATTTTCATCCTTCAGAAGGCCCGCTGGCATATTTATCGAGTCTAATCACCTGAAAAGAAATAATATTTAGCTCCAGATGTCTACGAAATTATGTATATTTTTAGTTAAGTATTTCGCATTGGAACATTGTATGAGTATTCTGACCCAAAAATAAAAATGCATGACGACTTACCTCATTTCTATGTGCATTCCCAGTCATCGTCGATAAATATTCTGAACTATATTATAATTAAAATATTTGTAAACAGTATAAACTTTCCCATAACCAATAAAGTAGTCAGCTGTTGTTTGACATACATCGGCTCTACCATAGAGTAATTCCGATACCGAACTGTGCACGATTTGCCATAGAGTGCTACGACTTCGTGCAATGGAACTGTTCGTGGAGTCACAGAACCGTTCCTGAATTTGTAAATATTTGTTAAACTATGATATTGTACCATTGTATCGTTACTATTTATAGATTATGTTAGTTAAGTTATTTTAAGTTCTCTTCCTGTAGTGGGATTGATGGATAGGATAATACGGTAGCGCCCTCTGGTGTTAGAGGATTAATTTCCCAGGTGTCATATTCGAACATCTCAATCTTGGAATTTCCGTTTTTGACCTTCGTTGAACTCGTGTTACAGCTGATTTCATAAGGACCACTTGTGGATTTGTAGAATCTTTGATTATTCTGATCATCCTTAATTGGGAACGCTTCTACAAATCCGAATTATATAGTGACAGATTGATTAGTCATTTTGAAGTGAATATTTGTAATCTGAAACTAAAAACTCGCTAGAGGATTTTTGGTGGTTATGAAATTGAGTGTGCTGTTAGGATAACCGAATACCAGGTATGTTTCAATGCACTATTGAAATTATCTCATCTATTTTCTTAGTCTTGGTATTATCTCCGTCAATTCTACAACCTATTTTATTATTGCTAGATCTGTAAGAGATAAGAAAGGCCCTTAGTCACTCGTCAAGTCCCAGTGAGACTTCTACGCTGAATACCATACCATCACTGCGTACGAATTAAGAACAAAAAAAACTCCTTGGCCAGGGTAAGATTTCATTTATATTCTATATATTTATATAAATATTATCATAGAATTTTCACCTGCATTAGTATTTTGAATTAGGTAAATAAAAGTCTGCTCGTTGTGGCAGCTGATAAGAGTTATCATTTGCATAAATATATCTTTGTATTTTGTTGTACCGGATGTCCCACGATAGATACATCCATCTCAGGGTAGCCTAATTTTTGGGAGACTGGGTTTTATCGATAATTTCAACTTGATACTTCTTGACAGGGGGTTTTCCTAATTCACTACTTAATATTTCGGCCTATCTTAAAATTTGTTCATATTACTTAATTAATAATTTTGCTCTATAGTTAAAGCGTGATAATTATTGTATTCAATTTCATAATTATTATTGTATATGGTTATACCGGGGTATAGATATTTGGGTCCACTTGTTCTCATATACCGGGGGTACCCGAACATATTTTGCTCTATTATTATTTTCTGTACTTTTCTTAGGTTAAATATACAGGGGTAATAAAATTAGTTAATTTATATCAGTTGGGTGGGGGGTGAATATCTTTCAGTTTATTTGATTCTGATGAAGTATTTCCTCCTCAGGGTTTTTTTTTGTAACGGAATTCAATCTCAACGACGGATGATTGCACAGAATGTACCATCCCAAGAAGTTATAGTTTCTTGTACGGAAAATCGTTCTGAACGACGGATTTTCCCCAAACTTGTCCATCTCTAGGATAATTGTACAGGATGTCCCATGTGACGAAGTTACAGTAAGGACTACATGTATCGCCGTTGGAATCACGCAAGTTTTTGATGCTTATTGTATATTTGCTATTATTATCGCTTGTTTATTCTTTCGCTTTCTCAAAAATTGCTAATGCTTAAATCTAATGATTATCTTCTCAATTTGTTTGTATTTTGGTTGTAAGCGGGAATTAAATAGCACTTCAATTAATCGTATGCGCACGCGCCAGAGCTCTCGCGACGCTTATCTTGCCACCTTTACTGCTGCTTTAATTTCTGCGGGTTAGTTAGATTAGCGTACTGATTATTTTCTTACGATTACCTATAGATGGTGATGGAATTCACATATGTTTATGGCGTAAGTATCCAGTAATTTTTGTACGACTACACTATAGCCGATACCTGTTCAATTCGCTTACTATTTGCTTCGCTTGCTTCTAGCATTTTATCTTATGGGTTATTTGTATATATGTTTTGGAAGTATTCAGTATTTTGTTAATAATATTACTAGTTGGTATTGATTAATTAGTTAGTGCTTATTGTTTGCAACTGATTCCGTAACGGTGATCTTTTTTTTTTGCTAACGGCTTATGTATTTTTAGACTTGCATGATGCTTACGCTTACATAATGTTTATGCTTGCATAATGTTTATACTTATATAATATTCACGCTTACATAATGATCATGTTTATATAATGCTTATGCTTACTCATTTATTTTATCCTTGTTAAATGTTCAATGATGCTGAATTGCTTATGGCTATCAATTGCTTGAGCAAGATTCAATTAACCGATTTGTCATAGGATCTAGGAAGACGTTGCTGCTGTTATTATTATTTTTTTTTTATATATTTCTTCATTGTTCTCCCAGGACCATTGAATAAATCATTTTGGGTACTTTATCTTTTATTTCAACATTAGTTGGTAAGTTGGTAATGTTGCTAGTCACTTAGGGTGTTTGTAGGATATGACTTACCTGGCGCCCATTAAGAACTTTTAAATTTGCTAATTTGGTTAACCCACCCCATCTCCACTGTTTAGCTTAGTCGCGCAAATGCCCATCTGTCTTGATTTTAGTCGACAGATGATTTAGTGCCCTCGTGTGATTTCAGAGGTTTCAATTTGGCGCCCAACGTGGGGCCATTGTGATTGTGATTTTTTTTTTAGGAAAGCTGAATTTTTTTTTCTGGTCGTTTTTCATTAGAATTACGGTAAGCATAATCATGTCTAGGAAAATGTTAGTTAACCGTTTGAGTCAAGATGAGCTTATTTACGAGCTCAAAGTTAGAGGAATTGCTACGGGTACCGTGGATGACATGCGTCATTCTCTGACAATGGCGATTAGATTGGAGAAGAGTGGTGGCAGCATGAAGTATCCAATGTACCCATTCACAGTTGAAGAGGACATTGCAGCGGTGACAGCGAAGTTGGATGAGTTGGACCCTCTCATTGATACCTTCAATGATTCAGCGAGTAGCAATGCATTTGCTAAACTTCAATCGAAGATTTCTCATCTTCTGAATCGATTGGATAACATTAGTGCAGAGGAAGCTGACGAGAAGCCAACACTGCTGGCCAAGGCCCTCTTGTTATTGGATAGATTGCAACGGAAGGCAGAAGAGTTCCAGAAGACACAAGATATTCCACCTCTCCTCACTCTCTTGGGAAATAGTAGTTTTGGGGAATCTCTTTCTCCACAAAGAAGATCTTCTCTCGTCCCACCCACTCAAGCACCGACGTTGAATGTTAAGCCAGTCCTTCCTATAAAATGGGATTGTAAATTTTCGGGAGATAAAAAGGGTATGTCCTTGAGTGCTTTTTTGAGCAGGATCGAGGAATTGCGTGTAGCTCGACATGTAACGAAAGAAATGTTGCTCGATTCTGGAATTGATTTATTTACGGGTAGGGCGTATCAATTTTATTTAGCGTATCGAAATGATGTAACGACTTGGGATGAATTTGTTGCACTTCTTAGAGAAGAATATCTTTCTTCGAATTATAACGAAAAGTTATTTGAGGAGATCAGAAAACGTACTCAGGGTCCCGATGAGTCCATTGGCATTTATTTAGCGGTCATGTCTGGTTATTTTAGCAGATTGACTTGCCCAATTTCAGAAGAAACGAAACTCAAGATACTTTTGAGGAATATTGCCCCTCTCTACCAAACTCAGTTGGCTCTTATTGACGTGACTTCGATCAATCAGCTCCGAGACCTAGGTAGGCGACTTGAAGCTAGGAAGGAAGCTATTGATAGTTTTTCAGCACCAGTAAAACGATCTAATATTCTTGAGCCTGATTTGGCCTATGTACATGTAGATAGTGACGTTATTGATAGCTGTCAGGCATCGACTTCAAGTGTTGACGGGTTGTCGGAAAGGTCACGTTCAGAAAAGCTTTGTTTCCGATGTAATAAACCAGGCCATAGAGCAGTTGGTTGTTTGATGAAGTCTGCTGATTTACATTGTTATAGGTGTAAAAAGAAGGGATTTACTGTTCGATCTTGTCCTGATTGTTCGCCAAAGGGAAACGGACCCCGGCGCACTTAAAAGGTCGAGGTAGGTGCGTCGACCGAGATCACTCGATCGACAAAATCCAAGTCATTCTTGATTATGTCTTGGACCACACTAAAGGAGATGAACGTCCTTATTTGCGTGTTGATATATTAGGGAAGTCATTATTAGGCCTGTTGGACTCTGGAGCATCCCGGACTATACTCGGTGGAAGAGGTTTTGAGATTATCCGTGAACTAGGATTGCCAATTGATAGCTTGAGAGCGACTCATTGCACTGTAGCTAGCGGTGACCGTGTACGGAGTATAGGAGTTGTGGACCTGCCCATCACATTGGCAGGACATGTGAAGCTGGTGGAGGCTATGGTTATTCCTGAAATACCTCACCTTCTCATACTTGGAATAGATTTTTGGAAGTATATGGGAGTGGTGCCTGATCTGCGCCGCGATGAGTGGCATTTTTCTCATGAGCCAGTAACGGTCAATGCTGTTGAGCATGTTACTAGTTCAGCCTTGTTGACACCGCTGAATAAGTTGCGACTTCAAGCAGTCATCGACCGTAACATAGCACTGATGGGAACAAAGTTGGGCTGTACAAACAGGACCGAGCATGTCATTGAGACTGATAGTCCTCCAATAAAACAACGTTACTATAGAGTGAACCCTATCGTTCAACAACAGATCGACGCAGAACTTGAGGAAATGTTGAAGCTGGGAATTGTGGAACCTTCCAATAGTCCTTGGTCTTCGCCCATACTTTTAGTCAAGAAGAAGGATGGGACGTTTAGATTCTGCGTTGACTACCGTAAATTGAACTCAGTAACTGTTCGTGACAGCTACCCACTTCCTCTTGTGTCCGATACCTTGGATAAACTTCGTGACGCTCAGTTTATGTCCAGTTTGGATGTGAAGTCTGCCTATTGGCAAGTGCCAATGGCAGAATCGTCAAAGAAATATACGGCATTCACTGTTCCTAATCGTGGTTTATACCAGTTTCGAAGGATGCCGTTTGGACTCCATAACGCCCCAGCTCGGTGGCAGAGGCTTATAGATGATGTGTTGGGTCGGGATCTCGAACCGCATGTTTTTGTGTACCTAGACGATGTGGTTATCGTGAGTCAAACTTTCGAACATCACCTGACCATCTTGGATGAAGTGTTTCGTCGACTCAGGGAGGCAAATATTACCGTTAGTATTGACAAGTGCCAATTTTGCCGTCCCGAGATGAAATATCTTGGTTACGTGGTGGACCGTAATGGATTACACGTCGACCCTGATAAGGTGAAAGCCATGTTGGAAATTCCGTCTCCAACTAATGTAACGGAAGTTCGTAGAATTGTCGGTACTTTCTCATGGTACCGTAGGTTTGTCCCAGACTTTTCGTCAATCTTGGCTCCCATTACGGCTCTGCTGAAGAAGAGTACCAAGTTTACGTGGACAGACGAATGTGCTAGATCCTTCCGAAAAATGAAGGAGTGCTTGGTAGCGGCTCCAATCCTATGTTGTCCGGATTATTCGAAGCCTTTTGTGGTGCAAACTGATTCGTCTGGGTATGGCATTGGTGCGGTCTTGTCACAGCCTTACCCTGAAGGCGATAAGGTAATTTCGTACTTGAGTAGGTCTCTCACGAAACAGGAGAGAAATTACACGACCACAGAGAGGGAGTGTCTTGCCGTCCTTTGGGCTGTGGAAAAGCTTAGGCCATATATTGAAGGAGTGTCCTTCACGGTAATAACCGACCACTACAGCCTTCTATGGCTTCATAATCTCAAGGATTTGAACGGCAGACTCGCACGTTGGGCAGTGAGACTTCAACAATACAGTTTTAAGGTAATTCACCGAAAAGGGAAGGATAACGTAGTCCCAGATGCTCTATCTCGATCGGTGCCTATTGTAGATTCAATTTCCGTCAGCTTTGATCCTCAGCCGACTTTTGAAAGTATTGACGGTGATAGGTGGTATAAATCAATGAAGGAAAAAGTTCAGAAAAATCCCTTGAAGTTTGCTAATTGGAGGCTATCTGATGGGAAGCTTTGGAAGCATGTCAAGCCTGATTACCCCGATTTGTCGCCACATGCCGACTCCTGGAGGTTAATTGTACCCAAAGGTGATCGGCGGAATATTATTGTTGCTGCTCATGAACCTCCTACTAGTGGCCATACTGGTGTGTTCAAGACCTTTGCTCGGGTCGCGAATCGATTTTATTGGCCTAAGATGCGAAGTGACGTTGCTAAATATGTCCGTCATTGTGGCGTATGTGCAAGTTATAAGGTGTCCCAGGGTCGACCGGTTGATAAGATGGTATCGCACCCTAAAGTCGACCGACCGTGGGAGATGATCTCCACGGATCTTGTTGGTCCACTTCCAAGGTCGAAGAAGGGAAATAATTACATGTTGGTGGTGACTGATTACCTAAGTAAGTTTCCTCTCATATTTCCTTTGAGACGGGCCACAACCGAGGCTATCATTAGTAAAATTGAAAGCCATGTTTTTCTGATGTTTGGTGTTCCGAGAGTCATAATATGTGATAATGGCCCTCAGTATCGTAATAAGAAGTTCCTTGAGTTCGCTGGTCGTTATAGTTCTCAAATTAAGTTCAGCGCCTCTTACAACCCAAGAGCGAATCCGACAGAAAGGATCAATCGTACTCTCAAGACGATGTTGGCAATGTATGTTTCCGACAATCATAGATGTTGGGACGAGAAACTTGATGAGATAGCTTGCGCTATCCGCAATTCTAAGCACGAAGTCACTAAGCTGACTCCGTATTTCGTGAACTTTGGTAGGAACATGGTTCTATCTGGGGACGATTATGTACAGGGTATTCCTCCTGGGGAGGAGAATGATACTCAGACTGGGCTAAGCACGAGGAATGAAATTTTTTGTAGAATGTTTCAAGATGTAAGGAAACGGTTAGAACTCGCTTCTAAGAAAAGTTGTGATAAGTACAATCTCAGGCGGCGTCATGAGGAGTATCTGCCAAATCAGTTGGTGTGGAAGCGTAATTATGTTTTGTCAGACGCTTCCAAGTATTTCAGTAAAAAATTGGCTCCGAAGTATGTAGGTCCCTTTTACGTTAAGAAACGTATATCGCCTTGGACATATGAATTGCGGGATGCTGCTGGTAATTCAAAGGGTTCCTGGCATGTGAAAGACTTGAAACCATCGCTTCAAGAAGAGTGAAGTCTTGAATGATTCAAGTGAAATTTACGGGGTAAATTTCTTCAAGAAAGGGGGGGATTGTTACGTTATAAATTAGCACTAGAATCAAACTACCCCTACCTGAGCCATCAGAACACAATACCTTACTTTAAAACATTTATTCAGTTGAACTCAACAACATTAAGTAATTATAAAAAGGTTATTTCAGTCTTATATCTTCGTAAATTTTTATTTTCATCCTTCAGAAGGCCCGCTCGCATATTTATCGAGTCTAATCACCTGAAAAGAAATAATATTTAGCTCCAGATGTCTACGAAATTATGTACATATTTAGTTAAGTATTTCGCATTGGAACACTGTATTCTGACCCAAAAAGAAAAATGCATGATGACTTACCTCATTTCTATGTGCATTCCCAGTCATCGTCGATAAATATTCTGAACTATATTATAATTAAAATATTTGTAAACAGTATAAACTTTCCCATAACCAATAAAGTAGTCAGCTGTTGTTTGACATACATCGGCTCTACCATAGAGTAATTCCGATACCGAACTGTGCACGATTTGCCATAGAGTGCTACGACTTCGTGCAATGGAACTGTTCGTGGAGTCACAGAACCGTTCCTGAATTTGTAAATATTTGTTAAACTATGATATTGTACCATTGTATCGTTACTATTTATAGATTATGTTAGTTAAGTTATTTTAAGTTCTCTTCCTGTAGTGGGATTGATGGATAGGATAATACGGTAGCGCCCTCTGGTGTTAGAGGATTAATTTCCCAGGTGTCATATTCGAACATCTCAATCTTGGAATTTCCGTTTTTGACCTTCGTTGAACTCGTGTTACAGCTGATTTCATAAGGACCACTTGTGGATTTGTAGAATCTTTGATTATTCTGATCATCCTTAATTGGGAACGCTTCTACAAATCCGAATTATATAGTGACAGATTGATTAGTCATTTTGAAGTGAATATTTGTAATCTGAAACTAAAAACTCGCTAGAGGATTTTTGGTGGTTATGAAATTGAGTGTGCTGTTAGGATAACCGAATACCAGGTATGTTTCAATGCACTATTGAAATTATCTCATCTATTTTCTTAGTCTTGGTATTATCTCCGTCAATTCTACAACCTATTTTATTATTGCTAGATCTGTAAGAGATAAGAAAGGCCCTTAGTCACTCGTCAAGTCCCAGTGAGACTTCTACGCTGAATACCATACAATCACTGCGTACGAATTAAGAACAAAAAAAACTCCTTGGCCAGGGTAAGATTTCATTTATATTCTATATATTTATATAAATATTATCATAGAATTTTCACCTGCATTAGTATTTTGAATTAGGTAAATAAAAGTCTGCTCGTTGTGGCAGCTGATAAGAGTTATCATTTGCATAAATATATCTTTGTATTTTGTTGTACCGGATGTCCCACGATAGATACATCCATCTCAGGGTAGCCTAATTTTTGGGAGACTGGGTTTTATCGATAATTTCAACTTGATACTTCTTGACAGGGGGTTTTCCTAATTCACTACTTAATATTTCGGCCTATCTTAAAATTTGTTCATATTACTTAATTAATAATTTTGCTCTATAGTTAAAGCGTGATAATTATTGTATTCAATTTCATAATTATTATTGTATATGGTTATACCGGGGTATAGATATTTGGGTCCACTTGTTCTCATATACCGGGGGTACCCGAACATATTTTGCTCTATTATTATTTTCTGTACTTTTCTTAGGTTAAATATACAGGGGTAATAAAATTAGTTAATTTATATCAGTTGGGTGGGGGGTGAATATCTTTCAGTTTATTTGATTCTGATGAAGTATTTCCTCCTCAGGGTTTTTTTTTGTAACGGAATTCAATCTCAACGACGGATGATTGCACAGAATGTACCATCCCAAGAAGTTATAGTTTCTTGTACGGAAAATCGTTCTGAACGACGGATTTTCCCCAAACTTGTCCATCTCTAGGATAATTGTACAGGATGTCCCATGTGACGAAGTTACAGTAAGGACTACATGTATCGCCGTTGGAATCACGCAAGTTTTTGATGCTTATTGTATATTTGCTATTATTATCGCTTGTTTATTCTTTCGCTTTCTCAAAAATTGCTAATGCTTAAATCTAATGATTATCTTCTCAATTTGTTTGTATTTTGGTTGTAAGCGGGAATTAAATAGCACTTCAATTAATCGTATGCGCACGCGCCAGAGCTCTCGCGACGCTTATCTTGCCACCTTTACTGCTGCTTTAATTTCTGCGGGTTAGTTAGATTAGCGTACTGATTATTTTCTTACGATTACCTATAGATGGTGATGGAATTCACATATGTTTATGGCGTAAGTATCCAGTAATTTTTGTACGACTACACTATAGCCGATACCTGTTCAATTCGCTTACTATTTGCTTCGCTTGCTTCTAGCATTTTATCTTATGGGTTATTTGTATATATGTTTTGGAAGTATTCAGTATTTTGTTAATAATATTACTAGTTGGTATTGATTAATTAGTTAGTGCTTATTGTTTGCAACTGATTCCGTAACGGTGATCTTTTTTTTTTGCTAACGGCTTATGTATTTTTAGACTTGCATGATGCTTACGCTTACATAATGTTTATGCTTGCATAATGTTTATACTTATATAATATTCACGCTTACATAATGATCATGTTTATATAATGCTTATGCTTACTCATTTATTTTATCCTTGTTAAATGTTCAATGATGCTGAATTGCTTATGGCTATCAATTGCTTGAGCAAGATTCAATTAACCGATTTGTCATAGGATCTAGGAAGACGTTGCTGCTGTTATTATTATTTTTTTTTTATATATTTCTTCATTGCTCTCCCAGGACCATTGAATAAATCATTTTGGGTACTTTATCTTTTATTTCAACATTAGTTGGTAAGTTGGTAATGTTGCTAGTCACTTAGGGTGTTTGTAGGATATGACTTACCTGGCGCCCATTAAGAACTTTTAAATTTGCTAATTTGGTTAATCCACCCCATCTCCACTGTTTAGCTTAGTCGCGCAAATGCCCATCTGTCTTGATTTTAGTCGACAGATGATTTAGTGCCCTCGTGTGATTTCGGAGGTTTCACACCAATCTATCGCTTCCCAGTCGGCTTTACCTTCCTCATATCAACATCAACCAACAGCTTTAGCAACACTAGCAGTAAGCGAAAGCGACGTGACGTTATTTAAATCAAATGATTCAGCAACTTGGCCCAAAATTATTAATGACAAAGTTCGAAAAATCATTATTGAGCACGGTCTGACAGAGACAGAACAAAAAAAAATAAATAAATCATATCCACAAGATGACTGCGGTCGTAGTTTTAGTAATAATTACTTTTATCGTAAAGTAGCGAACAACGACACTGTCTCACGGACATGGCTCATATATTCAGGTTCTGTAAACAAAGTATATCGTTTTTGTTGCAAATTGTTTGCATCTGAATAAATTAGTCAGTTGACCACAAATGGCTATTCAAATTGGCAAAATTTGTCGAAAACTCTGACTACTCACGAAACAAGCAGGTCACATTTGAACTCATTTATAACTTGGATGGAACTTAAAAAAAAGTTAGAAAAGCAAACTACAATAGATAGCGAACTTGAAAAAATATTTGAGGTTGAGAAACGACATTGGCGTGGAGTTTTAGAGAGAATAACAGAAATAATTAAATATCTTGCTGGGCAAAATTTAGCTCTACGTGGCTCTTCAAATGTAATTTTTGAGAGAAACAATGGACATTTTTTAAAACTGGTAGAATTATTTTCAAAGTTTGATATTGTTATTGCAAATCACATCGCAAAAATTCAGAAATCAGAAAACCAAACTGTTCACTATTTGGGAAAAAATATCCAAAATTAAATAATATCTATTCTTTCAAACCAAATTCTCTGTTCTATTGTTCAAATGGTAACCAGTGCCAAATATTTTTCGATAATATTAGACTGTACTTCCGACATAAGCCATACTGAACAAATGACAGTTATTATTCGATTTGTCCATAAAGATGAAAGCGGTAAGGTTTCCATAGAAGAACATTTTGTGGGTTTCATAGAAGTGGCTGATTCTACCGGAGAAGGTTTATCTATGTATATAATGAATAAATTACGAGAGCTACAATTAAATATCGAATATTTACGTGGGCAAGGTTATGATAATGGGGCCAGTATGCGTGGTAAACACAATGGGGTTCAAAGACGCATACTGAATATGAACCCTCGCGCCCTTTATGTTCCATGTGCGGCGCATACCTTAAATTTAGTAATCTGTGATGCTGCCAAAGTAAACACTGAAACAATAGCTTTTTTCAGCATTGTCCAAATAGTTTATAATTTTTTTGTGGTTCGACTAAGCGATGGGATGTCTTAAAATCATATACAAAAATTACCCTCAAACCTTTATCTGACACCCGCTGGGAATCAAGAGTTGACGCACTGCGTCCACTAAGAAATAATATTGGAGGTGTTCTAGATGATTTAATTGACGTCCACGAAAACAACAAAAATGATGGGAACACAAAATATGAAGCCAAAGTTTTAGCTTTGAAAATTGAAGACTATGAGTTTGTTTGTTCGCTTATAATCTGGTACGATATTTTAAGCCGGGTCAATGTTGTGAGTAAAATGCTCCAAAATTAGAGTACCAGTTTAAATGAATCAACAAGGACTTTACAAAATTTAATAAATTTTTTTCAAGAATTCTGATCAGATGAACAGATTATATCTGTACTTGAAACTGCAATAACGTTAGCAGAATATTTGGAAATTTGTCCCCAATTCAAAGAAAATACATTGCACAGACGCAAAAAACGTATGTTTGATTATGAAAGTCGGGATGAAACGCCGAATAATCCGGAAAAGAAATATAAAATTTCATTTTTTCTTCCAATTGTGGATACTGTACTCAATACCTTAAGTGAAAGATTTGAACTTCTAAATAGTCATTCCCAAAAATTTTATTTTCTTACAAATTTTGATGAACTTTATAACATAGATGATGAAACTTTAAAAATGAGTTGTGATGATTTACAAATTGCCTTAAGTGACTGCGAAGAAAGGGACATCAGTGCTCTAGAATTGTTCAACGAACTAAAAATATTTAACGACACAGTAAAGGAACCAACGAACAACTACGATGCAACAAAATATATATATATTCCAACGATTTATTTAGCGTTTTCCCAAACTTGGTAATTTCTTTAAGGATACTGTTGACACTTCCAGTGTCAGTAGCAAGTGGCGAAAGATCATTTTCAAGACTGAAATTAATTAAATCGTACTTACGGTCTACTATTTCCCAGGAAAGATTCGTTGGACTATCAATGATAGCTATCGAAGGTGATTTGTGTGAAAAAATTGACATGAACAGTGTTTTGGATGAGTTTGCGTCGTTAAAGTCCGGAAAAGTTAAATTCTAAAAATTTTACGTAACTTTTTGTTTATTATTTTACATTTTGTTTTTGTCTTCTAAACTTTTTGGTTAATTGTGATTTAAGTATATTACTTTTAGTACTGCCTTATTATACCTACACTTCAAACACAGAATTATATTTATTTATTTGTTTTAACTAAAATTTATAGAAAGGGCGCTGAAAAAAAATAGCATCTGGGCACCTGAAACTCTAGAGCCGGCCCTGATTACAACCTCGTTCAAATGAAAAGAAATAACATGATACAAATATGCTTGACACAGTAATTTTCAACAGCTCAACCATTTTACAATAAACATATTTTTTCTTATACATTACTATTGGAGACTAGTAGCGTCATTAAGAGGAAATTATGGTCGCAGCAAAAATGATAAATTTAATCAAAAAAGCTATAGGAAAATATAATATAATAGATAGGATACCGATATGACTAAGCCAAGAAAAGAATTCTCGACATAATCTTGAACTAGGATTACTTTTTTAAGTGAAACGAACTGTTTATAGATAATTCTACAATATATTGAGAACTTCTGAAAAATTTGGCATTTTTTTCGATATTGCTATCATCGTCAGACTGACAGAAGTTACATTTCATGTGATGCCTACCTGATGTTTTATCATTATTTTTGGCTATACCAAGAAGTGACCTACCTTGTGATGGATTTAATATATATGAATCGAAAAAAGAAAAAGATATGATATTACAAATATTAAAGCATGGATATTATTAACCCTATGGGAAAATTCTGTATATATTTACCTCATTTGAAATCAGTATCACTGTGCAATGATATAGAAACCAAGAATACTATATCTTCTGATATTTACAATGATTACTCAAGAAAACAGTTTGAAAGTAGAGTACTCCCTTGAATTATCTGTTCATTGACGACTTCATATTGTGGGTCTCTTAAGGGTATCCTCATGGGGCTAATAATATCTAAGCTTTAATATTTGTAATATCATATCTTATTCTTTTTTCTATTCATATACAGGGTGTCCCGTGAGGTTTGTTTTGGCCAGTATATATCTCCAAAACTATTTGAACTACTATATTGAAATTTGGCAGTTACAAATCGTAGGTAGTATTACATATTTCAAGCAATCAGCTACTTTGCTAGAATATCACATTTCAAGTCACGTGGTATCATTTTTAGAAAAGTAAATGACACACCCTGTATATTGTTCCACTGCTGTGAAGGTCTCTCTTATACTAATTCGGCGATACCGATTTTTTTGTGTTAGGTACTTAGAAACGACAAATGAATGTTTTTTATTTGAAAAATAAAGAGAGCTGAAAAACAAAAAGAATTGGAATACAATGATACTTTTACCACAGTTGATGCTCAAATTTATGTCCACCTTCATTAATGAAGCAGTCAAATCTTCTGAGTAAATTTCTAGAATATGTTTTTTGTTTCTCAGCTCTCTTTGTTTTTCAAATAAAAAACTTTATAAAAATTTGTTTGTCGTTTCTAAGTACCTAGCACAAAAGAAATTGGTATCGCCGAATTAGTATAAGAGGGACCTTTACAGCAGTGGAACAATATACAGGTTGTCTCATTAACTTTTCTAAAAATGATTCCACGTGACCCGAAACGTGACGTTGCAGCAAAGTAACTACTTGCTTGAAATGTGTAATACTACCTACGAATTATAACTGCCAAATTTCAATATTGTAGTTCAAATAGTTTTATCGAATCATTTGTCAATTTCTTAGAATTTTTAACATTTTTTAAATGTATTGTGGAATTATCTAGAATCAGTTAATTTTATTTAGAAAAGTAATATGAGTAGATTCCCCACAGTGAATTTCATTAAACTTGGATATTGGCCAAAATGTTGATAGTTCGCATAAATTATAATGATTGGCTTGAAATAGAGCGGACCGTAGCCAAACATGCTATTCCACAAGCCTCCTCCCAGTAATATCCAAACTGATAGATGATAAAACGAATGGAGATAAACTAGGTACCTCAAAAATGGATTCCAAATTACGAACTTGGTTTTGACCTAACCCCCTCCACTGTATGGCAATACGATAGACTAGCCCAGGATATAAACAGAGCTCTAGAAATTAATTACTCATTGGCCGAATTTTTAAACATAAGACATCCAGGACCCCTGTATAAAATCAAAAATATTCTAGCTCAATATTTTTTTCCATTACCCAGATGAGATGCAAATGTTATCACAGTTTTAATTGAAACTAACTGTTTCTAGATAATTCAACAATGTATTGATGAAATGTTGAAAATTCTAATAAATTTGACAATATCGTCTCGGAGAAAGAAATTTCTTTCTATTTCGTGAACCTATTCTGTACCATTCTTTCTATATCTACATCCTGTTTTTAGGGGAATTTGGGATATCTTTTAATTACGTCGGCAACAATAGCAACATTTCATTGTTTATTTCTCAGGGGGATAATAGTTACGAGAATTATATCATGTTTCATTGTGGGAGTAAATTATTATTATAACTGTTATTATAGTGTGTGGTGTAAATATTATAAACTATAGCATAGTATATTAACTGTTCTTAGTTTTCATTTTTTTAATCTTTATTGCAAGTACATTATAAAGTATGGACCCAATTCATTTGCTACAAGTAGAAGATGAAGAACGATAAAACCAATTAGGTGTAGAGAGAAGAATTTATTAATCCTCAAAAAGTCACCAATGTTAAATATATTGAACTTTTTAAGAATTGGAATAATGACAAAAATTAAGAAGTTTGGTAATCAATTTAACACAACGTTCAACACAGAAATATTTCACATTTACAGGTAACACCGAAAATGACCATAAATACGTATTATTTAAGTACCCTTTGCACTTGTATCTGTATTAAATTGCAATAATATTAATAATAATTAATTACTCCAAAAATTATTTATCCAACATACATAAACTTGTATATATAAACCACAAAAGACCATAAACAAAACATAACCGATATGCACCTTTCCTTTGAAGAAAAGTAAACATGCCAACAAAGAAGTTAAATCTAATGATTGTGTGTTGACAGGGATATTCAAAACATCATAGCAAGACCTAAATTGGTCTTTATATTACTTTCTACCGGACGAAGCGTACGTGACACACGACCAATGCCGAAGTAGGTTACAGAATAAGGTAAAGTGGTATAGAGCATTTATAGAAAGAAATTTCATTTCTATGACGATACAGAATAAGCGCACAGGAAAACTATATCTGCTGATTTTTACACATATTTGTGATAAGAAACAACAACTGGATTTCCTTGAAGATTTAGAACTTAGTAGATACTTAAGAGACCCACAAAATTAAGTCGTCAATGAACAGATAAATCTAGGGAGTTCTCCACTTTTAAAATGTCATCTTAAGTAATAATTGTAAAGATGAGAAGATATAGTTTTCCTGGTTTTCTATATCATTGTAGTTATACTGATCTTAAATGGGAAAAAGATATCCAGAATATCCCCATAGTGCTAATAATATCTAAGCTTTAATATTTGTAATATCATATATTACTGTTTTTTCTATTCATATACCATATGTCCACTTAAGTTGGAATCACATGGAAAACTTTTTTAATATTAATTTTAGAAAAAAAAGTTATTCTTTATAAAAAATGCTGCATTATCTAAAACCTAAAATACTATCAACAAATATAAAATTTTTTAGTCGAATACCAGGTTTGTCAAAAAATGAGTTTTACTCAAGAGTAAAGTACCTTTCAATTTGACAAAATCGAAAAATGTTACTAAAAAAGTTGAACAAAATTAAAATAGTTAATTGTAAGACAAGTGTCACAATGACTCATTTTGTAGGGAATTACGAGTACTACAGAAAGTCATTATGACACAAGTTTTGCACAATATTTTTTATAATTCGCATTTATTTAACTTTTTAAATAGAACAGAATTACATAATCCCAGTTTTAGAGTGATTTGAATTTTAGTTGGCAATTCTGTAGATTCCTGATTGGTCAGATCAAAGATGGTTTTATTCAGCACTTTTGACTTTTGACATATTATGACCGAATAATTGTGTAAATTTTATATAATGCTTGCAATCTATTTATATTATATCATGAACAGAATTATTTATATAATAAATCTTCACATAGATATCCGGTAATTTATCCCAACAATCGGAAGTTGTGTATAACTTTACAATATGAAAATACACAATTGACAAATCTATGATGAATAAACGTTAGCGTACTTTATTTATTAATATTTTTGATATATGATTTATTCAAATGTACCTATAAGACTGATTGACTTAATATATATTAATAGAAGAAAGAAGAGGACATGATATTGCAAATATCAAAGCTTAGATATTATTAGTCCTATGAGGATATCCTGGATATCTCTTTCCCACTGAGGATCAGTATGACCGTGCAATTATATAGAAAACCACAAAAACTATATCTGCTGATCTTTACAATAATCACTTAAGAATACAGTTTAAAAGTGAAGAACTCCCTAGATTCATCTGTTCATTGACGACTTCATATTATGAGTTTCTTAAGTGTCTTCTTATTTCCAATTCTTCAAGGAAAGCTAGTTCTTGTTTCTTATCACAAATATGTAGTACTTCTAGTTCTGTGTTAGGTGTCAACGAATGTTTGGTGTCCAGTAGATGTTTTGCGTAGTGAGATTTATTTGGTTGTTTTAACCTGTATTCTCGTAAGTGTTCACTGTATCGGATTTCAAAATTTCTAAGGGTTTGACCCAAATAAACAGCATTACATTCTGGACATTTAAATTATTATACACTAAACTTCTTTGATGGGGAAATTTTTGTTTTTACATTAAACAATTTTGTACCCACATTTCTTCCGGTTTTAAAAGAAATTGTTGTATTTCTTGCTAAAGAAATAGTATTAGAAATATTTCCTGCACATTTGATGGTTTCATAATTTTTATTTCTTTAGTTTGTTTAGGAAATATAAGTTGAAATGCCACTCTTTCCTCTTTTTTATGTTTTAATTTATTTATCACATGTAATGGATTACCATTGGATGTTGCTATTTGTTTCATTGTATTAATTTCTCTATCAAAATTAGATTTGTTCATAGGAACTGAAAATCTTCTATGTATCATTGATTTATATGCTGCTAATTTAAGTGACATGGGATTATTGGCACTATATGGAATAGTCACATCATTGTGTGTTGGCTCTCTGTAAATTGAATAATCAAGTATATTATCAACTCTCTGAATTTTCAAATTAAGAAAATTGATTAAGTTATTTTCTTCCATTTCTAATGTAAATTTTATTTTTGGATATAAATTTTTAATATGGTTGATAAATATACATAATTTTCGCTCATTACCTATAAAACAAGCTAATATGATAGTAAGAGGGAAGACAACTAATATTTCCTAAACAAACTAAAGAAATAAAAAATTATAAAACCATCACATATGCAGATAATATTTCTAATAATTGTTCAAAGATAATATCTTTAGCAACAAATACAGCAGTTACAAAAATATCCCCATTAAAGAAGTCTGGTATATATAACGTAAATGTCCAGATAAATCTAGAGAAATCTCTAGACTTTTATCCTCATAGGACTAATAATATCTAGGCTTTGATATTTGTAATATCATATCTTATTTTTTTTTCTATTAATATCTATTAAGTGAATCATAAGGTTCTTGGTCTAACCAAAAATAATTATTTAACATCGGGTAGGCATCAAATGAAATGTAACTTCTGTCATTCTGACGATGACATTTAGTATCGAAACAATTGTCAAATTTCTTAGAATTTTCAACAATTTATCAATATATTGTGGAATTATCTAGAAACAGTTAGCTTCATTTAAAACAGTTATAAGAGTAGATTCCACAAGGTAAGGGTCGAGACAGTAAATTTCATGAAAATTTTATGTTATACTGAAGGAAAAGGTTAATCATCTCTGCCAGCAAACGAATAATGTGAGATTAAAGCACATATTATATGGTTCCGTCACTGTTTTTTGCAATGACATTTAAATTTTAACAGTTATCATTTTTGAATCCAGTCTGGAGATCTCTCAACTCAATTCCTGCACATTATATTGAACTTATATGTAGGAGTTCTATTAGAACTTTCAATGCTGTTTTTAAGATGCACGTTTGATTTCCAGTTTTACGGATATTGCGAAACTTGTTCAATTTCATTACAATACGAACTACAGTTATATTCAGATCAATTCCAACGTATTGCTTCGAATTCATCCACAGTGTTACTGGGGTCACACAAACTTGGACAGCCCTGAACTCTAATAACAACTATTACGGGTCAGAAATTTATAATATTTGGCTCGTACAACACACCTGTGTCTATAACATAAACTTTAATTATTAATGTATTTAAATTCAGTTATTGCTCTAGCTCATAGCCATTTGCATTTACTCAATCATAATTTTATATTTTCGTATTTGGTAACAAACCGTTAGCTTTGTTTGCTAATATTTATCCAACGTTTAGATAGATTCAATGATGTATTTAATATTTTGCACTACTATCAGGGAATATATATTATACAACATAAACTTCACGTATGAGAACATCACAGCTAAATAAGAAGTTCAGATTATACATAGTAACACCAAACGGAAATGATATAATGATATAATAAAATTTCAAGATATTTGAAGAATGATAAGCTTAGTTTAGGAATGTTTTACCTAAGTAGGTTAAAGAGAATTTAGGATAAGAAATATAATGATTAGAAATCAGTAAACTCGTAATTAGAACAAATAGGAACATAAAAAACATTGCAATACAGCAAATTCATACTAGGAAAAATCGAACTATTAAACATTGTTAGGAGAAAATAAGAGGAACTTGAAAATTATATAGAATACATGAGATAGTTTGTTACAAGGCTGGATTCTCTTCTAGAAGTCTAGGTTAAATGACAAATCACAGATGATAGTAAATACAGATAGGACTAAAAATGGCGGAAGATGGAAGTACCGGATCCATCGAATAGAGGGCAGCACTGTATATTAATTAAAATAAGCAATACTTATTCCTATATTAATATTAAATGAACATAAACAATAAGACCTTGTCCTAAACCTTTTAATGTCTAGACGTCACTGAATTCCAGACTCTTAAAATCTTATCTCCTGATGAAGCTACCAAACGTTGGCGAAATATTGAGTATAGGATAATAGTTTCATTTAATTTCACTGACCGCATACCCGATAATTCCCTCTCTACATATATATATATATATATATATATATATATATATATATATATATATATATATTGTAACCAACTCCTCTTAACTTTATCAATACAACTAGATTTGTAAAAAAATTGGTTCTTATCTTCTTGAACTTCAGTTACAAAAGCTAACGGCAGCTTTTCATCGGAGAGCATAGATGGGAGTGAATCAGGAACACATCACATAACCCGTGGCGCCATGCAATTTTGTTTTATATAATAAAAAATGGAAACAAAGAAATAGGTAATTTGAAGATTGTAGATTTTACCGAATTGCAAAACATAAAAAATTCAAAGTAAGACGTGAGACCAAAAAATAAAATTTATTTAAAAAAAAAGACAAAGATCAGCAGTTCATACAAATTTCAATATAGTAATTTTTATGACAATCCGAATAATACTTAATAGGCTCTTGATAAAATATTCAAATAAGAAATTGAAGTCACTTAATTCTTAATTGGTAAGTTATTCAAGACCTTAGATATGTTTACAAAAATTAAATACAGTGACCTTTCGGCACTATAGTACTATAGTTTACCTTTTAAAAAATTATAAATTTACATATTGTATTGTATGAACGTAGCTTATTTCTGTAGGGATTTTAAGTAATGTCCGTTACTAAAAATTGAAAAATATCACAATAAATTTCCCCGGAATTTCACAATTAACAATTGGAGTTTTGAAATTAGAATTAAAAAAAATCTGGCCTGATTGTCTCTAAAAATAGGTCCCCCGATGCTCTGGAAAACTCTGTTCACTTTTCTCCAAACTTTCTTGGTCTCGCGAATAGCTTTGCGTACCTTGCAGAGATAAATCGGCGACCACCCCGAATAAATTTCCTTTCTGGACTTGGGCGGGGAGTGTAGATTAGTATTCATCCCAAGTTCTCAAAACAACACATAAAATCGTATCTTGCCCAACGAAGGTTAACCTAAGCTACCTTAAAACCCTAAAGAGAGATCTCTTTTTAATAAACAAAAAAACTATTACTGATTGGGAGAAGACAAAAAAAAGGAAGGACAAATCTACTTTGAAAAGTGAAATCTTAAGGAGGCCGCTCACCTTATTAGTAGGGTTTTCCACAAAAATCACTAATTGGGAATGTCAAGAGTTTTTTGTTATTTACTATGGGTTGGAAGGTTCATGGCGGTGGGCTATATGCGCCTCCGTGTCGATCTTGGTTGTTGTCCTGAAAACTCGGGATCTTCCAATTGAATGCACAAATGAGTGTTTGGTATCCCTGCTGAAATCCGTTGCTTCATGTTTTCCCATGTTCTGATTAACATCTTCGCTCCCAAATTTCACATCTTTATTTGGTTATACCGTGTTGGTGACAGCAAATGAGCCAGAAACATGCATGTTCGCGGTTACTACTCTGTTTCAGTAGTCTTTTTTTGCGTGAATTAACCATGAATGTCTTTGTTGCTGTTGTTAATATATCACGCGATATTCCTACATCTTCTTTGTTATTTACTATGGGTCGGGAGGTTCATGGCGGGGGGATATATGCGCCTCCGTGTCGATCTTGGTTGTTGTCCTGAAAACTCGTGATCTTGCAATTGAAGGCACAAATGAGCGTTTGGTTTCACTGCTGAAATCCGTTGTTTTGTGTTTTCCCATGTTTTGATTAACATCTTCGCTCCCAAATTTCACATCCTTATTTGGTTATACCGTGCTGATGACAGCGAATGAGACGGAAACATGCATGTTCGCGGTTACCACTCTGTTTCAGTAGCCCTTTCTTGCGTGAATTACCCACGAATGTCTTTATTGCTGTTGTTAACATATCACGCGATATTCCTACATCTTCTATATATATATATATATATATATATATATATATATATATATATATATATATATATATATATAAGCCTGAAAACCCGGCGATATGAGGTACTGCATGATAAACAATCTGTCCATTTTCTTTATTTACTTAAATATGCTTCTGTCGTAGTAACCGCGTCTTCTCAATCTCGTTGGAATAATTGATCCTTTATAGTCTTCAGAAAATAGTCACATAAATATGTAGGGAGCCATAGCTCTTGACACAAGAAACAAAGCTGCTTTTCACTCAGGCAATTAATAATACTCCTTAGAAGAGTATCGAGCCATGAACGTAAATATAGCAACACCATGTTAAGTGCCAGACCGTCAACATCAGTAGAAATATGCCCTATTCATTGAATCATCAGTTCCATGATTTCAGGAACAAAGATTATCATAATATGTGATTCAGAAACAAAATTCCAGAAAATGATTTAAGGAAGAAAGAAGAACAATTGAAAACTGTACGATACAGGAAAGTTGGAGAAAAGAGGGAACAACAATAGCTTGGATTGAAAAAATGGGGAATACTTGTGAAAATACGTGCCTGCAAATCTAGTTGTAGTAGTAGATGATCATGATACTCCATCCTGTACTTCAAAAGATAGATAGAAAAATAAAACGAAAAGGAGAGTTTGGAATAAAGAGGAACAATGATCTCATCAAGCATTTGGAAAATTGTAATTACTAAATTGTTGGGGCACCATTAAGCTGAAGCAGTGGAAATTATTTGTGTAACAAGAAGGCATATTGGTTATCGTTATCGTATAAAATAAATACAGTACTAGGAATATCCTTTAGTCACATAGAGTTTAACACAGAGTCCATAAGCGACAATGTGTTAGAAATAAGTATATTCAGTGTATCACCTATTTTCTTTAAGGGGGTGTCATAACATGTGAAAGAAGTGTCATATGTTGATAGTTGTATTATAACTGTAGTAATCTATGCTAAGACTTGGATTGTATTTCACCATGCCCCTCTCTAGCACACTGATACCGCCATATGCCTTATGCATTTTCCCTTTGACTAAGAAGCGATTATCGTTTTACGTTAGAATTAAATGGGGACTGAATTCTGTTGTTTTCAATATTTTGTGAGCACTAGCAATTTTACCATGTAGACTGAGAATGAAGGGAGGTGATAAATATAAATAGAAGAATTACGGTTCTTTACGAAATCGTCTTACTAAGAGCGTATGAATGACAAGCGGTCAACAGACTGAGAATTTTAATTAGGTATCGAGTTTGTTTTTGAATGATGAATGTTTGTAAACCTTAAAAGGAGTAGTCTGTAGATACACCAAAAAGTTCAAATTGAAAAATGGTATTACCAAGGTAATTAATATCGAGAAATAGCAGAAAATTTGTTTATTGAACCATTTGAAAATACTCAACCAATTACCAAGAGACGGGCAGAACGGCTAAAAAAATTTGAGGAACATGGATGTGTCCCTCCTCCTAAACATGGAGCACGTATGGTAAAACCGGGATTGATTTTGCAGCGGGAAAGATGCCTCATATTCTAAAAATCTAGCTTGCCAAACTCGCAACTAATAATTAGTTGCATAAGTAGGTGCCCAAGTCACAATGTACCTCAGTTACAATTTGCTGCTAAGTCGCGTTTCGCTCGTGTGTGTAATTATCTTCGCGGCGAAATTCACGAACACGTCAAAGATTTAAAGGTTAGTATTCTGCTTTGTATCACTTTATAATTAGTTATAAATTCTGTTATATTTTTTATTACGTCAATATACTGGTTCATTGAGTCTGCATCCATGTGTAAATAGATGCTGTTTTTTTATACTTTATTAAAAAAATACGTGGGCATCTATTCCTATCACAAAGAATAGTTGCCCTGATTTTGCGAGGTATATGTGCCCTTAGGGGCCTCTATCCCTCCATACACCATCTATCGAGTAAGTGCATATTTTCAAAATATTTTCAGTGTGTGTTATATTTTTCATGTATTTACCTAGGTAGGTATATTTATATCTGGACCTTTCACTGATTCTAGCAGAACTATGCCACGAAAATATATAAGAAAGGAAGGAACGAGAGATCGAGTATGTTCTTGGACTACAGAAAACCTACAGTTAGCTTTCGATGAAATGGACAGAAATACCATGGGGATAAACTAAATATCCCGATAATTTGGGATTCTATCGAGGACCTTGCGAAGACGATATGCTGCTAAAAATACAACAAAGTTGACACTGGGTAGCTCTAATTAGACTAACTAATTGCTGTAATAGATTTATTAGCGTAAGGAAAACATCCTATTTTTGATTTTGACAACAAAAAAAGGCTCGTGAAGCACATTCTCAAGCTTGGTGATACAGGATTTCCCCCAAATAGACAAGCTATACGCATGATAGCTTATCAATTTGCTGAAAAGCTACAGCTAAAACAAAATTTTAACCACGAAAACGAAATGGCTGGATGTGCATGGTTCAAAAGTTTTATTGAACGAAATTCGGAGTTGTCTATCAGACAAGCTGAAGGTTTATCCGTGGCTAGAGCTAAAGGTCTTAGTAGAGAAGAAGTAAATAACTTCTATGATCTTTTGATCGAAGTTCTAACCGAAAATGATGTGTTGGACAAACCATAAAGGATCTTCAATATGGATGAATCCGGAGTTCAATTGAATAATAATCCCTGAAAAGTTGTTGCAGTAAAAGGTGCAAAAGTCGTCAATTCAGTCACATCTGCCGAGAAAGGTGATACCATAACGATCGTTGGCTGTTGCAATGCAATTGATAATTTCCTTCCACAAACTCTCATAATAAAAGGTCTGAATAAAAAACCTGAATTTGAAGATGGACTTCAAAAAGATTGAAAAGTCTTCATGAACAAAAAGTCAGCTTATATAAACGCCGAGCTCTTCTATAAATGGTTAACACAACAGTTCATACCTCAGTAAGGTTCTACTGATTTTAGACGGTCACTCGTCACACTCAACTGCTCCGGACATGCTGCAATCTGCTGCTGATAATGACATAATTTTATTGTATTTACCTACTCACACTACTTCAGCCTCACAGCCTATAGACAGATTTAAAATCTATTTTCAGCATGAAACTAATCAAATTATGCGCTTGAATCCAAATCAAATAAAAAGATCAGCCGTTACAATGCTGGAAGGCTAATACATAATGCTTGGATTCGCGCTGCCACCCCTGTAAAATTTACCCAGTGGACCCAAATGCCTTGCCAGGGGCTACATTTCTGATATCAGCTACTGCTATGGGTAGTGAGAATCCTAGCACTTCTCGTGCGCCAGATCAAGTTGTAGGACGAACGTCAACACCCCAGCGTCAGACGCCTTATTCGTTAGATTGCCTACCAAAGCTCTTCAATGTCTCGGGAAATATTGAACCTCGTGAGCCTATTGCGGTCGAACAAAGAAACATCTCTACCTCAGATTCCTGCTTCTATAGTTTGTCGACTAGAGCTGAACAATCATAAAGAAAATATTTCTGAACATGAACAAAATAAGACACCACCAAATCCGATACGTAGTACTCCAATTGACAGGGAATCTCCTAGTCTCTCGATCTATTCCGAGATTTCAGAGGATATTAGTATTGTTTATATTGGTGATTCTACAATTGCAGAGATTCTGGGAAGCAATGTAGAACAAGAAACACCTTCGAAAATTCTAATAGAAGCAGCACCTATCCCAAAAATGTCTTTGACTATGTCTAAGAGGGCGAAACAATTAGCAGATATTTTGAATTTATAAGAAAATATAAAACACAAGAAGGATGTGGCTGGAAGAAAGGAAAAACAAATCAAAACTAACTTAGACAAGAAACACAAGACTGGAACTACCAATGAACATAGGAAAACAAAGAAAGGATCCAGCAATAAAAAACAAGACAACAAAAATAAAACAAAATACAACAAATTCTTCTAGTGAAAATGACGATGACAATCTAGCTTATTTGTGTGAACGAAACTTATAATTATTTGAAACAAGACCGAGTTTCCCTAAAAAGACAAATTATTTACAATTCAAGCAGCGAAGATGAATACAATCCACATAACTATAAAATAAAAGGAAAGAAAACTAAAGGTTTGCCCGTGAAGAAAACTAAAAGAGATAGACAGGATCACTCTAAAGATACAAGTAAAGATAGCTGCATTGAATATTTTGAAAACTATAAAAATACGAAGTCGCAATCCCACTGAATTCAATGTGTAGTGTGTAAGAACTGGCTACATGAAAGCTGTACATTTTTCTGAAATTATTGCTCAAGATGTGGAAAATAAAAGCACTCTCTGGCTAAAAATTGAAGTTAAAAGTAATGAAGATATCAACAATTAGGAATTTATATTTTGGTTGAATATTTTATAACAATAAGGAATTTATATTTTTGTTGAGTATTTTATAAAAACAATTGAGAATTGATATTTTGGTTAAACAAACGCTTCAAATATTTAATTATATTAATTGGTGTGATATTAGGATTATCTACTAATGATAACCATTAAAAGATTTAATAAACACGAAATGTTTTTCACTATTATGACCCATGTTTCTTGAAGACAATTGCTGCTTTACTTTGGAGTAGAAGTGCCTAACATTTGGTTTGGGTTTTTCGTTTACACGGTATAAAGGGCATCTATCCTGCACTGCAGGCATCTATCCTTCCCAGTATTTTCATGGTGGGGCATCTATCCATACAGGTAGGCATGTATCCTCAAAAAAAACGTTCCACTAAAAGCTGAATTCTGCGAAATCTGCATTTGGTAGGTTAAAGAAAATAATACTTATTTAACACAAAGCGTTGAGCTACCTACATTAATAAAAACTATTCCTATAAAATTGATATTTTTAAAATTGGAAGGCTTTTTTAGAAAGTGGGGCGTCTGTCCCGGTTTAAGCCTACACAGAATTGTCAAATCCAACTAGAAAAAGGAAAAGGGAAATTATAATCCGTGCCAATGTGGAATATAATCCTCCTATAAAAATGGCTATCGTGGTTTCCAACTGAAAAAGAGCCATGAAATATTTCATGACGATCAATTCCGTAGAATGGAATTTTGTGAAATAGTTATTGCAAAAATACAATTGGATGCAAAATTTTCAAAAAATATTTTGTTCAGAGATTAATCTGCTTTTCCCAACACGGTACACATCATTGATCCGTTATGCGATAGTGGTCTAGGAGAAACCTACACAAACACTATAATAGTGGAACTCAGTATCCCTTGAAGTTAAATGATTCATCTAGAATGGGTATTAGGTGAACATTTGAATGGAACATTTTTTATTGACAGCAATTTAATTGGACAAAAATATTTTAATATGTTGCAAATTCAAATTACACCTGCACTCATGCAGTGATGTTTGGTACCAACATGACGTTTGTGCATCACATCTATAATTTTTCTTAATAATCTCTTATCTTTTAAAATAATCTATACCGAACTTTGTCGTAAGAATGGAACACCCTATATATACGTCGATGACAACGTAATAATCCAAACGTAAACACTTACAATATAAGGTCATCTCTTAATCATCCAGCTTAGTAGGCCAGATTAACCCGTCTAAATGGACAAGTATCTCATGAAATTTGTTATGGGCCAGAGAACTTGGATTAAAATGCAGAAAATTCTATTAGTCGAATCTTGAAAATTCATAATTACATTCGTCAAGACATTTACTACGTTCAGCAAAAACGTTAGAAGTTCTTGACACAAATCTTGTTACGAGAGCGTCTGCAAGATTCATTATACTTGAAGTATGAAGTTTTTGCATAAATAGTGGTGATATTCTTTTTTGTTTGAGGTTCATGACCGAATAATAGGTTATGTTGAAATATATATGAACGTATTCCCATATCGAATCGCAGCTACTCGAACAATAACTGCTTTTCACTTCATTAGAAGAATAAAAAGTCCCTCTACCTATTGGAGAACAATATGAACATGATATTATGTTTGACATCATACACATATGAATGCAGAAACAGTATAATGAAGTTTGGAATTATGCCAAATGGATGAAGTAATAATTGAGACAAATCTCACCGCAACTTGGAAAATCTATATTGATGATTCTTCAGTCATTGAAGTGTTCTGCATCTCTGGTTCCAAATAAGCAATGAATTCAATCCAGCAATGGTCCCTTCCCTATTGCAGTTGCTCCTAGGTATCGTACTCGTAGTTTTTTAGAACAGTGGAATATGAGCATCCGTGAATAGGGAGTCTTTTAGCTACAGTTTTTATGCTACAAAATATGTTCCGTCTGCCTGATGTGCCTTATACAAATTTTGCAGTTTTTCAGCATTTTGAAATTTAAATTCAGTTATTCAATCTCATAATAAAATTTTTTATTGTTGAGAACTTCCTATCTCAGGGGAACTTTTGAAAAATTTGGAAAAAAAATTAATTGTTCTACACCAAATTCAAATCAAAACAGTATCATTTTAACAATTCGACGATGTTTAAAATATTTTACCAAAGTTGAACATGTCTGCAGGTGGAGTCCCGCATTCCTGCATCGTATGTAAAAATAAGCCTTTCAAGCATAACCAAGAATCATTTCTTTTTTTTAATTATTCTTTATTAACAATGTCTGAGATTAATCGAACGATTATCCCTTAACTACATAAAAGCTTCGATTGCTCTTTATTTCACTGACTTGGAAGGTGATTCAATAAAAAATATATAATTTTAAAAACGACGACAGTTATTATTTATTTTGTCGTTAACTGGCAACTGACTTTTTTTACAGATAACTTAAGCTACGGTTTTAGAATTATTACATAACTGATTATTTGTTGTCGTCGGCAGAAACATCTTTCAAGGTTAAATATTTAAATTATTGCGTTAGAAATTAAGCATAACTCCCGCCTTGGACGTTTCCGGGAGAAAACTCCAACTTAAACAGAACACTTCAATTCCGAGAACTTTGGCACACAACACAGATAACACAGAAAATATACAAAATAGCTAACCTAATGACAAAGTTTAAAATTTAACAATATATAAATCTAGTTATTCTCAGGAAGGGGACATACTTTCGCTATGGACCTAAGAAACGTTCCATCTGATGTTTTGACTCTAATTAAACGAACTTTGCCGTCTGAACCCTGAATAATTTCAATGATTCGTGCGAGAGCCTACCTGAGAGGAGGCAAATTATCCTCCTTTAAAAGGACTAAATGAATATTTTCCAAATTTCGGGTTTGATTGGTCCATTTTGGCCTTGCTGAAGTCTATTCAGATATTCAATGGACCATCGCTTCCAAAATATTTGTTTGAATTTAATACACTTCTGATACATTGACAATCGATTTTCTGAAATATTACTTAAATCTTTGTCTGGGAATGCTGAAAGATTGTCGCCTATTAAAAAACGTCCCGGTGTTAAAGGGTTTAAATCAGTCAGATCATTTGATAAAATGCTAAGAGGTCGCGAGTCATAATGCTCTCAATGCAAACCAAGACTGTCGAAAATTCCTCAGAATTTAGAATTGTTTTACCAATAGTTTTAATCAGATGATGTTTAGCACCTTCAATCGCGGCCTTCCAAAGACCGCCCCAATGTAGTGAACGAGGTGGGATAAATTTCCGCTGAGTCTCATTTTTTGATAAAAAATTTTCAATAGACTCAATGTTACTTTTGGATTTAAAAAATTCGTATAATGATTTCAAATGGTTACTGGAGCCAAAAAAATTAGTGGCATTGTCAGAATATATTACCGAAGGATTACCCCGTCGGCCTATGAAACGTTGTAATGTGAGCAAAAATTGTTCTGTCAACAAGCCAGACACCAATTCTATATGGACGCACTTAGTAGTCATACACACGAAGATAGCAATATATGCTTTAACTTTAGAGGCTTTGCGAAAATTTTAATTAAAAATTAAATTTAAAATGAGCCCCCAAAGTCTACACCGACCTTTAAGAATGGACGACAAACTGAAACCCGATCTTTAGGCAGGTCTGCCATCATTTGCTCGGCACACTTAGCTTTAAATTTAAAACAAGAAATGCACTTGTGGATTATGCCTTTAACAGCTCTTAGGCCGTCTAAAGGCCAATAACGTAGTCTAAAGTTACTTAGCACGGTTTGAGCACCTGCGTGATATAATTTGAGGTGCTCTTTCCGTAGCATCAAATAAACAATGTGACATCTAGCAGGCAATAATACTGGATGCTTCTGTGCAAATGGCAGATCAGCATTTGACAATCTTCCGCCAACACGGATTAAGCCTTCCAAGTCAATAAAGGGATTCAAAGAACTAAGCTGTTTATTTCGAAGGACATTTTTGTTTTTTAATAAATCTTTTTCTTCAGAAAAATAATGTTGTTGCAAAACTTGCAATGTTACCTTTAAAGCATGTTGTAATTTATCTACCTTCAAGGGACCAAACCTTTTCTCATCTTTATGTTGTAAATTATGTCTAAAACGAGGGCAGAATGCAACTATACGTTGGTTTTTTAGAAAATCTGAAAACCTATTGAAAATACTCAACATATGATTTTCAATTGAGGTTGTACTTATAACAATTTTTCGTTCTTCCGGAATTTTCTGAATATTAACATTTGACTGAAATGAAATGAATTAAAATCGACATTTTTCAAATGAATGGGCCCTTGCATCACATATTATTAGAAATAAGTTCCTGCGCCATCATACCTCTAGATACATAATCAGCTGGATTTTGTTTGGTAGGAATGTATCTCCAGGTGTACCACGATGTTCGTTCTTGGACTCAAGAAACTCTATTAGAGACGAATATGTTCCATCTACTTGCATGCTAACGAAATTTGCGAATCAGTCCAAAGATTAACACTGGCTATTTGAAAGTTATTTTTGAATATCTCTAAAATACGATGAGTGGTCTTTGATGACAACACGCATGCGCATAATTCCAATTTTGGAAGAGAAATTGTTCGCAAAGGACAAACTCTAGATTTGGCACAAATTAGATAACAAGAAACACTGTTGTTTTCATAAACAGTTCTTGAGTATATACACCCATATGCCTTTAAGCTTGCGTCTGAATAAGAATGAACCTCAATTCGCTTGATATTCCGATTATTAATTAAATATCGTGGAATTTTTAAGTCTGATAATTCAAGAATGTTTGTAGAAAATTAAATCCATTCGTTACGCAATTCTGAATTTAAACAGTCGTCCCAATTTAAATTCAATAACCAAAGCTTCTGAATAAAATTTTTGGCTGTTTTGACAATTGGAGCAACAAGCCCCAACGAATCATATATTTGAGCTATAATAGCTAAAACATTTCTTTTGGTAATTGGGTTTACATTTATGTTCTTGGGCAGAGAAATGGAAAAGTGATCTGATTTTGGTTCCCAAAAAACGCCCAGTACTTTATTGGAATTACTCTCAGAATTTATAGAGTAGTTTTTGAGTTCAGTTTCTGAGGTGAAATTATTCATAAACTCAATGGAATTTGAACACCATTTATGCAGTGTAAATTGGCCTGAATTAAGTAATTTTATTAATTGGCCTTTTATTTCCCAGACCTCCTCAAACGAGTCAGCTCCCGCCAACACATCGTCAACGTGTGTTCGAGTTTGGATTGCCATGGCTGCCAACGGAAATTCATTTTTATACATGGCTGCCAATTCAACGAGACAACGAGTGCCTACATAAGGTGCAAAATTAGTTCCGTAGCTGACATGCATTTAATATCATGTGTTATGTTTTCTCGCCATAAGATATTTTGTAAATAAATGTGATCAGAATTAATCAAGATTTGCCGGTACATATTTTCCATGTCTGCAACAACAGCAAACATATAAACTCTAAAACGACACAAAATGTCAAATAGTTCTGGCTGAACAACAAGCCCTTTTAGACATATGTCGTTTAATGAATATCCTGAGGTGGTTTTTAATGATGCGTCGAAGACAACTCTGAGCCGCGTTGTAGCTTTGTCATTGCGAATCACACAATGGTGAGGTATAAAATATTTGTGGTTATTGTAAATATTTTTAAAATCAAGAGGAATGTACCGTGCATGACCTAAGTTGATGTATTCTTTAATAAACTCCGAATATTGGTCAAACAATGACTTATTTCGATGCAATCTTTTCTCTAATGAAAGAAAACGTTTTTTGGCATATGAAAAAGATTCGCCTAGTTTATAACTCTCAACTGGCGATTCAAATGGGATATCCACTTGGAATCTACCATCTTCTAAAAATTTTGTGGTATCCTTAAATATTTGTTCGGAAAGTTCATCCTGACTTGATAAAATATGTACTCGTGGCACATCTTTAACTGCCCAGAATTTTTGCAGCAAATTGTCGATTTGATTGAAATTAATAAATAAAGAATGAGAGGGAACTTGATCACATGTTATAAAATTTGACAAGATTGTTGGGGATAGGACACCTCCTACCACCCAACCAAGATGGGTATTTTGTAAAATGGGTAGGTTTTCCCCAAGGTTAATCAGACCAGGTAAAAGTAATGAATAATAAACATCTGCACCCAATAATAAATCTACGTGATCTGGAACATCATAATTTGGGTCGGCCAAGACAATGCTACAAGGGATTTCTAATCAATCTGTTTGAAGAGGAAATTGAGGCAGCTTAGAAGACATGAAATTTGTTACTGAACAATTCACTTCAAATGTTTTTGTTGGGTGTTGGGTCAACCTTCCTTCACTTACTTGCATGTGACCTGATACTCCACAAATTGACAAATTTTTATTATAAATAGTGACACTTAAGACTCACTATCCAGCACTGCTCTGGCAGATATTAAATGACCATTGTTATTTAGAACATGTACGGATGTAGTTATCAATAAAATATGAGATTTCTGGTTTATAAAAAGAATTGACATAGTGTTTGATAGTACTCCAAACTTGTCACTAGTGGAGGCTTGAGCAGTCTCCGAATTTTGTTTTTGTTCAATGTTAGAAGCTTGATCTGAGTTACTAGTCGAGTTGTTCATGAAATAACTTTTTTGTTTGTGATTATTAGTAGGCCCACGATTGATATTAAAACTTGAGTTTTGTTGGGTATTTAATGTATTGTTGTGAGAATTATTAGGTTTTGATGAATAATCGGCAGAATGTCCCGCATGTAATAGGGCATTATGAGCTTCACCGCAAATAGGGCAATTCTTCCACTCCCATTGACTTACATGATGTGGAACAGAACATTTTAAACATAATCGATTTGAAAATACAAACGGTTTTCTTTTATTCCATGGCAACTCTTTGAATTTAAAGCATTTAAACATGTTATGATTTGACATTTTGCAAAACAAGCAGTTCAACTTTTTTTCTAAATTAGAGTTTTTACGAGGCAACTCCGGCGAAACCAAATTTTCAGCAGCCTGACATATTTTCTCAACGAACTTGAGGAACCCATCTAAAGTAGGTAGAAGAGTAGGACCTTTTCCCAATTCATACCCACGTCTAGTGTTAATGTCTAATTTTTGGGACAAAATATACACCAAAATTAAATCTCACTCTGCTATAGGAACATTCAAATTTTTTAAGCACTAAGTGTGCTGTTTAACTGTGACAACCAAATTACACAAATTCATTGAATTGCTTTTATTTATCGATGGAACGTCTAATAGACCCTTGATGTGAACGTAAATATTTGCTAACTTATTTTCATATCTTTCTATGAGTATGTCAATAGCTACTGACAAATTAGAGGAGACCAATGGTGAATTTGCAATTAATTTTTTAGGTTCACCCAGTAAATTTGATTTTAAATAAATGAGTTTTTGTATTTCTGCCAAATCGTCATTGTCTAATACAAGGGCTTCAAAGATATCATAAAAACCATACCAACTTTGGTGACCACCTGCAAATTTATCAATAACAATTCCAGGCATCTTAGATTTAACCTCTGTTTTAACATTAACATTTTGTAGAGAATTTGCCTGATGACTCTGTTGGTCTGTACCTTCAACAGTAACAATGTCATTAGGAGAAGAATGATGAATCAAAATTTTTAATTGACTTTTTAAACTACAATATTTTTCTTCATAGTCGCTAGGATCACCAATCTTATCAACATCTGTCTCAGATCCCTCAATGACGTCCTGAGACTCACAAAATTTTTTGAAAGAAGTTTCAAGTAGCTCTAACCTGGTATCATATTCAAATTTATGCAATGAACTGCCTGCATTTGCGTTGATAAAATTCTCTATCCTAGTGATGCTACCTTTGGCAGTTCTACTAGCGGCATGCGCTTTCAATAATAACGCTTCCGAATCCATATTAATACAGTTATGTAAGTTGATTAAACTAATACTGCACAAAATGTGCAACGTCTACGAAAATTTGCAAAACTGTGTGCGAAAACTAGCACGTCAAATGCTCAACAGTTCAAAAATTAAAAAAATATATTGGGAACATCTGACCCGAATGAATCCTTAAATAACACCTGTCCAATTGATATGGTTTACTGGATAGCAGACACACATTCCATTTTCCAATTTTAATGAATAAGATTTTTCACTGTATGCTTTATCCGACTCGAAGGATCAAATTTTAAGATTAATCGAACGATTATCCCTTAACTACATAAAAGCTTCGATTGCTCTTTATTTCACTGACTTTGAAGGTGGTTCAATAAAAAATATATAATTTTAAAAACGACGACAGTTATTCTGCATTTTATCGTTAACTGACAAAGGACATTTTTTTTACAGATAACTTAAGCAACGGTTTTAGAAGGATCACATAACTGATTATTTATTGTCGCCGGCAGAAACATCTTTCAAGGTTGAATATTTAAATTATTGCGTTAGAAATTAAACAAACAATATTAATATTCCCTTATAGCACATTTAGGAAATCAGTCACTCTGTGAACGCCGACGTCCTGGCCGTTTTTCTTCATGCTGTGCGCGTCCTGAGGGATCTTCATGGCTCCTTGCTGAAATCATTATCAATAAATTTCAAAATTTTACAATAACTTTGTATCTACCTTATTAAGTTTGTGACTCCTAGAATATTTCGGCTAAGTTTTCCCTGAAAAGTAGCTAAAAAACAGGGTTTCAAAAATGATAAGGGAAGCAGTTTTTGAGTTGGCAACATGTCTGACGTTGAATTTGATTAATTTTACCTATTTGTTTGAATTGATTTACACATCGTGTGATAATATACGTTTGAAGTTAATCAACCATGTTATGTAATTAACTTGCCATGCAGAAGCCTGCACTCACTATCTCGGATATCTGTAGCTTATTGTACGTTGAAAAAAATAGTTATTTGTAATAGAATTTCATGTAATCCCTGTTTTTAAAAAAGGAGGAGTGGTTTGAATTCAAGTTGGCAATTCTGTAGATTCCTAATTGGTCAGATAACAGATGGATTTATTCATCACTTCTGACATATTATAACCGAATAATTGTGTAAATTTAAGCAAAAAGAGGATAATTATTTGTTTAAAAAAGAGCTTCTTCGTATATGCTCTTGCGATCTATTTATATTATATTATGAACAGAATTATTTCTGTAATACATCTTCACATAGATATCTGGTAATTTATCCCAAAAATCGAACGTTTTTTATACCTATATATTGACCCTATACAATATAAAAATAAACAATTGACAAATCATCGATAAATAAACGTTAACGTCCTTTATTCATTAATATTTTTAATATATAAATCATTCTAATTTACCTTTAGTATAATAATTTGCTAGTTAGAACAACGCTAGACCATTTTATTTATAATTTGTGTAAAGGTTAAAGTCAAATGTCAAATAAAAATATAACTAAATTCAATAACCAACTGTACACTTAAAATTACTATAACAGTGTTCAAAGAGCTTCATTGTGACACTGTAAACAATGTTATGATGAAGTCTCTTTTATACGCGAATTATAAAAAAGTATTTTCCCTAACTGAGTTTCGTAATAAGACGCAATATCTCCGTATTTTATTACATTTATTTCCTTTTGTATACTGTGTGGACGGAAACTAGAACCTTTCATTTTCTCTCTTCTTTCAAATGGAACACTCCGTGCATTTTTTAGCGCAAATGGAATCTTCGATCATGTAACTTTAATTTTTGTTAGGTATTCCCTATACCCAAAGTTTATATAAAGAGTGTTATTTTGTAATATCTATTGTCAACCATAATTATTAGCCTATTATGTGAAAGCAATAAACGATGAATGTAATAAGAAATCCTAAATAACAATGAATCTTAATAAATTACCCATTCTAAACCAAACAAGTCACCAAAAGTATAGTAGTTACTTTAATATAAAATGAAAAATCAATATTATATAAGCAAGAGGAATTCAAGTATATGTAAATTTTTCATCAAATATATATTTTATTACAAGGATGACTTTATAAAAACCAAGATGTTGGCATCAGATCATTTTGTGTGCGCTAAGGTAATATAAATAACAATACTTTTTTGTATGAGGTGTAGTGATCTCAATGTTTAGGATAACTGGGAGTTGATTAGGAGAATCTCCAAATAACTGTTGCCGACGTTTCGACTTTTATAAAGTTATCCTCGGAGCAATGAATAGTAGGAAATGTATGTGAGACAGGATATTTGAATGTATTTTAATTTCTCCTGCTCGTATCTGCTCTAGTGTAGTGTGTGTGGTACTGTAAGTAAAGTAACTATCTAAGAGATCGATCCTCGAAAATACACGATTTCTCGTTAATAAATAAATAGTTTAAATAAATACGTGTAAAGTTAATAGTGCTCACATTCCACTGGGATTAACAAATGTATGTATTGCATTTTCTATAAAAGTTTTAAGAAGAACATTTTATAAAATATTAATAGTCAAACCTCGGAGGTTAAAAATTCAAGCTTTTTCTTATAATTAACAGATAAAAATAAGAAAGATTGAGAAGTAAAGGGAGCCACCCAATATACAATGATAATTATGGACGGCCAGTCTGGTGGTGCTGCTCGGATGCAAGAATTGCAGTTTCAGTTGTTGATGGAGCAGTTGTCATCATTAACAGTTGGTATGAATGAAATTAGATCACTCCTTGCCGGGCAGAACAAGAAGATTGAAGGATGTATTGTTAACGTAACTCATCTAACTAGTGAGAATTAATAGTGGAAAATGAAAATAGAGGATCTCGAGAAAAGACCAGAAACTACATCTGAAAACTCAATTTTCATAGAACTATTTTATGCTTAGCATGCCATCAAACTGAAAAGATACATCGAAGTATTTTCTTTTTGATTGTCCAATTTACGTCGCCATGAAACATTTTTTTTTTGTTTGTAGAGTTTGGAAACAATAATCAAAACTGTACAAAATGCCACAATAGTGTATGCCAGGCAAATTTGTGAATTTGTGTGAAATATTATATTTTATTGTCAATGAGTAGGTGAAAGTCTGGAACAGTGGCCACCTTTTTATATAAAAAAATGAACCATTCAAAATATTTATTTTTTTGACAATGTGAAGCCATACACTAATTTTATAGAACTTTTTGGCATCGTAGCGACCTTAAACTTAAATAAGGTATTTTTCCAAAAAATTGTAGCTTTTAAAAACACTTACAAGTTGGCCACTGTACCATCAATGATAGTACAGTAGCCATATCTGTATGGAACACTGGCTACGTCTCAATTGAATTGAAAATGGGACAGAAAATGCTATTTATTTCAAAAAAAAAGTATATTACGGATTTCGTTTACATTGTAAAAGGACAAATCTACAGGAAAAGAGAAAAAATCAGCCGTTTCTGATGTTCCTCCGAGTTTTTCCGGTTGCATCAAATGAAGATTAATGTCATTGGCTGGAACGGTAGATATGTATGAAGCATAGGGATATATAATATTGCTTACGTTGCGTCTAAGAAACTCATCGTTGTCTAACTTATTCAATATGTGACCAACATAGTATTGAACTGTTTTTTCGTCGAAAGCTTGACTTGAATCTTCAGTTATCGTTGACAGATCATTAATTAGATGATTATCTTCTTCTTCCGACTGAGCAAAGATATCAATGTCCTCAGAATCTTCGATGCTCTCATCATTTGAGGAACTGCTTTCAGAAAGTTCACGATTTTGTGTGTGGTTTGGTACAAGGTTTTAAACTCTCTCCAAGGTTTTTTTACACCTTAATTCTTGTTCCAACTAGATTTTCTCGCATGTTACATTCTTTCCTCCTCATCGAGTTTTTCTAAAACTGGGGCGATTGTCAAACTTTCTAATTTTTTCGTTTTTTATGAAACTTTCAGTTTTCATTCAAATAAGCTGTTACCTTGGAAGTGGTTCAAGGTCCGTGAGCAAAACAAGCAATTTCTGGTTAACCGACATCTCATCTTTAGCGCTTGTCGACGGCATATCAATAATGACTTCATTATTGTCAATTGTTTGCTTCAAGTTGTCTTCATTTAAACCGTCTTTATTTATTATTTGTATGTCTGTTACGGTTGAAGCCATGAAGTCATCGGCGTTGAATATGTTTGAGTTGAACAAGAAAATCCCAGTGGATCCAAATCCTGAAATGCAGTTTCTAGCAGTGAATGCTAAAGGATAAGCCTCATTCAAAATATTAGCGACATCGTAAATTGTAACTCGTTTTCCTGGATTACTTAGGAGCCATGCTGGACAATGTTCATTGTAATATTTTTGAACGCATAGTAAACACTCTTGTCTGGAGGCTCTAATTTATGGTTAGTATGAGGCGGTGGAGTTCGGAATATAACATGATTTTCCTTAGCCAACTTTATAATTTGCAAAGAAATGTGAGCTTCATGATTATCCATGATTAGTAATACTGATTATTCAGCTATGGGTTAGACATATGTAATAAAATGCCGAAACCATTGCACAAAGAGTTGCGATATTATCCAGCCTGATGTTGAAGCGACCGCAGCAAATCTGAGAGAAGCATTCATAATCATATAGTCCTTGTGATTTTCTTGAGGAAAAAATGAAAGTGGTGGGATATTATTTCCAATCGTGTTGACACAACCTACCATGGTGACTAATGCTCCCCGTTCTTCTCTTCTTACAGTGCCATATCCGTGATCGGACGTAGGCGACCTCTCACTTCTACCTGTGTTGTGCTCTCCAGTTACCACAGATAGAAGGGACCTACAGTTTAACGACGGATCCGAACGTCTATGTTGAGAGGCTGTACTAGGCAGAATACTGTCGGTGGTTTGCCATTGCCTTCCGACAGGTGGCTCTCCGAATTTTTAATTATGATGTTAACTAGGCCCGGGTTTGATCCCGGCGCCTCTCGGTTAGCAGAGAGAGCACCATTCCACTAGCCTACGGAGACCACTCCCCGTTCACTAGATGTTATTTGGACAACTTGTTTTTGACCTTCCCAGCAATGGTTTCTCCTGCATTGGTAAGCCCCGTTTCGTCCACATTATACACTTGATTCTGACCTAATTTGTACTTTCCATATATTCCGCGAACACTATCGAAAAATCTTTGGACGACTGGCTTGTTAAAGCTCATAACTCTACCTAACGACGTAGCTTCTGCCGACCTTAAGGATAACTCCCTTCGCCGTTTTAGAAAAGCGCGAAACCACAGTCTACCTTTAATTTCATTTTTGACCCACGAGGGTGGTATTTTTCCCCATTTGCCAATGCTAAATCATACGCTAACTTCCTTACACATTTATGATTCAACCCGTGATGCGCTTAATATTTCTTCTTCTTCCATACAAAGTATTTGGTTTACATTATAATTTTGTACTAACCTTGATACTCCTTGAAAAACGAATGAATTCCATCAATCAATTTAATCTCTTATATCTTAAATATTTGCTACATAACGCCTTAAAGTTGTGCGGGGAATTCCGTATCGAATTGCAGCTGCTTTAACTGACAGTCCGCCATTTTATATGTCACGAAGTGCATTGCGCATAGTTTCAACTCAAGTTTCACTTATCATTTCATCTGTTTTTTGCGACGAGGCATATTATAGCATTTCTGAAAAAAGGTCAAACTTTGAGCAAAATAAGTATGAAGGTACAGTGGCAACGCCTTTTGAGATTCACAAAGTAGTGGCCACTATACCATCAGTCACGCCTTCAAATTAAAAATAGCTTACGAAAAAAGTTATAAAAGGGTACAAGAAAATAATATGTCAAAAGATACTTACATATATTGGCTAGCTTTTGCCACGGGTTTTACTTTTTTCTCGATGAAAACACTAAAATTATATACAAATAGTTTCCCGAAATAAGTTTATAACGCGTGCTAAAGTTTTAGGTTGAGCAATTACCCAAAGAAAGGATTCAATGATACTGCAACTAACATAGTGAATAAAAACAGTAATTGATTACAACCTTATTCGGGAGATAGCGCGACACAGTCTTTGTACATAAAAATTCTGTGGGTAGGTGGCCACAGTATCTGCGTGGTCACTGTTCCAGACTCTACCCTAATTGTCTCTTAAGATGGCTTAGAGCGATATATGCTTATTTATATTTATTAATGTTATAGATTATTATTGTTAAATTGTTTCTTAGTGTATACTATATTCTTCAATTTGTACCCATACTCCCTTGCTGTAAACTCATGTTTCTGAAGCAATAAATTATTATTATGATTGTTATTAAATGGAAAATTTATATTATATATGCAAAAGGAATTCAAGTATATGTGAATTTTCCTTCAAATATATATTTTATAACAAGAATGACTTCATAAAAGTCAAGATGTTAGCATCAAATTATTTTGACCTTTTCCTAACCTAATGACAATGAATATTTTAGTTCTGGGGACGTCCAATTTCCCATACTTCTTCATGCTAATCCTCATCCTCCAAAAATTGGAAGCCTGCTATTGTAGATTATGTTCCTACAAAATTCAACGAATCAATCCAGCCTTCACGGGAAAGGCGGTCCAGATCTCCAGTCCAAAAATAACTCAGTGGCATGAAGTTACCCCCAAATGTTCACTTACTTTCTTATTTATATTCCTCCTCACAGAAGATTTCTCGAAGCGCTAGAAACGAGAAAGCGGTCATCCCTAGCTGTTGTAATGTTTCCTTGTCCGGAAACAATATTTTCGTGCAACCGGACGCAAAACAAGCATTTTGCAGCCGCAACAGAGGCCGCAAAATGATATTTTGCGGCCGTTACCCAGAGTGACGGCCGACAAACATTTTTACGGCCGTTCCCATAGTGACTGCCGGCAAACTGAACGCCACTACAGCATTTAACATTTCTGAAATATGACAATAACAACGTATTTCGAACCATCTAGTTCAAATGTAGTCAATCGCAAAATGTTAATGTCCAAAGAAAATAATACGTTTTTGTCTAATGTAAATAATGATTGTTCAGAAACAATAGATTTAGTTGCTTCATCTTCAGGGATGAATATCAGTAATAATATAAACAGTACAATCCATGTTAATATATATCAAAAATAAAGTATGTTTCTGTTGTGAATTTGGAAATAGTTTTTGGTAAGCCGAGATATTTTGCAATCATACTAGGTATTTTTCCAATCGTATGCACTCCAACAACCTGTGCCGAGTACTTTCCATTATCATATCTCAGAAATAGACGACGAATAGCAGTATGTTTTGGTCGAAGAGTTACATATTTATAGTAAATTCCTATATAATCTTGATTAGTAATGGTAAAAACACGCTTTTGATCAGTTTTAGTATCAGGAACAGTTACTATCAATACAGTTTTGTCTTCCTGAATATCTTCGAGGGTCATTCTCACTAATTCATCTCGTCGCAATGCTCCTGATATTCCCATTATCAAAACTACCTATAATAATAATTATTATGAATAAAACATCATACTTCACTTTTTTTCCATATTTATATACCTTCCACAGTAGATGATTTGCATCACTAGCTTGTTTGAGGAATGAATCAATTTGCTCGTGCGTAAAAACTTTTGATTTCTTTGCTCGATTACCAACTGACTTTTTCTTGAGGAACGGTACCAATTTTAAAAACTTCTTTACGTCAATTCCATCTCGTACGTTAAGCATAGTCTTTAACATAGAATAAATGCTCCATAAAGTTGAACTCTTCACAACTTTGGATCGCTGCATCAAATATCCTAATAATATGTTTTCTGACACCGTCTTGACATTTTGGTTGACACACCAATCTTCGAAGTTGCTGTAACATTTTTCATATTTCCGTTTAGATTTTTCGGGTATCAAATCAGAAAGTGCTGAGTCTATGAGATCTCTCAGCTCAGGAGGAGTGCAAGTAACTGAAATATCACTATCGCTATCGGACATCTTCACGACTTCACGAGAAATGTCAAATTGATTTGTATTGCTAAATATTTCATCTCCATAGAAACATTGTGATATTGACGTGTAATTTTCTCTATTCGCGTTGAAACGCTGACTTTTCTAAAGAGACATAATGTTTATTGAAATTATGTAATTTTCACGGTTGCACGAAAAATATTGTGTATACTATGGCCGCGAATTGTTTTCGCGACCTCGAGATTATCTTGCCACGGCCGGAGCGGCCTCGGCGATAATCTCTCTCTCGGAACGCGAAAAAGCATTTTGCGGCCTTAGTATACAAATAACTATTGGAGTGTCTCTTCATATTGTTTCTATACTCGTTGCATACTCCAGTCTTCGACCAACGTTTCTCGCAGTTTAGCGATGGACATCTCTATATGTCATAGTAAGAGTATTATTTATACCCATTGCAATATACTAACAATAACAACCATACGAATAATTTGCAATAGATATTTCAATTATGAAAACAAGAATAAACTGTCTCGACCCTTACTTCGTGGAATCTACTCATATTATTGTTTTAAACGAAGCTCAACGTTTCTAGCTATAATTCCACAATATAATGAAAAATGTTGAAAATTCTAAAAAATTGACAATTGTTTCGATAACTGAATATCATCGTCAGAATGACAGAAGTTACATTTCATTTGATGCCTACCTGATGCTTAGTAGTTATTTTTGGCTACACCAAGAAGTGACCTACCTTGTGATTGACTTAATTTATGTTAATAGAAAAAAGAAGAAGATGTGATATTACAAATATTGAAGCTTAGATATTATTAGCCCTATGGTGATATCCTGGATATCATTTTTCCAATTAAGATCAGTATAACTGTGCAATGATATAGAAAACCAGGAAACCTATATCTGCTGATCTTTACAATTATCACTTAATACGACAGTTTAATAGTGGAGAACTCCCTTGATTTTTCTGTTCATTGACGACTTCATATTGTGGGTTTCTTAAGTGTCTTATAATTTCCAACTCTTCAAGGAAATCCAGTTCTTGTTTCTTATCACAAATATGTAGTACTTCTAGTTCTGTGTTAGGTGTCAATGTCATAGGGCTAATAATATCTAAGCTTCAATATTTGTAACATCACATCTTCTTCTTTTTTCTATTAACATATATTAAGTCAATCACAAGGTAGGTCACTCCTTGATCTAGCCAAAAATAACTACTAATCATCAGGTAGACATCAAATGAAATCTAACTTCAGTCATTCTGACGATGTTATTCAGTTATCGAAACAATTGTCAATTTTTTAGAATTTTCAACATTTTTCATTATATTGTGGAATTAGCTAGAAACGTTGAGTTTCATTTAAAATACTAAAACCAGAATTGTTGACAGTGCTCAGGAATTTGAGTGAGAGATCTTTTTTGTCAAAACATCAACTTTCTGTTGATTGGAGCAATTCTTCAGTTACAACAGTACATTTAGAAGTTTCAAATAACTTCAGAATACGGATGACCGTAAATTTATGCTGGATAGTATATTCTAGAAACTTGAGATGTTACATAAATACTGTTGTGTAAGTTGTATTGTACTGAAAGTATTACTCGTGTTTCTATATTTATTATATCACTTACTCAACAAATTCGTTTGGAAGCATACATATAATATATCTACATCGACATATATATCGGAATGTGTCAATTCCCTCGCATGACAATTTCCGTTGACAGACAAATGCCAACTATTGAAACGTATATTAATTCACAAACACTATACAAGTAACTGAATATAGAAAATCTATTCCCCCCCTCGTATTTACAATTTTACATAATAAGTCTATTGGGAGGTTTAATTGTCCGTGAAGATCTTCGAAGACTTTGTGGAAGGTCGCTTGGACTGGGCAATGCTACTCCATTTCTATTACATAAATCTGGAACTGTTTTCTGATATTCTAAGCTAAGTAGAGCTTCAGTTTCAGAGTTGAGGACATCAATTGCAGTAGTGGAAGTCTCACAGGGTACAGGTTCTGTGGTTTCATTACAGGGTTGAGGTGTAATAGGAATCGTTTTCCCTATTGATCTAATCTGATCAATATGTCTCTTCCAAGTATTGGCATTATCTAATTGAATTATGTAGTGTAACTAGCCTAAACATTACCGGAAACTCATTTATCCTCATGTATATAGTCTCTGCAAGCTACTCGCTCGCCAACTGGTAATTCTCGAGTTTTATTTATGTGCAATTGAGGTTTAGGTAACATAGTTATTTCCTCAGGGCGTAAAATGTCCAGGCGTGATCTGATATCTCTTCCAAACATCATATATGCTGGGCTTACGCCAGTTGAGCTGTGCGGTGTTTTTCAGTATTGTAGAAGGAAATTTGAGAGTTTCTTCTCTATATATATATATATATATATATATATATAAATATATATATATATATATATATATATATATATATATATATATTTAGTTAACATACAAGGTGGGCTCCTCCCATATTAAATCTGAGGTATAAGTGAGCTCCGCGGTAAAATGGGCTCCGATATACGGAGTCCAGTTTACCAAGTCCTAAAAAAAGCATCAGCTACCTTATATTTATGTCTAGCTTGATTTGGCATAGTTTTTAGAAGGAGCTAATTTTGGCCGTTTTCGTGAATTTGTATATTTTTGTAGTGCGCGTGTATATTTCTAGATGGCGATATGTTGAAAACTTGATATACATTTTATGTTATATTTCTAGGTATAAGTAGGATCCGATAACTTTGGCACCACTGCAGTTGAGTACCCCATCACTCTAGCGGTCAGAGTGAGCTCCTTCTAGTATTATTCTACTATATTGGTAAATAATTACATCATCGGTTATTTCTTGTTACAGTTAAAGTATTATTCAAGAAAATCAAAGCTACGAGTCTATTTTTAAATATATATTTAGGAATGAGATACGTATACCATGCAAGGGCTTCTAAGTAATTTGACATTTTAAACGATTCGGTAACGGGAGCTTTGGTGTTGGCTGTTTTTTGTTTTAGATATGAGTGCAAATTATAATTACTTTAATTCATTTAGATAACATAACTCTGTCATTTTGAATATTGAAAGTCATTTTAATAAAAATATTGAAAACGTTTCAATTACATTGTAGATCTTATTGACTTGAGGCTATAACAATTTTTATTATATTGTAAATAGAAAGTATGAAATTAATAATCTACTTTTTCGGCTTATAATTTTACTGATTAAATACATAAGTTCTTCTTGAATTTAAAAATGGCTGAGTAATCACGACGTTTATTTCATTGGCTTTTTGTTCCTATTTAAGTTTGAGTTCAATTTGGAATATAGATTTTGGTTTTTTTTCCTTATGTTTATAGATTATATCTTCCGGCTTTAATTTTATGGCAAGATAGACTGAGTGAATATAACCAAATATTACGTTAATTACATATAGAGATAGACGATACCAAAGAAGAGGGACAATTACCTAAGCTGAAGCCTTCGGATATCCTAAAAATTTTCGAGGAAATACTCTAGTTTCTCAGACTTTCCTCAGGAACTAAGTAGAAAAAAGGAGGTTTAATAGATCTCTTATGTCTCAGTGATTGTCACCCCAGTAAACATTCATACATATATGATACCAAAAATTATCTACTAAATATATCTAGTTTGTGTCCTAACTGAGCTAGATTTTTTTTCCAATTCTAGCTTTTATTTCTTGTACACTTACGATGTAAACATCAAAATTCTTCTACGCGATTTTCGTTTTTTTCATATAATTTTCATGCCAGCATTTTAAGTTGGCGTCCTGAAATTATGAGAATTTTAAGTGTTCATACACAACAAAAATTCAATTTGTTTATACATACAATAACAAACATTATACTTGTTCAGCCCCAGCATATTTTAAGAGCTAAAAACTTATCATGCTTAGCTACACTGATTCTTAAAATGGGAAATACTAAGAACAAATTATTAATTTCTGAAGGTTAGCATCCAAATTATAGCATGATCTTGATAAACACTCTTCTGTTTTTGTTGATTCGACATAATTTTGGGAATACTAATCCAATTAAAAATCGAGAGCTTCCGCTCGAGGGCTTTGATAAATTGACTATTAATAGAACATTCCATTGACCAATGAAATTTCATAAATTTTAAAATAAACCAATCGGAAATAATTAATAGCGACTATTGCACTTGAGCAAATATTAGCGACTACAGAAATAGTAACTTTCATTTGGAAACGTTGAATATAACTTCAAATTATTCTGACAATTTTGGCAGTAATTAAATTGTCATATCATAATAGAATTTGTCCACGGCTGTTTGATAATTGATAATGTTTACATTTCACGTGTTGAGCTTCCTAAGAATGATGACGTTCATTATTCACTAGTCAATAATAAGTATTGATAATCAACAAATCCCAGATAGGCCGTCGCAGGGCAAGTTCCCGCGATTACAATACAGCTGATAGCTTGTATTTTAATTATTATACTGAATTAAAATTACCAGAAAGTTTAATATGAAAAACGAATCAGACGCTGAAATGAATGTTACCCCGCCGAACATAAGGGAAGCAGTACAAATATGTAGACTCATTAGCTTGTACCCGCGACTTCGTCGACGTAGATCGTCAAATTAAATATTATGCTGATATGTAACTTATCTTGCTGCAAAAAATTCATTGTTTGTTTTTAATTCAAACAAATTCAATATTTAATACGAAACAAAGTGGAATTTTATTATTATATATTATTGTGAATTTAAATAAATTTTTCCAATTATACATATCCACACATGTAGTAGTGTGTGCGCAACATAAATTTAGTTCAGCTCGTAAGTTTAATAGGGTGAATATAACATACCAAAGTCCCAAAAAATGGACGCCTCTTTGCATAAAACAGCGCGATATCTTTTCAGTATATATAGCAGTTATTTCGGGCTCCAGTGGAGTATAAGCATGTACTGTACAAGGCACGTGGTTAGAAACAATTATTGTATAATGTTATCTGTATTGTGTGAGAATGTCCACGATGACATTTCGATTTAAGAGAATATTAAATTTGGCTTTAACTCGGGTTTCAGATTGTAAGTATTTTTACAAAGTTTAATTTATATGATAGTGTGTGATGACAAATAACGTTTATATTATCACTTTTAGAAAATAAGTCAATTTTTCTGAAACATTTTTACATTGTTTTCAAGCTAAACAAAAGCCATCATATAACACATCCACAATGTTTTTGAAAAAGTGTTATTTTTGTGGAAGATTAAAGTACCATATAAAATCTGCTATTACAAAGCTGGTCAGAATTAAATACATTGATAAAATATCCAATAATATCCAATGGAAAACAAAATATTTTACTTCTTAAAACTTTTCCACATCGAGTCTACAACTAAGATAGGACGGCTGGCTGTATCTGAAGAACCGATAATCGCTGATAGAGAAATTACTGAAAATTGGATTTAAATTAAAGTATTATGTATTATGGAATATCAACAATACCTCTTTTGTTATCATCAATAAATTCTAAATTATTTTGGATGAAAAAGATTATAACCCGTTTATTTCAATAGAATTTGACAAAATTGGTTGATTTTATTACCAAATGAATAACAAATCGGATATTTTCAAATCTCTTTACGGAGATCTCCAACAATTTCATCATTTCAGTTCAAAAGGTTTATTAACAAGGTATTTAATTTCTATAGTGATAAAGTGAAACAGAATTTTAATTTTTCTTAAGAGCACGAGATACTTTTAACAAATTATGTAGCATCTGTATATGCTTTTTATGGGGTGTTCCATTTGAAATTGTCCATATGGTAACTGGAGGTACATATATCTCCTTACCGATACGCAGAACGTTTTATTATAAATATTATAAAACGATTTAATCCCGTTGTTTTGACACCTTCCAATATTTTTGTGCGTACTTGGCAAACAATTGACATATGCATTTAGTGGTAACATATTTCCGCTATAACCAGGGGCGTCCAGTAGGATAGAATACAAATAATATAGTTTTTAATGTATATCATCTTAGAGTGAAAATTTGATAAACATCAATATGAAAAGATCATTTGAGATGGAATCAACTAAAACTTATAGAGTTCATAACCAAATTAGCAAAATAGTGTTAACTAGTGCGAAATAAGAGATAAAATAAAATTAGGTATTATAAACATTACATTTAATCTCGAATAACTTGAAAACTTCGTATTGTATCGCATAGAGACAGGAAGTTAATACTTACGTAGAAAGTAACGGAGTATCAAAAAAACATGCTGAAATCATTTTTACGATAGTGGCGTAGATTGTAGGGGGGAAAAGAAGTATTTATCCCTACCGGATACCTCTAGTGGTAGAGGAAAATTATATTATACCACTAATTGCAGTATCCCAATATATAAAAAGTGGAAGGTGTGAAAACAATGGACTACAACCATTTAAAATATTTATGATATAACACCCTAGATCTCAGTAAGAAGGAATACTTTACTGAAGTGTTCTCGAATCTTCATATTTTGTGCTAAGGTTTCTCCAGTTACTATATGGACAATTGTTAATGAACCACCCCGTATAAATATGACTATTGTACAAGTGAAAAACACAATTTTTTACGATAACGTCAAAATTTTACTGAATTATGTTAAATCTGACGTTTTTACGTAGATGTTAGAGGTTCTGAATTTGCTTGTATTTAGTTTATGTAGCTTTAACTACCTAGAACGATCGGAATAACTAATTTAGTAAAAAAAATGAAAAACTGTTACCTGAACTTTTATTAGTGAGAATGATAAAAAGGTTTATGATAACCCTGAAAAATATGGTGGGTTAAGGGTTGATGTATGCGGTTGGAAAGGAATGAAAAATGGTATTCCTGCTATTTACAGTGAAAGGTAAAGTCGTACGAATAAATATCCAGTGGAATAATTGTAGATACTAAAAAAGTCCACAATTCTTCAGACACATGCTTAAATCTTGTTTTTCTTTGTCGTGAAAATAATTTAATGTTGACGAAATTAAGTATACGAGTATGTACACTATTTCATATCTCAAATGAAATTATTTTAGTGAAAACAATTAATAAGCTTGCGAGATTTTTTCTGGTCTGAAACACTTTGTTGAAGAAAATTGAACTGTGAAATATCATGGTACAGAGTAACCATAAACATCCGTCTTAAGCGCAACAAAGCGGTAAAATAAAAGGTACTTTGAAGATAGGGCGTAGAAAAATTACTATTAATATACAAATAATAATTATTTTTTATTGAATAATAAAGACAAAAAAATCTCGAAAACCATTACATTCAGGCATAGGGAAATGTTGAAAATATATGGTTGAAATCTAATATATGGTTGAAATCTAATATATGGTTGAAATCTAATATAGAATTGAGGCAACAAAAAAATATGTTTGCCATTTAAAAAAACACAGTTATTACTATTATTCATTATCCCAAATTTACGTTAATTATTCTTCACTCTGTATAAAAAATTAAACACGTTTTTCTGGGATATTATTGAGTTACCTAACAGTGACCGATGTAGATGGTGGAAATTGAATAATTATAATTTATCATCAAATTTATAGTTTATAAACAACAGTCAAACGGGAATTTCCGTAATAAAATTATTATTATCTCGCCATGAGACTAAAGTATATCACTATGTCATAATAAGTTGCAATTTAAAAAGTTAAAAATATACTGGGTGTTTTATTTGGAATAACGAAGTAGACGGCAACATAAGTATGAGTATGTATCAAATAAATCATAATATATTAGGGGTAAGCTGTTTACTTAATAGCCGATAAATATTGAACAGTTTGTTCATAACTATTATAGATGAGAATATTTTCTTGATTCATACTTTTTTCATTAGTCGGGTTTCAGTTTTTGAATTTACTTTTCATTCCGTATGCGATTACATCCTCTAGCGGTTACTTTCAATATACTTTTTTAAGTTTGAAATGTGGAGTCATGGGTTATCTGTTTACAGAATACAGCAGGCATCTATTAAATTTGCACACCGACTAAAGTTGTGCAGATTAATTATGAGTAATTAATCTCGTGTACTGACAAGAAGTGTGAATATTGAAACAATCGTTGAAATTCATAAAATTTAAAAATGGAAACTCAATTGACATAAAACATAAAATTGGTAGTTTTGACAAAAGTTTGATACTGTATTAATTTCATAAATGATTTAAATTGTCTAATTTCATAAAAGACATTGTTTGTTAGCACTGGACAATATCTCAGTAACACAGAAACATCTGGTTCTGAATATTAACCAACTGAGGAGAGTTTTTTTCTAATAATTCAAACAGAGAAAACAATCTTTTTGACTCATCAGAGCGTATCACGATCTCACAAAATAAGGTGCCGTTGACAAGCTTTGCCGTTTTACAAAACATTTCCTTGGATTTTCACTACAATTCCAAAAATGGTAACACGTGATTTAACACTGGGAGATTCTACGTTTTAAAAAAATAACGATTCACATATAGAACAGATGTCGGTTTCATTTGAACTTGATCCAGTATGTTCTTTCATATCCGAAAATAATTCATCACTTAAAAAGTAAAACATACAGCACTGGATAGATCAACAGAAAAAAAACAAACCTCTTGGTTCTGATTTATTTGATTTTCAAAGTTTTTTATTCTCAGACAAGGGTTCAAAACTACGTAAACACGCTTTGGATCAAATTCGACGCCATGGAGATTTTGTAACTATATAATTCCGATTAACGAAAATGTAAATTTTGCAAAGGGTATTATCCCAAAAAGTCTTCAAGGCGGCACGTAAAAAAATGATCTTCGAATCCTGATCCCAAAAAACCTTTAAGATCACAAATCGAAGGTGAAACGGTTATGGCTGGTCCTTTATGCCTAATACTGAGCGGAGTTCTAAACACGCTGCCAGATATTTCTCTTATTGCTAAAATAGACCTAACAATTTGTACGATACAAGCCGTTAAAGTTGGAAAGTAGCGGTTTATCGAAGGTACTATTTCGTTTTGGTAAGCCTTTTTATTATTAATATTTTGCAGGGCTGTTAATCCTTACCCATGCGGCATTAGTTTTAGACTGATTTTTGACCCAAAAATATGGATAGTTATAGGGTTAGTGAAAAAATATTTGAAATGAAATTCTTACTAGCTCTTATTTTTTATTATTTTCTGCAACACTATTTCATACAGTGTGAGACAAAAAATAGAGGACGGTAAATATTCTGAAATTGCGATTATCTTATAAATGATTCTATACTTAGAAATTTTTTTTATTTTGAAATTTATTGCGCATCAACCTCTAGGGTTATTAGCGCCCAACAATAAATTTACATTTAAGTCATGTACATAATAGGATTTTCAAACTTTATACAGTAAGTTAACCGCTTTCAGGAAAAGTAACAATTTTTCAACGTCACAGTTTTCTCCGATAATGTCTGTGATATTATTTGGTAAATTATACCGCGATCTTTGATGAGCAAAACGGGTACAGCCCACTAACACATGCACTACGGACACTGGAACCTGACATGTTTCACATATGGGTGCCGCAGAATGAGTCATTAGGTGGCCGTGGGAGAAACGAGTGTGTCCAATTCTAAGTCGAGTTAATATTATTTGATCTCTTCTTTTGGCTGGAAGGAATTTCCAGGCAGCTACACTTTTTTTCACTATCCTCGATATTGATTGAGATCTAGACCAGCAGTTTTGCCAGTGACTGATGACTAACTGTTTAAAAAAGTTTTTACAGTCTGTCACTGTAGTTCTTGAAAGTAAAGTGCAATTTGGATCTTGAGTTGCATTTTTGGCCTCGAGATCTGCCTTTTCGTTTCCGATTATTCCTATGTGTGACGAAACCCATAAAAAACGAATATCCTTATGAGCTTCTTGTAGATTGAACAGCTCTCTTCTGATAATTTGTACTAATGGATTCGAGGAGTACATTTGGTGAATGCTCTCAACAGAGCTTAGACAGTCCGTAATGATCAAAAAATGACTTGGTTATTCAGAAATTTCGTCGGTATATTTCTGCATTTTTGTGTTATTACTGTTAGTATTGTTACTTGTTAAATTCTCCTATTTTTGAGATATACATTTTTAAAGTTAGTGCCAATCAAGATTTTATTCACGTCAATAATTACGGTGTAATACAAAATAGATAATATACTTAACTTCTTGTATATTACACAACTGTATATATATATAAAAAGAGGCAGGTATTTAATGGATATTTTCAAAATAAAATGCTAAATACATACAGTAGCTTTTTAATTTTTTTTATACTATATAAGTGATATTCAATGGCTATGTGTAAAGCAATTCTGCGGGGTTTTTCATTTACGATTTTAGCCACAATTCTTAAATATTTTAGTTTTTGACACAGGAGCAATTGTTCATGACTTTAAAAATGTATAGTTTAAAAACTGATCATAGGCAAATCTTGAGAATTCAACACTTTCATTGAGTACTAAAACTAATAACAAAAACTTACAGATATTAACCACCAGTCTAGGAATTAAGCTGAGCCTATCAGCAATTTAAGTAACTAGATCGAGTACAAATGCATATCAAGTTTTCAAAGAAAGATACCAGTCGCCACTTTCCATAAGAAGTGCAGGGTCCTTATTCGGATCAACTATTAATACAAAAAGAATTAGGTGTGCATAAAATGGGAAGGAGAAGGTAGCATATTCTTGTAAATGCATGAATCAATAATGTGAATGTATATTTCCATAAAAATATATAATATAAGCTAGACTATTGAGCTTATTTTCGTCAACAGGTTTTTATATGATATGCAAATATTATAATTTATAGGTATCATTACTTTTTCACTCTCTCATGTTATAAACAATCTCAGTCTCTTTAATATAAGTTGATTGTGTTTAATTTATAATTTTTATTTCTCATAGTTGTTTCAAATTAACAATTGCAGTCTCAGATTAAAATTTCTTACGAAGAAAGCCGATTGCAATCGTTTTATAGAATGTCAATACCTAACTGGCAATTATACTTTTGATTGTATGTATTAACTGGTCGATAGTATATGTGGCATCGCCGCCAGGAGTCCATATTACCTGAAATGTATCATATACGGAGCCTACCTTGCTTTTGAAGTATGGAAATATACACCAACGGAGCCTACCGTAACCGCTACATATAACGGATCCCAATACGACGTCAACTTATATAGTGGTATACATGAAATATACGCTAGGAGCCCAAACTAGACTACAGGTATAACGGAGTTCACAATAGCCTGCAACAGTATATATATATATATATATATATATATATATATATATATATATATATATATATATATATATCACTCCCTCCTAGGGCTTTGAGTGATTGCTTCAATGTTTGTACATATTTTTCAGCAAGCCCGTTTGTAGCGGAGTGGTATAAGGCACTTATGGTGTGTCTGATACCATTTTCAAACAAGACTTGGTCCATTGTCAGAAACCAAAATCTCTGTAAGACCATATGTAGCAAAAATTTTCCTAAGTATGGTAACTGTATTTAATGATGTAATATTTTTAATTATATGTATTTCTGGCCATCTAGTATATGCATCTACTAGAATAAAGTAATAAGCATTCATAAATGGTCCAGCAAAGTCGATATTGACACGTTTAAACGGTTTAGTAGGCACCTCCCATGAGTGTAGTGGCACCTTTTCAGGGTTTGATTTAATCTTATTGCAATCTATACAATTTTTGCAAATTCTTTCTATATCTAATGAAATTCCTGTCCACCAAAAATGTCCTCTGGCTAGAGATTTCATTTTTAATACCCCAAAATGTGCAGAATGTAGGTCGTGTAATATTTTCTTTTGTAAGTTTTTAGTTATCACAGCAATTAGCTGCCTAAAAATACAGTTATTTTGATGGGTAAATACAATTTGAGGTATATTGAACCTTTCTTTAGGTTTAAGTTCCACACCTGTTTTAAGGGCTTGTAAAAGTGGTTTTAATGTGGGGTCTTGTAGAGTCTGCCTTTCAAGTTCTTTGCCTGTGACAGGTAAGGTGTCTATTTGAAAAATTTCAAATTTATCAGGTGTATCATATTGAAACTCACTAGTCGTAGCTACAAGTAGCCTAGAGAGTGCATCAGCATTACAGTGTGACTTTGTATTTTTATATTTTATTTGGTATTGAAAACCTTGCATGAACAGTGCATAGTGTTGCATACGTGTTGTAGTTAGGGTTGGTAATTTTTTTGAATGTGAAAGAATCTGTATCAGTGGTTGATTATCCACGTAAAGTATGACAGGACGGCCATATAAAAAGTAATAAAACTTTTTTATGCCAAATATTATAGCATATGCCTCTTTATCAATTTTGGCATACTTTTGTTGCACTGGTGTGAGAGTTTGAGAAGCGAATTGAATTGGCCTCTCAGAACCATCTGGGTACACATGAGACAACACTGCCCCAACGGCATAGGGACTAGCGTCTGTGGCTGATATTAATGGAAGGTTTGGATCAAAGTGGGCTAGAAATCTGTCAGACATTATTTCTTTTTTTACAGAGTTAAATGCCACTTGACAGTTTTTATCCCAATTGAATGGTGTATTTTCTTTTAGCAAATTGTGAATAGGTTTCAAAGTAGAACTTACATTTTTCAAAAACCTGTTGTAATAATTCACAAGTCCAACAAAAGCCCTAACTTCTGTCTTATTGGAAGGAACTTTGGCATTTTGTATTGCATCCATTTTATTTTTACATTTGTGTACCCCGTATTTATCTAGTATATACCCGCAGTATCCAATTTGTTTTAGAAAAATTGACACTTTTCATAGTTTATTCTAATATTATATTTAGCTAACCTACTAAGGACTTCTTCCATTCTTTGAAAGTGTGTGTCATCATCAGGCCCTGTAATTTTTATTTCATCAAGAAAAACGGATACCCCTGGAATGCCTCTCAAAATATTTTCAATTTCTCTCTGCCATATGGCAGGAGTACTTGCAACACCATACAATAATCTAGTACTCCTGTATAACCCGTTAGGAGTGCTTCATGTTAGATACCTTCTATTTTCAGGATGTACTTCCATTTGTAAATAGGCCTGTTGTAATTCTAACTTTGTAAACTTATCTCTCCCTCACAATGAAGAAAATAATGTATCTAATGTAGGTAGAGGATATTCGTCAACTATTAAGTTTGGGTTTAGTGTGCATTTGAAATCGCCGCAAATTCGTATATTGCCATTGGCCTTAATAACCGGGACAATTGGTGTATCAAATTCTGAACTCTCTATTTTCTGAAGTATACCTTCATTCTCTAGAAATTCAAGTTTCTTCTCCACTTTTGGCATTAGTGAATAAGGTACTTTACGTGCTTTAATGAGAAAAGGTTGTGTATCTTCTTTTAATTTCAGTATAACTTGTAACCCAATAATTTTACCCATATTTTTATCACGTATTGTTGAATACTTTTGTAAAAGATTTTCTAACCTACTACTGGATGTAATTTGTGTAATGTTATTACCTAATGTAAAACTGATTCCCAATTTTCTCATCCATTCTCTACCTAACCAGGCATGTTTATCTGTATTTACAACATATAAGTTTAAATCTTTGAAAACGATGTGATATGCTACCTGTACCTGTGCAAATCATACTATTGTCAGTTGTTGTTTATTATAAGTAACTTATTTTGTATCAGTTTTTTTGCAATTGTATATATGGAAAGTGATTTTTAAAATCTGTAAGCCCTATTAATGTAACTGCTGCTCCAGTGTTAGTTCTAATGTAATACCTTGTTTACTTGTACTTGAACTGTAAATTTATCCCGTAAATGTGAGTATTCTGTGTATTGTGTGGTAATTGACAAAATTTCATCTATTCGATCAACATTTGAGTTAATTGTATAATTTTTTACTTTTAACCAGACCTTACCCAAGTGACCTTTAGTCTTACATTTATTGCAATGCAAGTTCTTTCTATTACAATTATTTGCAAAATGCTTCGAATCTCCACACCTAAAATATAATAAATGTTTATTAGTATCATGTTTATCCACTTTAATATTGTTCCTAAAACTGGATGTATTTGGTTTTGTCTTTTCTCCATTCCGAGTCGCAACACTATATGTACATTAACTGGCGTTTGTAAACGGTGTAACTGCGCTGCATCTCTGGCAGAAGTTTCCATACTAATATTAATTTCCAAAGCACGCTCTATTGTGAGGTCCTTCTGTTCTAGTAGCCTACTTTGATTATTTTGGGCTCTTAACCCAAACACAAACTGGTTTCGTAACGCTTTTTTGAGATATTTCCCAAGTTTACAGGTAGTTGCTAATCGTTGTAATGAAGTCAGGTACTCCTGAGCCCCTTCACCATCATGTTGTTTTCTTTGTAAAAATCGAAATATTTCCGCAATTTCCAATGGATCTGGATTATAGTATACTTTCATTGTATTAACTAATTCATCATAATTCTTATCTCCTGGTTTTTCTGGGGAGATTTCATCGCACAAAATGTCGTATGCTTCAGGCCCCATGTAATGCAGCAGATATGCCGCTTTTTTGTCTTTGTCTGTAGGAACTCCAAAAACGTCAAATACACTTTCAAGGCGCATTAACCATCTATCGAACCTTTTAGTTATGTCGAAGGTTTCAATTGAGAATACCGTATATACGGCATGTGTAGTATGGAAATGAACATTATTCTCGTTCATTTTAAAGTGTAATTTGTAAAATTTGTACACAGTGAAAAGATGCCGTCAAACACTATACAAGTAACTGAATATAGAACAAATACATTAATACATAATAATAGAAATTGAATCATCCACCAGTAAGTCGGTTATCTTTGTGATGTAAAGAATGGACTATCGTTCAGAATTTCAAAAATCATCAAAGCTCCTGTATAAATAATACTGCAGTAAGCGTATTCAAGAGTTGATACTACCTTCTGATTGGAAAATAGAAACTTCGCCACTACGCGAGGACTAACTTTTAATTAATTTACTCAAAACAAATAAATCCGAGTACACACATATATTTGTAAGGAGGTAATAAATTCACAATGTGTATTAAATATTTGATTTAACGTTACTTCTAGGGTTGTTTGTAATTTAAGGAGGCAAACAATTTATAATAGCTTCAACGTAATAATTATCAATTACTGTTTCAGCACTGTATCTATGTATTAAAATGTGTCTGAAGAGGATAAAAAAAGAATACATTATTTATTGTCAAGATGTCAGTAAGTTGAAGTGCGTATTATGTATATAAAACAATAGGAGAAGGCAATGAAGGCATGTCGCATGGAATAAAAAGAAAGTAGAAAATCGTCAATATGACATAATAAAATAAATGTTAAAAATGCGAATTTTAGAGTATCTCACTACAATATTTTTTCAATTGATCGTGTTCGTGATCTTATGATTATTAAATGTAATACCGCCAATATATCGAATAACAGGTGAGGTGAAACAATACTGAAATAGAAGGAATATGTTGAAGAAACTTGGAAAATAGAGAAAATGGAAGGAATAACTACGTAAACTTTGCAAAACTTTGTCAATAAGGTTAAAATACAGAAAAAATTCAATAGAAATGAAATCCACAAGAGTGTAACCAATTTATGAATAAAGATGGATGTACAAATCATTGAAAAATAGTTATTTTCCTAACAAGTGTGCGAAGTGCTACTTTTCCACACGCAAATACAGTTATGCGAACGACGCGAAGCGAAATTTCTGCATGCGGAAAAGGCACTTTGCGCATGCATTAGGAACAAAATTTTACCTACGAGTTTCAAATCAGATAACGAAAATAAAAAAATTAAACCTTATTGAATAATTCTTTTTAAACTTGCTACAAAGAACTATACAACAAGCAATTACAATAATACACCACAATAAAAAATTATGACAGAAAATTAAATTATTTGTTCGTAATATTTATAATGAAAGAAAAATTACTGACATTTTGCAAATTGATAGCAGATTCGGTCAGTTCATTTAATGGGTGGCTTATGGTACGGCTTGACGAACACTGAGGGCAGTTAATAATATGATTTGCTGAACGTTGATTTACCACAGAACAGTTATTCAAATAGGTCAGTGAAGGTTGACTTAACTTTGAAGGGCAACTGTTGATGTGGCTTGATGAAGGTTGATTCAACTCAAGACAGTTGTTCAAATGGGTCGATGAAGGGTTGACTTAATCTAGAAGGGCAGCATGTGGCTTGATGAAGGTTGAATTACCTCAAAAAAGTTGTTCAAGAGTGTCGATAGCGGTTAACCTAACTTAAAAGGGAAGCAGTTCATATGGCTTCATGAAGAGCTCATTGCAGAAGGGCAGATGTTCGTAGCCAATATTTTATTAGACAAATCTTTGTTTTGATTTCTCGAATCTTCAATGTAGCTTTCGACTACAGTTGTCTATTTTCAGCCTCCGAGTCTCTTGACATTAGTGATATCTGCTCCATAATTGGCCAACATGGTAGCCGAGGAACGACGGAAACTATATCCTGTATTCTGTTCCGTATTTTTCAATTTTAGATATGTAGTTATTCTCAAAGGCATTTTACCGAATACATTCATTCCAACACATTGCATACTCCTTGGCAACACTGCACACAAAAAAACGCCTTTGCGGAGTGTACGGTTTTAGCAACTGTGCATATTTATAATACAGTTGTAAATAATGTCCTTTATTTGTTTCATTGGATAATACAAAGATTCTTGAACTATTGTATTTAGTGTCAGGGATATTGATGACTATTGAATTTCCTTTATCCTCTACGTGACCAACTATTATCTTGCAAAGCTCATCGCGTCTGCAAGCACCGGACAACCCGAAAATGGTGACGAATTTAATGAGAAGGTAAATTGGATCAAATGCTTTTTCAATTACTCTGGAAACTTTACTTCTGTCAAAGATGTGGGACTCTGTGAAGTATTTGGCTCAAACGTTTTCCATAAATCTGTAAAATCAGCTAGGAGCACTTCCTCTTTGTCATTATTTGTTCCTTTATTGTGGCACCAGTATTCAAAAAGTTTATATTGGTCGCCAGAAGTGCTTATTTCATCAGCTTTGGAACCTTTTAACGATTTGATAAATAGTAAAATGGTGTTTGTAGATTCTTGCTGACAGAAACTAAGGAAAAATCTGACCTCATAGGTCAAAGTTGACTATAATATAATACTATAAATATTTATCATTAAACAGGGTAAATAAATATTAATTTCAAGTTCCTTGTGTAACAATTTAGTACCTGAACTATAACTTCGTATCAATTTGGAAGACCGCTGTCACCACTGTAATAAATCCTGTCACCATTGTAATAATTGCAGTCACCATATGTACAATTCTACCGTACCTTACCGAGTTGTATCTTAGAACAAAACAGAAATCCGCTGTCACCAGTCTAATAATCGACCCAGTAACACCTGGACCTTTTTATCTCGGGTCTGCTGTAACCATTTGAAATAATTATAACCGAGTGTGATATAACAAAAGAAAGTCCGATTTAGGCGGGGATCTCCTGGTCTTAAAACGGGTAATTCCTTTGCCAGGTCAGGATTGATCTTTTCGTTCAGCCTCGTATCAAATGAACTGCTCACTCCAAAGGGGAAGGTCGAGGTAGGAAACTGAAAAAATTTCGGTACCAACTACTGATAAAGAAAATACATATATTTCACTATATACATATGACAAACGCTATACACTTATATACATAACTTTTCAACATTTGAATGGACCCTATAATTCCGTCTCTCACGAGATTTCGCTGAAGCGTATAACGTCTATTACGTGAGTGACCTACATCAATGCAAGAATAAGTGTCTACTTTACAAAAGTATTAGTCGGCCGGTGCTAATTTCTATGTGTCAAATGTTATTGTACTCTATTCAAATAAAATGGAAAAAAGAAATAGAGTCTGCTGATTTGATAATCTTAGCGATAAACAGCTTCTGTACGTACTAACAAAATTCAGTGCAATTTTTGCTTACGCGCGAATAAAAATGAAATCTTTTTGTTTAATAGCGAGGATTAAATGATATGACCGTGTCTACAAGAAAATTACTTCATTGGTGTGAAAATTTAACGATAACCTGGTTACGGAGACAGAATAATACGCTCCCGGTAACCAATATAAATTACAATTGGCCTCCCTTCAAATTTTACCTTCCACCTGTCTACGGGGTGGGCGAGAACTGTGTGACAAAAAAACTTATCTAAATCCCGTTAAATTACATATACAAAAAACGTTCCTACTAATAGTGTGTAAAATCTTACTATAATGTGACCCAAATTAAATATATATCGATAAAATGATAGGCGTACAAAATATGAGCCAGGACCTACAGATTTGAACTTAACCTATGAAATCGTTTCCTCCGGTTTGCAATTTCCCAATCCCCTTTACCTGGGAGTGAATAGAATAATTATCCACTAACAAAATCAAAGAAATTATATCTTCTATCTATATAAACATCTATATATCTATATCAACGTAAGAGCAGCGCACACAAAAAAATAAAATTCCCCAATTGATATTAGACTTGTTCAAAAACTTACGGTGTGGAAACTTCATTTCTCCCGTCTCTGGTGGCTGACTGATTTCGATATAGCGATCTCGCGATAATTATCTAGAACAGCGGAGATACTAAATTTCTAACACACGGTGTCGGGATATGTTTGTTAACGGTATGGAAGAGTTTACTCCGTATTGTTCCAGGGGGACAGTTTTCACTGTCAACGATAGCTGAGTATCGCTTTGACGCCCTGACACAGCGGAGAGAGAACTTCTCCCTATAAACCCGCGAACACTCCAAATGAACTGACACCCGTCACCGTGACAGGGAAGTACTTTTTCCCTTTGCGTTTTTCGTCCGACTCTGTGCTATGTCTGCTCTTAACTCACTTTTTATCGTTCCCAAATTTTTCGGGATTTTCTGCTGACTTGCATAGGTTGTATATTTTGTTTTAGAATGGCCTCGATTTTTTTTAACTAACCGTTTGTGTAAACAACAATAGTTTATATTAAACCTAGTTTCATTATTACATTGTTGCAATTGCTATAGTCCTGTCTCATTTTTGTTAAACAAAAAGTATGTCGAGTTCTACTTTTTTTATATTTGAAATGAAGCATATATTTTTCCGTGTTTTATGAAAGTTACTGATTTATTTTCCGCTTTTTTAATATTCGCAGTTATTACACTTGCAAAAAAGAGTAACTTGGCGACCGGAAACGCGTACGGAAAAGTACTACTTTGCACACGCTCGTAGGAAATAGTATATTGTGCAACAAGTAAAGTTTAACTTTTCTCACGAGTGGGAAAAGCACTTTTTCGACTTGTTGCAAACTTAACTTTTTTTACAACGGTACAAATTCAAAGAATACGAGTAAGTAGTTGTGTAGAAAGGTCTCATCGAGGAACCCCTGCTAAAAACGTCTAGGCAAAGTGCCGTGAGAAATAATATTTCCCCCAGTATAGGCAATATATGGTTTTGAAATTGAGTAAGCTATGAGAGGTACGATACTCTTCATAGCAGTTGTAGAAAATATTATATTGTATAACAAGTGTTGAAAATGAAAGATTTCAGACTAGTCAACCGGATTCTCGCCAGCATTTCTCAACGAACGACACGAATTGAGACTTCCGAGTTAGATTGTAAACGAGAAGACGACAAACACAGATTCTACAACTCTCAACAAGTGAACGAAACTTAAGGAAACTTTCAAACTAGTCAAAATCAATCTAGCGAAAGCATTTACATCACAAAGCCGCTATTACAACCTTAAAAGAAGGAATTGGTCCCCAAATATCGGAGAGAACGTGATGAAGAAAAAACACCACCTGTGAAACGCAAAGAAAAATTTTAGTGCAATATTTGCACTAAAATATTCGGGACCGTTCACAATAGAAAAGAAAATGGCCAATAACATCTACCAAATTGAAACCGACAATAGTAACAGAAGTCATAAAATTCACGTAAAAGATCTAAAACCAGCTTGGCCGGAACCAAATTCGGTTAACCCCACTACCAGCACAAAAGCCATTAGCCCTACCAACAAGTTACTGTTAAATAGCCAGACAAACACAGAACAAAACCAATCTAAACCAAACCGCGAAGATGGAGGACGTGCTCGATCTACATGACGACAGCATTTGCCAGCTTGAGAAAGGAGAGTTAGACCGACCTCTAACCCCCGGGAAGTCGATAGAGCAAGACTGGAATCGATTGGTAAAAATAAAAGGCCAATCACTACTAGTGAAGATACCGTTAACAGCCATTGTGTCGGAACAAGTAAGAAATGGACAGAAGACCAGAAGACGGAGATACCCATAATTAATCACAAAGATAAAGAAATTTTGGAATCAAATATAACAACAACGCTTTCATTTTTAGGTGTACGTTACCAGGTCATTTCTTTCAAACTTTTTGGTTTTAGTAGTATTAACATAATCCTTGGAGGCTCATTAGTCTTCTTATCCCCGAGATGTTATTTTAGTTCGGTAGAGTCGGGGTGGGTAAATATAAAGTTGATTGTACTTTATACTATTAAACAGATTTAATATCACAGTTTACATTGGAAATTGTGATTAAACAAAATTGATTGATAACCCAAATGGTACCAGTTAGTTTCCAAAAATAATTATTAGTAAGCAGTCTTGAATTAATATTGTAATATATATAATATATCGATAGTGTTATTTCAGCTGATAGTTTGTGAGGTTACCCCAGAGTTTCTAATTAATTGGAAAGAGCTTACAAGGCCGGTTTTATGTATTCCTCCAATTAAAGTTATATTAGATGCCAGTATTTGTATCGGACATTCTTACTGCAGTGGTGGTGAACTACAACCACCATCCGGGAGGTAACAATTAATGCGATGCCTAGATCACTATACAGTCGAGGTCTTAGAAGTTTATATTTAATTATAATATTGAAGAGACAATGAGAAAGTAGATAGGGTAATAATGATGTAAAGAAATATAAGAAAACAGGCGTGAAACAATAAAAGTCTATGTCACATACTATGAATCTGTTAATCAATAACAATGTGTGCACTCACCGATGATCTTGTGTGGCCTAGATGGATTATATTGATTGTTCAAATCTTTAAATCTTCTTCTCAGAGATTGTTTTCAAAAACTGAATACAATTTGAAAGCAACTAATAGCGTTTCTTTTCTTTTTCCGTAAAAATCCTAGAGATTCTAGAAAACTAAGCTCATGCTTAAAAATCGAAGACCAAAAAAAGAAAAGGTATCAAAAAGATCAACAACAAAAAAAAAATTGACATGATTGAAGTTAAAGTTTCATGCTGATAAATTTTAAATATATCACCTGCTTAACCTTGAATCTGCCCGATCATGAAATGCAGATTTATATGACATAGAACCAGATTGGATTCCCAGAATTAATTAACATATAATTATAAGTTCCATGGAAATTTTAATGTCAAATACTATGACTTATACTCATAAACAACACTTGAAAGAATTTATTTAGAATAATCTATGTATTTATTCATCTTACTAATTTATTTTGTTTAAAGGTAAAATTTGAAATTATTCGAAGTTCATCCTTTTAAAAGACTGCATTGTTTATACTTATTTAGTCAGTGCAAACTATTCAAACCCGTGACAGTCTGAGTGTATTTTTTGGACCTCCTTCAATGAAAAAATAGAAGCATCAAGTTCTGATAAAAAGAGAAATTCGATTCTCTAGTCCAGGATTCACTAATCTATTCTTTCAAGTATGTTCCAATATCATAGAACATGGAGTACGCCTTCATAATAGTAATGGAAAGTAAGTTCCATACTTTAGTCCAATGTATGTTAGAATCAAGTAATAGAAAAAACATAGTTTTCTCTGCTTTTGGATACATATTCACTTCTAATATTATTGTATTCTTGTCTGTAAATAATCATTTATCAAAACGTGATTTCTCTTTCATGAAAAATATTTTGATAATCGTACATGCTCAATTTTAGACTTCTAAATACCAATCGACTAAGTCGACGGATAGTTTTATATTCTGGTTTTCTCCGTCCGTCTTAATCTTTAGTGGACGAACGATAAATGCTAGAGCTTAGTTATAAACTCTAAAACTGTGTACTTTACAGAGAGAAAATTTTTATATAATTCTGTAAACATCTTCTTAGAGTGTCATTCATTAAACTGAAATTACTCTTTAAGAGTTTACGTATACGTTACACTATAGCGTTTCGCTATTTGTTTTTTCTATAAAATCCTTGTATTTTCTATTCAAGTAAGCCAAGAAATAATGAGCTCTGTAATGAGAGAATACATTCAAGAACATCGTTAATTTGAAACAAGTACATTCTTCAAATATGCTGCTTCATTATTTTCCACATATTTTCATTCATAAACACAATTTTTAAATATACTCTCTTGTAATTATTTTCATCATAGACCCTCGTTGACACCACTAACAATGTTCCGCCGCTTGAATTAAATACTTGCGAGATATCCACGCATAGCAAAAAATATACGTATTTAGTTGGCTCTTTAAGAAACTGCTGTTAGTACCTTAATACCCTTATTTTCTGCCCATAACTGATCACCTCAACCGAAAAAAACATCATTAGAGGGAATAAATGTCTACAAATAAAAAATCTCTCTTCTAAAAAGAAAACACATCTCATCTAATTTGAACGTGGAACCCAGAAAATTGCTACCCGGCTTATAATAAATTGAGAACGATTTTAAGATTTGTGGAAAAAGGCCGCTTGGAAATTTGATAATTTCTCTCCTTCACCTGCATGTCCGTCGGTTTTGGAATCAGTGACGAATTAAAAGGTGTTTACAAACAACATAAAGCAGCGTTTCTCATCATTTTTGATTCTATTGTCAATAAATTGGTTTAGTAATAAAAAAATAGGAAATTCTTATAACAATTAATATAATACCTAATTATCTACGCTGACTGCGTTGAATGTGTTGTTCCTAAAACAACAACAATAAACTAATATTCTCATATACAGCGTTCAAACAAAAAAATAGCAGTGTTTTTAAATGGAACTCAAGGTCTCTAGTTAATTCCACAATATAATACAAGTTATTGAAAATTCTAAAAAATTGACAATTGTTTCGATAAATCAATATCATCGTCAGAATGACAGAAGTTACATTTCATTTTATGCCTACCTAATGTTTAGTAGTTATATTTGGCTAGAATAAGAAGTAACCTAACTTGTGATTGGCTTAATATATGTTTATAGAAAAAAGAAGAAGATGTGATATTACAAATATTGAAGCTTAGATATTATTAGCCCTATGGTGATATCCTGGATATCATTTTTCCAATTAAGATCAGTATAACTGTGCAATGATATAGAAAACCAGGAAAACTATATCTGCTGATCTTTACAATTATCACTTAAGGAGACAGTTTATTAGTGGAGAATTCCCTAGATTTAACTGTTCATTGACAACTTTATATTGTGGGTTTCTTAAATGTCTTCTTATTTCCAGTTCTTCAAGGAAATCCAGTTCTTGTTTCTTTTCACAAATATGCAGTACTTCTAGTTTTGTGTTAGGTGTCAATGAATGATTGGTGTCAAGTAGATGTTTTGCGTAGTGGGATTTATCTGGTTGTTTTAATCTGTATGCTCGTAAGTGCTCACTGTATCGTATTTCAAAATTCCTAAGGGTCTGACCCAGATAGACAGCATTACATTCTGGACATTTGAGTTTATATATACCTGACTTCTTTAATAGTGGTATTTTTGTTTTCACATTTAACAATTTTGTACTAACGTTACTTTCTGTTTTAAAAGAAATTGTTGTATTCGTTGCTGAAGATATTATCTTTGAAATATTATTAGAAATATTTCCTGCATATGTGATGGTTTTATAAGTTTTAATTTCATCAGCTTGTTTAGGATATATTAGTTGTAATGCCACTTTTTCCTCTTTTATACTAATTAGCTTATTTATCATATCTAATGGATAACCGTTAGATGTTGCTATTTGTCTAATTGTATTAATCTCTCTATCAAAATTACATTTGTTCATAGGAACTGAAAAAGCTCTATGTATCATTGAATTATATGCTGCTAGTCTGTGTGACACAGGGTGGTTAGAATTGAATGGAATTGTTACATCAGTTTGTGTTGGTTTTCGGTAAATTGAATAATCAAGTACATTATTAACTCTTTGAATTTTTAAATCAAGAAAATTGATTGAGCTATTTTCTTCAATTTCTAATGTAAATTTAATTTTCGGGTGTAAATTATTGATGTGGTTGAAAAATACATCTAATTGTCGTTCACTACCCATAAAACAAGCTAATATGTCATCTACATATCTATACCAAAATAAAATATTTTTCGAAATATAACTTTCAAAGATCTTTCTTTCTAAATTGTCCATAAAAATGTTTGCTAAAATATGTGATATAGGGCATCCCATTGGTAAACCTTCATTTTGAATATATATCTTATTGTCAAAAGTGAAATAATTCTGATTAATGCATACATCAAATAAAGTAAGTATATCTGATATTATTCCTGGATTAATATTTTTATCTTCTAGTAATTTTCTTACAAGTATTCGACATTCTTTAGGAGGAATTTTAGTAAACATGTTAGTTACATCGAACGATATGAGTTTATAGTTATCTTGTAAGGGGATTGCTTTCAACTTTTTGATTAGTTCTATTGAATTTCTAATTGAGTACTGAGATTCATATCCGTAAGAATTGAGTATATTGTTGAGCTTCTTTGCCAATATATTATTAGGAGCATTAACATAAGAGACTACAGATCTAATTGGTTTCGTTATTTTATGTAATTTAACTGTTCCATATAATTGTGGACAATGAGAATTCTTATGTGTGATAGACATCTTTTCGTAATCATTTAAAAGATAATTTGAATTATTAACAATATCCCTTACATTATTAGAAAACTTCTTTGTTGGGTCTGCTTTAAGAACTTTTACATCGCTGGATTCTATAAAGTTATATACTTTGGAATTATAATTTTCAGTCGTCAAAATGACAGTGGCGTTCCCCTTATCAGATTTTGTAACTGTTAGGTTATTATTCTCAATCTTTTTTTTTATTGCGTTTAAAACTGAAATGTCATTTTTTGTTTGACGTTTAACTTTTGAAGGTTCAATATTTTTGACTAAATTGGCAATTTTTAATTTCTCATAAAGGAAATTATTTGAATTAGATTTTAAAGGTATTTCTGACTCTGTAGCTATAATTTGTTTAATATTATTCGTAAATTTAGGTGGTATGCTGTACTTTAAACCTTTATTTAAAAATTCTATTTCACTATTTGTAAAATTAGTGTCTGAAAGGTTTTCAAATCGTGGTGAAAAGTGTGTTGTTATGTAGGTACTTACAGTTTCATGATGTTTTGAGTATTGAATTTTATGTTGTGTGTGTTCAAGATTCTGTAGCTTCTTTTCTTGTTTCTTAAATTTCATATGCTTCATCGTGCTGACATTTCCTCTAATTTTGTCATCCAAACAGTCAAATTCTACTGGATGTAATTGGAATGTGAGTTCTGAATGTACATCTTTTATGTAGTTGTCTAAGGAGTCTCTAACTTTGAACCATTTCTTACATTCTGATTTTATCCAAACTCGTTGAGCACATTTTATAGCTTTTTTTGCTTGTGGTGTATTAGTGTGACATTTTATATTCACATAATTTGGTATTACCTTTTTTCTAAGGCAGTCTTGGTTAAACCAAATGTTTTGTGATGCTTTGTAACGTTTTTGTAGTAACCTCTGGTACAGTCGGGTCCAATCTTCTCTCGAAGATTTTTTAATGAAATTGACTGTCTCGACCCTTACTTCGTGGAATATGCTCATATTAGTGTTTTTAAATGAAACTCAAGGTCTCTAGTTAATTCCACAATATAATACAAGTTATTGAAAATTCTAAAAAATTGACAATTGTCTCGATAAATCGATATCATCGTCAGAATGACAGAAGTTACATTTCATTTTATGCCTACCTGATGTTTAGTAGTTATATTTGGCTAGAATGAGAAGTAACCTAACTTGTGATTGGCTTAATATATGTTTATAGAAAAAAGAAGGAGATGTGATATTACAAATATTGAAGCTCAGATATTTTTAGCCCTATGGTGATATCCTGGATATCATTTTTCCAATTAAGATCAGTATAACTGTGCAATGATATAGAAAACCAGGAAAACTATATCTGCTGATCTTTACAATTATCACTTAAGAAGACAGTTTATTAGTGGAGAATTCCCTAGATTTAACTGTTCATTGACAACTTTATATTGTGGGTTTCTTAAATGTCTTCTTATTTCCAGTTCTTCAAGGAAATCCAGTTCTTGTTTCTTTTCACAAATATGCAGTACTTCTAGTTTTGTGTTGGGTGTCAATGAATGATTGGTGTCAAGTAGATGTTTTGCGTAATGGGATTTATCTGGTTCTTTTAATCTGTATGCTCGTAAGTGCTCACTGTATCGCATTTCAAAATTCCTAAGGGTCTGACCCAAATAGACAGCATTACATTCTGGACATTTGAGTTTATATATACCTGACTTCTTTAATAGTGGTATTTTTGTTTTTACATTTAACAATTTTGTACTAACGTTACTTTCTGTTTTAAAAGAAATTGTTATATTCGTTGCTGAAGATATTATCTTTGAAATATTATTAGAAATATTTCCTGCATATGTGATGGTTTTATAAGTTTTAATTTCATCAGCTTGTTTAGGATATATTAGTTGTAATGCCACTTTTTCCTATTTTTTACTAATTAGCTTATTTATCATATCTAATGTGTAATGCGTATTGCCCAGGTAAGCCCAAAGGAGACAGAGTTCGATTAAATTAATTGATTTATTGCTATAAAGAAATATTATTTACAAAGATAAAATTAAACTAAACTACAATATCCTATATATATTACTGTGGTACGTAATTATATTGAAAATCACGTTCCGACGATCCGTACTCCTCCGTCGACCGATGTGTACTGACGAACTGTAGGCAGGTTGGTATAACGACTCGAAATTTCCACTGTGGTATACGGGATTCTCTCGGTCCTACGAATTGTTCAGACAGCCAAAGTTGAGAACAACCGATAGATCAATACTCTTTCGGTTATTGTCTCCAGATGTGAGTATATCGTTTATAATTAGTCAATTCTCAACTTAACGACTCTCTCGGTGGTATAGGGATGTAGTTATTCCGGCGCGTCAGTACCACACCAGAATTATACTAACATTTAGCGCGATCGTTTACAGATGGTCAATACCCATCTCAACGTTAGCAAACCCTATAAAGATACTGTAGAGTTTTCGATGCGTCAATACCGCACCGAAATTATTCTAACAGTTTGAACAATCGTTTTCGTTTCCGTCAATACCAGAAACCAACGGCCGTTCATGTGAATGATGTATAAAAGTCGAATCAATACTTCGACTTAGTACAACACTCCACGGTGAAATGTGTAAAGCGTATAAGGTCAAAGTCAGTACCTTCGACTTACGCTTCGCACTGGAGGCGGCTGAACTTGTAGGAGCTGGAGTCCGTGAACCAAGTTGTCCTCTTGTCTGCTGGCTTGCATTTTTATATACATTTTAGCGGTGGTGGTGGAAGTCTCCTTCCTTTCCACTGTCGATTCTTCGTGCGCATCTTGGCGTGGGGACTTTGTTGTTCTGGTGGGGTACCTCGTCATCGCTGCATTAACTGGTTACTTGGATCGATATTTATAGTGATGAATTTATATCATTACAGATCCCCCTCTCTTCGGAAAAAAAATGTTTCCAGGAAAGATTTTTTTGTTGTCATCAACGTTGGGACGTTGTCGGTCTGTCGGTCCGACGGTCTGTCGGTCTGTCGGTTTGGTCGGTCTGTCAGTCTGTAGGTCTATCGGTATGGTCGGTCTGGTCGGTCTGGTTGGTCTGGTCGGTCTGGTCGGTCTGGTCGGTCTGGTCGGTCTGGTCGGTCTGGTCGGTCTGGTCGGTCTGGTCGGTCTGGTCGGTCTGGTCGGTCTGGTCGGTCTGGTCGGTCTGGTCGGTCTGGTCGGTCTGGTCGGTCTGGTCGGTCTGGTCGGTCTGGTCGGTCTGGTCGGTCTGGTCGGTGAGGTGAGGTTTTTGTTTGACGTTTAATTTTTGAAGGTTCAATATTTTTGATTAAATTGGCAATTTTTAATTTCTCATAAAGAAAATTATTTGAATTAGATTTTAAAGCTATTTCTGACTCTGTAGCTATAATTTGTTTAATATTATTCGTAAGTTTAGGTGGTATGCTGTACTTTAAAACTTTATTTGAAAATTCTCTTTCACTATTTGTAAAATTAGTGTCTGAAAGGTTTTCAAATCGTGGTGCAAAGTGTGTTGGTATGTAGGTACTTACAGTTTCATGATGTTTTGAGTATTGAATTTTATGTTGTGTATGTTCAAGATTCTGTAGCTTCTTTTCTTGTTTCTTAAATTTCATATGCTTCATCGTGCTGACATTTCCTCTAATTTTGTCATCCAAAGAGTCAAATTCTACTGGATGTAATTGGAATGTGAGTTCTGAATGTACAACTTTTATGTAGTTGTCTAAGGAGTCTCTAACTTTGAACCATTTCTTACATTCTGATTTTATCCAAACTCGTTGAGCACATTTTATAGCTTTTTGTGCATGTGGTGTTTTAGTGTGACATTTTTTATTCACATAATTTGGTATTACCTTTTTCTAAGGCATTCTTGGTTAAACCAAATGTTTTGTGATGCTTTGTAACGTTTTTGTAGTAACTTCTGGTACAGTCGGGTCAAATCTTCTCTTGAAGATTTTTTAATGAAATTGACTGTCTCGACCCTTACTTCGTGGAATATGCTCATATTAGTGTTTTTAAATGAAACTCAAGGTCTCTAGTTAATTACACAATATAATACAAGTTATTGAAAATTCTAAAAAATTGACAATTGTTTCGATAAATCAATATCAGCGTCAGAATGACAGAAGTTACATTTCATTTTATGCCTACCTGATGTTTAGTAGTTATATTTGGCTAGAATAAGAAGTAACCTAACTTGTGATTGGCTCAATATATGTTTATAGAATAAAGAAGAAGATGTGATATTACAAATATTGAAGCATAGATATTATTAGCCCTATGGTGATATCCTGGATATCATTTTTCCAATTAAGATCAGTATAACTGTGCAATGATATAGAAAACCAGGAAAACTATATCTGCTGATCTTTACTATTATCACTTAAGAAGACAGTATATTAGTGGAGAATTCCCTAGATTTAACTGTTCATTGACAACTTTATATTGTGGGTTTCTTAAATGTCTTCTTATTTCCAGCTCTTCAAGGAAATCCAGTTCTTGTTTCTTTTCACAAATATGCAGTACTTCTAGTTTTGTGTGAACTGGATTACCTTGAAGAACTGAAAATAAGAAGACATTTAAGAAACCCACAATATAAAGTTGTCAATGAACAGTTAAATCTAGGGAATTCTCCACTAATAAACTGTCTTCTTAAGTGATAATTGTAAAGATCAGCAGATATAGTTTTTCTGGTTTTCTATATCATTGCACAGTTATACTGATCTTAATTGGAAAAATGATATCCAGGATATCACCATAGGGCTAATAATATCTAAGCTTCAATATTTGTAATATCACATCTTCTTCTTTTTTCTATAAACATATATTAAGCCAATCACAAGTTAGGTTACTTCTTATTCTAGCCAAATATAACTACTAAACATCAGGTAGGCATAAAATGAAATGTAACTTCTGTCATTCTGACGATGATATTGATTTATCGAAACAATTGTATTGTATTGTGGAATTAACTCGAGACCTTGAGTTTCATTTGAAAACACTAATATGAGCATAATCCACGAAGTAAGGGTCAGGACAGTCAATTTCATTGAAAAATCTTCGAGAGAAGATTTGACCCGACTGTACCAGAAGTTACTACAAAAACGTTACAAAGCATCACAAAACATTTGGTTTAACCAAGAATGCCTTAGAAAAAAGGTAATACCAAATTATGTGAATATAAAATGTCACACTAAAACACCACAAGCACAAAAAGCTATAAAATGTGCTCAACGAGTTTTGATAAAATCAGAATGTAAGAAATGGTTCAAAGTTAGAGACTCCTTAGACAACTACATAAAAGTTGTACATTCAGAACTCACATTCCAATTACATCCAGTAGAATTTGACTGTTTGGATGACGAAATTAGAGGAAATGTCAGCACGATGAAGCATATGAAATTTCAGAAACAAGAAAAGAAGCTACAGAATCTTGAACACACACAACATAAAATTCAATACTCAAAACATCATGAAACTGTAAGTACCTACATACCAACACACTTTGCACCATGATTTGAAAACCTTTCAGACACTAATTTTACAAATAGTGAAATAGAATTTTCAAAAAAAGGTTTAAAGTACAGCATACCACCTAAATTTACGAATAATATTAAACAAATCATAGCTACAGAGTCAGAAATAGCTTTAAAATCTAATTCAAATAATTTTCTTTATGAGAAATTAAAAATTGCCAATTTAATCAAAAATATTGAATCTTCAAAAGTTAAACGTCAAACAAAAAATGACATTTCAGTTTTAAACGCAATAAAAAAAAAGATTGAGAATAATAACCTAACAGTTACAAAATCTGATAAGGGGAACGCTACTGTCATTTTGACGACTGAAAATTACAATTCCAAAGTATATAACTTTATAGAATCCAGCGATGTAAAAGTTCTTAAAGCAGACCCAACAAAGAAGTTTCCTAATAATGTAAGGGATATTGTTAATGATTCAAATTATCTTTTAAATGATTACGAAAAGAGGTCTATCATACATAAGAATTCTCATTGTCCACAATTATATGGAACAGTTAAATTACATAAAATAACGAAACCAATTAGATCTGTAGTCTCTTATGTTAATGCTCCTAATAATATATTGGCAAAGAAGCTCAACAATATACTCAATAATTACGGATATGAATCTCAGTACTCAATTAGAAATTCAATAGAACTAATCAAAAAGTTGAAAGCAATCCACTTACAAGATAACTATAAACTCATATCGTTCGATGTAACTAACATGTTTACTAAAATTCCTCCTAAAGAATGTCTAATACTTGTAAGAAAATTACTAGAAGATAAAAATATTAATCCAGGAATAATATCAGATATACTTACTTTATTTGATGTATGCATTAATCAGAATTATTTCACTTTTGACTAATGGGAAAAAAGTCAGGAGCGTATAATCTGAGCCAAAATAATGTTAGTACTTCATATAAACTTTTTCTATGGAGGCCCTCGTTTTCGAGTTATAGGCCTCCAAAGTATTAATTTTGAATTTGGTTTTTATTTTTATTTTTTGTACTAGTTATTTGATCTTTATCAAATTTACGGTAAAGCTATAATGTACGTGTATGTTTATTTAGGAAAGGTAAACAGATTTACAGTACTGCCTTGAAGCCAGGGACGGACTACTCGCAATGGTTAGTGATCCAAAAAATTTGCAGGGATGGCGCACCCTGTATGGAATCATCGAAATTGACTTCTCCACACATTAAGCTAACGAAAATGTACTCTTGTTAGAATTCGATGAAATAAGCCGTTTGGATAATATTTACAGTTTTATTAATGCACTACGTACAAATCTACCTGACTAACTTATTAATGCGATGTCCAGGATTTACTTCCTTTTAATCAAAATTACGAACATAACATTATTAAACCATTAATAAAACCTCAAAAAACACAAGTTATAAAACATTAGACTAATACTAATTCCTAAACAACAACAAAAACTAACGTTATTCTAATAAATGTTCAATATGAACTCCTCCCACTTCCACGCACATTCTAAGTCTACGAAGGTTGTTTCTTTGCACTTGAATGAGCAATCCCACATTATTTCTAATAACATTGTAGTGTAACACAATTCTGTCTATTAAATCTTGTCTTGTTTGCACATGTGTTGCGTATACCTTACTTTTGAGATAACCCTAGAGAAAGAAATCCATAGGATTAACGTCTCCTGATCGCGGTGGCCATTGAAAAGGGCCTCCACGACCAATCCATCTATTAGGAAACCTTGTGTGTAAATGCTGTCGTACATCTAAACTGAAATGAAGAGAGGCCCCATCATGCATGAACCATAAATTCCTACGATTTTGTAGTAGCACATCATCAAACAGGTTCCATAACTAATTTTGCAAAAACTCCAAATATCTCAGACCAGTCAAAGTACCGTCAATAAAGTATATGGCTCTATCAAATGATTGCCAACTATTCCTGCCCAAATATTAACCATGAATCGATGCTGGCTCCTAGTTTGGATAATGCCATGTGGATTCACATCATCCCATACATGCATATTATGAGAATTTATGATTCCATCTCTGGTGAAACCGGATTAGTTCGTAAAGATAACGTTACTAATAAATGTATTGTCTGCTTGTTGTTGTCGCAGAAACCACTGGCTATACTAAAGTCGTGCAGGATAATCAGCCACTGTCATACTGTGTACTTTTTTCATGTGAAAATGATATAACAGCTGTTCTTTTAGGACGCGATGAACAACTAATTTCGAGACGTTATGTTCTCTTGATACTTTTAGAAAATTCGTTGATGGTACATTATCAACTGCATTTAACAAGTCTTGTTCAACTGCCACAGTACGTATGCTTCGTACTGGACCTTCTCCACCTTTTTTGGCAAAAATATTCCTAAAATTAAAAATTTTGTTTTGTATACATAGAAAATTACATTTACTTATTCATACCTGTTCTCGTAACCTGAGATCAATACACTCAAACATTCGTCTGTCTGGCAATGCTCTGTTTGCAAAATGTTCTTCATAAAGCCTTCTGGCCTCTAATTAGTTTCGAGAAGCCAGTCCATACATTAGATGCATATCTGCGTACTTGATAAAAGAGAATTTTGCCATTGTAACTGTTAAATTAAGGACTTATGAATTATTGACAAGTACTGACTACGAACTATTCTACACAACGTTTGACAACTAATCCTATGGTAACTTGATAAACGGTAAAAACACTTATAAAAAGTTTTTACCAACTTTCGAATTAATAAGTCGTTGATGTTTTTCATCTTCTGCTATTATTTTTTTGTAGTACTGTAGGTAAATCTTGGACATCTATTAATAAGTTACGTTTACCTCGTTGTGTACTTATAAAAATGGCGAATACGTAAATTGGTACGTGTGCATGAATAAAACTGTAAATATTAGCCAAACGGCTTATTTTATCGAATTCCAACAAGATTATTTTTTCGGTAGCTTAATGTATGGGGAAGTGAATTTCGATAATTTCATACAGGGTGTGCTATCCCTGCAAAATTTTTGGATCACTAACCATTGCAAGTAGTTCGTCCCTGGCTTCAAAGCACTACTGTAAATCTGTTTACCTTACCAAAATAAACATACACATACATTATATCTTTGGCGTAAATTTTATAAAGATCAAATAACTAGTACAAAAATTAAAAATAAAAACCGAATTCAAAATTAAAACTTTGGAGGCCTATAACTCGAAAACGAGGGCCTACATAGAAAAAGTTTATATGAAGTACTAACATTATTTTAGCTCATATTATACGCTCCCGATTTTTTTCCCATTAGTCCCGGGACACCCTGTATAATCAAAATGAAGGATTACCAATGGGAAGCCCTATATCACCTATTTCAGCAAACATTTTTATGGACAATTTAGAAAGAAAGATCTTTGAAAGTAATATTTCGAAAAATATTTTATTTTGGTATAGATATGTATATGACATATTAGCTTGTTTTATGGGTAGTGAACGACAATTAGATGTATTTTTCAACCACATTAATAATTTACACCCGAAAATTAAATTTACATTAGAAATTGAAGAAAATAGCTCAATCAATTTTCTTGATTTAAAAATTCAAAGAGTTAATAATGTACTTGATTATTCAATTTACCGAAAACCAACACAAACTGATGTAACAATTCCATTCAATTCTAACCACCCTGTGTCACACAGACTAGCAGCATATAATTCAATGATACATAGAGCTTTTTCAGTTCCTATGAACAAATGTAATTTTGATAGAGAGATTAATACAATTAGACAAATAGCAACATCTAACGGTTATCCATTAGATATGATAAATAAGCTAATTAGTGAAAAAGAGGAAAAAGTGGCATTACAACTAATATATCCTAAACAAGCTGATGAAATTAAAACTTATAAAACCAACACATATGCAGGAAATATTTCTAATAATATTTCAAAGATAATATCTTCAGCAACGAATACAACAATTTCTTTTAAATCAGAAAGTAACGTTAGTACAAAATTGTTAAATGTTAAAACAAAAATACCACTATTAAAGAAGTCAGGTATATATAAACTCAAATGTCCAGAATGTAATGCTGTCTATTTGGGTCAGACTCTTAGGAATTTTGAAATACGATACAGTGAGCACTTACGAGCATACAGATTAAAACAACCAGATAAATCCCACTACGCAAAACATCTACTTGACACCAATCATTCATTGACACCTAACACAAAACTAGAAGTACTGCATATTTGTGAAAAGAAACAAGAACTGGATTTCCTTGAAGAACTGGAAATAATAAGATATTTAAGAAACCCACAATATAAAGTTGTCAATGAACAGTTAAATCTAGGGAATTCTCCACTGATAAACTGTCTTCTTAAGTGATAATTGTAAAGATCAGCAGATATAGTTTTCCTGGTTTTCTATATCATTGCACAGTTATACTGATCTTAATTGGAAAAATGATATCCAGGATATCACCATAGGGCTAATAAAATCTAAGCTTCAATATTTGTAATATCACATCTTCTTCTTTTCTCTATAAACATATATTTAGCCAATCACAAGTTAGGTTACTTCTTATTCTAGCCAAATATAACTACTAAACATCAGGTAGGCATAAAATGAAATGTAACTTCTGTCATTCTGACGATGATATTGATTTATCGAAACAATTGTCAATTTTTTAGAATTTTCAATAACTTGTATTATATTGTGGAATTAACTAGAGACCTTGAGTTTCATTTAAAAACACGAATATGAGCATATTCCACGAAGTAAGGGTCGAGACAGTCAATTTCATTAAAAAAATAGCATATTATTAGTTCCATGGAACCTTCGTAAACTCACATATGCGTGCACAAAAAAAGTTATAGCCTCTTGTAGTTACAAAATGAGAATCGTCCCAGTGTCGTGTGAACTGTACACCATTTTGAAGTGAGAATGGGCGTAATCTGATTGCAAGGCTATTACACACGAAAAAATCTGGGAATCTGTGTACCGCGTATCATTAATATAATGCAAGGATTATTGGGGGAAATAGATTTTCAATTTGTAACATCCAAGATCTATAACTTTTTTTGTTTACAATTTTGTACTTCAGTAAATTAAGCTTTTTTATATACTAGAAAAAATGGTTGAATTTATGGTTTACCATTTTCACTCTGTCAATTGTCAATTTTTCAATAAGCGGTGAATTTATTTAAAAAAATCCCAATGGCATGAGATCAATTGGATAGGTTTATATCTAGTAACATTTTACATCAAAACCAAAAAAATACAATTTTTTTTGGCCAATTTTTGAATTTTCTTAAATAAACGTTTTCGTGTATGCTTAAAAAAGTGTTAAGTACAAAACTTATAGAAAGTGTTGAGATTTATCAAAAATATCAATAACTTTTTCGCTTCAGATAAAAAATTAGATACAAAAGTTATAGAATGTTTAGAGATGTACCAAAAACCAGAGTAACATTTTGGCATCAAATCAAAAACAAAAAAATAAAAAAAATCATGGTAAATTGGTGAATTTTCTTCAATGAATCTTTTAATGTACGTGTTAAGGGTTGGAAATATGAAAAGGGACTAATGGACTGTATTTCGAAGAGTTAATTAACAAAAAAAATAGCACATCATCAACGCATAAATAAAAACAATATATATATAAGGCTCCTACCTGATGAAGCTGTCTTGCCGTCGTATCCAGGCGCCTGGGAGGGTTGACGATGTCGTTTTTGGTACACTTCTTTTGACCAAATCTCGTCCAAACAATTTACTGGTGTTTTTATAAACTCATGTATACCGTGCGAATGTCGACAAGGTACTACCGTCTGGGCACGTCGACGGTTTATCAATCATGCGCCAATGATGCGTTTAGCGGCAAAATTGAAAATACAAGTGATTCCTTAACATTCACCCCACCAAACGAATGTTTTTTAACCAAATGGAATATAAAGATAAAAAAAAATATATATATATAAAGTGAGAGAAAAAAACAAATAGAATATTCCCGCGCTTAAATCTAAAAAAAAAAAAACGACTTAACTACTTTAGAAATGCCTGTGGATATGGTGTACACACTATATGCAAATTGAGTGAATGAAAACGACGAATACTCAGTGTGTATTAATTTATTACTTTTAGGCTAAGCGCTTTCGGCTGTTAAGCCATTATCAAAGCCGTCGTCATTTAAAAAGTAATTGTCAAAGACATCAAGCCGATCAAATACAAGAATCAATACTCAAGATCTATCCAACCATCGTTATGATTGAGTCATTCTAATAAAAACTTTAAATACCCTATTATAAGGGTGTAAAATTATATTCATAAGATGTAAATACACTCAAAATTAAAAAACTAAAATTAATTTTGAGTGTATTTACATCTTATGAATATAATTTTACACCCTTATAATAGGGTATTTAAAGTTTTTATTAGAATGACTCAATCATAACGATGGTTGGATAGATCTTGAGTATTGATTCTTGTATTTGATCGGCTTGATGTCTTTGACAATTACTTTTTAAATGACGACGGCTTTGATAATGGCTTAACAGCCGAAAGCGCTTAGCCTAAAAGTAATAAATTAATACACACTGAGTATTCGTCGTTTTCATTCACTCAATTAACTACTTTAGTTAATTATAGTGAGAGTAAATTAATTAATCGGTAAGGGACAAATTTTTACCACAGGGCGTTGCATAACGCCGTGGTTGGTTTTCAATGTAACCACACGAACCACATTGTCCCGACCAGGGTGCACATCGATAACTCTGGCAAGTTCCCAATTCAGTGGAGGCGTTTGTTCGTCTTTAATTAAAACTAAACCACCTTTAACAATAGGATGTGAAGGTTGGGTCCATTTAAATCTCTCTTGGAGAGAATGAATATATTCTTGCGACCAACGCTTCCAAAAGTCACTCCGCATACGTTGCAGCAATTGCCATCGATTCAATCTGTTTAAAGATAAATGCGTTAGATCCACCTCGGGAATAGGACTAGTGAGGGGTTCAAGAATTAGAAAGTGCCCCGGCGTAAGAGGTTGTAAATCATTTGGATCGCTACTAATTTCACACAACGGGCGTGAATTCAAAAGTGCTTCGATCTGCGACAACAGGGTGTAGAATTCTTCAAAGGATAGTATCTGAGTACCTAAGACTCTATAAAAATGAGTTTTAAACGATTTTACTCCCGCCTCGGCGAGGCCATTAAAATGTGGACTACCGGGGGGGTTGAAATTCCAAGAAATGGCCAATTTCTGCGCGATAGTTTTAGCCATGTCAAGGAGTTCATTATTAGCACCCTTAAAATTTGTGCCTTGGTCGCTGGTAATGGTGAGACATCTTCCACGCCTAGCGATAAAGCGTCTAAAGGCGGCTAAGAAAGTTTCAGAACTCAGATCTGAAGTAGCTTCTAAATGAATAGCCTTTGTGGATGTGCAAACAAAAACACAAACATAACCTTTGTAGGTTTTTGCACCTCTATGTTTACTCATCGAAAGTGAAAATGGACCAGCAAAATCAATACAAACTGATGAAAAAGCCTTGACTTGAGAAACTCTTATAGAGGGCAAATCAGCCATGTATGGGTTGTAAGATCTTGGTTTGCAACGAAAACAACGAATGCAACTTGAAAGACATTTATAAATTGCACTACGTGGAGATAAAATCCAAAATTGTTGTAATAATAAATAGTGTAATGTTTTTAAACCTGGATGAAAGTGTTCCTGATGAACTGCTTCGATTATCAAGTGGGTTAGTCGGTGTGATTTGGGTAGCAAAATAGGATGTTCAACATCAAACGAAAACTCCGAATTTCTGATTCGACCACCAACTCTAAGCAACCCAAAGGAGTCAATGAAAGGGGCGAGTTTTCTAAAAGGCTTAGGTAATAGTTGATTGTGTTTAATTTTGAGAAAAATGTCAGAAAATGTATGTCGCTGAACACATTTTATAATGATTTTGAAGGCATTATCTACATCCACGCTTATTTGAGACTGAGATTGTAACCTTAAGCTATTAATAAAAAAGAGAGAATACGCTACTATTCGCTTAATCTTGGATAAAGAGGAAAATTAATTTAAAAGGGTGAAGATGAAATTGTCAGAAGAAGTGCAGGCAGATAGTATAACCCTTTGTTCTTCCTGAGAGATTTCAAATAAATTTAATTTGTTATTAGTCTGCGTAGGCCATGTATTACTAGACTGAGCTAAAAATTCAGGACCTGACCACCAAATAGGAGTTTCTAAGAGCTGTGCTGGGGTTTGACCTCGACTAGCACAGTCAGCTGGATTCTGGGAAGATGGAACATAATACCAAAGAGAGGGGGGAATGAGATCTTGAACATGACTGACTCTATTAGCTACAAATGTTTTCCATCTATGTGGAGATGAAGATAACCAAGCAAGAGCTACCATAGAATCTGTCCAAGCATAAATAGCATCAATAACGACTAGGTCACTATAGCTTTCTTTAACAAAGTGCATTAGATCGGCCAATAAAACGGAACCCATAAGTTCAAGTCTTGCTATAGATTGTGTTTTTAATGGAGACACTCGACATTTCGCACAAATTAAGAACGTTCTCACAAGTCCAGAAGATTCGAGAATTCGGAAGTAGACAACACTAGCATAGCCAACTTGTGAGGCGTCACAAAACCCATGTAGCTCAATCCGGGAAATAGAACTGGAACCTACATGGCGCGGAATTTTAATATTACCTAAATTCGGCATTTCTATCTTAAACCTTGACCAGACATCCAAGATATTCTTTGAAGGAGTATCATCCCAGGAAGTCTTGGATTCCCACAATTGTTGTAAAATACGTTTTGCAAGTAGAAGACATGGGGAAATAAATCCAAGGGGGTCAAAAACTCGACTTATTTCAGACAGGATGTTTCGTTTTGTACAAGGCCGTTCAAATGGAATATAAGTGTAAGAGAAACAATCTATATTAGGATCCCATTTGAGCCCTAACACTTTAATAAAGGATGGTTCATCTTTATCAAAGTTGCACGATTCTTGGCGATCGGAATGACTTACTTGAGCTAAAAGAGCAGGATGATTACTTGCCCATTTGCTCAATTGAAAACAACCTCGTTGCATGAGCTGAATTAATTCAGATTGAAGTGAAATGGCTGAACTTAGATCATTGCTTCCAAGCAAGCCATCATCTATGTAGAATTGATGATGAATCATTTTAGATGCTCGAGGAAAAGAAGATTGCTCTTGTGTGGCCAATTCTTTCAAAGTTCGTAGAGCTAAGAACGGAGAACTCGAAATTCCGTAGACTACGGTTCGCAAAAAAAATTCCTGAAGAGGCTCAGTGGGCTTGAAGCGCCAAATAATTCTTTGATAATTCCAGAACTGAGATTGTACGTTAATTTGTCTGTACATTTGCTTTATATCGCAGACAAAAACATGAGAGAAAAATCGAAATCTTGAAAGTATTGTAGAAATATCACGTTGAAGTTTTGGGCCAACTAAAAGAGTGTCATTAAGTGAGACACCCTGTACATCACGCAAACTCGCATCGAACACAACTCTAATTTTGGAAATTATTTGAGAACCTGAAAGTTGTTCTTTAAAGACGGCGTGATGGGGTATATAATAAGCAGATGAAGATTTATAATCGTCCAATGGGACCGGAATCATATGTCCACTGTTAAGATAATCATGCATGAATTCACAGTATTTGATGTGTAATTCAGACGATTTTAAAAATCTATTTTCTAGCATTGAGAATCTCCGATGAGCTTGTGTATAAGTATCAATAAAATTGGGGAAAGATTGACGAAACGGCAGAGGTACCGAAAATCGTCCAGAAGGTTCTCGAAAAGTGGAAGTCTTATAAATTTCTTCGCATTTCTTATCTTCGGGGGATGCTGGGAAAATAGCTTTGACAACCTGTTCGACCTCCCAAAACCTTTGCAATTGGATATCAAGATTTACATCCAAAGATGCATGGCAACTTAAAGAATAATTGTTTGAGGCATAGGAGCAGTTTGTTCGTCCTTGAAGAATATAACCAAAGACAGTTTCTAAAGCGACAGGTTGATCCGGATTTCCAAATATACGACCTGATTTCAAAATTAAAGGTATTAATTCAGCTCCAAGAATCATATCCAAGGGTCCGGGAACATGAAATTTACTATCCGCCAAGTTTAAATTTTGAATATATGTTAATTCTGCAGGATTAATAAAGACTTTCGGCTGATCAGAACAAACTTGAGGAATAATAATAGGTTCGAAGGAAAAAACAGGATTTTCTGCGCTACATGGTTTAATGATACAATGTGCTGTGCCTCGATTTGTAAAGGTAGTCATTCCATTGAGGCCTTCAATGGGAATAGAGCAGTGTTTGCGAGAAAGTCCAAGTTTTCTAATACATTTTTCGGATATAAAGTTAGCCATGGAGCCTGTGTCCAGTAAAACTCGGATTTTTTGAAAATTACCTCGAATGTCCTTAATATGCACTTCACAAGTAGATAATAAAACTGTAGATTGTGGTAACGTTAAAGTATTTGTAATACAATGGCCATTTGTAATTGAAGAGCTAGAATTGTCACTAGAAGTATTCGTGAGATTGTCAGAAGCGGAAATCGAATTATTTATGTGATTAGAATTAGGAGAATTTTTTGGAAAATGTAACACAGTATGATGAGGAAATCGACAAATTTTACACTTTTGTGTGGATGAACACATTTTCATAGAATGGGGAGATACTAAACAGTTAACACATAACTGGTGCCGCTTAGCAAAAGAAAATCTTTCTTGTGGCATCTTGGCCAAAAATGATTGACATTTATACAGTGGGTGAGAAGAGGAGCATAAGATACACTTCAAGTTACTACTGTTTTGTTGTGTATTTGCAACAAATGTAGATGTTGAAGGTTTATTACAATTTTTTGAGTTTGAAAACTTGTTTTTGGATTTATCTACATGGGTAGATGGGATAATAATAGAAAATTGAACCGATTCCAAAGCTATACAATTCCTTTCTAAGAATGTTATTAATTGTCTGTAAGTAGGCAATTCTGAATTTAAGCTATTTTCAAGTTCAAAATCAGTTCTAGTTTTAGTATCAAGTTTATTCATAAGCATATTGAACAACAAAAAATCCCACTGATCAACTGGAAATTTGAGAGCTCGAAAAGATGCTACATTTTCAGAAAAGGTATTTAGAAGTTTCCTTAGCTCCTTAGAAGTAGACATTTGAATTGAAGCTGCATTCGAAAGTTCATTATAGTAGTGAGTAGCCAGAATCCGTTTGTTTCGGTATGGTTTCTCCAGCATTTCATATGCTATAAGGTAATTTGCATCAGTAAGGGGAATACCCTTAATTGAAGATAAGGGTTCTTTGTCTAGTGACGAAAGCAAATATTGAAATTTTTCAGCGTCGGACAAATCAGTATTGTTGTGAATAAGCGAATTGAACAGATCATAAAAAGAAGACCAGTTTTTAAAATCTCCGTCGAATATCGGTAAATTAATTTTTGGAAGCTTTGCTACAAATCGTTGATGTGAAGAAGTTCTATTTAAATTGGTCACCGAATCATTGACGGAATCCGAGATTAAAAAATCGTGCTTGATAGATTTAGCCCCATAAAATGCTTTATCTGCCGAACTACGCATTGTATCGTAAGTTACGAACTCATCATCACTAACTAGAGAAATGACAGTATTATGGGCTGTTTGGAAGTCATTATAAATAACATCAAGATCCTCTGCTCTAGCTAAGAAAATGGATCTCAAGGATTCATCGTTTAACGCATCAAGACCTGCTTGATGAGTCTCTTGTAATCTTCTGTGAGCAAGCGTGCGATTTAAATTCGCTTTTGTTAATTTATCTGATGGTGGAGCCATTACAAATATAAATAATTGTTTTGAAAATTATAAACAAACAAATATCGAAGCACCTGCTCAAGGTCAATGTGGTTTTTGTATGCCAAGAAAAAGTTAAATTGAAAAGGTAATTAAGAACTGGAAATAATATTTTAATAAATATTTTCGAACAAAGCAATAAAATTCTCTAGCAAAGAAGAATGCAAAATTTACGTTTAAATTTGATTTTAACTGTTGATATTTGACGGTGAAATGATAAATATAATAACATCTAGTGGAATAAACCAAAACAGAGTTTATCTGCATAAAAAATGAATGAGAAACCGGTAAACGAATTTAAAATGTACCGAAAAAATGAACTTAACTTGAAAAAGTAAAAGGGTATAAATGAGGTATATTAATCCGCGTGAGAAGGACCAATGTTAAGGGTTGGAAATATGAAAAGGGACTAATGGACTGTATTTCGAAGAGTTAATTAACAAAAAAAATAGCACATCATCAACGCATAAATAAAAACAATATATATATATATATATATATATATATATATATATATATATATATATATATATAAGGCTCCTACCTGATGAAGCTGTCTTGCCGTCGTATCCAGGCGCCTGGGAGGGTTGACGATGTCGTTTTTGGTACACTTCTTTTGACCGAATCTCGTCCAAACAATTTACCGGTGTTTTTATAAACTCATGTATACCGTGCGAATGTCGACAAGGTACTACCGTCTGGGCACGTCGAAGGTTTATCAATCATGCGCCAATGATGCGTTTAGCGGCAAAATTGAAAATACAAGTGATTCCTTAACAGTACGTTTTAGGGAAAAAATGTTATGTACAAAAGTAATAGAACGTATTAAGGTCTATGAAACATCTAAGTAACTTTTTTGCGTCAAATGAAAAACAAAGAAGGAAATACGATTTGTTTTATACTTCTTCAGGCTGTCATTTTGTTTTTACTGGGCCGACTTGACTCATTAACGAACTCGCCCAATATTTTGGCCTAACCGATTTTTGTAGCGAGTTTGGTTTCGATTCGTCAAAATATACGCCCTCGATCGTGCTTACAAATTCCGAATTCCGTTACAACAAATACATACATATATATTATATATTAATTTATTTTTATATATATATATATATATACATATTATATATATATATATATATATATATATATATATATATATATATATATTAATACAGTTCCTCTATTTGAAATTTAAAAGAAACATTAAAATAAGGAAAATTATTTATATTTGTATGCAATACAAATTTGGCATTTTAATTTCTGATGACATTTATGCAGAATATATCTAATGATAGATAGATCATATTACGATTTGGAGAATATATTTGAAATTTCAAAATACAGAGGTCTCTGCTAGCAGACTTACAATTGTAATAAAAGAATTCAAATCTCTCTTTGTTATTGCGAAACATGAATTAGTTTTTCTTTTAAAAAAACAAGAAAATCTCGTAACCACAGGAGAAGAGATTTATTTATTTGAACAAAGTTTAGTTAGGGGAATTTGAAACCCCACGAGACAACATCACATTTAGAGAGTCTCATTTTTTTGAGAATATAATAGAAATTATTCAATTATACAATCAGATCATAAATCCATCCATTATAAAGCCAGTGCATGCATATTTCGAAGAAGAATTGCATCGCATATAGTCTAAGTGGTTCCATTTTCTAAATTATATATTTAGAAACTAATCAGAATTCTAAATTCGTTTAGAATAAGTACGAGTTGTCCTGTTCCTAGTTGGTAAGTCCTCTCCAGTTTTTTTACTTATCTCTCGAGAATTAACAGGCCTTTCGAACAAATTTATAATAGATGCATTTATAGGATAGTTTTGAATTCAAACAAAATTAACGTTATATATATATATATGAAATTTTATATCAAGCGAAGAAATTTTTTTGGATAGACAATTTTGATCGGAGATTGTGTTATTTGACATGTATACACGTCAAGTGTAAATTCTATGATCTGAACATTTAGTAAAAATATTTAATTAGGTTGTTTTCTAGCATATAGGCTGTTCTAATTTTAAGGTTCGTAGAAAATACGATCTTTGTTCTTTTATGATATTTTTGGGGATATTTTTTGAAATTTGTTATCTGATAGTATAATATATAATTTTTGATTCCAACTTACTGTGGTATTCATTCAACACATATTTTCATAGAATTAAACATTTTGCATTCAATAGAATTTTCGATCTAGTCAGTGACATTTGCTTAATTTTCAGTGACAGAAAAATCGTAAATGTCATAAGATAATTAAAGTGCCTTTTATAATATTGAATAAACAGTTACCCGAGATTCTGAATAATAGAGTAATATTTAATTTGGAGAATATGTTAAAATTTGAATTATTATTTTTGAAACAATTTGATCCCACTCTGAGACAAGAGTGATTAAGTCGATTGTGAATAAATTCATCTTTCTAAATACAAAATAATTATTTATCATAGCCGGGCATTGTTTGACAACTACTGTCAAAATTGAAATATATTGCATACGCTGCTAAAGGTGTGTGTGCAATAGTGTCGCTACAATCACAGATTGTCAAACGTTGACAAATAATATTTCATAGTGGTATATTCATATATTCATTCATTAAAAGTATAGTATAGTGTATCAAATTGGCAATTACAATTATAATATTGAATATATAACAATTTTGGCGCTCAACGTGGGGCGATTAAAAATTTGCACATATACATAAGAATATTGAAATTTATTGACTTTATTATGAAAAAAATTAAGTATCTACGATGGAAAGAAAAATGACGTTAAGGGATGGTGAACAGGTAGGAGTTGAAAGTGGATCTGATGAAGAAAGGGAAGAAAGGAGTCATTGAAGAGGAGATTTTCAGGTGCACTACTTGGAACAAGGAAGGGAACAATCAGAAGGAGATATGACAGTAGGAGATGAGGAATAACAAGAGGATAGGAGACGAGAGTGACAGGAAAGAATAAGTAGAGAAGATCATTTCATGCAATTTTTGATTAGTATGAGTGGAGATTTAATTCGAAATATGAATAGTATGAGGGGAGATATGAATAATATGATGGGAGAACTGAATGAGAATATGAATGATATAAAGGGGAACATGAATAACTTGGAAAAGAAAATTGATGAGGTGAAAATGGAAAGTTTGAATGAGATTAAGAAAGTTAGGGAAGAGAACGAGCAATTTAAAAAGAAAATTGAAAAGGTGAAAGAAGATATGAAGAGCCAGAATGAAAATTTGCGGATGGTAATTCAAGAAAATAGCATTAAAATCAGGGAAGATATAAACAAGCATGTGGTAGAAGTTCAAGAATTAGGAAGATGCCTAGAAGAAAATTTATCTAGAGCAATTCAAGTGGAAGTAAAGAAACAAAATGAGAATATAATTGAAGAGATACAGTCTATGAAAGTACAAGGACAAACAAATGAGGAAGTAATGCTAATGTATGAACAGAATTTGAATAAGAAATTTAATGACTTAAATGGAAGGATAGAAGAACGAACAGGAACGTGTATAAAAAGGAGTGAAAATATAGACAAATTATTTAACAAGGAATTGGAGGAAATGAATAGAAAATTACAAGGAACTGTAGAAGAAATAGAAGATAATCTAAAACGGAATGGAGGTGGAATGATGTATACTGGAAATATGGATTTTGGAGTGAAATTTGATGGAAATGTAAATGTAATTCATCCAAAAGTGTTTATTAAAATCATGAGAAGTAGAATGGGAGGAATAAGAGATATTGTAGAGAAGAAAATCATTATCAGAGGAATGTTATCCGGACATGCTTTATTGTGGTTGTGCAATAAAGAGGAACAAGTACCTGATGTAGAAGAATTTGAAAAACAAGTTTTAAAATATTTTTGGGGGGAGATCCAAGAGACATGTTTCAGGGAGAAACTGTACTTTTGGAAAATTTGACTACAATCAGAGTAAGAATTTCAATGCATATGCAATGAAAATGTATAACAATGCACAATACTTAGAGCCAATTATGCGAGAAGAAGAAATGATTTTATATATATCCAGACACTTCGATCAACAAGTGGGATACAAAATATCAAGACAATGGAAGGTTTATCCAATTATTTATTGAGACTTGAAAGAAGTAATAATGGAAAAAGAAATTAAATTAAAAATTATAATGGAATAAGGGGAAACGGAGATGGACATTATAGAAGAGATATGAATAATATATATGAAAATAGTAACTATAGAAACAGGGATTTTGATAATAGAAGAAATGATACACATGTAGACAGTAATTATAGAAATGAAAATAGACATTACAGAAATGAAGACAGAAGATATGGAAATAAAAATAATGATAATAAGAACAATGAGAATAGAAGAGATCCTAAAAACTTGGACAGAAGAAATGATAATGAAGAGAGAGTTGAAAATTGGCGACAGGATAGATGGATAGGAACAAATAATTATCGTGATCGAAGAAACTTAGGAAGAATAAATGATGATAGAAGAAATTGTACGCTGGAAAATCAAGAAAGAAACTATGATAGAAGAAAGCAAGAAATAGAAGATAGGAGACAAATAAACATAATACAAGAACAAGAAAGATATGATGATCACAGTCAAACTATAGATAAAAATTCAGTTTAACCGCTTCCACGTGCATAATATCATTTTTTCTGAGTACGAACATCCAAAAGAATTTGTTGATATTGGAGAAATTGGGGAAATACATGACAATTTAGGTTTAATATTCATTGAAGGTAAAATACAAAATATAGGATGTAAAATTATGATAGATACAGGATCAGAAGTAACGTTGATAAGTCAAAGGATTATACACAAGTGCATGAAAAATAATATTATGGTGGTAAACACCAATAAATTATCACTAGTGGGAGCGAATAGTAAAAAACTATATGATACCAATAAAATGATAATTGAGAAATTACAATTGGGAAATAATTCATTCAAAATACAAATGTTAGTTGTAAACAATTTAAATTATGATATAGTATTGGGGTCAGATGAAATAGACAATCACAATATGATTATTAATTATAAAGAAAAATTGGTGAATTGTAAAGGAGAACTTGAAATGAATATGGAATATCTAATTTCAAAGTAAGAGCATATCCAATTCCGTATAAATTGAAGGATGGAGTATACCACGAATTATGTAATATGTTAAAAGATGGAATAATAGAAAGATCAAATTCACCATATATTAATGCAGTTACTTGTGTCCGAAAAAAATCTGGAGAAATAAGAATATGTTTAGATGCAAGAAATATCAATAGTTATACAAAAAAACAATACGAAAGTCCCATGAATATAGATAGTATATTTGGAAAAGTTACCAATGCAAAGATATTTTCAAAATAAGATCTGAAACATAGTTTTTGGTTATTTACTTTAGGAAAAGGAAGTCGAAAATATACTGCTTTTATGGTAGATGGAGTGGTATATCAATTCTGTGTGGTACCTTTCGGATTACAGAGTTCATGTGCAGCATTTTCAAAAATGATGTTAAGATAATTTATTATTTTAACATCAACGTAAATATTTTTGAAAATGCTCCGAACTCGGGAGCGAAAGTTGAAATAAAAATATAATTCGATACATAATTTATGATTAACCTAATGCCCAAGAACAATGAAAATAATTTATATACAAGGCTAAAGAAAAGCAAATAATTTATATATATATGTATATATATATATATATATATATATATACATATATATATATATATATATACATATATATATATATATATATATATATATATATATATATATATATATACAAGCATTAATACAAATAATGGATGATGAGATGATCTTATACATTGAGTGAACAATAATAAAACAATGGAAAATGTTACAAATAATAATATTAAAGTTTTTCTGAGTTATTCAAAATGATCATTTCTTTATCAAGAGTTTAGCTTTGGGACCCAAAGTCATATAAAAAACACCAACCTCCTGTCCTTTCTTCAACTTCTCTGCACTGGTGCTGGAATTCTGGAGTCTCGGCTACTTTTCATTATTTCTTTATTTAGATAAATATACCTTTTTGGCGTGGACAACTGTTGCACATTACTTTGACACTATTTCTTATTACTTTTTTTAAATAGACTTTGCTTTAAATAATTAATTTTACCCTGATTCTGTCAAAATTTTGTTGAGCCACCGACACAAGTTGTTACTTCATTCCAAACCGACGCTCCACTTGCCTACTTGGTGATCATATGCAAATAATAATCGCTTGTTTGGATTTTCTCAATTGATAATGGCTAAATAGTTTTTTAGAAAATCTTGGAGGATATTTTAAACGGTACACATAGTTTATTATGATCACAAATTTCCCATAATTTGTTGTTTCACCCTAATATAATCTATTATTTGATTAATTTTCCCCGTTTTAGAGGTGTCCTTGTATTTGAAAATTACATGAATTTTACAATCTAAAAACTGGAATATCATATATGTAATTGTTCAGTTTTAAATCTTCTATCTTGTCCTTTATTAATTCTCAATAAACTATTAATTGTTTCAAAGATTTCCTTCTTACATTCTACATTTTTCGATTACTAACAAATTTATGTTGGCAGCAAATTCCCTTCTTTACGTTTCTTCCTCTTGTTAAACTATGAATCCAAAATTTAACAGACGTAAAGTTTGGCTGCGTCTCATATGTCAAATAAATATTTATTTTCTCAAATGTTTATTCCTGGTTATCAATTCTAATTGTAAGATATAAATATTGAGGATCTGTTATTGATTGTGATACTAATTTTGTTTTATTTCAGATATTAAGCAAAGATATGCTTCAAATTCCTTATACATTCGTACATTCATGTTCAGAGTGCTCTTATATGTGCAAAGTTAAATGACCTTGGACCATGTTTGTTAAGGTAAGTCTTTAATTATTTAAACTATCATTTCTTATTTTCATTCACCATCATTAAGTTCGTCTAATAACATAATTTATATAATATTTAAGAATATAATAGCTTATTTCATCCATTCACTCAATAATTTTCCTGATTTATAACTAGTTTGTGTCTCCTGATACAAAATACGTTACGTTAAATTGGTTTTCTATCTTATTATATTAGTTCAATATATATATATATATATATATATATATATATATATATATATATATATATATATATATATAACTTTCAGAACACTGGGTTATTTTGGCATCAGGGAACACCAAAACGAGAAACTGCATTGAAACTTTCCGAAGTCGCGTCATGCTAACGTATGGTCCTAAAGTTTTTGAAAATTTTTAAATGCTAATAAACTTTTCCAAATTTTTTTAATTTTAAAAGCGCATGTGGCAACAATTAACAATACTAATAACGAAAAATTAATACAAATTACATTATGGATAGTGGCCCGTTATCCTCAATGAGTCGTAATTTTCTTCGGACTTGTCCCATCTTCCTTTGGACAAGAGCAGGTTCTATTTCTCTAATATTTTGGAAGATGCGACGCCGCAGTTGATCTTCATTTGTAGCTTCCCATCCTTTATCGTACACTTTTCTCGATAGTATTGACCAAAATTGCTCTATTGGCCTAGCCTGAGATACATTAGGTGGATGTCCAACTTAGGTACAAAGTCAATGTTATTTTCACTTAACCACTGTCTGGTAATTCTGGCATAATGGCATGAAGCTAATCAGGCCAAAACATTATATTATCGTTTAGATGATGTGTATTTGAAAAATTAAGTAATTTAATAAGACATCTTTCAATATAAAGTTTTGCATTTAAGGCTTCTCCCCGAACACGACCAACATACGGTTGTGAGATAAATCCTGCTTCAGAAATGACACACCACACTAAAACTTTATCCTCAAATTTCGATTTACTTTTAAATTTAACATTGTCTGGTGTATTTTCTATGTTATCGGTAAAAAACCCATCGTTTCCTTCAATCTCTGAATGGGATAAGGTAAAATATTTTTCATCATCCATTACAATCAATTTATTGGCAAAGTGGATACGCCTTAATGCGCGGCAACAACGCGGAATTCTTTCTAGCTGGTCTGCGGTGTATTTTGGTGCCTTTCTTCTTTTCCTAAACACTAAGTTTGTGCGATCAATTGTTCTTAATACAGTGGTTTTCAAAATACCAAATCTCCGGGCTAATTTTCTCTGAGAAACTCCAACTTTGTCTTTAGCAGTTTCCATCAGTCTTCTTTCTCTTCTTACACTCAAAATTCTTGGTCTACCGCTTTTGGGAGAATTAATGCATGGTATACCCTCTTCACAATTCCTTATAGTGTTGTAAATGGTTGACTATCTTATATTTTGCTCTTGGTAGATTGCAACAATATCATGCTTAGGTATTCGTAGATTGTAAATGCCCTGACGAATATCTAATTTGTAAGACATTTTGCTACAATCGATTTGTAAAAATGAACTGCCATAATCAAACTTGATTACGTGTGACGTTTTAGTTTCGATGGCAACTTGATAAAACGACATTGGGTACAAAAATAAATAATTTAAAAATTTTCCAAAAACTTTAGGACCATACGTTATTCTCTACAATAGCCTAATTTCATTCTGGAATAAGCCTAAAAACCGTAAAATGAAACAGAAAGAGGCTGGTAGACCAACGGCACACAATAACGGATTGTAAAATCTCTTTGGAACTACTCGTTAAACTAATCTTCAGACTCCATACCTTTACAGGTATAGATTGGTTGGCGGATTTGAGTTATGATATTCTTGTCTAGCTTTCCATACACTCAGTTTTGTAATGTGTTAGCCTCTTGTTATTCTCATGTTCCTATTATTCGTTGCCGATTTAACATCCTATAACCAGGTCCTTACAAGTCCAACTCAAGTATTTCTCAACTCAACTGAACAATAAATTTTCTGCCCAACTACAATTTCCAATTCAAATGATGAATTTAAACGATAGAAAAATTAGTAAAACATAGAAAGTATGCTAAAGCAGTACTAAAAATAAATAATAGAATGAATATAACAAAGTAGTCAAGTAAGAATGAAGTTAATAATAGTCGGCCGAGTGACTGAGCTTGGAATCTTATCGTTTTCTGCCCCAAATCAACAACTACAAAACTAAAGAATCAATATCAAAATTTTTCGATAGTTTCCTAACTTTTTCAAACCATAATGTGATTTTAGTATCTTCTTTTCATCATTAATTCCATCTGGAAATAACATGTATACTACTCTATCAATTTTGCTATTCAAAAAAGCACCTTTTAGTTCCATCTGATATAACGGTAGATTCAATTTATCAGCTACCTTTTTGTTCAAAATCACTAGCTACCAACCTCCATTCTCTTCTGCCTCCATTACCATCTGGTTCAATTTTTACCACCCACTTACAACTTATTGGTTACTTATATTGTGGTAGTAACAACTCAACCCAAACTTAATTATCTTTCAAAACTTCTGGTACTTTCTCAATACATTCTAAGCGTTTTTCAGAGTCATCTCTTGCCATATTATAATTTTTTGGTTCACCATTCATACTCAAGAAACCCGTTACATAATCACTTAACCAAGCAGATGTATTCCGTGTTCTTTTCCCTTCACTTTATTCAGCTTCTATTTCTTGTTCTTCTGCTGAATCACTAAACAACTGTTAATTTTGACTTGTGTCGCTTACCGGTATAACTGAAACTAAATGTTCCATTAATTTATGTGACATGAGATGATTGATTCTACACTGATTGATTCTACACAGTATGGGTAGAATTAGTAAATCTAACTTGTATCGCTGTTCAATGGATTATCTTCTTCTTCTTGTTATTTGAATTATTTGTTTCCTTCATGATTCTGCAAAACTTGTATTAATTATGGTTCATTGGTTATTTCAAGATCAGTTCGTTTTCGCTGTTCAAAAATTTGTGTTATAAATTTTACATCGCGTTTAATTTCCACAGTTCGTTTATTTGGAAAAAAATCAGTTTCCTTTTGTGTTTTCTCCGAATCTAACATAAAATCCCTTCCTCACTTTTTACGACCCATTTCAAACGTTTTTGTTATGGAATATGTACAAAAACTTTAGATCCAAAAATTTCCAAATTATTCATATTAAATTGCCTGCCAGGTAAACTTCATAAGGAGTTTTATCTTTCCTTTTCCAGTTCGATTTATTCCTGCTGTATGGACTTCTTCAACCCAAAATATTTCTCCTTACTTTAATCATACTTTCAATTGGTTCTATATTATATGACGCTATCTCAAGATTGGATTACCAAAGATAGAAAGGTTTCAAATTTAATTCTGACGATATTGACAGATAGTATACCTCATACACCATAATGTGAAACTGTCGCTGATGTGTAGAAAAAACGATTGAGCATTCATGAATCTAGTATAAATTTGCCATAAAAATTTAAATATTTCATACCAGTGTGGGAATCACTTGCCGAAGAGAATAAAACGATTAATTATTTCTCTCTCTCTCTCTCTCTCTCTCTCTCTTTCCTCTCTCTCTCCCTCCCTCTCTCCCTCTCTCCCTCTCTCCCTCTCTCCCTCTCTCCCTCTCTCCCTCTCTCCCTCTCTCCCTCTCTCCCTCTCTCCCTCTCTCCCTCTCTCCCTCTCTCCCTCTCTCCCTCTCTCCCTCTCTCCCTCTCTCCCTCTCTCCCTCTCTCCCTCTCTCCCTCTCTCTCTCTCTATCTTTATCACCCCTTTGTGGGGTTTTGCTGCCATCAACTTCCAAAATCTTGTGGCCATTTCAATCCTGAATTACAAGGGAATTTAGATCTTTCAGCATATTACCACTTATACTGGGTCTGTCTAATGGCCTCTTACCTACCGGGTTCTCTCCCCATATTCTTTCAATGAGGCGTTCGTTATGGGCTCTCTGAACATGTCAAGCCCACTTAAGCCTTTGGGCTTTTATTTCATTCATTATACTTGGCTTGTTATACATGCTTCCTAGTTCTTCATTTATTCGAATTCGATATTGCCCAGTCATCTCATCTACTATAGGCACATATATCCTCCTCAGTATTAATTTTCCGCCAACCCGATCGACTATGCGGTTTACCCCAAAAAAGTTTGAATTTTCAATTTTTTTTAATTATTTTTACGTTTTTCAGCGACGTCGTCGTTGTCGTCGGCCACTTTTTGTAATTATGTCTTGTTAGCACGATAAAGTATCTGGAATGCATAAAATCACCAATATTATGATTGTATATTGTTTAGGGCATCTCACAGACGAACCCTATTAATTTGCAGCTTAACGGAGCCAATACAACGGGTCCTATAAATCCAGATGAACTACATTTTTAGTCATTTTTGGAGAAATTTCGGTTTGTTAGCACGATATAGACTCCGGAATGGACACAAGTGACCAATTTAATCATTTAATACTCTTTATGACGTCTTACAGATCAACTCTATTGATTTTCTGCTCACCAGAGTGAGTTAAACTAGTCTTTTACAGGATGATCAGCTAAGGGTGGCTACAGGCCATATCTTGGAATTCGTTTATTTTAGAATTTGGAATAAAATTCTTATAACAAAATAGGGCCTAAAAAATTGTTTAAGAATATTTTTAGTTCGTAAATTTCCGCCAAGGGGCGCATTTCATCACTTGAAATATTTAATTGGATTTTTACACAATATTCCCAAATTACGGTTGATAAAAAATATTGGGATTTGATAACTGCCTCCATATTCTACAACTTTTTTGTAAATAATTTTTCTGTATCACTCATTATTAAGTGGTGGGGAAAGTGCACTCTTGTTGTCATCAAAAGGGTTGTAACTTTCATATGCCTGAACCGATTTTCACAAACGTAGGCTCCTTGCAAAAAGCATTAAAGGCATATTTCAGAAACAAAAAACGATATCACATTTAACCTTCCAATTGTCAAATTGAAGGTGTTATGTGACATCTAGCTCTATTAATTTTTTCTCAGAAATTTCAAATGCAATGCTATAACTATTAGTCCAAGAGCCCGTGAGGGCCAGACCTTCGGATTTTTATAAAAGCAGAAAGTTTTTCTATGTATGTCCCCAATACAGGTGAGAATGATCCCCGCTCATGAAACCTGGGTAGTGGTGGCTTTGGCAGGTAACAGGTAGCAAAGGTGTATAAAATTCCACCTCAAATTTATGAATTTATAAAACTCATTTTTTTTATATTTTACTCGTAATAAAATTAAAACTCGCGTTGTTCATTGCCAGACACTTAGTATAGTTACAACCCCCTGCCGGACACCCCTAAACTATTATAATTTGTAATTATACTTACGTTATATTATAAAAGCTAAATTTTATATATATTTTTTGAACAACTATTAAATATTGTTTTCTTAGTAGCCAGACAGTTTCGAGGGCTCTAACGTCCTGCTAGACGTATGGAATGTGTAAATTAGATGTGAGTGAGAGGAGCATATGCAGCAACGGGTGCGAGTGAAATAGAGCGTGCAGTCTATTGCGATCTTTTACTGCGCATCATCTGCTCGTTGTGTATTATGTAGTGCGCGGTTATGCTCGTAGTGAACGTATATCAAACGTCTATTAAACGTCATATTATTTTTCTGTGTAACTTATAAAATAAATGTGATCTAGTTGTAATAACAAGTTATCATGAGTGAAGAAGAAGTAAAAATAGTTTTGTTTGTGAAAAATAATCTCATAATATTTTCCGAGGAGACTTTAAAAAAATGTCAGAACATTCTAAAATTAAGAAAAATACACAAACTTAAATACAAAGACATTATTCTACCTAGTGAATATACAGAGAGTGGTTATCACAGATCATGTTATAAAGCATTTACAGGTCTAATGAAAAAATACTTCAGCACTGAACCTTTAAGTACTAAAAAAAACAAGCAAGTTGTGTAGTTACAGACAAATCACTTCCAACTTCATCGTCGATTCCAGATTTGAGTTCAGAACCATCTGATTCAGAGTCTTCATCAAAAGAATCTTCAACAATATCTCAACATCTCAAGATGAATCTTATTTACAGGCTGTACCTACAGAATCCTCCACGAGACCTCAGCCAACTCCATTTTCTGAATCTACAGGTCTACAATCTTCAACTCTTCAAGATATTTCTGATGTTTTTGAACCGGATGTTAGTGATAATAATATTGTTACTCAGGACGTAAATACTTCGACTGATAATATTGCTGGTAATAATCATAACGAGGTTGTTTACATATTTTGTGGAAGAAAAAAGTGGGATCGAGAATGCTTCCGCTTCATGCAGCTGATGTCCATCAATTTAAAGCTAGTATTAAACCCAATATAAGACGAACCGAACTAACTAACTACGAACATATTCGGCCATAATGGACCCTGCCTGATTCTAACTTATGCAGATGATCTAGATGTTGTAGGAAGAAGTACAGTTAACGTGAAGGAAGCCTTTATAAAACTAGAAAAAGAGGCAAAGAAAATGGGACTGAAAGTCAATGAGGAAAAAACTAAGTATATGCATATGACATGAAACGTAGGACGAGATCGAATACGTCAAAATGTTACTATGGACGAATACAACTTCGAACATGTACAGACTTTTCAATATCTAGGAGCTCTAATAACATCAGATATCAACGTTAAAGTAGAAATTAAACAGCGTATACTTCAAGGAAATAAATGCTATTATGCAACCCAACAATTATTAAGATCAAGGACTCTGACAAGGCAAACAAAAATAAACATATATAAAACTATTATAAGACCAGTTGTAACATACGGCAGCGAAACATGGACCATGACGGTACAAGATACACTACTACTCAATCGTTTCGAAAGAAAGATCCTTAGGAAAATATACGGAGGAGTCTGGGATCAACAAACAGTGCGGTATAGGAGGCGCACGAACAATAAGGTATATGAACTATATAATAGCCCAAGTATAGTACAAGAAATTAAATCCAACAGATTAAGATGGCTGGGACATGTCCAGAGGAGTAATGACTCAAGGCTAATTAAAATGGTCTGGGAAGAAGCACCTAACAACAAAAGACCACTTGGGCGCCCAAAACTTCGATGGCGTGATAATATACACAAGGACCTGCAAACTTTGGGAGTCCTTAATTGGGATGAAAGTACTCAGGATCGACATGAATGGAGGAGAATTGTTGAGGCGGCCAAGACCCACCCCGGGTTGTAGAGCCATGGATGGATGGATTAAACCCAATATAGACTACACATTTTTATCGATTCTTATACAGTGTATGATGTGAACGAAGCTTTAAATCGAAAAAAATTGAGAAATTTCGACGCTAGTAGTTCACCACCTTGTAAAAGTGAACTACTACTGCAATTTTTGCGAGGAAATTATATATGTAAAAATGCCTGTGGATATGGTGTACACACTATATGCAAATTGAGTGAATGAAAACGACGAATACTCAGTGTGTATTAATTCAAAATTAAAAAACTGAATTCAGTTTTTTAATTTTGAGTGTATTTACATCTTGTGAATATAATTTTACACCCTTATAATAGGGTATTTAAAGATTTTATTCGAATGACTCAATCATAACGATGGTTGGATAGATCTTGAGTATTGAGTATTGTTTTTGATCAGCTTGATGTCTTTGACAATTACTTTTTAAATGACGACGGCTTTGATAATGGCTTAACAGCCGAAAGCGCTTAGCCTAAAAGTAATAAATTAATACACACTGAGTATTCGTCGTTTTCATTCACTCAATTATATATGTACTATATGAAACAATGCTCATTTGAAAATTCCAACAACGTATGAACCAGTAAATAATGGTTGGATTCTGGAAAATGACCAATACCATTTTAAATGGTTTGAAGGGGATCAACTACCGAATTATGTCAGTGAATCTCTAAAAACTGTATTAGGTATATAATAATTATGTCAAATTATTTTACAATAATTTGTGACTAATTATAATTAAATTAACTTGGTTTTATTTTACTATTGCAGAAGCAGACGAAGAAGACGATGTTGATAACGATGAATTTAGGGAGTAGAGTAGCAGTGACGACGAAAATGAAGGTGTCAACAACAACGATGACAATGGAGAATAATTTTAAATGTGTTATTAAAATGAATCTATTTTTTTTTAAATTTCTTATTTAAATAAAAATTGTTCTTCTGTATAATAAAAAATTTCAGTTGAATTGAATATAATAAATTTTATAAAATTTATTAGAAATAACTTGAGTTGAGTTACTAATATTGTTTTAAAAATTTATTTTTCAGACTGTAATAATTTTATCCAATGAAATTTCTCAAAAAATTAGAAAAAATATTACTGGATAATTCGGAATAAACAACAGTAGATGTGCGGTAAAAGATCGCAATAGACTGCACGCTCTATTTCACTCGCACCCGTTGCTGCATATGCTCCTCTCACTGACAACTATTTTACACATTTCATACGTCTGGCAGGACGATAGAACCCTCGAAACTGTCTGGCTACTAAGGAAACATTATTTAATAGTTGTCCAAAAAATATATATATATATAAAATTAGCTTTTATATTATAACGTAAGTATAATTACAAATTATAATAGTTAATGGGTGTCCGGCAGGGGGTTGTAACTATACTAAGTGTCTGGCAATGAACAACGCGAGTTTTAATTTTATTACGAAAAAAATATGAAAAAATTGAGTTTTTTGAATTGATAAATTTGAGGTGGAATTTTATACACCTTTGCTACCTGTTACCTGCCAAAGCGACCACTACCCAGGTTTCATGAGCGGGGATTATTCTTACCTCTATTGGGGACATACATAGAAAAACTTTCAGCTTTTATAAAAATCCGAAGGTCTGGCCCTCACGGGCTCTTGCTCTATATAACCAGAATACAAGAAGACAAATAAGATAACTTATTGACCTGTCAAAACCGCAAAGTAATATCTCTTGTCATCTCTTTTTATTTTTGCTATAAATACAAAGTATAAGTACGGAAAAATTAGTTTTAATCTTTAAAATCGTTTATTTTCTGTTCGAAACGTTCTAATAGTGGTTTGTTCTGCGGATGTGTAAATTCTAATTTTCGATTATCTAGACAGTACCTTTGATTTTGATAATTCTTGCAATGCATTGTGACACTGATTCGGTTTTTTGAATTCTTGCATGCATTTCACCGCCTATATGTCTTGTGTGATGGTGACACCAAAGTATTGAGATTCTTGTACACGCTCAAAATTGTATATGTCCATAGTTTTATTTTGTCCTATTCTGTCTCTACCTGTTCTGCGGTTAACATGCATGTATCTCGTGTTCCCTTCGTTGATGTTGAGTTATACTTTTTTGGTTTCTTTTTCCATTTTTAAAAACATTTGCTTTATCTTAGTCGTGCTACTTCCAACTATGTCGAAAATTATAGATAATAGATTATTTTATAATATAGAAGCAGGCAAAAGGTATGATTCGAGCAATTGGTATGGAAATACATTCTATTGGCTATATTTTTAACAGTTATAGTCTTTGGTAGATTTTTCATTTCGTCTTTCTATTGCCTTATGTATCAAGAGTGACTGCTTGTCACTTGCGCCATGTCAAGTCTCGACCCCGCCCTCTTCTACATATTTTCGCGCTAAACGGCAGACAATCGTATACCGAAAATTTCGTCTTTTTCGTCTCCCCGGAATTCTATTTTTTTGAATTAATTAAAAAGTATATTATCTGCGGGCAAATTATGCATACATTTACCATATAATTCACATATGATCTTCTATTTGCAGCATTCATGATGATTTTCCATGTTTTTATTAAAAATATATTCAGTTCTAAAAAATCAATGTTGTGACTTTTATAAAAACATTTCTCAAGTTGAACGTGTGGCATGTGTGGTTTCGATATTTCGGTAATAAAATCACTGTCGCCACCGGTGATTCATTCCTTGGAGATGTGGTGGTCGATGATTGAGTTTCATCCGCCCTGAATCTCAAACCGGGGCGCTATTCTTGACATCGTTCCCAACTTCATGCTCTATTTGGGAATAGTACAAGAAGTTTTTCAAATATGTTGGAATAGATAAAAAAATTTATATACTTATTTTCCAACTAATTTTAAGCTGATCCAAGAAATCATTTATCAAGAAAAAAATTTTCGCAGCCTTATACCAAAAATTGGGCCAAGCCTTATAATTTTTTTCTTGGCAAATGATTTTTTAGATCAGCTTAAAATTAGTTGAAAAATAACTATGTATATATATAAAAATTTTATCTGCATAAATTTCAGTCATTAAATTGAGAATTATTTGGAAGAATGTTTCTTTGTAAGTATCACTTGAAAATAGAAAAAGGTGGATAAATTTATTATACGACATGGTATTTTACGTGATATCAAAAACTTTTGTGATTTGAATTTGATTAGGTACTTTAATTGTTTATTAAATGGAAATTTTATTCTTTCTAGAGTAACTTGAAAAGTTTATATGGCGCAAAGTTTTACGGATATCCGTAGATGGTAATTTTGGTAGTATTAATGATATACCAAAGTCTTTATGAATTTTGTTCTCTGAAACAAAATAGTATATCACTAATTTCAGTCAATATTTAAGATTAAGCATAATGATGACACATCTCTAAATGTTCACCACAGTTTTGTAAACCAATAACTTCCTCTTTGAGATAGTTGAAATGTTTTCCCAAGTAGCCAGTATAATTCCCCGAATCCAAGGTCAATTCGTTGGTTTTTCATATCTCCTTCAAATAAATTGATTGTTCAGACGTAAATTATTGATTGTCCAGACGTAAAGTCAAATAAAATTCAGATATTATCATTGATAGAAACTGCAAATTTTTTGTGAACGTTATTATTTATCAATATACAGTTGAATCTTCTACTTTTTGGACAAGTCCTCCAGTTAATTTGTATATTGTGGCTGGTTTTCAGGGGTTGCGATATTTCCCGTATTGCCTGTAACATCTACTTATAAAGAAGATACAGCTTTGTGCCTTGGACCGTACTATGTGGATGAGGTACAAGTAATTTCGTTCTGATGGGAAGTTTACAAAGAATTTTCAACTCTGGACATATATTGTTGATAGGTTGGATACAATTGAAGTTATTCAGTTTATATTTATTTTGTGTCTCATAATAGTTGAGATAGAATATCAATTGATGGGTGGCAATTATAGGTAATTGGATGGGACAATCGGAAAACAATTTAATGATCTGTAATTTTCCTCAGCAATTGTCTGTTTTTGCACAATAAAATTTCTTTAGGAATTTTTGGAATAGTAGAGAAAATATTTATTGGATTATTATAGTAGGTCACGTAACGGATTTCTACATTTGAATAAGTAGTGCAGCACCACAGTGTGATGTCTACGTAGAATTCTAAATAGTTGTTTCAGTTCAATGAATGACACTGTATAAAAATTGGCTTTGTTCTTCCGTCTGTTTCAAGCTTCAACGAATGACTGGTTAAGTGCCAGAGCTTGGGTATAAACGAATTCTGAATCAGCATGATCTGCTTATATGTCACCTCTCCAATGGAGAAAAAATATTCAGTTTAATAGAGGGTAATCCATTAAACTTGAATTACTACTTGTAAATCTGATTATATAGTACACTGTGGCTCTTCTCTAGTTGTTTGGAAGTCAAATTGAAATTTTGGGAGTTGGATGATCAAAATCAGCTAATCGTTTGTTGTTTAATATGAGACTCTCTAGTTTGTGTTGAAATTGTATAATTGCTACAAGTGCTCTAATCAATAAATATCTAATATCCCAATTAGTTCTAATATGAATTGGTTTAATTACGGCGAACCTCGGCTAGCTGACCGGCAAATACTCCTTTTCACCAAATGTTTTTGTGCATAGTCTGTTATAAGTATTTTTCGTTTCAACTGCCAAATCTGTAATTTATTTCGGTTACAGATTTTATGTTTCAAATTCTGTATTTCTTTTTATTTTGTCTAAAGGATATATAACATCGAAAGTAGTTCATCGCTTGATGAAAAATATCAATTCCAATTCAGTGGAAAGTTGCTCACTTGTCACTTGAAATTGAAAATATTTATATAACGCATTTTTTCATCGTTATCCAATATTTTCGGGGAAATATGAAAAAGAAAAAACATATAGAAAGGTCATTCCTAAATAGGGTCTGGAATACTATTCAATTTTGCTTCAATGTAATTCCCTATCAGCTTATTGATAAAAGTGAAATACGTTATTACAAGGTATATAACGAAAACACGTTCCATCCAAATTGAGCATTAAATCAAAAAAAATTGTTACGAGGCTTCTAATAAATTGAGAGCTATTTTTAGATGAGAATACTAGAAAATTTGATAATTTCCTTTACCAAAGACCAGATTTGCGCAAGTTCGGAAGAAAAAAGTATATAACTGGACAGCCAAACATGTTATTATTTTCGAAACAGCTTAAATTGAAATCAATCAACAATATACTAATTTGAAGGAAACATTTTTTTAAGGAAAAATTTGTTTGAAAAATATTACAGATTTTGATAGGGACTCTAAAATAATGTCCTCAAAAGTTTACACATATTGGACATGTTTTAATTGTTTCCGAATTATTATCATTTTCTCGACAATATTTTTATTATACGGATACTCAAAACCACCGGTGTTGTAAGGAGAAGGTTGTAACCAAGATCTTCAATGCAGCCGCAAAAGAAGAAATCTGATCCACAGGTTCGGTAATAACCATGTTATATGTCTGAAATTGTGGAAAAGGGTATTGTGGTAATACATATATATAAATAAATATATATACACACTAATTACCAATTACTTATTTCCAAAAATAGTTCTGATGTGAATTGCTAAAAACAAGAAACAATTTGATTTACAAATTTACAATAAAATAAGTAATCTGAACGTATGAATATCTGGGGTGACAAAACAATATTAAAATGAGTTTAACAGGTGACAATATCACTGAGTTTATTAGTGTCAGATTTGAGATTTATAGCATCTTTTTGTTTATTGATGTGATACGTTTCAAAAAATAAACGATTCCTGTATTGGTCAACTTTCTGCCGAATTTCTGTCTCGTCATAATTGAGCGTATCTATTTTCATAAAATGATCTACCACAACACGTTATTCTTGCTTACTCGACAATCACTTTTGCGTTGAGTAATACGGTTTATCAACCATTGAAATGTTAGACCAACGCAGCATCCTGGACACTGCGAGCAATTTATTTTGTAAATAACGTTGGTTTGGAATAATAGAGTTGTTTTATCTTTAAATTTAGGAAATAAGAGAGAATTAGTTGTTAGATTGTATTTGGCAATTCTGAAATTGGTGAACTGTTTAAACAGTGGTAAAATCAATTGAGTTAAACTTTTAATATACGAATGTCTTTTATATTGAATAGCTTGTTGATTACATTTGTCAGCCTAACCTTCGTAGAGGTCTGTGTTATAAATTAATTATTTTTAAATGTGTTTGGGGTAACCGTTGTTAACAAAAATATCAAATAACGATCTTCAGTTGATATTACCAAATTTGCCATCACTAACATGTAGGATTCTTTTTTTCATTGATAAAACTAAGTTGTACTTCTAACTCGTAGGATAATCAGAGTAGAAATTCAAAAACCGACTAGATGATACCAATATAACAGGATCATGTTGTTATCGGATCTCATTACTCTGGCGTCCAAGAATGGTGAGCTGGCGTCAATCACCAATTCCATAGTGAATTGTAAATGATTATCAATTGAATTGAAAATATTAAGAGTCGGATCAGTCGTATCAAACGGAACAGCACAAATTATATCATCAACATATTTTTATAAAAAAGGTAATTTGAAGGGCAATTTAGGGATTACACTGTCAAGTATCTCGTCAAGTACAATAGTAGCTAGAATAGTACTGATGGGGGATTCCTTAAGTATGCCAAAATTTTGGCGATAAAATTCTTTGTTAAAACTGAAAAAAGTATTATCAAAAATAAATGTATCGAATGATAAAAAACCATCCTTGGATAATATAGTAAAGGGTTCTACTAGAAACCATTTTTCATCGATTAAGTTTAATGGGATGTTGGTAAATAAAGATACTACATCCAAAGAAATAAGTATGTAGTAATCCTTTTGTAATATACAGCCCCTGATAGCATTGACAATAGAAAAGGTGTCATTAATATTATAATTTGTGTGTTCCTGAAACGCATTGTGTAGAAAATCAGATAAAAATTTTGATAGTTTGTAAGTAGTAGACATCATGGAACTAACTATTGGGCGAAGGGGTATCTCCAATTTATGTATTTTAGGTAAACAATATCTACAACTTGATAAAATTGGAGTTTTAAATGAATAAAAATTTAGCGATATCATCGGGAAGTTTTTGTTTTGATTTTAACTTTTTAATTAACATATTGTAATTCCTTTGTACAGAGGTGGTAGGATCTTTATTTAGTTTAATATAAGTCGACTCGTCTCGTAATAACAAATCAATTTTCTTAACATACTCTAATCTAATCATAGCAACCGTAGAACCTGCTTTGTATGCAAGTAAAATATAAAGTTCCGGGTGAGATTTTAAATAACGAAACGATAAACTTGAACAAAAATAAAATAAAGGTATAATGGATGGTTATCAACCAAATAAGTATAAAATATTAAATACCCAATTTAATAAATTTATTATAGGACGTGACGTCATTTTTGACGAAGTACATTCCATGACATCAAGACCAAAACTTGATGAAGGAGATAATAAATTAAGATTCTAACTTGATAAGGGCTTTAAGCATGAAAACTCCTTTCCTAATATAAGGCCTATAATAACATTAGAATCTAAAGAGAACTCTTTAGAACTTGTACAAAATAAAGGAACGGGTGAATATGTCACTAAAATAGGTTGAATCTGTCACAGAAACAGATAACGAATACAATGTATATCTTCGCCAGATGAACATCACAATAATACCTATTTAAGACGAAGCGAAATACTTAAAACCCTTCCTTCTAAAGGAAACACCCTATATAAATGATTATATTTTCTGCGCATAGTCACTTATTTCTACAATTCCTTAATCTTTTAGTGATATAAAATATACGTAGAGACGAACAAGCAATAAAGGAGAGAATAAATTCTTAATTAATTAGTAAAACATGGACTATAGTCGATAAACCTGTTGACAAAAATATAGTCGATTGTAAGTGTCTTTTCGCTATTAAAAATGACGCCTTTGGTAATCCAGAAAGCTACAAAGCTAGATTAGTTGCCAGAAGTTTCAGTCCAAAATATTTACTAAATTACGATGAAACTTTTGCACCAGTGTCACGAATTTCAACATTTAGATTTTAAATCATTTCAACTAATCAGTATAACTTATTCTTACATTAAATGGGTTTTAAAACAGTTTATCTTAATGACGTTTTAAAAGAAGAAATGATATGCGAGCACCCGATAGGTTTCAAGCTAAAGAAAATAAAGTCTGTAAATTACATAAATCAATATACGGTTTGAAGCAGGTCGCCTGAACGTGATTTATGCGTTTTGACGATATATTACAAAAACGTGGCTTTAAAAATTCGTCTATTGACCGTTATTTATATTTCTTGGATAAAGGTCACATTAGTAAAACTATCTATGTAGTATTATATGTCGATGATCTATTAATCGCCACAGCTGACATAGATACTTTGATAAATTTTTAAAATAATATCATCAGTTTAGTATGGAAGATATTCATGAATTAAAACTTTCTCTATGTATTAAAGTCGAACGAAATAGAGATACAATCACGTTAGAACAGCCATTAATTCATTGAGTAGATGTCAAAAATAAAATAATAGAGAATTGTTGCAATACCTTAAAAGTATTCTAAGATACGTGAAAGGTACATTAGAATTTAAATTATATTATGAACAAAATCATTTGGATCATATTTTGGTATGACATTTAGACTCCAGTTGGGGTAGTTATGAAATAGATTGTAGAAGTTCAACAGGCTACATTTTAAAATATTTGAAAATACTAACAAAATTCTATAACAGCTTTATCTAACGAAGCTGTATATATGGCACTTTTGACGATATAAGAGAAGCTTGTGACTTAAATTCCTTTTAAGAGATGTTAATTTCAATATAACAGAGCCTATAATTATTTATGAAAATAACAACGGTTGCATTGCAATAGCTAATAATCCTGTTTTCATTAAACGATCTCAACACATTGATTTCAAATATAATTTTACAAGAGAACAAGTAAATAAAAAATGTAGTCATTTTAAAACATATTTCAACAGGTAACCAATTAGCAGATACTTTGACGAAATCTCTGCCTTTTCCTAAGTTCCAAGAGCTACGTTTTAAAGTGGGTTTGATGGAAATCCAGGACATAGATAATAAGATTAATTATTAATAATTTTGGTCTGATTGGAGGTTTTCTTTTGGGTTTTTTCCAATCCATGCAACAAATGTTGGACCAAAACAACGTTTCCCCAAAATAATATTAGAATAATGATTTTTATCCACGACCGTTGTATGATGTACCAATTATACGTCTGTTTGCTCGTCCTTCTTAATACCCATTAATCACAGCAGTGAATAATGAATCATTAATCACTGCTGTCAGATGCTTCCTTGATTGAGCTATAATTAGGGTGACCATATGTACTCATTTTAATAGGACAGTACTCACTTTTTGCATGCTGTTCTATTGTACTTGAAAGGTTCATCAAGTACACCTAAATGTACTACTTTTAAGGACAGTTGTAACGACACAGTCGTCTGAACATAAAATAACCTCGATAAATAATCAGAAAACAGAACTCTGCACGAGCCAAAACTAGACAGAGTTGGGCACCCAGCACCGAGAGGGCAGCACCTTCGCCTTTCCGCTAATAACTTGACCGATACTATCAAAGCAGACGTTCTGCGATATACCAGGCAAGCTCTAGCTTACGTAGAATAACGATAGGAAGCTTCAACTGAAAATAACCGAAGTGCTACACTATATTCTGGAGCGTGTTGAGCTTAGGAATCGTCAACACATAAATATCCCGCTTCTCGTTGACCCCTTGGTGTGCGTTTAACTCGAGGCTGGACGATTAGCAAACCCTGTATATTGGACGAAGTCCTAAAGCGTGTTGAGCTTAGGGCGGACGCCAACTACCCTAGGTCAAGCCCTGCAGCGTGTTGAGCGCAGGACCGAGGCCTACCCGATTAGCCGAAATTTCGGAGCGCGTTGAGCTCGGGACGGAAGCAAACTCCCGACCTCCAAGATCACGCTGTGCGTTGAATGCTGGATCTCGACCCTGACACACCCCTTTGGTTATAGGCACCTAGAGTCCCAGTGAGGAATCTGGACAACCGAGAAGAATAATCCGCGACCCAATCCGACGACCACCCTAGAGGGACTGCTCGCCTCCAGGACCAATAAATCTTGTAAATATGCTTATTGTACAGAATTTTAGGTTTCAATTGTAAATATTTATCGTAGTTTGAATAAAGAAGTATATCTAACCATCCAACCTCTTTTATGCTCTACCACACTGACGAACCCTTACACCCCAGACAACATTAGATATTCTATAAATATCCGTGGAATATTCATTTTGGCATATTGGAATATTCTCTAAAAATGCCAAGAATATCTTTATGCCTTTTCGAATATTCCTAGAAAGTGAAAATGGGAATATCCTAAATATTCAGAGAATATTCCCAAATGAATATTCTTTTTCGTATTATATATAAGCTAGGATTATTCCGAGAATATTCAGAAAAGCATTATCTAAGAATGTTCTTGAATGAATGTTTCCAGAATATTCAATATATACTATGAATATTCATGGTAAATTCATTTGGAATTTTGTAGAATTATTTCAAATTGTATATTCAGGGGATATTCTTTGTATATTCAGAATATTGCAGAAATATCCTCAGAATGTTCAGAACCATACATTTAATGGGGGGAGAGGGAAGGGTTAATATAGGATTAATGTAAATGCACTTTTTTCAAATTTCTGTAAATCAATAAATTTTCATAACTGATGGAATTCTCTACCCGACCATTCACTGGATGGTGGCTTCTAAAGTGAATAAAGTGGCACAAGTACAAATTGGATTCAGAACATGAGTCCAATAACTTTAGTGCCTAATTCTGGTTACACCTAAGAAAAAAATATATTTTAACTACCTAAGCATAATAAAATCAAATTCAATATTAAATTGTCCAAATTTTTATTAGACAAACATAAACTTTATAACTCTCTATAAACTTTCAAAATATATAAATATTCAACTATAACTTTCATTTTATCGTTTTTAAACCAAAACGACAGAGCTTCACAAAATATATAAAGCATTAATCTACTTGTTGAACATCAGTTTCGTAAAATTACATATTTATAGATACTTACATTCTCTTGTGAGAAATGAAAAATAAAGAAAAAACAAAATTGATCAAATACTTGTTTCTATCAAAAAATATTGAGTTAACCTTTTAAAATTTGTAAATATTTATAGGGTCCACACACTGCGAGTTTTTAGCTATACCCAAATGGATAAAACTGTCCGGTTAAGGCTACATAACTGAGGTATAACTGAAAAACAGCCTTATTGTTGACGTTTTGCAATCAGATATATCAATTTACCGGTTTGGGTAAGGCGGTGTTAAAAGCTGGCAGCGTGTGGATTCATAAACTTGCGTTATATCATCACAGTCACTAGAATGTATTGCGATGGCCTGAGATGAATGTGCCGGTTGCTGTAATGGTGTGGTATCTGCAATTATAGAAGTAATTGTAGTAATCATTTGTAGAAATTTTACAAATATAAGTATAAAAAATATCGATATTTTCTCAAATTTGTCACTATACAGAATACATTACATTGACACTGGTATTCTTTAATGTCGCTTAAATACCAAAGCATGTGGTGATTAATTATTGTATGCTCTTCTCATGAATGTTTTTACCAGCCTCAAGTTCTTAAGATAATTTACTTGTTTAAATGAATGTTGACTTAGTTCTATAAACCGATATAAATGTTTTAATTTTTTTGTTTTCATTATCTTAACACCAGGATATTCCCTTATACAAATTTCAAGAAGGTATTAATCCCGTCAAAAAGTATTAATTAATTATGCGGCCAGATGACAAAAAATAAATATCAAAAACAGCTGCTACTTAAATTTAATATTTACCAGACTGAGTAACTATTTTTGTTAGTGGATCATTCAATAAAATGTGACCTTTGCATTTTAATCATGGAAATAAGGTAGGCACAGCTAGCTGAAACAAATGCTTGGGATATCCTCCTTTGGAAATAAATTTTTCCTGACAGTGAAGTTCACACAACCTATAATTCTATTGTAAAGCATCTGTAGTCTTTTCCAAACAAATCTGCACAGTTACAATCTTCCAACCATAAGTGTGCCCTAAAAAGTAAATAAATGTAGTTATTCACATGTCTATATTAACTACAAATTTATTATTCAACATATTTTTAGCTGAACAGGGCTCGTCAGCAGAAAGCTTATTGTAGTACATATTATTATTTCATGTTATTAATGGCAGAGGGACAGAACAATGCTAACAAACCATAAACATAGAGAATTACACAACTTACGATGCATAGGTACATGTAAAATATTGAAAAAGTAATATATACCTATAATATATTGCATATAGAAACAATTACTCTTACCTCACAGGGTCTTTGGGAAATCCAAACATAATTATTCCTTCTCCTGTTCTTGAGTGACATCCACGAACTTCACAAGTTATTCATCCCATAACAAATACAATAATTTCTCACTAAGAGTTCCACTAGTCACGATATTGTTGAAAACAAAATCAAAATAAACTTTAACTAAAGCACAATCCACTCCAGTTCATAGGTTGATATTAGATAAAGCCATAGATTAGGGAGGATAAAACGGAAGAGAAACGAACCTATGGACACTTGGCTTTGAGCATGCCAGACTTAAGCCCATCACACGTGATATTAGAAATCAACCAATAAACCTGTGTACAGAGAACGCCAGTTGCATTTCAATTGGCTGGCGGTTTTTTGTTGACGCGATTGGGTACCTGTCTTGATTTGTCTTTACACTGAATGTTATAATTATCATTTATATCTTTGTTCTCTTTTTATCACACGACGATATGACGAATAACATCATATCCACACCGTATCAACCATTTATGTAGTGTTCATATCGTGGATATTTTTATATCTTTTTCTTATCTTATAATCTCTATCTGAACTTCAATGAGTTTAATACATGGTTTAATTTGATATTATTATATTTATTATTTGTATGGAGGTGATTTTAACTATTTACACCTATGCGTAGGGTTGAATATCCGGATAAATGTTTGAACTATAACTTTCGTCCCATGTGAAAAATAATATTAATTTTCCTTAATCATAAGTAAATATGCTAGGAATATTCAGTTTGGTAATATTCTTAAATGGATATTTTAAGAATATTCAATTTGATAATATTCTAAAATGAATATTTTAAGAATATTCATCAGGCTTGTTCTGTGAATATTCACTAAGAAATATTAATAGATTATTCAAAAATAATATTAATATTATAAGAATATTCTTAGTTGATTCGGAATATTCTTAAACTTTTTGGTGTATTTAAAGATTATTCTATGAATATCCCATGTTGTCTGGGACATGGCACCCGAGTAGGTGTTACGCAGTAATTTAAAATTAACTAAAGTGGAAAGTAACGTATATATTATAGCCTATAATATTATGTTGTTTTGCTACAAACAATCGGTTTTCAATATTTTATCGTATAAATCACTAGATTTTCAATGTAGTTCTGTAGATATAAAAAATTCAAAAAATGAATTTTCGTAGACCAGATTTGAACCCGGGAACCGCGGTTGGAATGTGCGTGTCGTATATCCGTTTCTTAACATACCATGTTTTTCGAAACAATTTATAAGTCGAAGTAGCTTTTGGAACATAATAAATTCGACTCAAACCTGTCAACATAATTGTTTGTATACGTAGATTTCTCAGTGTTTTGATATTTTGTGTTAAATACCAAGTAAAAATGGATATAGAAAATTTAACACCACCAGGAATTAGAGAAGCTGCTGAAGTTGTCTCATTAAATTTATTGCCGGAAAAGTCAAGGCAAGTATATAATATGGCCTATGAATATTCTTCGAACTGGCGAAAGGAAAAGAAAACCACTTAATTTTCTGAATCGACTTTGTTAGTATACTTTACTGAATTATCCGCAAAATATAAATCTTCAACGCTATGAAAACGATATTCAATGCTTAGAAGTACGAGATCGCCTTACATGAAGTTATAAATTTTGAAGATTATGATAAATTACGAGCGTTATTGAAATGAAACTCAGAAGGTTTTTAGCTTGAACAACGAAAACTTTTTCTAACGAAGATATCAGTAACGTTTTAACTGAAGCATTTGATGATAAATACCTAGCCACAAATGTAAGATATTAGGTAAATCTTTCACATAGTTATTTCATTACATTCTGTAATTTGAGGTTGCTTTAATAATGAAGGTAATGGGTGCATTTAGAACTAATGAGTTGTGTGAAATCAAAATAACCCATTTACAAGATCTTGGATCAGCTTTTTTGGATAATGTGCCAAATAGCAAGACAAAAATTTGCCGAAATTTTACTGTTACGGATAAATTTTACAAAATATATAGACATTTTTTCACGTCCTCTGCTAAGTCATGTAACCAGTGAAACATTCTTTTTGAATTACTAGAATGGTAAATGTACAAATTTACAAAAATGGGAAAGGATATCGCTACTTTCCTGAAATTACCGAATCCTGAATAATATTTCCGCAGATCATCTGCAACAATTAATACTGGTTGACGCAGGCGGCGACATTACTGCTCTCAAAGTATACGGTGGATGGAAGTCCACTGCCGTGGAAGAAGGCTACATAGACGACTCCTTCAAAAATAAAATCGATACGGCCAACAAAATAGCATCTTCAATTCAACCAAAAGTAAACCAAACGAATCAATATAAATATAATTCAAATGTTTCGGCAAATCACCAAAACAATAGTTTTGATGTTAATTCTATCCCTGCGATTAACTTGACCAATTGTTCAAATATTACAATTATTAATAACTATAAATAAATACTAGTGTTTCAAATGAAACTCACGGTTTCTAGTTAATACCACAATATAAAAAAAAATGTTAAAAATTCTAAAAAATTGACTATTGTTTCGATAAATCAATATTATCGTCAGAATGACAGAAGTTACATTTCATTTGATGCCTACCTGATGTTTAGTAGTTATTTTGGCTACACCAAGAAGTGACCTAACTTGTGATTGACTCAATAGATGTTAATAGAAAAAAGAAGAAGATGTGATATTACAAATATTGAAGCTTAGATATTATTAGCCCTATGGTGGTATCCTGGATATCATGTTTCCAATTAAGATCAGTATAACTGTGCAATGATATAGAAAACCAGGAAAACTATATCTGCTGATCTTTACAATTATCACTTAAGAAGACAGTTTATTAGTGGAGAACTCCCTAGATTTAACTTTTCATTGACAACTTCATATTGTGGGTTTCTTAAATGTCTTCTAATTTCCAATTCTTCAAGAAATCCAGTTCTTTTTTCTTTTCACAAATATGCAGCACTTCTAGTTTTGTGTTAGGTGTCAATGAATGATTGGTGTCAAGTAGATGTTTTGCGTAGTGGGATTTATCTGGTTGTTTTAGTTTGTATGCTCGTAAGTGTTCACTGTATCGGATTTCAAAATTCCTAAGGGTCTGACCCAATTAGAGAGCATTACATTCTGGACATTTGAGTTTATATATACCTAACCTCTTTAATGGTGGTATTTTTATTTTTACATTCAACAATTTTGTACTAACGTTACTTTCTCTTTTAAAAGAAATTGTTGTATTTGTTGCTGAAGATATTATCTTTGAAATATTATTAGAAATATTTCCTGAATATGTGATGGTTTGATAAGTTTTTATTTCATCAGTTGTAATGCCACTTTTCCTCTTTCTTATCTAATTAGCTTATTTATCATATCTAATGGATAACCGTTGGATGTTGCTATTTGTCTAATTGTATTAATCTCTCTATCAAAATCACATTTCTTCATAGGAACTGAAAGAGCTCTATGTATCATTGAATTATATGCCGCTAGTTTATGGAACATGGGGTGATTGGAATTAAATGGAATTGTTACATCAGTCTGTGATGGTTTTATGAGTTTTTATTTCATCAGTTTTTTTAGGAAATATTAGTTGTAATGCCACTTTTTCCTCTTTTTTTATGTAATTAGCTTATTTATCATATCTAATGGATAACCGTTGGATGTTGCTATTTGTCTAATTGTATTAATCTCTCTATCAAAATCACATTTCTTCATGGGAACTGGAAAAGCTCTATGTATCATTGAATTATATGCCGCTAGTTTATGGGACATGGGGTAATTGGATTTAAATGGAATTGTCACATCAGTCTGTGTTGGTTTTCGGTAAATTGAATAATCAAGTACATTATTAACTATTTGAATTTTTAAATCAAGAAAATTGATTGAACTATTTTCTTCAATTTCTAATGTAAATTATTGATGTGGTTGAAAAATACATCTAACTGTCGTTCACTACCAACAAAACCAGCTAATATGTCATCTACATATCTATACCAAAATAAAACATTTTTCGAAATATTACTTTCAAAGATCTTTCTTTCTAAATTGTCCATAAAAATGTTTGCCAAAATAGTTTCTTATGGTAATGCTACTAATAATATATTGGCAAAGAATCTCAACAATATACTTAATAGTTACGGATATGAATCTTAGTACTCAATTAGAAATTCAATAGAACTAATCAAAAAGTTGAAAGCAATCAACTTGCAAGATAACTATAAACTTATTTCGTTCGATGTGACTAATATGTTCACTAACATTCCTCCTAAAGAATATCTAATACTTGTAAGAAAATTACTAGAAGATAAAAATATTAATCCAGGAATAATATCAGATATACTTAACTTATTTGATGTATGCATTAATCAAAATTATTTCACTTTTGACAATAAGATATATATATATATATATATATATATATATATATATATATATATATATATATATATTCAAAATGAAGGTTTGCCAATGGGAAGCCCTATATCACCTATTTTGGCAAACATTTTCATGGTCAATTTAGAAAGAAAGATCTTTGAAAGTAATATTTCGAAAAATGTTTTATTTTGCTATAGATATGATGACATATTAGCTTGTTTTATGGGTAGTGAACGACAATTAGATATATTTTTCAACCACATCAATAATTTACACCCTAAAATTAAATTTACATTAGAAGTTGATGAAAATAGCTCGATCAATTTTCTTGATTCAAAAATTGAAAGAGTTAATAATGTACTTGATTATTCAATTTACCGAAAACCAACACAGACTGAAGTGATAATTCCATTTAATACCAATCACCCCATGTCCCATGAACTAGCGGCATATAATTCAATGATACATAGAGCTTTTTCAGTTCCTATGAACAAATGTAATTTTGATAGAAAAAATAATGCAATTAGACAAATAGCCACATCCAACGGTTATCCATTAGATATGATAAATAAGCTAATCAATAAGAAAGAGGAAAAAGTGGCATTACAACTAAAATTTCCTAAACAAACTGATGAAATAAAAACTTATAAAACCATCACATATGCAAGAAATGTTTCTAATAATATTTCAAAGATAATATCTTCAGCAACGAATACAATAATTTCTTTTGAAACAGAAAGTAACGTTAGTACAAAATTGTTAAATGTAAAAACAAAAATACCACCATTAAAGAAGTCAGGTATATATAAAATCAAATGTCCAGAATGTAATGCTGTCTATTTGGGTCAGACCATTAGGAATTTTGAAATCCGATACAGTGAACACTTACGAGCATACAGATTAAAACAACCAGATAAATCCCACTACGCAAAACATCTACTTGACACCAATCACAAAACTAGAAGTGCTGCATATTTGTGAAAAGAAACAAGAACTGGATTTCCTTGAAGAATTGGAAATTAGAAGACATTTAAGAAACCCTCAATATGAAGTTGTCAATGAACAGTCAAATCTAGGGAGTTCTTCACTAATAAACTGTCTTCTTAAGTGATAATTGTAAAGATCAGCAGATATAGTTTTTCTGGTTTTCTATATCATTGCACAGTTATACTGATCTTAATTGGAGAAATGATATCCAGGATATCACCATAGGGCTAATAATATCTAAGCCTCAATATTTGTAATATCACATCTTCTTCTTTTTTCTATTAACATATATTAAGTCAATCACATGTTAGGTCACTCCTTGGTCTAGCCAAAAATAACTACTAAACATCAGGTAGGCATCAAATGAAATGTAACTTCTGTCATTCTGACGATGATATTGATTTATCGAAACAATTGTCAATTTTTTAGAATTTTCAACAATTTTTATTATATTGTGGTATCAACTAGCAACCGTGAGTTTCATTTAAAACACTAATATGAGTAGATTCCACGAAGTATGGGTCGAGACAGTTAATTTCAATAAATAAATACCATCATCTTGTAAGATTAGATACGTAATATTTGTTAACCTATATGCATAGATTTTCGTGTTAATTATAATGAAATATTATACGATTATTATAATTTTTGATAACTATGTACTATGTATGAAATATTTGTTAGAATATAATTATAGTGTTTCTAATAATGTGACAAAATTTTCTAACAAAAAAACTTGGACAAAAATATTTAGTAGTCGTGGATGAAGTATAGCATTCTACACGCGTATAATGAGTTATTATTCCTTCGGTGATTTATGCCTCTCGCTAGCACTCGTGGCAGCTAACTTCACCTCGTTAATAATTACCTTCCTCATACACTTGTTGAATAATATACTATAATTAATTATTAGTAAGTATTGTTTTCTCTTTTCGAGTGGGAATATTAAATACACCCTATATATTTGGTATGTGGCTTTCTATTAGATACAAAAATGGGAAATAAGAGTTTTGTTAATGTTCGATAAATGCATGCTTTCATTATATAAAACGGTTGATGAATGCATTAATGAATATTATCTCATATACAAATATTAATATTTGATCTTATGACTTATGCTGCATCGTAATAATCAATAAAACAGCTCTCTACTCATATTATCTTTATTTAGTTGTTTTATTCGTGAATTCCATTTTCCTATTAGAAATCTTATAATACTAATGTAGTTATTCTAGCAAACCATGCTATTACTTCAGATGAATCTCTTATAAAATTAGCAATTATATAAGATTCCATGAGTTCAAATTCGGCAATTGTGCCTATTCACTCTACTATTTAGGTAGAATATATCTAATCAAAAGAGTTGTCATAAGTATCCTTTATTCATATTATTTCAATTTTATGAAATTAACGGATTCGCTGAAGAGATTGAAGCAAAACCAATCCGACAAATACTTCTTAATACTAAAAGCTTCATCAGAAGAAGGATAATATGATTAACAAAAACATCCCATTATACGCGAAATAGATAGAAGCAAATAGAGATGACGTACCGATCATAGCAAATGAGCATGAATAATTTGTTACGTGCTCAAAGACGTTAAAATTCAAATAAAATACTTAATTTATTGTTAAATGTATCAGAACTGTATTGAAAATAGTAAAATCTAATATCAAACCTAAAATATGAAATTAAAAATGAATGATAAATAATGTTCTTGAGTACTGGTAGCAACACAAAATTAGTAAATCTTGGATCGGCTTCAGCACTGCTACTGGAATTGTGAGAAGACGATAGTGAATTTCACTAGATAGGGTCGAAGCACCAATGGCATTTAAATAAAAATATATTTTGTCTTTTTCTTAGATGGCGTAGCTTAATTTATTTAGTTTTCATATAACTAGTTGTAAAACAAATAGCGTACCAGATGATTTTCTTAACTAGTTTTATATTCAAAAAATACCAAAAAGCCTAGTAAAGGAACAGGAATCTAGTAAAGGAATTTTAAGATTCCAATAAAGAAACACATACTTTCTGAAGTATTTAAGGCATTCTATTGTACAAATAGGTATTGACTTAATCAATATAAACAATTTTTTTCCTGAAAAGACAAAATATAAAACTGAAAATGTAAAATAAAACATATTCTTATTGGTTATAAAAAAATGGTATGTATATTGATTAAAAAATGTTCCTATGGAAGCTCTGGCACTTTAAGAAAATGCTTTCGAGGATTGAATGGTATAGGTTGTTCTATCTTCTTCACGATATCTTTTTCAAGGTACCATATCTGATCAGGTTATGTCGGCCATTTCCATAGTTTGTTGAGTCGCCTTTCCGTAACACTCACCTCGAACTCATTGCGGTTATCATACTTTTTAATTAGGCCGGGATATTGTTGTTTTTCGTAACCTACAATGACATAATCACCAACGTTATAGCAGGCTTGATAAAGGTAATTCCAAATCTTTTTTATTTCTTTTAGCTTTAATTGCATTATGTCTCTTTGTTTTATTACTCGTTTTTGTCTGGTTTATTTTATTAGAATTATTATTGTTGTTCTCTTTCATTGATACTTTTTCCTTTTTATTTGTTTCATTGGCCTTCTTCAATTTTTCTTTTTTAAGTTTGTTTAACCCATTGGTGCATGAAGTTATAAAGTATTCGATTTTTTGGATTTTTTCAATGCAATATTTTAAAATACATATAAAAGTAGGTAAAAAAATGTAAAAATAAATTTAGTATTTTTTATTACCCCAATTTTAAATTTCCCTCTAAAGGGACTCCATGCAAACTGAACATAAAACAAGTGCAAACTGAAAAGTATTAAAACATAAATTATAAATAATTTCAATTAGTATGATAACCTTCAAAGCAAAATTTAGTCCACAATCACATTTTACACAAATAAAATTTGATTTTTTCTTGCACACTTGGCACCTTCTGTCCGTTTCATTATAGCGAACCATGTGGCCTATGTTGTCAAATCTAGAAGCAACGGGATGTGGTAGTGTAGTTTTTCCTAGGCTTGGTTTTTTGCCATATGTTTGAAGGAAACTAAGTGCTATATATCTGCGAAACACTAGTAGTGAGGCACAGTTAGGATTACCTGGCATCATTTTTTTCATCAAAATCCATGAATTTGACACACTAGCATCTAACAAGTACGACACTATTGGCCAATACCATTTTCTTTGTCGCATTCTGGTTCTATATACTGCAATAAGTCCATCCATTATATCGACCCCACCCATATTTTTATTATAATTTGCTATAATTTGCGGTTGTGTAATCTGCTTTTTACTTTTGGAGTCCTTGCACCACCTAGAAGTTGTTACAATATCATTAGATTCGAAATTTGTTGCTACAGTGACAACTTTATTATCCTTCCATTGCACAAAAGTGACATTTTCGCATGACATAAAGTAACATGTTCCCCTTGGTTTGTCTTTCCAAAATTTTACATCAGGAAATGGGCATTTTTCTGTTCGGTCCTGTCTCACAGTTCCAGTGGCACATATATTGTTTTCAGACAAGTGCTGTAATAAGCGTAAGCTCGTAAAATGATTATCGAAATAAATTTTATGTCCATTATCGGCAGGAACTTCTGCTTTCTGAAGCAGTGACATCACCACATCTCCTCCAAGTCCAAAAACCTTTTCTAAGTTTGATTTGCCAGTGTAAATCTCAAAGTTAATCATATACCCATCACTATTACAAATTGCCCAATTTTTGTAACTAAAACGTATAGGTTTTCCCTTTATATACTGTTTGGCGTAATGTTTGCCATAATATGGAATCATGCTTTCGTCAATTGATAAAGCTTCTTCTAATACACCATGTCGTTTAAAATTTTCATTGAGTGCATCTATTAGTGGACGAATTTTGTGAAGTCTGTCACTTGTATCAATTTTAGTATTGTCATTGAAGTGCATATGACGTAACAAAGTTTCAAATCTATTCAAGCGCATACTGTTAGATAACATTTTTGGCACATCTTCTGTTGAATGCCAGTACATTCTTTTGTGAGGGTACTTGCCATATCCAGATAACAGCATTCCACCCAATAAAACGAAAAACTCATCCTTTTTGAACTGCAAATCTACAGGTGTCTGGGCAGATTTAGCTTCTGAAGAAGACTCTTTAGGTACAAAAATTCGATTTGCTGAAAAATCAGGAGCAGCGCCTGTCCAACTATGAAGCTTCTTTTTTGGACCTGACTGACTGGTGGTGGCATTGGATAAATCATGAGTTTCAGGATGAGCAAATAGTAGTTGTTCTGGTAAAGATTCCTGTATGCCATCTAGATTATTTTCTTCTTGAGATATTTCACAATTTTGTTTTAGTATACCACGACATAAATGATTTATGTCACCAATATGTTCATCATCCGATTTGTCGCTGTCTTCCTCTGTGTCTGCTCCATGGTCAACAGGCGGTTCTATATATATGTTTGCATTTCGTTGATCCGCATCTTCTTCCAGTAAAGATATAAGCTCGTAAAGGGGCAAACTGCAAAAAAATATATTTATCAATAAGGTCCAGAGTGCATAGAGTCCCTTATAGGGGACGACAAAAAAAAACAAGGCTTACTGTCTCAAATAAAAAATATTTTGTTTGCAAAAAAATACAGTTATGATACTAAACCTTATAATTATGCACAGTTAAAAATTTAAAAAAGTAGCTCTACCATAATCCAAGATAAAAAATAAAAACTTACCCGCCCTTCCTAGTAGAGTAAAGCGCGGGATTCATTATCACATATAATAGACAAACAACCTCACACCTCTGCTAATTTATAAAGACTGACTGTATGTGGTCTTGAATCGAGTAACAAGCGCGATCACATTTCGAAAGTAAGGTTAGGAAGATGTAGACTTCGTAAAATAATAGCGTCCCTTTAGAGGGACTCGACGCACTAATGGGTTGAAGTCCTTTGTAGTTTTCGATTTTCCACTTCCTGGGCGTTCTGTTTCTTAGTCTCATCTTCTTGTTTACAATATTCTTTTTGCTTGTTATTGCATAAGGCATATAGTTTCTTGTTATTATCTGTACGTTGGTTGTTGTTTTATTGTCGTAATCGTTCATTGTCAAGTGTTTGTCCCATAAAGAAGAATTTATGCAGATATCAGATAAGATATTAATTTTCGGTTTTTTTATGTCTTTATGTCTTCGTTCGAGTTTTCTTCTGTTCTACTATCTAATTTGTTATCAACTTATCTGTATAGTGATCCATCAGTCTCTTGTGTTACAACGGAATTGCTATCTTTAGCATTTTCTTCAGTCTGTACAAGTTCATCGCTATTTTCTAATATCACATTATGACTTATCTCGGATATTTCTTTGGTTCTAATTTGACTTACATCATCTGCTCTGAAGGTTTCTTGCATATGTCTGCCTTCGTTGTGCTCCATTAACCTTCCATCTTGGATTTTGATTATAATATTTTGGTGGTTTAATATTGGTTCAACAGTTTCATTGATGTCAATATCATTATTATCAGAACGGTCATCTGAGTAGTTTCTGTCGAAAGCGCAATGTTATAAATGCTCCAAATCGGTTTTTTCATCATTGTTATTGTCGTTCAGTTCACTCATATTTTTTTCTGTGAAAATATCTAAATAATTTTTCGTTCCCAAAGTTTCAGTACTTTCTGTTGTCGCTATAATTGTCGTATCGTCACTTGCCCAAAATAAACAACCAGCTCGGTCTTCTAACAACAGTTCTTCATTGGAAATAGTAATATCGTCGAATTCCACTGGCATTAAATCTATATCATCTTCTATAAAAAGTGAGTTATTGAAACTTCCGCTGACAACTGTATTTTCCTGGACATGATCGTTACAAAAATTCCAAAACTTAAATAGACTATTCTCATACAACTGAATTGAAGATTTGAAACTTCTGAAGTTATTCTTTTGCTCGTCTGTTAGGCATATGTTAAGAACTTTTAGAGTTGCTTGAATATCGTCGCGATCTATGACTTAGCATGTTTGTGCAATAAGTTCTTTTTGTCTAAAAGAAATGCGTTTTTCGCATTCCACGGCGTTTGGATCAAACGGAAATAGACCAAAACGTTTAAATGCATTTTTATGGTTTTTAGAGATAACTGATTAGGTTCTGCTTTAAAAAGTGGAGCAAACTTCACTTTTGTGATGTATTGTACGGTATCTTGCCTATATTTTCTGACAACTTTCGTCCACTCAGTTTTGACTGGTTCAAATATTGCCACATCACATGGTTGCAGGGTGGCGTTCGGATATAAGCAGTATAATAGCTATTTGTGTATTAAGAGCGGAAAGTGATACTTTGCCGCTTGAGTCAGAGAGTTGCCCGCGCGACGCGTAGCAGAGCGCGGGAGATCAGCCGAAAGCGGCAACGCACTTTCTGCTCAAATTGCACACAAGATTTTTCCTACGATCACCTTACTTTTACACAAATAATTAAAAAAAAACATGAAAAAGCCTTTTACTGCGTCCCAAAGCTCTTCGTGTTCTGAATAAATCTGTACGGAGAATTTCCACGTACCATAGTTCTCGTGCCCTTTTATATGCGGAAGCGGAAGCTGGCTCATGATATCACTTATTAACACAAAAATTCAACAAATTACAAACTCCAGAAGCTTCAATGGTGTCTCACGCGTGTCCGGTGTCCATAACTTCTTGCAATTTGATGTTTTGAGGCAAGGTTTCGAGAAGAAAAATAACTTAATCTATCAAAAACGGCGTAACCGCAACTAATGGCAATTTCAAAGTCGTAAACGACATTAGGATGACATTTACAAGGTTAAACAAATTGAGGTTCGAAAAATATTGGGAGTAATTAGCTATACACTTTGAATATTTTTAAATATTAATAACAACTATATCATAGGTGTTTTGGATGGGTTTATAAGGTAGAAAATGATAATTTCAATGACGTCTGAATCGGTTTAATCTGTAAGGTCTTATAACACTGCGTCGTCGTGCTCGAAAAATTGCGCGTGTATGAAAGACCAGTCATCCACGAATACTTTACGCTATTTTTTTTGTTGGCGCACTTTGACTTACTACAAAAAAAGTCCGTCCTCGATGCCCAGCAAAGTTTCATTTCATAAAAGTCCGTCCTCAATGCCCAGCCAATTTTCATTTCATAAAAGTGCATCCTCGATGCCCAGCCAAGTTTCGTAAAAGTCCATCCTAAGTAGTATTTATTTTTATTTAAAATGTATATGGATTGATTCCCTCGGGGATTAAATGGGTCCCACCCGCGGGATTAACTGGGTCACTTTAGTCGCTTAGTGTATAATGTACTATTAATATACCTATTATTCACTAACTTTCTTTAGTTTATTGAAAATTAAAACATGCGAGCGGAAAAGTACGCTCTAGAGCGGGAATAATGTCAAATTGTGACAGATCACGGAGAACATCAACTTTGCGGTTAGATTTGAGTGTGCAAAAGCCTACTTTGGGTAGTGATCGTAGGAAAAATAATTTGCTTCTCGGGACAAAAATTTGACAGGGCCAAGTTTAGATGGGACTTATGACCATCAATGAATAATATTATTGGAAAGGTGACAATTTTCTTTAAAAGCAATAGATAACAGCAATTTGTAATATACTCAAAAAAGACATCGGACGTCATCCAGCCAGAGTCGGAACGCCCACAAAAATAGTCGTTCGGGAAAGAGTCTGCAATATATCTAGGAATACTTTTATATGGCAGCACTATCAGTGGTGGAACCGCTTGACAACCCGCTGAATAATTACATAAAACTGTAATTGATTACTTTTCAGGTCTGTCTCGAGGATATTTCATAAAAGTTCCTGTACGATTTAGGACCTAACTGTTTGACGGATTTTGGACAAAGCTGAACCCCCATTTCATCAGCAATATATATCCTGGAAGGTTCCAGTAAAACGTTTTCACAGTTTTCATTGACACAAAATTGCTGAAGTTCAGAAAACCAATTTCTTAAGGCTTTCTCGGTCACAGATGCCCTAGCCCTTCAATTATTTCGGCATTTCTTCGAACCGTATTGGGGAGCCGTTGCAGAAAAAGTCGGAACCATTTTTTACACGGTCTGATTTCATTAAATGGGATTTCCACCAATATCTTTTGCACAGAGTCAAAAACACATTCTGCTTTTGATATTATCCAGGCTGCAATTTTCTTTTCAACGTCGGCGCTGAGCACAGTTGGTGGGCCCATTTTTCGGGCAAGGGGGGTAAGCCTTCTAATTTTTTTGCTAAGAGTACCTTTTGGTATCCCAAACTCTTTCGCTGCATCGGTAAGCTTGTGTGTTTTAAGCTTTACTGCCTGAACTGCTTTAACTAAGTTTTCTTGGCTGTACTTGAAGGGACTGGAAACATTAATTCTAACATATTTTCCAGGCACACTTAGGTTGCTGTTTTTTCTTTTGTAAATATCTCTGACATAAAGGTAAGTGGTTTCCATCAAAAGACTCCACACGGCGCTAGAAAATGCTCAAAACAGAATGTTCTCGTTTAGGGTAGAACTGAAAAACAGATTATTTTCTGCATCACCTTAAGAAGAATTAAGTAGACAATACTAAAGGGATCTGTTGTTTTTTTTTATTTTCTGTCTATAGAGAATCAAAAATCACAGAGATTGGTTATTGTTCAGACCAATTTAAATGGCGAGTAATTTTAAATTCAAAAAATTGACACAACATTGTTCCCTTCTAAAATGTTATATCTAACCTAATCTACATAAAAAAATTACCAAACAAAATCGTAATTTTTGTGATTTACTCTAAGCCCCCCAGTACCTGCAAGCATTAAAATTATTGAATTATATTATAATTTCTGAAACGACCGCCGACGACGTTCTGATGGCAAGTTCCTTCCAAAAATGCATTATTCACTCAATTCTTCTTAGGGTGATGCAAAAAAAATCAACTGTTTTTCGGTTCTACCTAACTAGATTACAATGTTCTGGTAATTTTCGAGCACCGTGTGGGGCCTCCTTAATATACCCAGTAAAGAAACCTTCAGTTTACCCTATAGAGAAACCATTAAAATGACGTTTCTTCACTGGACTCACCAAAAATTACAAGTACAGCGACAAAATATATAGTCTTTGGACATTAATGTAACTCTATGTAACAAATAAAATACGATTTAACTATTTTTCTTGGAATCTAGTAAAGAAACACTTTGTTTTTTCACTGGATTTTGAGTTTATTCAGATCCACTTGAGAAACACTTCCAAAACAAGTACTTATTTTCAGGATTTTGACTATATAACCTCTGAAACAACAAACTTAATGAGCTTACGCCTTCTTGATAAGTTTATGTTAAATTATATCTCAGAAATACGATTATTTAAAGTAGGCGCTTACCTTAGTTTTGGCGCATCCAAAATAGACTCGCGAAAATAGCACCTTCTTCTACAACGTTTTACAGGCGACTAATATAACAAGAAACTTAGGAACCAAATACCGCTAAAAGTAGGAATGCCAACTTACATGGTATCTAACTCACGGGAAATTTAAGAAGTATCCAATTCTTGATATATTCAAAAATATAGGTTTTTGTTTCTTTACTGGTTCAGTTACTTCACTGGTGCGCTCACCCTAGTTATCGATAAAAATGTTCACTGACAAAATTTGTCTATGGATCTGACCAACTAATCAATTTGATAATGGCCAGATATTCTTCTTTTTCTTTTATCCGAAAGACATTAGCTACTGACAATTCACTCTTTTACTGGTTTTAATGGAAGAATGTTGGCTTTGTGGAGTTTTGAAAACTTACAGCCATCGCCGGATAATTTGATCTATCCTTAACTATATCGAATTTAGATTCATTCTTTCAATATGTCGGGATGACATACTCTTGTAGTTAGAGGATATTTTTGGAAGAATCTAAATTAGATTTATGAAGAAAACCTTATAGACAATAAGGCCACATTACATCAAAGGTATGTATTTCAGTATTATTTGAAAGTAAATTAGTCCTTATAGTATATTTTCAATTTTAGGCCTTCTCCTTCTTTATCTCTTCTTTGCTTGCTGTTTCTCACTGCATGACTCCCTCTTACTTATTTTTTTATACCGCTTTTGCTTGCCAAAAAGTAGAAACTTGTGATTAGCACAAGCTGTAGTTTTCAGTGCTTGCCTTAGCTTGGTATACGTAGCTCTACGTCCAGTGAAACCATTCAATAAACAGAGAACACTTCAAAGTTGAACTCTCTGCAGCATCGAAGCAGGTAGAATTTTATTTTATTTTATTTCTTTATGGCTGCTTACCACACTCAAAGGAAACTGCTGGACTCAAGACCCTCATCTTCACCTATTTCAAGTTAATATTGCATTATAATATAAGTATTGTACATATCTCTTAATTTTCATTGTATGAAGTACTTAGTAAATATTCATTTAAACATATTTCTGTTCAACGAATAGTACGTACTAGCCGTTCATTTACAATTAAATATTTATATACATACAACTTTAAGAGAGATCATCAGTTATAAATATATTTCAAAGTAAATTTAACTGATTATATCATCCCTTTTTTTTATATTCAGGTCAAAGAGTAATTGGGGGAGAACACTAACAAAGTCCTTCATTATAACCCCGTACATGAGGGTATATAACATATTATAATATAATTTAAGTAACAAATTCAAAAACGCAATCGATGAGCTGAAGAATAAAACAATGGAATTCGGTTAGAAATTGGAGGAGATGAAGAAATATGGGTATAGGGAAAGCGTAAATTATATCAAGGGGGGAACAATACCCGACAGTAAAACAGAAACATGGGTAAACAAAGTGTATGAAATCCAAAACGGCCACACACATAGTAAAAACGACAGTAATTGACAGAAGAGAAGAAGAGGAGGAAACACTGTTGATAATTGAGAGAATTGAAATAGTACCTACCATGCATAGGTAACTCTTATGAACCAGCTTGTCCCATAAGAGCTGTTTGCGACTACACTCGCCAAAGGCGCGGCACTCACCTTAAATTTGAATGTTGTCAGATCTGTAAAGAAAAATTCCTCAGTTTTTCGTCATTCATCTGATCCATTGATAAAGTTACTAATATGTAATAGGTATAAACATATTTTTTCAATATCATAACATAAAACTTTGATGTTAGTTTGGATTTGAATTGGTATTTTAACTTATCTTTCAATATCCTACAATACAGAAGCTATTCAAGTTGTATTTTTTAATTAAAATAGAAATCATAAGTTTTTAATGATAATTTCGAGATATGGCAACATCACAGCGGCTTTACGAGAACACAATACGCAGGCGCATCGATTTCTCGCCCAATGTTTATCCATAGATAAAGGATAGGTTAGGTTGATTTATATTTATCAACACCAATACCTAGTACATCTCATTATCATTATTATTCCAAATAGTGTTGTATTGAGACTAAGTTGAATTTTAAATTTTGTGTGTGTTTATTAAACTGATTTAAACAAACCAGTCCAATATGGTGTTTTCCTGTTGAGTGCCAACATGCAGAAGCCGGGGCGACACTGTGAAAATGCATCGATTTTCCAAAAACTATGAAAATGTGAGTAACGGCGTTACTTTCAATATTAAAGCTGTGATATGTTATTTTTTTCACTACTAACATGAGAAAACCTTATTATTCACCTCACTTGTCTAATGAGAAGTAGCTCAATATTCACGTAAAATTTTATTTATTTAATGAAATGAACATGAGAAATAAACTCTAGGAAATGTCCTAAGATAATGAAAATTATCAGAAAATATGTAAATTATTTAGAATAATAGTATAAACGACGTTTATTGAATCCCCTCAGTTTCAATGATTTTATTCAATGCTGATAATTCGATATCCTTGAATAATTGGGGAAATGAGTGATTTTAATGTGAAAATAAGGTCTTTCGGTATTAGTTCAGCCATTAATACTGAAAAAAATACTATATATACTTCGGTTGAGAATGCCATATTTGTATATGGTACTAATAATTATCTAACTTGTAAATAAACCTATGTAGTGAAACAGTTTTTTTTTCTTGAATTCTTAACCAATCTTCCAGTTCCAGAAAAAAAATTTTAATTTTATATGTACGGTTCCCGCTTTTGCTTTATTTCTGACTACACTCGCCAGAGCGCGCGGTAATTAGTGAACAAAACTCTAATACTGAGTTGCCTATCTATCTATTGAAAATCAACCTAACCTACCCTTTATCTATGGTACCTACATTGTTGGCTGAGGCCTGGGAGTGTGATTTTACTACGAGGTATGTGTACCTCGTAGTAAAATCACACTCCTGTTATTGAACTCGCTACCAACAATATCATATATTAAGGCATTTTCATAAATGCATAACAATTTTTGATAAGCAGTTAATACTCTGACGTTTCAAATAGATATAATGAACATTCCATATGTGTAATAATATAGTTAATACAAGTTCTTAATGTGAGTTGGTAGTTTGCAAGTACGTATTTAGTGTCTAAAATGTATATAAACAAGCGATAGAGACCGATTCTGACGGCCTAGACCAACAAAAAGTTGGTGCACCATTTCCAGTCAGGAAACTTCGTTACTTAAAACCGGACTACAATACTAAAATCGCATATTTTGGGATCAGAAGTTGCGCCGAGAAAGTGAACATTTTTGAGCGATTTCAGAAAAAAAGTATTTTGAACGTTGATCTCATCCCATGGAATATAGTGTTAATTCTAAAGTTGAGTATTCTGTGAGACTACGACACATTATTTCATATTTTCAACATATTTTAGAATGATGCTGGTACTGGTGATTACTTCAAACCACATTGAAGAATAATCTTGTATCAACCGTTTTATAAATATGGAGAACACGTGTGTATGATTATAACTACAAATACAAATTTCAAAACAACTTACCTGATTAATGTTGTTACGAAATTTTTGGAACCTGAAACAGTAAATGGAAATTACCATTTCGAAATGACAGATAACAAACAAACTTATGTGGGACGAGTGGCAGGGATTGCAACTTTTTAGCTTCAGAAAAGTATTGGAGACCGGTCAGTTGGACCACAAGTACTTGCATTAATCCTTTTTTGAAAAAGGCCAAGTTAAGCCTACCCTTTAGTTCGACTAGGATAAAATTTTATTTTCTAATCGATTCAAAGAAATTACAATATAATTGGGTAGTAATAGTGGTTAGTTGTCGACACTTGCAAATTTCTATCAAATTTTGAAATATTATTAGTGTTTTAAATGAAATTCAACGTTTCTAGCTAATTCCACAATATAATGAAAAATGTTAAAAATTCTAAAAAATTGACAATTGTTTCGATAACTGAATATCATCGTCAGAATGACAGAAGTTACATTTCATTTGATGTCTACCTGATGTTTAGTAGAAATTTTTGGCTAGACCAAGAAGTGACCTTACCTTGTGATTGACTTAATATACGTTAATAGAAAAAAGAAGAAGAGGTGAAATGTAAAATATTGAAGCTGAGATATTATTAGCCATATGGTGATATCCTGGATATCATTTTTCCAATTAAGATCAGTATACCTGTGCAATGATATAGAAAACCAGGAAAACTATATCTGCTGATCTTCACAATTATCACTAGAGAAGACAGTTTGATAGTGGAGAACTCACTAGATTTATCTGTTCATTGACGACTTCATATTGTGGGTTTCTTAAGTGTCCTCCAATTTCCAACGAAATCCAGTTCTTGTTTCTTATCACAAATATGTAGTACTTCTAGTTCTGTGTTAGGTGTCAATGAATGGTTGGTGTCAAGTAGATCTTTTGCGTAATGAGATTTATCTGGTTGTTTTAATCTGTATGCTCGTAAGTGTTCACTGTATCGGATTTCAAAATTTCTAAGGGTCTGACCCAAATAGACAGCATTACATTCTGGACATTTAAGTTTATATATACCTGATTTCTTTAATGTTGGTATTTTTGTTTTAACATTTAACAATTTTGTACTAACGTTACTTTCTGTTTTAAAAGAAATTGTTGTATTCGTTGCTAAAGATATTATCTTTGAAATATTATTAGAAATATTTCCTGCATATGTGATGGTTTTATAAGTTTTTATTTCTTCAGTTTGTTTAGGAAATATAAGTTGTAATGCGACTTTTTCCTGTTTTTTATTAATTAGCTTATTTATCATATGTAATGGATAATCGTTGGATGTTGCTATTTGTCTAATTGTACTAATCCCTCTATCAAAATTACATTTGTTCATAGGAACTGAAAATGCTTTACGTATCATTGAATTGTATGCCACTAGTTTATGTGACATGGGGTGTCCAGGAAGATACCGTTCTACCTGCACGACGCCAAACCATGATATTAGCACGGTTAAAGGGAATCATGGATGAAGGTATACCGGTTATGATGGAGCCAAGGAACCACGACGAAGAAGTTGGCAAAGGAGTACTAATTGGAAAAGGATTGGTCACGTCGGCGAAAGAGATCCCAGTACGTGTGATAAACGTGAACGATTACCCAATTACAATCAAGATGGAAACCAAGATTGGATCCTGCGTACCAGTGACGTCTATAGTTCGTCAAACAACGACCAATGACAATTCTAATGCCAGATTCGAACAAATGTTATCAGTAGCTGGTCAATCTTTGGATCGAGCTGAAAAACGAGAATGAGAAAATTTCTCTTGCAGTATCGAGACTTATTCGTACCAAAAGGAGGAAAGACTGGCAGAACATCAGCCGTCAAACACAAAATCGATACTGGTAATGCTAAGCCAATTAGACAATCAGCTCGAAGACTTCCAGGAGCGAAGAGAGAGAAAGCTGAAAGAATAATTCGAGAGATGGCAGAAGAAAAAGTAATAGAACCATCTACTAGTCCATGGGTGTCTCGAGTAGTGCTCGTCAAGAAAAAGGATGGAACTACGAGATTTTGCGTGGATTATCGCCAGCTTAACAACGTGACGAAAAAAGACAGCTATTCCCTGCCTCCAAATGACGATACGCTAGACACTTTGGCCGGCAGCAAACTGTTTTCCACCTTGGACCTGAAGTCTGGTTATTGGCAATTCAACGTCATGCCATTCGGGTATTGTAATGCGCCTGCGACATTTGAAAGACTTATGGAAAATGTCTTGAGAGGGATGTCTTGGGAGACATGTCTTGTCTATTTGGACGACATCGTAGTACTGGGGAAGACATTTGACGAGCATCTGAAGAATTTGGAAGACGTATTCAAACGACTCCAAGCTGCTCAGCTCATGTTAAACCCGAAGAAATGTCAGCTATTCCAAAACCGAGTTAACTATCTAGGTCATATAGTGAGCAATGGAGGAGTGGCGGTGGATTCAGAGAAAATTGTTTCCATTCAGCAATGACCACAACCAACCGATAAACATCAAATTAGGAGTTTCCTTAGACTTTGCACGTATTATAGAAGATTTATCAGGAAGTTTGGAGATATTGCCAAGCCTCTACCGCGACTCACTGAAGAAACAAGAGCTTTCCAATGATACGAAGACTGTCAAACGGCTTTTGAAACCTCGAAGAGGCATTTAACCTCGGCGCCGATATTAGGATATCCATTACCAGAGGAAGACTTTATTCTTGACACTGACGCAAGCAACGTAGGAATTGGTGGAGTACTCTCACAGATCCAAGGAGGGCAAGAAAGAGTGCTGGGATATTTCAGTAAAGTCCTCTCCAAACCAGAACGAAACTACTGCGTCACAAGAAGAGAACTTTTGGAAGTAGTGAAGTCAGTGGAACACTTTTACCAATACCTCTATGGGAGGAAGATTTAATCCGGACTGATCATGCAGCACTCAAGTGGTTGATGCAGTTCAAGAATCCCGAGGGCCAGATCGCTAGATGGATTGAACGACTTCAAGAGTACGATTTCAACATCGAACATCGAGCTGGTGTGAGTCACCGAAATGCCGACTCCCTATCCAGACGGCCGTGCCCAACAGACTGCTCCCACTGCAACAAGGTGGAATCTAGGGAAGCTGCAGTTTCAAGAACTGCTGTGGTCAACGAGGAATGGTTACGCACCAGGATCAGAGAAGATCAGGAGAATGATCCTCACCTGAAAATGATCCGGCAATGGAAGAAAGAAAATCGTCGACCTACCTGGCAAGAAGTGTCAAAGTTTTCACCGAAACTCAAGGCGTATTGGGCTCAGTGGGACTCTCTTGTCCTGGAAGAAGGGCTGTTGAAAAGAGTCTTTGAAAACGATGATGGTTCCGAGATGAGGAGACAGCTAGTTATCCCGAGAACAAGAGTAGCTGAGGTACTGAAGAAGTTACACGACAGTCCATCGGGAGGTCATCTGGGAGTGAAGAAAACCCTTCTGCGAGTCCGTGAAGGGTTTTTTTGGATGAACAGCTCCGACCATGTGAAGGACTGGTGTAAGAAATGTACCACTTGTGCTACGAGTAATGGACCACATCGCAAGAGAAAAGCACCTATGAAACAATATAATGTTGGAAGCCCCTTCGGAAGGATTGCTTTAGATATCGCTGGACCATTTCCGACGACAGAAAATGGTAGCAAATACATACTGGTTGTAATGGGTTATTTCACAAAGTGGGTGGAAATTTACGCTATCCCGAACCAAGAGGCCACAACTGTCGCGGATGTATTGGTGAAAGAATTCTTCAGCCGATATGGAGTGTCCTTGGAAGTCTACAGTGACCAGGGAAGAAATTTTGAAAGCCATTTATTCCGGGAGATTTGCGACAAGCTGGGAATGAAGAAGACCAGGACAACAGCATTCCATCCACAGTCAGATAGAATGGTCGAGAGAATGAAGAGGACTATTGGAAAATACCTGTCAAAAGTAGTATCCAGCCATCAGAGAGATTAGGACCAGTATCTTTCCCTATTCAAATGGATGAACTCTGACAGATGGCCTAGGAAGGTTCTGGAATGGATACCGCGGTATCTTTCCCTATTTGCATTGGCTTATCGATCTGCTGTGAATGAGTCCACGGGTGAAACACCGGCGAAAATCCTGTTTGGACGTGAAATGAGGCTTCCTTGTGACCTGCAATTTGGCTGCCGGCATGGAGAAGATTTAGCAGGCGAAGACTACGTGATCCAATTGAGAAGAAGGCTGGATGATATTCATGAATTAGTTCGAACAAATCTTCAAGTTGTCAGCGACAGAATGAAAAGTCGGTACGACACGCAGGCCACAGAAGGCGGTTTTAAAGAAGAGGACAAAGTATGCTTACACAACCCGACGAGGAGAAACGGATTTTCTCCAAAATTACAAAAATGATGGGAAGGTCCATACTTAACCAAGAAAAGGATCAATGATGTTATATATCGCATAAGCAAGATCCCCAACGGAAAACCAAAAGTAGTTCACCAAAACCGACTAGCCCCATTCGAAGGAGACCATGACCTAGAGGAAGGAGTAAACCTTATTCAAGATGTGTCTGACCCTACCTTCGATGAATTCATGGGCGCGTATGAAGGTACCGGGAAAGCTAGATATGGAGTCACTTCGGAACAACAACAAGATTTGTTCACTCTTTTGGAAGATTATTCACTGGCATACAACATCCCCGCCCGTACCAAGAACGCTCGAGGGTTGGCAACCGTCTTTCGAAAGAAGTTTGGGCAATTAGAAAAATTTTAGGACCAGATTCCAGCCCCGGACAAGACACTGAAACTGAAACATAATTCGCGGTACGTCTTCTACGTGGTAACCTCCGAGACCATGTGTTAGAATCCAGCGTGAAGAAACTGGCTATGCCTAAGATAGCGAGTAACCAGTTGGATTGGCGAGTTATCAGGAACATGGTAGAGGTTATCTTTAGAGATACCGGTATCCAGATATTAATTTGCAGCTACAACCCCCGTTATCAGTATCCGATGAAGACGGTGCCCTGCTACTTCCATAAGATCGGAAAGTGTAGAAATGGGTCCAGTTGCCGATTCAAACAATCAGTCTCGGCTACACAAAAATTCCAGGACGAACTTCCATTTAAGGAGGGGGTAATGCTACGAAACAGCACACTGGTATAGACCCTAAATCCGACTCTGCCTAAGCCAGGTATGAAAATTAAAATTATGGCGGATACGCAGTGTTTTTATAACTGTTTGGGACTATCTCATCTGAACATTGTTTTTGTGACCAGACATATCTAGAAAAGGTCAGAACCAATTATTTGTGTCCGTGTGAGCCGCAGCCTGGAATTTTCTAGTAAAAAAGGCATTAATATAAATAAGGACCAATCAGCGGAGGAGTTCAGTTTAGTTGATAAAGTGATCTCGAGAAATAAACAAAAGTACACCGATCAGTAAAGTGCTAATATAAAGTTTGTGTGCATATAAATTAAATTTAAGTGATTAGTTGAGTATATATAAATTAAGTGTTAGTGAGTTAGTGTTTAAATAAATTAGTAAGTTGCCATACCGCGTGTTTAAAATTTATCCCACCCGTTTACGTTTTAAATAAATTAGAAAAACATTACAATACTATAAAGTTATATATTTTTGAATTATAATTTTCAGTTGTCATCATGACAGTTGTGTTCCACTCATCAGATTTTGTAACTGTTAGGTTATTATCTTCTACTTTCTTTTTTATTCAATCTTTTCGATTAAATTGGCAATTTTATATTTCTCATAAATAAAATTATTTGAATTAGATTTTAAAGCTTTTTCTGACTCTGTAGCTATAATTTGTTTAATATTATTCATAAATTTTGGTGGTATGCTGTACTTTAAGCCTTGATTTAAAAATCCTACTTCCCTATCTGTAAAATTAGTGTCTGTTTTCAAATCGTGGTCCAAAGTGTGTTGGTATGTGAGTACTGACAGTTTCATGATGTTTAGAGTATTGAATTCTATGTTGTGTGCCTTCAAGTTTATGTAGCTTTTATTCTTGTTTCTCAAATTTCTTGTGCTTCATCGTGCTGACACTTTCTCTGAGTTTGTCATCTAAACAGTCAAATTCTACTGGATGTAGTTTGAACATGAGTTCTGAATATAGAACTTTTATGTAGTTGTCTAAGGAGTCTCTTATCTTAAACCATTTTTTACACTCTTCTTTCAACCATACTCGTTGAGCACATTTTATTGCTTTTTGTGCTTGTGGTGTTTTAGTATGGCATTTTAAATTCACATAATTTGGTATTACCTTTTTTCTAAGGCATTCTTGGTTAAATGATAATAATAATAATCTGATAAGGGGTACACAACTGTCATATTGACAACTGGAAATTATAATTCAAAAATATATAACTTTATGTAATCTAGCGATGTAAAACTTCCCAGCAGAGCCAACAAAGGAGTTTTCTAATAATGTAAGGGATATTGTTAATAATTCAAATTATCTTTTAAATGATTACGAAAAGAGGTCTATCATACATAAGAATCCTCATTGTCCACAATTATATGGAACTCTTAAATTACATAAAATAACGAAACCAATTATGTTAATACTCCTAATAATATATTGGTAAAGAAGCTTAACAATATACTCAATACTTACGGATATGAATCTGAATACTCAATTAGAAATTCAATAGAACTAATCTCAAAATTAAAAGCATTCAAATTACAAGATAACGCTAAGCTTATTTCATTTGACGTTACTAATATCTTCTTCTTCTTCTTCCTGCTGTGTATAGGCATCATTGCCTGTGTTTCTTCACATCATTGCCTCTGCTCAGTCACCTGGGAGGTTGTCACTCCATCTTTTCCTAGGTCTTCCAAGGCTTCTTTGTCCTGCTGGTGATTTGTCCCTTGATATTTCCACAATTCGTTCTTCCGTCATGCGGTCAAGGTGCTCATTCCATTTTATCTTTCTATCCAGTACCCAGTCATTGATGTTATCTATCCCGCATGTTCGTCTTATGTTTTCACTTCTTTCTCTATCCATTAGTGTTCTTCCCGCTATTCTTCGAACTATTTTCATTTCTGTAGTCTCCAGCATCCGTTTCGTTTTAGAGGTCTCAGGTCGGGTCTCTGCTGCATAGGATAATATAGGTCTGATTGCGGTCTTGTATATACGGGCTTTGGCTTCGGTTCGAATGTAATTATTTGGCCAGATTGTGGCATTTAGGTATGCTGCTGCTCTTGAGGCTCTTGTAGCTTGGTTTCTTATTTCCGTCTCCACGTCCCCGTGTCCAGATATTTCGATTCCCAGGTATTTCAATTTCATTTCCTGGTGTATTATTTTGTTATCCACCATAAGCTTACATCTGATCGGCGTCTTGGATGTAACCATTGATTTTGTCTTTGCCGCTGATATTATCATATTGAACTTTTTTGCTGTTTCGTTAAATTGGTACAGTAGCCTTTGCAGATCGTCCTCGTTCTCCACCAACAGTACCGCATCGTCTGCATAGCACAGGATTTTGACCTCTTTATTTCCCATTTCATATCCTCTTAGTTTGCGTACTTGTTTTATCATTTCATCCATCACTATGTTAAATAGGAGCGGGCTGAGAGACTCCCCTTGCCTAATGCCCCTATTTGCAGGTATCTGTTCAGTTCGGTCACCATTTATTTTTGCTTGGATCGTATTTTTTGAGTATATATTTTCGATTATTGTAATGACATTGTTATCTCAATATACAATGTCAACGTTACTAATATGTTCACTAAAATTCCTCCTAAAGAATGTCTAATACTTGAAAGAAAATTACTAGAAGATAAAAATATTAATCCAGGAATAATATCAGATATACTTAATTTGTACTTTTGACAGTAACATATATATTCAAAATGAAGGTTTACCAATGGGAAGCCCTATATCACCTATTTTGGCAAACTTTTTTATGGGCGGTTTAGAAAGAAAAATCTCTGAAAGTATTATTTCGAAAAATGTTTTATTTTGGTATAGATATGTAGGTGACATATTAGCTCGTTTTGTAGGTAGTGAACGACAATTAGATATATTTTTCAACCACATTAATAATTTACACCCAACAATTAAATTTACATTAGAAGTTGAAGAAAATAACTCAATCAATTTTCTTGATTTGAAAATTCAAAGAGTTAATAATGTACTTGATTATGCAATTTACCGAAAACCAACACACACTGATGTGACAATTCCATATAGTTCCAATCACTCCATGTCACATAAACTAGCGACATATAATTCGATGATACAAAGAGCTTTTTCAGTTACTATGAACAAATGTAATTTTGATAGAGAGATTAATACAATTAGACAAATAGCAACATCCAACGGTTATCCATTACATATGATAAATAAGCTAATTAATAAAAAAGAGGAAAAAGTGGCATTACAACTAATATTTCATAAACAAACTGAAGAAATAGAAACGTATAAAACCATCTTATATGCAGGAAATGTTTCTAATAATATTTCAAAGATAATATCTTTAGCAACGAATGCAACAATTTCTTCTAAAGCAGAAAGTAACGTAAGTACAAAATTGTTAAATGTTAAAACAAAAATACCAACATTAAATAAATCAGGTTAGGTTAGAATGTAATGCTGTCTATTTAGGTCAGACCCTTAGAAATTTTGGTATCCGTTACAGTGAACACTTACGAGCATACAGATTAAAATAACCAGATAAATCCCATAACGCAAAACATCCACTTGACACCAACCATTCATTGACACCTAACACAGAACTAGAAGTACTACATATTTGTGATAAGAAACAAGAACTGGATTGCGTTGAAGAGTTGGAAATTAGAAGACACTTAAGAAACCTACAATATGAAGTCGTCAATGAACAGATGAATCTAAGAAGTTCTCCACTATTAAACTGTCTTATTAAGTGATAATTGTGAAGATCAGCAGATATAGTTTTCCTGGTTTTCTATATCATTGCACAGTTATACTGATCTTAATTGGAAAATGATATACAGGATATCACCATAGGGCTAATAATATCTAAGCTTCAATATTTGTAATATCACATCTTCTTCTTTTTTCTATTAAGTCAATCACAAGGTCACTTCTTGGTCTAGCCAAAAATAACTACTAAACATCAGGTAGGCATCAAATGAAATGTAACTTCTATCATTCTGACGATGATATTCAGTTATCGAAACAATTGTCAATTTTTTAGAATTTTCAACATTTTTCATTATATTGTGGAATTAGCTAAATGATTTCTTTAAAATATTAGTTTAAATCCAGCAACGTTCTAGGAAGCATCATTATCCTTCATAAGTATGTAGTCAATTTAGTTTGTTTAAGAAGTGTAACTGCACCAAAAATGGATTTGCAATGTAGGATTAGTGAATAAGGACAAAAATTATTGTTACTAAATAATTTTAAATTATCTAAAGCTCATGTAGCAAAATGAGGAAAAATTCGTTGGCGTGTTAACAGAAAGTGTTCTTCTAAAATTTATATCGAGGAAGACGAAATAACTATCTTAGAAACACATCTAGAGCATAAACACATGGAAGATAGTACTCTTAAAAGACAACAGGTTAGCAATGCTTTGAGAAGGAAGGCGTTAGAAGATCTAACAGAAAGACCCTCCAAGCTAATTCATAAGGAATTAAAGGTTTGCTCTTTTTATTATTACCACGCTCCATTTAACTACATGTGTCTGTTTATTTATTTATCTGTTTTTATTTTTGCGCTTTTATTTTTGACCCAAAAATTATTTTTTACTTTTCAGTACACTTAAATAAAGCGTGGTTTTTAAAAAATGCTTTTTTTCATATTTTTATTTTATTAACCTACCTATCGCTAACATTTTTATTTTTGTTTTTAACAGGATAATGAAATTGCTGGAGAAATGATATCTTCCAATTTGGAGTGATTACGGCGGAATATACACTGTGTCCGTAAAGTTTGGAACAAATTCATGTTTAGCTAAACAGACCATTTTAAGAAATAATCCTAAAACACGTCAATTTTTGCTTATGATTTACCGTATTTTAAAATAATAATCTAATGTACAGGGTGAATTACTTTCGAGTAATGACGTCACCGTCATTTTTTTTAAATGGAATACCCCCATTTTGTCTCAATTTTCGGATTACTCTAGCTGAGCTGATTCCAAAAATGTATCACATGTTGATTCCAATTGGTACAGGGTGGACAAAAATACAATAGTTTTGTATGTGCTCATAAAGTAACGCGTAACATTCTTTATTAGTTAAATCAACAATATTATCAAAAATACTTATTGTCTAGCGGATAGCATATGATGAAATACATGACTTTATAAATATTCGAACTGCAGCCCTTCCTGTATTTGACAGTAACTTAAACGGTGTACAAATTCTTGTTGAAGCTTGTTTATTGTGTATTGAGAAATATTGATTACTGTTGTCCGAAATCTGTCTTTTAATTCTTGTATATTTGCTGGTTCCAATTGATACACAACATTCTTCATATGGCCATTCAGGCCATTCAATAGGTCCACGTCTACCAATCCACTTGTTTGGAAAAATTTCATCTAGGTACCTTCTAACATCTACAGCATAATATGGAAGTGCACTATCCTGTTGGAACCATAAACTTTCATCACAGCCTCCAGGATTACGTCTGCTGGGAAACAAATTACGTAAAGTAGGTTCGAGAGACCCCCTTAAAAACTCAAGGTACGTTGTCCCGTTTAAATTACCTTCGATAAAGTACGGTCCGATGATTCGATTTATTACAATTCCAGTCCATACATTTATATTTTTGCGGGTATTGTGTATGATGCTCACGCATCCAGTGGGGTTATCTTTTGCCCAGTATTTACAATTCTGACGGTTGACCTCGCAATTCAACGTGAAAGTGGCCTCATCAGAAAAAATAATGTTTTGTATCATGTCTCGTTGACATTTATCCATCATTATTTCACAAAACTGGATTCTTCTATCGGGATCATCTTCGTTTAATTTGCTTTAACAATTTGTGTACCGTTGTGCACCGATATCGCGACTAACTTTACGCACAGAAGTGTGCGCGTCTTCTTCAAAACTAAGTAAAACATCATATGCTGTATCAGCATTTGCAGAGGGACGACCTGATTTGCGTACATTTTCAACCGTACCAGTTTCTCGAAATTTCTTTTCAATCTTACTTACTGTTGAACGCGGCATATGACTTTCTGGATATTTATCATTAAACAAAATGCACACTTCCATCTGAGTTCGCGATCTGTCTCCATACCCAATCATCCTAAGTATTTCAATTTTTTGTTTTACACTTAACTCCATTTCTAATTCAAATTTAATCTAAGCGATAATTAAAACATTCACGAATACCAAAAATATTGTAGTACTAAACTGTCACTGAACATCAATAAATTACTAAACAAATAATGACATTTCACAAAAAACTAGACGACTATGGTTTTTTTAAAATTGATATGAAATCATTTCTTTCATATTCTGTCTGCTAGACCACAAGTACCAAGCATGTTTGGAAACAACTCATTTTTATTATTCTAAAAATGTAACAAACTACAGGGTGTTACATTTAAACCAATTGCCGCTAGACAATAGGTATTTTTGATAATATTGTTAATTTAACTAACAAAGAATGTTATGCGTGACTTTATGAGCACACACAAAACTATTGTATTTTTGTCCACCCTGTACCAATTGGAATCAACATGTGATACATTTTTGGAATCAGCTCAGCTAGAGTAATCCGAAAATTGAGACAAAATGGAGGTGTTCCATTTAAAAAAAATGACGGTGACGTCATTACTCGAAAATAATTATATTAGATTATTATTTTAAAATAAGGTAAATTAAAATCGAAAATCGCCGTGTTTCAGGATTATGTCTTAAAATGGTTTCTTTAGCTAAAAATGAATTTGTTCCAAACTTTACGGACACAGTGTATATGTCGCTAGTCGCATTGTTTTACCACCACATCCTAAAAATAAAAATTAAGTGTATGAGACTCTTCTGGACATGCAACCAAAAACTAATAAAACTGAGGAATCCTTAAGTGTAGTTCATAAAGAAAATGGTGTTATTGTGTTTTCGTGTTATACAAATTTGCATTTTCTTTGCTCTGTGAGTACAATATATATAGATGGAACATTCCAGTTTTGAACTGAATTTTTTCTTCAATTATTTAATGTTCATGCTTTTAAAAATGGCTTTTATATACCTGTTGCATTTTGCTAATTACCAAACAAGAACAGCTCAAGTTATTCAAAATTATTTCAACTATTAAATGGAAAATGTATAACTTTGGATCTGATATTTAAACCTTCAACAGTCATTGTTGATCTTGAACAGGCAATTCATAACGCTTGTTCAATAATGTGGCCGAATATAAAAATTATAGGATGTAAATTCCATTTGTGCCAATCGTGTTATCATAAAATTCAAAATTTGGGCTTAGTCACAGAATATAGAAACAAAAACAATTTTCTTAAATTATTTTTTGGACTTCCATTTTTAGACCCTCATGAAGTAGCAAACTTTTTTATGAGGAAATTCATTCAATAACGCCCAGTAATCCGCGTTTATCGAAATTTTGCGATTATATCGTGGAAACTTATATCGATGAAGAAAGTAATTTTCCTCCAAGTATGTGGGCTTGTACTATAGGTAGTATGTACAGGACCACAAACGCGGGTGAATCATTTCATTCTCATTTTAATTCTAATTTTTATAGTTCTCACCCAAGTTTGTTTAATTTTGTATATATTTCAATAAACTTTCAAGCAGAAATATGTATTGAAATAAATTCCGCAAAATGTTCCTCCAAAAACTAAAAAGTGCTACACAGAAAAAAAATTATTCTATTAAAGCTGAGATAGCAGAATATAGAAATGGCCTTTTATCACAAAAAGATTTTGTAAAAATTATGTCTTATTATAATTCACCTCAATAATAAATAATATGTTAAGTAAATAGTGATTGTTTTAAGTCTTAGAACACAACCTTAATCCGCTCGAAGAGCGGTCGTTGTCCAACTGATCGGTGTAATTAAAACAGGTACCTGGCCCGTGGTCGAACTGTCCGACTTCCCAAGGTATTTATATCTATCCCTGTAACTGGTGACTGAACATGTGATCACCATGTGCATACAATTACGTATAAGCTTAATGATAATAAAAAAACATTTTTGAGCTTGTTAGTAACTTGGTTCATTCAAAATTGTTGTGTATTACACGTTAGGAACACCATTCAAAACATTTAGTATAATTTGTGTGATTATAATTCATTTTAGACAGAAACGTTTCTAACAGCGGTGTTGTACATAGTTCAAAAGAAAATTATTTGTGATTTCCACCTTCCTTTTGCATATCATTAAGTTAAATATACTGGAAAAAGAAAATGTCGTTTTGAAGATTGGATGTATCATTTTGAACTGACAAAACTTTTTATATTTCATAAAGAGTGATAGAGGACATCACAGAATTTTTTCTTACAATGTGAGAAGGGTCGACAGTATAAATTATATGGAGTCAAACTTATATTCGCATATTTTTCTATTTTAACATATTTCTATCTCTCGCGCCATGTTCATTCCAATTAAAGACAGCCTATACAAGGAGAGTCATAATTATTGGGACATAGGCTACGGGTGGATTGTTTGGACCAAAATATGGCGATATAACCAAATATGCCCCAATGAAATATTGTTGTGGAAAAGGATACACGGCGTTAGAGTTGATTTTTTTTTCGGTATTCGCTAATAATTTCACTGTACAATTTATCAATTGTTATCAAAATGGGCATAGAGGCATAATTCCATACAGGGAATATTATTTTAAGTATTTTTCTACATTTTGATGCAACATGAATGATTCCTGATGATAAAATCGACTAGTAACTTTTTTTGAAGAAACTTTTTAGTGATTTCAATCAAGAAATATTGGTACTTCTGTTTAAACAATGAGTTTTCATCCATTTTCGAGAAAAACACAATTGAAGAGTTCAGAGTCACGGAGGGGGATTTCAAATATTATTTCATTTATGAAGAATGTGCTTCGGACTGTCAGATATTTGTTGATGGTAAATGACATTTCCTATCAGTAAATAAATTTTGCTGCGAGTTTATAGTCAAATGTTGCATTTTCTTGTATTGAAATGCATCGTCAAAATCATTTTATGGATGATGAAATGCGGTATATGATTTGCGTATACGCACAAGAATATTTTTGCGGTCCATCTTCAGCCAGAAGTTATGACTTTCTATATCCAGGCAGAAGGCAACCAAATCACAAGAAATTATCCAATCTATTTCATCGTTTGGATGAAACCGGTTCATTGTACAATAAAAGTCAAGGTGGTCGTCCGAAATAAATCACACCTTATCAGGATGTTGAAATTTTCGTTCAAATAGCTGTAAATTGTATTGAAATTTTCGTTCAAATAGCTGTAAATTCTATAGTTAGTTCACGTCATTTGTCAGCAGCAACAGAAGTAAGTCAAGCGTCAATTATTAGGACTCTAAAAAAAGAACAGTTCCACCCTTTCACTTCATTCCTGTTCAAAATTTGCTTCCAAGGAATCTCCCAAGAGGGTTACAATTCTGCCAACGTGCCAAGCATAACGATGACCGACATTTGATTAAAAATATTATGTTCACCGATGAAGCAACGTTTGCCAGACGAGGGTATTTAATTGGTGAAACACCTATTATTGGGAAGAAAAAAATCCGCATGTTTAAATTGAATATTTGGTGTGGCATTATAGGCGACCAACTACTATGGCCATATGTTCTGCCTCCAAATTTAAATGAAGATTCTTATCTATTTTTCTTGCAAAATACTCTTAGTGATTTTTTGGATAATCTGTCACTAGCTGTAAGCAGGAAAATGTGGTTTATGCAGGATGGAGCTCCACCTCATTTCCCTTTAGTTGTTAGAAACCATCTAAATGACATATTTCCTCAACGATGGATTGGCAGAGGAAGTGATTTTTTATGGCCACCAAGAAGTCCTGACTATAACCCGCTTGATTTTTAAGCCAATGAAATAAACTCAAGAGACAAACTCTGGAGGGAAATATAAAATGCGGTTTACTTTATAAGGGAAACAGAATAATAATTTTAGGTCGGAGGATACAACGTAGAACATTTAATTTGAGTTTGCTCTTTTTATGTTACATTGTTTTTAATTATGATCTATCGATGAAATAGAAGCCTTACGTTACAAGTTCATTTATTGTCCATTACTTGAAATCTCCTTCCGAGACTGTGAACTGTTCAATTGCGTTTTTCCAGAAACGGATGAAAATAGCGCGTTTAAGCGAAAGTACCGATATTACGTATAAATGATGCTTATGTCATTTTTTCTAATCAAAATCAATAAAAAGTTTCGTCAAAAAATTAACCAGTTGATTTCATCATCAGGAATCATTCACGTGGCGCCTCCTGTAACAAAATGTAGAATAATACATATAATAATACTCCCTGTATACAATTATGTGTCGATTTTGATAACAATTGAAAAATTATACAGTGGAATTATTAGTGAAAAACGAAAAAAAAATCAATTTGAACCATGTATATTTTCCACAGCAATATTTGATTAAGGCATATTTGGTTCTATCACCATATTTTGGTCCATACAATCCGCCCTTATCATATGTCCCAATAGTTATGACTCACCTTGTATATTTCTATCTAAGTGGTTCCCAAACATAGGACTTCGTAACGTATTTCATTCATTTCACGTTGCTGGAATTATTTGCTTTCATCTGTGGGAGAGCTCGAGTTTATATCTAAATTCCTACATTAGAAAGTAGAATGTTATTATAAATTATAATTTTTGGTCGTCAATATATATGATACTAGAAACCAATTTCCTATACTCCTAGTATTTGGACAGTATTATTTTATAATGGGAGTAATAGCCATCATAGTCTACAAGAGACTCCGCCCAAATAATTGTCCAGATTTCAGCCCAAGTACTTAAGTTATAATAGTCTAATTCCTTCGTCTATCCTCATGGGTTGGATCTACGGGGTAAGGAATTACCTCAACGCATCCTGATGACATCGCATTAGAAACGCCAAGCCAGCAGGGTGCGGAACCGAGGATATAAAATTAACATTAAAATATTAGCTAGAAACAGTATTTTAAATGGAACTCACTGTTTCTAGTTAATTCCAAAATATAATAAAAATTGTTGAAAATTCTAAAAAATTGACAATTGTTTCGATAAATCAATATCATCGTCAGAATGAGAGGAGTTACATTTCATTTGATGCCTACCTGATGTTTAGTAGTTATTTTTGGCTAGACCAAGAAGTGACCCAACTTGTGATTGACTTAATATATGTTAATAGAAAAAAGAAGAAGCTGTGATATTAGAAATATTGAAGCTTGGATTTTATTAGCCCTATGGTGATATGCTGGATATCATTTTTCCAACTAAGATCAGTACAAATGTACAATGATATAGAAAACCAGGGAAACTATACCTGCTGATCTTCACAATTATCACTTAAGAAGACAGTGGAGAACTCCCCAAATTTATCTGTTCATTGACAACTTCATATTGTGGGTTTCTTGAATGTCTTCTAATTTCCAATTTTTCAAGGAAATCCAGTTCTTGTTTCTTTTCACAAATATGTAGCACTTCTAGTTCTGTGTTAGGTGTCAATAAATGATTGGTGTCAAGTAGATGTTTTGCGTAGTGGGATTTATCTGGTTGTTTTAATATGTATGCTCGTAAGTGTTCACTGTATCGGATTCCAAAATTTCTAAGGGTCTGACCCAAATATACAGCATTACATTCTGGACATTTGAGTTTATATATACCTCATTTCTTTAATTTTGGTATTTTTGCTTTTACATTTAACAATTTTGTACTAACTTTACTTTCTGTTTTAAAAGAAATTGTTGCATTCGTTGCTAAAGATATTATCTTTGAAATATTATTAGGAATATTTCCTGCATATGAGATGGTTTTATAAGTTTTTATTTCATCAGTTTGTTTAGGAAATATTGACTATAGTCCCACTTTTTCCTTTGTTCTATTAATTAGCTTATTTATCATTTGTAATGGATAACCGTTGGATGCTGCTATTTGTCTAATTTTATCAATCTCTCTATCGAAATTACATTTGTTCATGGGAACTGAAAAAGCTCTATGTATCATTGAATTATATGCCGCTAGTTTATGTGACATGGGGTGATTGGAACTATATGGAATTGTCCCATCAGATATACTTGATTTATTTGATGTAAGTATTAATCAGAATTATTTCACTTTTGACAATAAGAAGCTCTATATCACCTATTTTCGCAAACTTTTATATGGACAGTTTAGAAAGAAAGATCTTTGAAAGTAATATTTCAAAAATTGTTTTATTTTGGTATAGATATGTAGATGACATATTAGCTTGTTTTATGGGTAGTGAACGACAATTAGATGTATTTTTCAACCACATTAATAATTTACATCCAAAAATTAAATTTACATTAGAAATTGAAGAAAATAGCTCAATTCATTTCCATGATTTAAAACTTCAATGAGTTAATAATGTACTTGATTATTCAATTAACCAAAAACCAACACACACTGATGTGACAATTCCATATAGTTCCAATCACTCAATGTCACATAAACTAGCGACATATAATTCAATGATACAAAGAGCTTTTTCAGTTACTATGAACAAATGTAATTTTGATAGAGAGATTAATACAATTAGACAAATAGCAACATCCAACGGTTATCCATTACATATGATAAATACGCTAATTAATAAAAAAGAGGAAAAAGTGGCATTACAACTAATATTTGCTAAGCAAACTGATGAAATAAAAACCTATAAAACCATCACATTGGTAGGAAATATTTCTAATAATATTTCAAAGATAATATCTTAAGCAACGAATACAACAATTTTTCTTAAAACAGAAAGTAACGTTAGTACAAAATTGTTAAATGTTAAAACAAAAATACCAAAATTAAAGATGTCGGGTATATATAAACTCAAATGTCCAGAATATAATACTGTCTATTTGGGTCAGACCATTAGAAATTTTGAAATCCGATATAGTGAACACCTACGCGTATACAGATTAAAATAACCAGATAAATCCCACTACGCAAAACATCTACTTGACACCAATCATTCATTGACACCTAACACAGAGCTAGAAGTGCTGCATATTTGTGAAAAGAAACAAGAACTGAATTTCCTTGAAGAATTGGAAATTAGAAGACATTCAAGAAACCCACATTATGAAGTTGTCAATGAATAGATAAATCTAGGGAGTTCTTCACTAATAAACTATCTTCGTAAGTCATAATTGTAAAGATCAGCAGATATAGTTGTAATGGTTTTCTATATCATTGCACAGTTATACTGATCTTAATTGAAAAATGATATTCAGAATATCACCATAGGGCTAATAATACTTAAGCTTATTTTCTATTACCATATATTAAGTCAATCACAAGTTAGGTCACTTCTTGGTCAACCCAAAAATAACTACTAAACATCAGGTAGGCATCAAATGAAATGTAACTTCTGTCATTCTGACGATGATATTGATTTATCGAAACAATTATCAATTTTTTAGAATTATCAACAATTTTTGTTATATTGTGGAATTAGGTAGAAACAGTGAGTTTCATTTAAAACACTAATATGAGTAGGTTCCACGGAGTAGGGGTCGAGACAGTTAATTAGAAACAATAAGTTTCATTTGAAACACTAATATGAGTAGATTCCACGAAGTAAGGGTCGAGACAGTTAATTTCTTTAGTATTAAAATAGTTTTTTTGTTGTTGTTTATCTGAAGTAAACGTAATAATTGTCAAAGAATATAATAATTCAAAAATAACGTTTTCAAAAATAGGATAGAACTTAGTGCTTAAAGCAGTTAATTACAACGTCGTTACAATTTACTACCTCTTCTAAACGCCAGTTCCTATTGCTTTTGCATCAGTATTCTTGACATTTTTCGTCTGAATAGTCCACAACACTTTTTCATATGAATATTTACGGAAAAATCGTCAACAACCACCCGTTTTACATAGAAAAGCACACAATAATATTTAACCGAAAGAGTTACGATAAATATCAATTCAACAGGTTTGAACGTTACTAAACAATTGAGTAACGTTCTCTACTTATTAGGCCAACGTTCCGTTCACACAAACAATTTTTTGTAGCCAACTTTTATTCCAACTTTTTTTTATTGTTCATTAAAAAAGATAGCAGTTGGTGGTAAGTGAGAATGTAATATTGATTAGAAGCTCATCTCGCTCATAAAAGAGAGAATTTGCACGTATTCAAGTAAACAAATCTATAACTAGTATTACACGGGTGATGAAATAATTCAATATTCTTCAATAACCACTATTTAATAATTTTACAATTGTTGCTCTCGCCGTAACTAATAGAATGCCTGCTTAAAAATATTCTATAACTTATTTCTTGTTGTTATCGAATTGATTTGTCGTTAGTCATACTGGTTTTTATAAAAATACAACACATCTTTTACATTTTAAATATTTTCCACTAACTTATTTACTTAACAAAATATAATATGGATTCATATTATTTGATATCAACTAACTAAAGAGGATTATCAATTATTCAACTTATGGATTATGTGAATGAATATATGTAATGCCTCGTTGTCTTATATACAGTGTCTAACAATAATATGGTTTTGTATATCTAATCTACTTAAAAGGTAACAAATACATAACACTAGTTATATATAAAATGTCTAATTTTCCAATTTTATTTAACTTTACTATTCACAAAAAAATAAATATATTTTAGGTAAGAATTTGTACTTCACACGAAAAAAAAAACAGTGGTGTTGCGTGTTAGCCACAGTGCAAAGTATTGTAATGTTTTTCTTATTTATGTAAACGTTTTTATTACATGTGGGATAAAATTTAAACACACGGTATGTTCACTTACTTAATTTATTTATTCCCTACACTATTTACTAATTATATACACAGTATATTCACTTAAACTAATTTATATAATCCCTTAATTTATATTCACTTATTTACTATTTATCTCACGATGTCAAATTATGAACTTAACTTATCCGCTGATCGGTCCTTACAATATATTAGTGCCTTTTTTACTAGAGAATTCTAGAATGCGGCTTACACACACAAAACAATTGACTCTCGCATTTTCTAGATAAGACTGGTCACAAAAACAATGTTTAGATAAGATGGTCACAATCGTGAACAGTTATAAAAAAAACTGCGTATCCGCCATAATTTTAACTCTCATACCTGGCTTAGACAGAGTCGGATTTAGGGACTATACCAGTGTGCTGTATCGTAACATTACCCCCTCCCTAAATAGGAGTTCTTCCTGGAACTTTTGTGTAGCCGAGACTGGATGTTTGAATCGGCAACTGGCCCCATTTCTACACATTCCGATATTATGGAAATAGCAGGACACCGTGTTCATCGGATACTGATAACGGGGGTTGTAGTTGCAAATTAATATCTATACACCGGTATATTGAAATATAATCTCGACCATGTTCCTGATAATTCGCCAATCCAACTGATTACTCGTTATCTTAGGCGTAGCCAGTTTCTTCACGCTGGATTCCAACACATGGACTCGTAGGTTTCGAATTGCTTCCCACACATCGCGGTAGGTGGATCGATCTTGAAATTCATTTTTAGTTACCACGTAGAAGACGTACCGCGAATTATGATTCAGTTTCAGTGTCTTGCCAGGGGCTGGAATCTGGTCTTCAAGTTTTTCTAATTTCCCGAACTTCTTTCGAAAGACGGATGCCAACCGTCGTGCGTCCTTGAGACGGGCGGGGATGTTGTATGCCAGTGAATAATCTTCCATATCTAGCTTTCCCGGTACCACCATAAGCGCTCATAAATTCATCGAAGGTAGGGACAGATACATCTCGAATATGGTTTACTCCTTTCTCTAGGTCGTGGTCTTCTTCGAATTGCACTAGTCGGTTTTGGTGAACTACTTTTAGTTTTCCGTTAGGGATCTTGCTTATACAATATATAACGTCATTGATCCTTTTCTTGATTAAGTATGGACCTTCTCAGGATGTTTGTAATTTTGGAGAAAATCCTTTTCTCCTCGTCGGGTTGTGTAACCATACTTTATCCCCTTCATTAAAACCGCCTTCTATGGCCTTCGTGTCGTACCGACTTTTCATTCTGTAACTGGCAACTTGAAGATTTGTTCAAACTAATTCATTACCATCGTCCAGCCTTCTTCTCAATTGGACCACGTAGTCTTCTCCTACTAGATCTTCTCCAGGCCGACAGCCAAATTCCAGGTCACAAGGAAGCCTCATTTCACGTCCAAACAGGATTTTTGCGGGTGTTTCACCCGTGGACTCTTTGACGGCAGATCGATAAGCCAATGCGAATAGGGAAAGATACTGGTCCCAATCTCTCTGATGGCTGAAAACCACTTTTGACAGGTATTTTACAATAGTGCTGTTAAATCTCTCGATCATTCCATTTGACTGTGAATATAATGCTGTTGTCCTGGTCATCTTCTTTCAATTAGTGAATAGTGTAGTGAATAAATAAATTAAGTTTGTAGACATAACGTGTGTGTATAAATTTATCCCACCCGTAATAAACACGTTTGAATAAATAAGAAAAGCATGACATTGGTGTCAGGTGTGGGGTAATATAAATAAATTGCTACGTAAAAATAGCCAAGAGACTATGTGACCTGAATGTGACGGATCTAAGAGCAGAATTGGAAGATGGTGAGTTGGAAACGTCCGGTAAGAGAAGTGAATTAGTAAAAGACTTAAAGTGGCACTGGAAAATGACGGCTTTGATCCAGAAACAGTTTTATTTAATGACGGTGCTTCCAACTTGATCTCGCCAATTTCTGCTAATATTTCTGCTAGCATGGACGAAAAGATTTCTGCCATAGAAGAGAACATGTACGAAAAGCTGTCTGATATGAAGAACGATATTTCTGCAATGGAAGAGATAATTTCAACGAATGTGAAAAACTATATTTCTGCTATGAAGAACGACATTTCTGCTAATATTGACGAGAAGATTTCTGTTATGAAGAACGATATATCTTACCGATATCTTATCAATGGAAAACGACATTTCCGCTGACGTTGAAAATGAAATTTCGTCTCTAAATCTGAAATCCAGAAGAGAAGATGTCTACGATGGACTAGAAAGTCGAGAATAAGATGACAACTATGGACGAGAGAATCAAGGTGTAAGAAAGAAAGATGACAAATATAGGAACTCAAGACACGTCAGCGGAAGAAAAAAAGACCGAACAAACAAAACCTTGCAAGCCAGAAACACACCCTAAGTTAGAAGACATTGGTAGTTTTATCCAAGTCAAGACCCCAACGTTCAACGGAAAGTTATCGTGGACCAATTATATGAAACAGTTCGAAGCAGGCGCTAGGGTCAATAATTGGTCGGATGAGGAGAAAACAGTGAACTTAACTATCGCGCTTGGGGGAGATGCCTTAGACGTACTTTAGACGATACATCTTACAGAAACGGATGACTTTGAGCAGCTGAAAAAGAAGTTGGACATTCGATACGGGCACGAACATTTGGAACATTTGTACAGATTCCAGATGAAGAACCGAAGGTGGAAACGTGACGAAACCCTCCAAGAGTATGAACTGGATATCGCCCGACTAGTTCGATTTGCTTATCCATCAGCACCAGATAACATGATGGAATGTTTAGGTAACCATGCCTTTATTGACGCCTTATGTGACCCCGATATGGAGAAGACGCTTCGATTAGCCCATCCTAAGACATTGGTCGATGCACTGAGTGCTGCTCTTCAATATGAAGCAGCTACGATGGCTTCGGGATACAGCAAATGCAGGACCATGTAGGGAAATGGTGACTATGAGAGACTTGACCAGATCGTCAACGCATTGAAAGGTATGGTAGACAAGAAGTCGAAGAAGACGAAATGCCGGGAGTGTGGCGAGCTAGAGCAAGCACACAGTCCCAAGACTCCTGCAACCCAAAAACTGCAGTCACAGGGGAAACCAGACAGGGGTAAACATCCAGATGATGTGAGTCGCCGCAAAGCCAACTCTCTGCCTTGACGGTCATGCCCTGTAGACTATTCTCAATGCAACAAGTCGAAATCTAACGAAGTTGCAGTTTCCAGAATTACAGTAGTCAACGAATAATGGTCACCCACCAGGATCAGAGAAGATCAGGGTAATGAACATCATCTAAAGAAGATTCGACAATGGAAGGAAGAAAATAGGCGACCTAACTGGCAAGAAGTTTGAAGATTCTCACAAACACTCAAGGCATATTGGGCACAGTGGGACTCCCTTCTCTTAGAACAATGCCTGTTAAAAAGAGTCCTTGAAAACGATGATGATTTCGAGAGGAGGAGACAGCTAGTTATCCCGAGAACAGGAGTAGCTGAGGTACTGAAGAAGTTACACGACAGTCCATCGGGAGGTCATCTGGGAATGGAGAAAACCCTTCAGCGGGTCTGTGAAAGGTTCTATTGGATGAATAGCTCCGACGATGTGAAGAACTGGTGTAAGAAATGTACGACTTGTGCTACGAGTAATGGACCACATCACAAGAAAAAGGCACCTATGAAACAGTATAATGTTGGAAGCCCTTTCTAAAGGATCGCTTTAGACACCCCTGGACCATTTCCGACGACAGAAAATGGTGGTAAATACATTTTGGTAGTAATGTTGCTGAACATTCATACGATCCCTAACCAAGAGGCCACAACTGTCGCAGATGTACTGATCAAAGAATTTATTAGTCGATTTGGAGTACCTTTGGAAGTTCACGGCGATCAAGGGAGAAATTTCGAGGACCAGGTATTCCAGGAAATTAATGACAAGCTGGGAATGAAGAAGACCAGGACAAAAGCGTTGCATCCGCAATCATAGGGAATGGTCGAAAGAATGAACATTGAAAAATACTTGTCTAAAGTAGTTTCCAGTCACCAGAGAGATTGGGACCAGTATCTTTCCCTATTTGCATTGGCTTATCGATTGGTCATAAATGGGTCCACTGGTGAAACACCTGCAAAAATTTTGTTTGGACACGAAATGAAGCTCTCTTGTGATCTGGAGTTTGGTTATCGGCAAGATGAAGATCTGGCAGAAGAAGACTACGTGATCCAATTGAGAAGGCTGGACGATATTCACGAATTAGTTCGAATAAATCTTCAAGTTACCAGCGACAGAATGAAAAGTCGGTACGACACGCAGGCCCATAGTAGGCGGTTTTAAAGAAGGGGACAAAGTATGGTTACACAACTAGACAAGGAGAAAAGGATTTTCTCCAAAATTACAATTATCCTGGGAAGGTCCATACTTAATCAAGAAAAGGATCAATGATGTTATATATCGCATAAGCATGATCCCCAACAAAAAACCAAAAGTAGTTCACCAAAACCGACTAGCGCTATTCGAAGGAGATCATGACCTGGAGAAAGGAGTAAACCATATTCCAGGTGTGTCTGACCCTACCTTCGATGAATTTATGGGCGCGTATGGAGGTACAGGGAAAGTTAGATATGAAGTCTCTGGCATACAACATCCCCGCCCGTACAATAACGCACGAGGGTCATTCGAAAAAAGATCGGGCAATTGGAAAAACTTGAACTCCAGATTCCTGCCCCTGGCAAGACACTGAGACTGAAACACAATTCGCGGTAGGTCTTCTACGTGTTAACTAAAAATAAATTTCAAAATCGATGTTTCTACCGCGATGTGTGGGAAGCACTTCGAAACCTCCAAGGCCATGTGTGGGAATCCAGTGTGAAGAAACTGGCTATGTCTAAGATAGCGAGTAACCAGTTGGATTGGCGAGTCATCAGGAACATGGTAGAGGTGATCTTCCAAGATACCGGTTTCCATATATTAATTCGCAGCTACAACCTCCGTTATCAGTATCCAAAGAAGACGGTGTCCTGTTATTTCCATAAGATCGGAAAGTGTAGAAATGGGGCCAGTTGTCGATTCAAACATCCAGTCTCGGCTACACAAAAGCTCCAGGACAAACATTTAAGGAGAGTGTAATATTACGAAATGCACACTAGTGTAGTCCCTGAATCCGACTAAGCCATGTATGGAAATTAAAATTTTGGCAGATGCGCAGGGATTTCTTATAACTGTCTACGTTTTTTTGTGCCTATCTTAACTAGGTATCATTGTTTTTGTAACCAGTCTTATTCAGAAAATTCCAGGGAGGCGATTATGTTTGTGTAAACCGTAATCTAGAATTATCTAGTGAAAAAGGCACTTATATAAAAAACAACGAACAGCGGGAAGAGTCAGTTTATGTACAGCAAACAAGTGAATAGTTTGAGTAGTGAAGTGTTTATATAAATTGATGTAGGTGAAAATACTGTGTATATAATATAAATTAGTGAATAGTGTACTGAATAAATAAATTTAGTTAGTAGACATAACGTGTGTGTATAAATTCATCCCACCCGTAATAAAAACGTTCAAATAAATAAGAAAAACATTATAGTATTATTAGTATCCAACCAGTGCCTAACGGCAGCCGCACAGAGAGCAGGTGCTCCATACTGTTGGAAGTGCAGCAAATATTCGCCTAGAGCTAGATTGCCTTGGTCGTCCCTTTCGTTCTCTTATGAATGCACAATTAAAGGTTCTGTGGCGTTTTCCAGCATATTCAGATAAGTCTAGCCGCTTAAATTGCCTGGTACAAAGAAGGGACCAATTAAAGCATACCCAATATCCTTGCCTAATAATTTAGTATTTCAGGATATTGAGTGCGGCCTTTTCTAAATCGATGCGGGTGCGCATCACTCCAGTACCGACAGTTTTGTTTATTCACATTACCGTTCAGCATAAAAGTATACTCATCAGTGAAACAAATCTTTTTAATAGCCCACGTTCAACGCGAACACTTTCAGTCGTGAGTTCACTAAACTCAATTCGTCGGTCCATATCATCATCGCCTAGTATTTGTGTTTTGCACGGGCCAAACTTAATTTCAACACCTTCCTAACCGACTTATCCCAACAAACTATGAAAGTCCGGGAAACAGCCGGCTCATTGTAGTTTTTGCTGGGAAAATGATGGGGGTGGCATAGATTTATCAGGCCAACATTATTCCTTCGGTAAAGGGCCATTACTAGTCCTAATATATGTCAACATCCTATTTTTCACAAAACGTTGAAAATATATCGTCTATTTTTTTTCAAGACTGCTTTTAACTGTAAACACTTCATTAGCGGTAGACATTCCGCCCATTGCTGCCTTTGATAGGAAAATAATAATAATAAAATTTTGAAGTTATTTGTGGTTGGTACCTTTACACTTTACAAGGCATGGAAAAATGAATTATATATTTAATATAATACCACTGGTGAGATTTGGTATATTCAAGAATTAATAATTATGTCGATGGAGGATGAATAGATGATGATCAAAAGAAAGTATATTTATTATACGAAATACTTTACTTAACCTCAATTTTTTTCCGCTTTAATAGAACTTACTTAATGTATTAGGTACATATATAACTATGAACTTATATCCTAATTAGTTCAGAGTTCAGATAAGGGATGTTTGAATCTGCAACTGGCCTCATTTCTACACTTCCCGATCTTATGGAAATAACCGTCTTCATCGGCTAGTGATAACGGGGGCTGTTGCTGCAAATTAATATCTTGACACCGGTATCTTGGAAGATTACCTCTACCATCTTCCTGGTGACTCGCCAATCCAACTGGTTACTCGCTATCGTAGGCATAGCCAGTTTCTTCACGCTGGATTCCAACACATGGTCTCGAAGGTTTCGAAGTGCTTCCCATACATCGCGGTAGGTAGATCGATTCTGAATATCAATTTTAGTTACCACGTAGAAGATGTACCGCGAATTGTGTTTAAGTCTCAGTGTCTTGCCAGGGGCTGGAATCTGGTCTTCAAGTTTTTCCAATTGCCCGAACTTCTTTTAAAAGACGGTTTCCAACCCGCGCGCATTCTTGATACGGGCAAGGATGTTGTATGCCAGTGAATAATCTTCCGGGAGAGTGAATAAATCTTGTCGTGGTGCTGAAGTGGCTTCATATCTAGCTTTCCCAGTAGTTCCATACGCGCCCATAAATTCATCTAAGTTACGTTCAGACATATCTCGAAATGGATTACTCCTTTCTCTAGGTCATGGTCTCCTTCGAATGGCGCTAGTCGATTTTTGTGAACTACATTTGGTTTTCCGTTGGGGATCTTGCTCATGCGATATATAACATCATTGATCCTTTTCTTGATTAAGTATGAACCTTCCCAAGATTTTTGTAATTTTGGAGAAAATTCTTTTCTCCTTGTCGGGTTGTGTGACCATACTTTGTTCCATCCTGAAAACCGCCTACTGTGGCATGCGTGTCGTACCGACTTTGCATTTTGTCGCTGGCAACTTGAAGATTTGTTCGAACTAATTCATGAATATCGTCCAGTCTTCTTCTAAATTGGATCACGTAGTCTTCTCTTGCTAGATCTTCTCCAGGCCGACAGTCAAATTCCAGGTCACAGGGATTCCATTTCACATCCAAACAGGATTTTCGCAGGTGTTGCACCCGTGGACTCATTTACGGCAGATCGATATAGCCAATGCAAATAGGGAAAGATATTGGTCCCAATCTCTCTGATGGCTGGAAACTACTTTGGACAGTTATTTTCCAATAGTCATTCTCTCGACCATTCCGTCTGACTGTAGATATAATGCTGTTGTCCTGGTCTTCTTCATTACCAGCTTGTCCCAAATCTCCTGGAATAGATGGCTTTCGAAATTTTTCCCTGGTCGCTGTGTACTTCCAAGGGCACTCCATATCGGCTGATAAATTATTTCACCAATACATTCGCGACAGTTGTGGCCTCTTAGTTCGGGATAGCGTAAATTTGCACCCAGTTTGTGAAATAATCCATCACAACCAGTATGTATTTGCCACCATTTTTTGTCGTCGGAAATGGTCCAGCGATATCTAAAGCATTTCTTTCGAAAGGGCTTTCTCTTTCTCTTGCGATGTGGTCCATTACTCGTAGCACAAGTCGTACATATCTTACACCAGTCCTTCAAATCGTCGGAGCTGTTCATCCAATAAATCCTTCCACAGAATCGCTGAAGGGTTTTCTTCACTCCCAGATGGCCTCCCGATGGACTGTCGTGTAACTTCTTAAGTACCTCAGCTACTCTCGTTCTAGGGATAACTAGCTGTTTCGTCATCTCGGAACCATCATCATTTTCAAGTACTATTTTCAATAGCCCTTCTTCCAGGACAAGGGAGTCCCACTGGGCCCAATATGCTTGGAGTGTCTGGGAAAGTCGTGACATTTCTTGCCAGGTAGGTCGCCGATTTTCTTCCTTCCATTGCCGGATAATCTTCAGGTGAGGAGAATTCTCCTGATCTTCTCCGATTCTGGTGGGTGACCATTCCTCGTTGACTACAGTTGTTCTTGAAGCTGCAGCATCCCTATATTCCGCCTTGTTGCAGTGGAAATAGTCTACAAGCCATTACCGTTTAGGCAGAGAGTCGGCTTTCCGGTGATTTACATTAGCTCGATGTTCATCCATGTCTGATTCTCCATGTGACTGGAGTTCTTGGGTTGCAGGAATTTTGGGACGGTTAGGCGGGCTGCGTACGTGCTCTACCTCGCCACACTACCGGTATTTGATCTTATTCGGCTTCTAGTCTTCTATACCTTTGAACAAGTTAGCGATCTGATCAACTCTGTAATCATCACCTTCTTCCTGCATGGTCCTACCCTTGTTGTACCGCGAATCCTTCGGGACTGCTTTGCATTTAAGAGGTTCTTGGTATGCAGGAGTCGTAGGACACTTACACGAAGTGCGTACATTCTCTAGCTCGTCACAATTACAGCACCTTATCTTCTGCGGCTTCTTGTCGACCATATATTTCAACAAGTTGACGATCTGGTCAAGTCTGTCATCGTCAACTTTTTCCTGCATGGTCCTACTTTTGTTGTATCTCGAAGCCATCTTGGTTGCTTTATATTCAAGAGCAGCAGTCAGTGCATCGACCAATGTTTTGGGATGGGCTAATTGGAGCGTCCTCTGCCTATCGGAGTCACGTGAGCCATCAATAAAAGCCTGGATCCCCAGACATTCCATCTTGTTCTCTGATGCTCATGGATAAGCGAATCGAACTAGTCGGGAAATATCCATTTCATACTGCCGTCGGTTCTTCAGCTGGGATTGGTACGAATGTTCCAGATGTTCATGATCATATCTCATGCCCAACCTCTTCTTCAGCTGCTCGAAGTCATCCGTCTCTTCCAGAGGTATCGTCTGAAGTACATCTAAGGCATCTCCCCGAAGTGCATGGTTAAGTTTACTGCCTTCTCCCAGTCGGACCAATTATTCACTCTAGCGACTGCTTCAATCTGTTTTCGTAATTGATCCATGACTTCTTTCCGTCGAACGTTGGGGCCTTGACTCGGGCTAAACTGCCAATAACTTCTATCCTAGAATTCATTTCTGGCTTGCAGGGTTTTATATGTTCAATCTTCTTTACTTCTGCTGGCGTGTCTTGTGCTCTTAAATCTGCCATCTTTCGTTCTAACTCCTTGATTTTCTCGTCTATCGTTGTCATCTTATGTCTGATTTCATTTTCTCGTTCATCGATGTCATCTTTATTCTCAATATTCGATTTTAGAGACGAGAAATTTTATTTTCGACGTCAGCAGCAATGTCATTTTTCATTAATAAGATATCGGCAGAAAGTTTGTCCATGTTCGAAGAAATATCGTTCTTCATATCAGTTGAAATATTTTCTTCCATGGCAGAAATCTTCTCGTCCATGTTAGCAGAAATTGACGAGATTGAGGTGGAAGTCTCGTCATTGAATAAAAATGTTTCTGGATCCAAGCCGTAACTTACCAGTGCCACTTTGAATCTCTCTCCTAACTCAGTCTTCTTACCGAACGTTACCAACTCGCGATTTTCCAATTCTGCCTTTAGCTCTATCACTTTCAGGTCACGAAGTATCTTGGCCATGTTTACGTCTTATTTACTTATATAACCCCACACCTGACACCAATGTAATGTTTTTCTTATTGATTTAAAAACAGTTTATCTTGAAGGGTGAGATGAATTCATACACATGGTAGGTTCACTTACTTAATTTATTTAATCATTACTAATTCAGAATATATGCACTTAAACTAATTTATATAAACACTTCACTACTATTTACTTGTTAACTCGTTTATTTCACGAGATCACTTTATAAACTAAACTTCTCCCGCTGGTCGGTCCTTTATATATAAGTGGCCTTTTCTCTAGATAATTCTAGTTTGCGGCTTACACAAAAAGAATCGCCTTTCAGGATATTTCTCGAATGGCGGCTCAATCCTTAAAAGATCTTCGGAGAACATGTCTATAGAAATGGTTACAAAAAATCCCAATAGACCTTCTCAGAATTCGGCGCGCTCGCCGTTTTTCTAACTCCGTTAACATAAGGTTACAGGACCGTACTTAGTACCTACTTCGGTGTGCGAGTTCGTAACAATACTATTGGATTGTATTTTTGTAAGCTTTTCAATGATTTATCACAAGTAGATGTTTGCTATTCAAAATTTTGTAGTTGAGGTAGGTGGGGCCTAGAGGGTTGAGGGGGGGGGGAGGAGTTCTCTTTTATGTCATTTTAGTTCCATCTTTGAATCCTAGAAATGGTTTGATGCAGTTTTTGATATAGCTCATTGTAAGTTCCTAAATTGTCACACGGTATCTAGAATTCATTCTTTATCATATTAAATATCAGATTAGGGTATATATTTCTTCTAAGTAGCGTATCTTAGACTTATCTATACAAGTAGAATATTATTCTACATTATTGTATGTTAAGCTGCTACACTTACACAGTTACCTAGACTTAAATTTACGTGTTATCTAAATATTGAATTAGGTGGGTGATGTACCCAGATAGCACCAGATATCCATGGGATGTTCTGACAGTCTTCGATTTGGAAGATATATATTCAAATATTATAGGGTTATTCTGGGGATATCTAGAATATCTGTGGGTATACCTACATCGGATATTCATTGTAAGTCCAGTTGGAATACCCTATTCGAATCAAATAGTTCTAAGAATATTCTATGATTATTGATTTTCGTTCAATCGCACCTTATGTTCCATGCGCTTGCGTCAGTAGTTGCAGTTTGTGGTTGCAGTTGACAGTTGACAGTAACGATCAGTGAAAAATGGCGGTTCGACCATCTTATATAGGTTACTGTTATTGGTGAAATAGTAATAGTTATGATTAATTATTTTTGAACGTTAATTAATCAGTCAATTTTTTGCCAGTGAGAAGTTGTTCAAATGTATTTCTACGGTGTGGCCTGTGCTACGGGTGGAACTAATACATACGACCTCACGCATCAAAACAGGTACGTTTTATTGTATGTTTTTACCTCCTGTTGATTTATCAATGCACTTTTTAGAAAATTATCAAGTTACTGCTAAAATTTCCAATAAATGATGAGGCAAAGTTTGAAGAAGTTAAGTCAGCTTTGCTGAACAAAGAATGCTATGAATATTTTGTAAGTTGAACATTCAATATTATATCCAAATCAAAATGAAACTACCTCGAAATATTGGAGTATTTTTGTGTTACTTTTTATATTTGAGTGCATGAAAATATTCAAATAATTGTTGATGTCCTAAATTTTTGTAACAAAATTAATGGATAAATGTTTTCAATTGTAATTATTCCTTTCATCATATAAATTATAGCATAACTCCCAATAGCAAAAGAATGCTTGTAACTGAGTAGAAATTGATCTCGCTGCTAAAGGTACAACAAAATTTTATTTCCTCAGGTAGTTTCACGTGATTATGTTACCGAGATGTATGCTATGAGTTCCTTAATCAAATTGCCTATAGTTACCTCTATTTATTTTATTAATTGGGATTTACTTGAAAGCTCTACACAATTGGTAATCTGATAATTCAAAGTTAAATTAGCTCTGACATTTGGTAAGTAAAAGTAATTGTTGGTCAATTGTCTAGTTTAATGCATATGTATACAGTTGACACAAATTAAAGTGGTCCTATATTTTTGTTCGTTTTGTTATAACTTTGCTCATAAACTGTAATTTTTAAATTTTTAAAACTTATGACAATTACTTCCAAATTAATATAATTTTAGGTTGTACCTCTGGCAAGATTGGAAGGTACTTATTTGTAACAATATATTAAAATATTCTTGCAAAAAATCCCGACAGAGTATCTAATGGAGGGCTTCAGTATGCATGCATATGAAGGGAAAAAATGCTTAGGAAAAACCAAGCTCTTTGAATCAATAGTAGGTATAATCATGTTATTTTATTTTGGAATGTATATGTAAATTAATTTAATATAGCATGCACAAGAAACAACTAACTTCTAATCACTATTTTGTTTGGAATATTTCGCTTTTTCCTTGTCTCCTACATGACTTTTTTTGGCATTACATGTTTGTTTAATTCCATTTTTCAGTTTTCAAGATTGCATTTTAATTTGGTATACATACATACACAAAAATCACAGTAGAATAGAAATTGCTTACTAGCAAAAAAATAACTATTTTATTGTTTCAGATGCCGTTCAAGAGTTGGACAAGAACATGACAAACAAAGAAGTTGAATTGAAAACAGGAAATTTTCTTAGCCAAATGTAAAGAACGGCAGAAACTGTCGTGTCGTTGAGTATGGAAAAAATCAGTAAATTTCGGAATCTCGTATTTGAAAATTATGTTAGTTTCAATTATGTTATGAGGTACATCTTATATTTATGTATAATAAATTAAATTGAACTCTACGTTTCCCATGATTTAATTTTTTCAATTGAAAATTAGGGAATCATCCATTTTGCTATATATGTTCCACATATATCCTTATAGTATTCCTAATATTACTTGGATATTTGTAGAATATGCCTATTGGAATGCTCTATGAATATTTTGGATTATCTTGTTATACACATTCAACAGATATCCTCAGAATATTCTTGAATATTCCTTGGAAACTTTTAAAGAATATTCATAGAATATTTAAAAAATTTCCCATTTCGTGGTCCATAGAATATTCGAGAATGGATATAAATATTTAAAGTGGGTCCATAGAATATCACAATATCCGAAATCGAATATTTTTAGTACGTCCATTGAATATCTAGTGCTATCTGGGTAATAGTATCTCTTATACGTTATATTCCCACAATTTATAGTTGACACGGGCCATTGCCTATCACGTGAAAAAGCTCGCTTGCATGCCGGGATATACTTTCGATACTGCGATTGAAAAATTGTAAGTTCATGGCCTTAAATGGGTCCTGCCGATTAATTATATTCAACATTTTTTCCCTAAAATGAATTCCATCAAATAACTGCGGTGTCAAAATGATATTTTCCCAGGCGTATACGTAGTAAACGGATAATAATCAGCTATTATATTGATGAATAATATTTATTTTTCGTGGAATTATTCAGTAGAATTGATCACAATAGTTACCAAAGTCATCGCGTGCCTACATTAATATCAATATGTAATTATAACGCTTTCCTGTAAATAGAGAATTAAAGACTTCTAACATTAAATGTTGGAAAAAGTGGGTAATTACATATTGTTATAACACGGCACATAACTGTCTACTGACTCACATAACCGATGCATTTACAGGGTTATTCATTATTAATTACCCAGACCTTATCATCGTTAATATTGCCTATAAAAAATATTCATGAATGTGTGGTTGGAATTGAATTTCATTAGAATGGAATCAAAAATACAGCCTCTTGCTCATTCCCAATAATACACAATAACAAATTTATGGAACGTGTATGAATGATTTGAAAATGATAGAAAAAATAAGAAGCTGTGAGATCTAGAATATAAAAAACACACCAAAAGAATGAGAAGAACGTTACGTACCCAGGGTCTATGTTTAACAAGGGAAGTGAACTATAGATAGACATTCACAATCGAATAACAAATGTGGATGAATCTATTTATACACTTAACAAAGTTTGATATGGAAAGAGCAGGTATAGGACACTTAAACATAGGTATATGAAACTATATATGTACATATAGAAAGAAACTATACTACCTAGATCTTTATAATAAATGTTAGTTTTATTATTCAACTTTACATAGTTTAAATTTTATTCTTTATTATCACGTCTCTCTGCTTTTTAATTCCAAATTTTATCCGTATATAAATATATGTAGTTAAATTTCCTTGTCTGAGTTCGTGATTGTCTTTATCTATAATTCTTGTTTAAATAGTGTGTATTTTTGACATGGAACAATATATACGAAATTTCGAAGTATCGAATATAGAGACATATAAATTAGAAACTATTGAACAGTGTACAGAGGTTTTGTTCATCAACCAATTGAATTCAAATTTTAAAATAGTACTAAATAGTATTCGCAGTATCAACAAAAATCTAAATGAATTCAAAATTTTCCTCACAACATTAAATTTGATATAGACTGCATTGTATTCACGGAAACATGGAATATATTGGATACAAGTCTACACCATATTGAAGGCTATGATAATGAAAGTAAATACAACCAAAATGATGGTGTTGTTATGTACATTAAGAGTAATTATAATTATACTTATACAATAATAGAGACCTACCCAAATATTTACGTTCTACAGGTTAAAATAGAACTTAATAAAAGTAATAGCGTAGTTATATCTGCAGCATACAGGTCACCGATACAAACTAGGCCGCATTTGTAACATGTTTGCAAAATTATTTTGAAGCAAGTGTTGATAATGGTGAAGATATGTACTTTCTCGTTGGGGATTCAAACATAAATATATTAGAAAGCAATAGTGTTTCAACTGAATATGATAATACCCTTAATGAGTTCGCATATAGCTCTACAATTAATATTGCCACACGAGAACAATCCTGTCTGGATCATATATTCATAAAATCAAAACAACATATTATAGATCAAATGGTGCCTATAGTTATCCAGCCGAATATAACTCACCATGCAACTAGTATCTTGCAAGTAATGCTAAACTCAAAGAACGCATCATGTATAAATAAAAAACATTATGCTGAAAGTATTACCATAAATAAATTAAACAATGTCCTGAAAGATACAACGTGGGATTGAATTTATAGTACAACCAATGTAGATACTGCAACCAATAAATTTGTGACTATATTTAGTAATACTATTGGTAATTGTACTGAAAAGCGACTAATAAAAAGAAAACACACAAAAATTGCACCCTGGCTCACCAACGCATTGCTAAAATCTGTCAATAAAAAAAATAAAATGTTTAAAAAGCTACAAAAAAATCCCAATAATATACTACTTAAAACGCAATACCGAACTTATAAAAACAAACTTAATTCTTCGATAGCAAAAAGAAAATACGACTATTACACCACGGAGCTTAATAAAAACCATAATAATCCAAACAAATTGTGGGACATAGTTAATAATATAAGTGAACATAAAAAAAATAAACGGTTTTGAAGATTAAAACTAACTTTTCCGCATCTGTGGCCCTGAACAATATTCTATCATAAAATTGTTATTTGTATACATGTATCGTCCTAACAAACCGAAATTTCTCCAAAAATAACCAAAAATGTAGTATATCTGGATTTATAGGACCCGCTGTACTCACTCTACTCAACTGAAAATCAATAAGGTACATCTGTGAGACACCATGAACAATATTCAATCATAAAATTGATCAATCGTATACTCTCTGGAGGCTGTATCCTGGTAACAAACTGAAAATTATCCCAAAATAACAAAAATTTGGTACTTCAAGTACCATAGCACCCGTTGTACTGGCTTTAGTGAGCTGAATATCGATAGGGTCCATGTTTGAGACGCTCTGAATAATATCCAATCATAAAATTGGTCCCTTGTATATACAACGGAGGCTGTATCGTGCTAACAAACTGTAACTTCTCCAAAAATGACAAAAAAAAATATCGTACTTAAAGTACTGTCGCACCTGTTGTATTGGCTCTAGTGAGCTGAAAATCAATAGTATCCATCTGTGAGATGTCCTGAATAATATTCAATCATAAAATTGGTGACTTGTTGAACTCTGGAGGCTGTATCGTGCCAACAAACTGAAATTTCTCAAAAAATGACAAAATTTCGTACTTCAAATACCATAGCACCCGCTGTACTGGCTCTGGTGAGCAGAAAATCGATAGGGTTCATCGGTGACATGTCCTTAACAACATTCAATCATAAAATTGGTGACTTATTGCACTCCGGAGGCTGTATCGTGCTAACAAGACATGTAAGAAAAAGTGGCCGACGACAACGACGACGACGACGACGACGACATACACACAGGATTTTTTTTCTAAAAACCGTTTTTTTGTGTTGTTGTTGAAGGAAAACGTAAAAATAACTCAAAATTTTGTTTCAAATTTCCAACTTTTTTTGGGGTAAACCAATACTTTTCACGCATATTAGATAGGTTGGGCGGAAAAGTAAAAAACACTACAAATTCTGTTTACTATGATAGCGACCAATTAATTACAGATAAAAAAAGTATCGCTAATGAATTTAATAGAAGATTTGCCACAATTGGCACAACTTTAGAACTTTAGCTAATAATATAAATAAAGATATAAATTAAAGTACCAACTAGGAAAAGCATCTCTAATTCATTTGCTATAACACCGCTAGATTACAATGAGTTACTGACTATTATCCATGATTTAAAAAGTAAAAAAGCAGTTGGAGCAGATAATATTAGAGCGGAAACAATCAAATCAGTCGCGGAGTACATAGTTGAACCATTAAAATTTTTAATTAATGAGTGCTTCCAACAGGGCGTATGGCCCTCAACTTTTAAAAAATCAGTAATAATCCCAGTGTTTAAAAAAGGTAACAAAAGTACGATTACAAATTACCGTCCAATTCCTTTATTACCTCATATCTCAAAAATATTTGAAAATGCTCTCAAAAAACGATTTATTTCGTACCTAGATAAATATCAAATATTTTCTAAACAGCAGTTTGGGTTTAGAGAAGATGCGATTTTAGCTTTAATATCAAAAATTACCCTCCTCAACTCACTAGAGGACATGGGTATTAGGGGTAACTGCTTGAAATTATTTGAAGAGTATCTACTTGACAGTCAACAAAGCGTTAAGATAGATGTGGTCTATAGCGAGTACAGGAAAGTTCAGTTTGGGGTACCGCAAGGCACAGTCCTAGGACCACTTTTATTTAACATTTATCTGAATGATACTTTCTCTTTAAGTAGCGCCGGTCACCTTATTGATTTCGCTGATGATACAGCTATTTTTTATACCGCTAACGTCTGGGATGAGCTTAAGGAAAAAGCAGAAAATTATTTTAAACATATTAGAAAATGGCTGTCTCATAAACTACTCACAATAAATTTAGATAAAACAAACTATATCCCATCTAGCTGCAATAAATCTGGCCTACCCACTTTTAACCATATAACTATCAATGCAGATGATAGTAACTACCGCATTCAAGCTGTGAATAATGTTAAGTATTTGGGTGTTACAATCGACTCACATCTTAGGTGAGATGAACATATAAGTTAACTGTAAAAAAGTTACAAGTGATATTATATGAAATAGAGTATTTAAAAAAACTTCTTCCTGCGCATTTCTTAAAACTTTTATACTATGCTCTCGTCCAAAGTCATCTTCGCTTCGGAATAGTGGGATGGGGAGCTGCATCAAAAACCCACATACACTTATTGAAGATAACACAGAAACGTTTTTTAAAGGTGATTGACATCTCAAAGGCCTCTATGCGATTCATGGATTTTACTTTAAGTAACCATGTTTCCGCTCCATATGTTATTATGGGCCAAATATAGCATTTCACCATACGAATTCTTATCTTCAGCGACACTTGTCTTGCACATATATATCTTTGAAATTTAATAAAAGCAGTTCTTGCCATTGCCGTCAGCATTTTTATCTCCATATCGCTATCTTTCTATGGGTGTTTTAAATGGAACTCACGGTTTCTAGTTAATACCACAATATAATAAAAATTGTTGAAAATTCTAAAAAATTGGTAATTGTTTCAATAAATCAATATCATCGTCAAAATGACAGAAGTTACATTTCTTTTGATACCTACTTGATTTTTAGTAGCTATTTTTGGCTAGACCAAGAAGTGACTAAACTTGTGATTGACTTAATACATGTTAATAGAAAAGAGAAGAAGATGTGATATTACAAATATTGAAGCTTGGATATTATTAGCCCTATGGTGATATCCTGGATATCATTTTTCCAATTCAGATCAGTATAACTGTGCAATGATATAGAAAACCAGGAAAACTATATCTGCTGATCTTAACAATTATCACTTAAGAAGACAGTTTATTAGTGGAGAACTCCCTAGATTTAACTGTTCATTGACAACTTCATATTGTGCGTTTCTCAAATGTCTTCTCATTTCCAATTCTTCAAGGAAATCCAGTTCTTGTTTCTTTTCACAAATATGCAGCACTTCTAGTTTTGTGTCAGGTGTCAATGAATGATTGCTGTCAAGTAGATGTTTTGCGTAGTGGGATTTATCTGGTTGTTTCAATCTGTATGCTTGTAAGTGTTCACTGTATCGAATTTCAAAATTCCTAAGGGTCTGACCCAAATAGACAGCATTACATTCTGGACATTTGAGTTTATATATACCTGACTTCTTTAATGGTGGTATTTTTGTTTTTACATTTAACAATTTTGTACTAACGTTACTTTCTGTTTTAAAAGAAATTTTTGTATTCGTTGCTGGAGATATTATCTTTGAAATATTATTAGAAATATTTCCTACATATGTGATGGTTTTATAGGTTTTTATTTCATCAGTTTGTTTAGGAAATATTAGTTATAATGCCACTTCTTCCTCTTTTTTATTAATTAGCTCATTTATCATATCTAATGGATAACCGTTGGATGTTGCTATTTGTCTAATTGTATTAATCCCTCTATCAAAATTACATTTGTTCATAGGAACTGAAAAAGCTCTATATATCATTGAATTATATGCCGCTAGTTTATGGGACATGGGGTGATTGGGATTAAATTGAATTGTCACATCAGTCTGTGTTGGATTTCGGTAAATTGAATAATCAAGTACATTATTAACTCTTTGAATTTTTAAATCAAGAAAATTGATTGAGCTATTTCATCCAATTTCTAATGTAAATTTAATTTTTGGGTTCAAATTATTGATGCGGTTGAAAAATACATCGTCGTTCACTACCCATAAAACAAGCTAATATGTCATCTACATATATATACCAAAATAAAACATTTTTCGAAATATTACTTCCAAAGATCTTTCTTTCTAAATTGTCCCTAAAAATGTTGGCCAAAATAGGTGATATAGGGCTTCCCATTGGTAAACCTTCATTTTGAATATATATCTTATTGTTAAAAGTAAAATAATTTTGATTAATGCATACATCAAATAAGTTAAGTATATCTGATATTATTCCTGGATTAATTTTTATCTTCTAGTAATATTCTTACAAGTATTAGACATTCTTTAGGAGGAATTTTAGTGAACATATTAATCACATCGAACGAAACAAGTTTATATGTATCTTCAAGTTGATTGCTTTCAACTTTTTGATTAGTTCTATTGAATTTCTACTGAGATTCATATCCGTAACTATTAAGTATATTGTTAAGCCTCTTTGCCAATATATTATTAGGAGCATTACCATCAGAAACTTGTTTTGTTCGATGTGACTAATATGTTCACTAAAATCCCCCCTAAGGAATGTCTAATACTTGTAAGAAAATTACTATAAGATAAATCCCACTACGCAAAACATCTACTTGACACCAATCATTCATTGACACCTAACACAAAACTAGAAGTGCTGCATATTTGTGAAAAGAAACAAGAACTGGATTTCCTTGAAGAATTGAAAATTAGAAGACATTTAAGAAACCCACAATATGAAGTTGTCAATGAACAGTTGAATCTAGGGAGTTCTCCACTAATAAACTGTCTTCTTAAGTGATAATTGTGAAGATCAGCAGATATAGTTTTCCTGGTTTTCTATATCATTGCACAGTTATACTGATCTTAATTGAAAAATGATATCCAGAAAATCACCATAGCGCTAATAATATCTAAGCTTGAATATTTGTAATATCACATCTTATTCTTCTTTCTATGAACATATATTAAGTCAATCACAAGTTAGGTTACTTCTTGGTCTAGCCAAAAATAACTACTAAACATTAGGTAGGTACCAACTGAAATGTAACTTCTGTCATTCTGACGATGATATTGATTTATCGAAACAATTGTCAGTTTTCTAGAATTTTCAACAATTTTCATTATATTGTGGTATTAACTAGAAACCGTGACTTTCATTTAAAACACTAATATGAGTAGATTCCACGAAGTATGGGTCGAGACAGTTAATTTCTTTCTATGGGCTTATCTTCAATCATTACTTTGGCCTGATTATGTTGGTATCTTCTGATGATCATGCATTTTGTCTTATCGATGTTTATTGTAAGCCCATATTTATCCTGTTTAGAATGTGCTGTAGATCTTCCAAATCGGTTGCCAATATAGCAGTATCATCAGTATAACGTATGTTATTTATGGGTATTCCGTTTATTTTTATACCTTTTTGTTGATTTTCTAGGGCCTTCTGGTAAATCATCTCCATGTATACGTTGAATAATAGCTGAGACAAAATACAGCCTTGACGAACACCATTTATTATTTATTATTCTTGCGTTTTTAATGATTTCTTAATACGAAGTACTGCTGTTTGATTACAATATAGATTTTGTATAATTCTAAGATCTTTTGTGTCGAGACCAACTTGCTGTAATACGTCTAGCATGTGTTCATGTTTAATGCTACCGAAAGCTTTCTGGTAGTCAATAAAGTCTATGAAGACGTTGGTCGTAACATCTTTGGGTCAACAATTGTTTGCAGTACATGTCCTCTCTGGTGCCCATCACGTTTTTAAACCCAATTTGTGTGTTGCCGCTGTGCTCTTCGCATCTCTTATATATTCTGCCGTAAAGAATTTTTAGAAATGCCTTCAACGCATGACTCATTAGGCTTATGAGTCTGTGGTTATCGCAGGTGTAGGCCTAACTCTTTCTCGGTAATGTTATAAATGTTGATCAGTCGGAATAAATCCAGAGTCGTAAAGTTTATTAAATAGCTGACATAAAATTTTTGGATCCATTAGTTTTAGTACTTCCGCATGAACCATGCCCTCACCAGGTGTCTTTCCGTCTTTGAGGTTTGTGATAGCATGTTCCACTTCTGAACGAGAATTGGTGGGCCAGTTATGTGTTCATGTTGAATTAGAGTAGATATTGTTGGTTGATCATATTGGTATAGGGGTTTTATATAATTTTCCCATGTCAAACGTAACTGTTCGTTGTCTGTTATTATTTTGTTATTGTGTCGAATGAAGCTCAAAATTCTTCTGTCATAACAGCCTGTAATTTCCTTGAATTTTTTATGGAAGTTAAATGAGTCGTGCTTTTCGTGTAGTATTTCCGCCTCTTGGCATTGCTCAATCAGTCACAGTTCCTTCGTCTGCCTTATTTTATTTCGTATATCTTTGATTATTTGGTTGTATTTGTTGTTATTAGTTTCTATCTTCGCTAGTCGTCTATCTTCCATTCTGTTAAGAATTTCTTAAGTCATCCAAGGTTTCCTAGCTTCTTGTTTATTGTTTCTGACCACCTCTTCAGTAGCACCCTTAATATCTGTAACAATCGTTTTCCAGTGTTCGTCTTCAGTTTGTTCATCGGATATTCCATTTGTTTCAAAACTCTGTTTCAGTGCTTTGATGAGATTGTTCCGTTTATCTGGATTTTTTAATGTTCTTATGGTATAATTTTTGGTGTTTCGACGTTCTTTTATTATTTTACCTTTAAAGTTAAAGTCCCCTATTACGGGGTTGTGGTCGGATCTAATATCCGCTCCTGGATATGCAGCTACTCTTGTAATGTTGTTATGAAATCGTCTTTCGATGAAGGTATAATCTATTTGATTTCTTACTACTCTAAGGGGGTTATCCTGAGGAGATTTCCATGTGTATAAGCGTCTTGGGTGTAGATCGTAAAATATGTTTTTGATTGTTAAATTCTCTCCTTTGCAAAATTGAGTTAGTCTATCTCCTCGATTATTTCTTTCATGCAAAATTGAGTTAGTCTATCTCCTCGATTATTTCTTTCACCCAATCGAAATTGACCCATAACGCCTTCTATCGCTTCCCCTCGTCGCACTTTTGCATTGAAACATAGTCGCCGGCTCAGCATACTTCCCAGGGGACACAGATACTGTACCTCCCTTCGCTATACGTCGGCTAATCGACTATAGCAAGAAGAACAGACTCCAGTTAGTCATGGGCTGTGACGCCAATTTACACCATACATCGTGGGGTAGCACGGATATAAATCATAGAGGTGAGTTACTTTTTGATTATATACTAGGGGAAGGGCTATCTGTTATTAATAAGGGCTCTGAACCAACTTTTGTAACTAGAAATAGATCAGAGGTATTAGATTTAACAATCAGCTCAAACTATTTGAGGAATGAGATACGGCATTGAGCATTATCTACAGAGCCTTCGTGTTCAGATCACAGGCACATTAAATTCAACATTGAAATAGGTCCACGGCCAGTAGTGGAATATCGCGACTCAAAAGCTACTGACTGGAGTGGATACAGAAATTCCCTCCAACGGTACATTGAGGAAGGCTTCACTACAATAAACAGTTGTGATGGGATAGATACTGCGGCAGACAAGCTGAGGGACGCAGTGATCTCCTCTTATCATGAAAACTGTCCACTCAAGACAAAAAGAGATAATCGCAACTCTGCTTGGTGGAAAAAAAGCCTAGATAAGCGAAGAAAACAAGTTCGACGACTATTCAATAGATCTAGAGTCAGGTAACTGGGAACCTTATAGAACTGCTGTAACAACTTATAACAAAGAAATTAGAAAGGCGAAACGGGAGTCTTGGGAGAAGTTCTGTGAGAGTATATCCGACATACCTCGCAGTACTAGAATACACAAGATTCTCTCTGAAGAGCCGCTTGCCGAAATAGGGTCGATGAAACGACCAGATGGCACTTTTACGACCTCTAGAAAAGAAACGTTAGAGGTGTTGATTAAAAACCACTTTCCCGGAAGTTTAACTCTGGATAACAACCGACCTCCCCACTTTGAGGGCGCAAGGCGGCCCAAAAAGAATCATTGGGAGGTCGCCAAAAAACGTTATCACAGCACCGGCGATTGAATGAGCAATAAAATGATTTCAGCCCTACAAATCTCCCGGTGAGGATGGCATCTTTCCAGCTCTGCTACAAACCGGACTGGAATTACTTATACCCATCCTCATTAAATTGTATAGAGCTAGTCAGGCGTGGAATTATATACCACCCAGTAAGTTGGCGGCTAGGGTAGTATATATACCGAAAGTGGGCCGCACAGACCCACACCCTAAATCGGTCAGACCAATTAGCCTAACATCTTTCCTGCTTAAAGGACTTGAAAGAGTACTGGACTTTCATATCAGGCAGGTAGCTCTATACAGCTCCCCCCTGAGCATCCACCAGTACGCTTATCAAACAGGCAAATCAACAGATTTAGCATTACATAACCTTGTTGAGAAAATCACACAATCCCTTAACAAAAAGGAGATTGCGGTGGCCATTTTTCTCGACATCGAAGGAGCATTCGACAATGCACTACCAGCCTCGATTGGTTCAGCTTTGACTGAAAAGGGCATTAAACCAACGATTACCGGCTGGATATATGCCATGCTCACTAATAGAACAGCCACTATTCAAGACGAGGCCATCAGCTTTAAGGTTTCCAAGGGCTGCGCGCAGGGTGGAGTGTTATCTCCCCTTTTGTGGTCACTCCTGATGGATGACCTGCTTGGTACTCTCGTGGGAAGAGAGGTAGAAGTGCAAGTGTATGCAGACGACCTTGTCATTCTGGCAAGAACCAAGTCAGGACGGATTGCACATTATACCCTCCAAAGGACTGTGGACGATGTCTACAGTTGGTGTCAGAGGGAACAGATATTTGTTAACCCTGGTAAAACTGTAATAGTTCCCTTCACTAGGAGAAGGAATTTGGCTGACCTTCCGCCACTTTCCTATAATGGTGAGGTTATTCCATTTGCAGCGGAAGTAAAATATTTGGGGATAATCCTAGATAAAAAACTTACTTGGAACTCTCACTTGGAAAAAGTCATCCATAACGCCAGACTTTCCTCGTGGACATGTCGCAGGATCTGCGGAAAACCTTGGGGCTTGGGTCCCAAACAAATCCATTCGATATATGTGATGATTGTTAGACCAATGATCACATACGGAGCCATTGCTTGGTGGTCTAAAGGTTTACAGAAAACGGCCCAAGCAAAGCTCTCTGGCATACAGAGACAGGCTAGTTTGGCTATAACTGGTGCTATCATCACCACACCGTCAGCAGCCATGGAAATCCTCCTGGACCTTCCTCCTCTCCATATACTTCTGGAAAAGGAGGCCAGATGGACAGCATATAGACTTGTGCATATTTATAAAGCACAAAACAGGCTTATACAGAGCAAAGTAGAATGCTAGCGGCCACCGAAAGTCATAGTGTTCTGGGAATTACCTCTGATGTAATACCCCCAACAGTAAACTATAATCCGCCTTATACCGTCCTATTTCCAAATAGGGATGAATGGGTCCTCCGCAAGGATGAACTCTCAAGAGCAGACATCTGTTGGTACACTGATGGATCAAAGACACCCTCAGGCTCTGGTGCGGGTGTATACGGTCGAAGACCTAGGACAGAAATCTCAACATCTCTGGGATCCTATGTAACCGTATTCCAGGCGGAAATTTATGCCATTGCTTCATGTGTCGAGAGTTTGGGACAATCCAACCACACACACAGGTCAATAAAAAATTTCACGGACAGCCAAGCTGCCTTGAAAGCACTTAGCTCGTACCGTGTAACGTCGAAATTGGTTCTAGACTGCCAAAAAGGACTCGCCTCAATAGGAGAACGCAACAGGGTATCGCTGGTTTGGATCTCTGGCCACTCTGGTATGGATGGTAATGAGAAGGCCGACTCTCTTGCAAGAGAGGGTGCTGCTCATGACTTTATCGGACCAAAACCTACAATTGGCATCGCAACAAGTGTTGCCAAATAAACACTAAATACCTGGACTACAAGAAGAGTTTTAGACTTCTGGCATATTATAGCAGGATTGGTTCATTCAGAGGCCTTCATACATCCTTCGAGTAATGTATCCAAACAAATGTTAGGCTATAATAGACACGATCTACGGTGCCTAACAGGCCTTCTAACAGGCCACTGTCGTTTGAATCATCATATGCTGAAACTTGGACTGTCGGACGATCCGATTTGCCGTCTTTGTTTGGAAGATGTTGAAACAGCAGAGCATATAATTTGTGCCTGCCACGCCACGGCTCGAGTCAGGTATCTGATGTTTGGCTGGGCCACTCTCTTGCCCTCGGACCTGAAATATCATCCACTGAACAAATTAATCGGCTTCGTTAAGAAGCTGAATTTGTTTGGTGAAATTTGAATAGGTATGAGCCACAATAGACTCTCGCGAGTCGCAGTGGAGGGCCTCATTGACCCACTCATTATAAACCTAACCTAACCTCACCTATTACGGGGTTGTGTTTGGATCTAATATCCACTCCTGGATATGCAGCTACTCTTGTAATTTTGTTATGAAATCGTCTTTCGATGAAGGTATAATCTATTTGATTTCTTACTACTCTAAGGGGGTTATCCTGAGGAGATTTCCATGTGTATAAGCGTCTTGGGTGTAGATCGTAAAATATGTTTTTGATTGTTAAATTCTCTTCTTTGCAAAATTGAGTTAGTCTATCTTCTCGATCTTTTTTTTCACCCAATCGAAATTGGCCCATAACGCCTTCTATCGCTTCCCCTCGTAGCACTTTTGCATCGAAATCCCCTAATACTATTGTTATCTCTTGGGACTTTAGTGTTGTTAGGATCTCGTGTAGTTGATCGTAGAATATTTCCATCTCTTGATCGGGTTTATATGCCGTTGTGGCGTACATTTGCACAATATTCATATTGAGTTGTTTAGCTGAAAGCTGCAACACCTTGATTCTTTCTGAATGACTGACTATGTTTCTCACAGAGCTCTTTAAACTGTTTCTTATTAAGAGGTCAACTCCGTGTCTGTGATAAGGGTCATTGGTTGTTGCTCCGGAGTAGTATATTATTGCATCTTATTTTTGACATATTCCGTTTTCAGGCCATATAGTTTCCGCGATGTCTAGGATGTCTATGTCGAGTCGTAACATTTCTTTTATAGCGTTGTCTAGTTTCCCAGCTTCGTAAAAGGTACGTAAATTCCATGTACCAATCCTAATCCTCAGCTTTATCATGTCAAGCCGGGAGATTCTTCGCACCCTCGGGTGATTTAACACCTGCCCGGTACTGAGGGTCATTCCTTTCTGTTTTCCTGACATAATAAAAAGATATAAGCCAATTAGTGGAATGACTTGCCAGGGAAATATAAGGATATTATACAGTCATGTCGTACTTTTTCTTTGCTTTCGACTTGTTGCAGAACTGTATTTCCTTAATTCAAGTGCTATTAGTTATACCGCTAATACTCAGTCGCCAGAGCCTCGTTAGTTGTCTAGCAGGTGCGCCGGATGACCGGAGTCATCACACGTGCAAGAGAGGTAGACATTTGGATCGGTAAGTTGTTGTGTCCGATCCCTCACACCCCTCCCTAAAAACTTGCAAAGCATCGAAACAACTACATATCCTAATTTTGGCATCCACAATCGAATTGCGACTGCTGAATATGAGCTAAATGATCTGAAAATTATTTGAATAAGTGGAATATTCCTATAAAAAAGGTTAGTTGTTGAAGACAGATCAAAAATCGGATAAATACTTCGTTAGAATTCATTTTCAGGATACAATTGGTGTAATTAGTAGGTTAATTAATCAATGTTACCATTTAACACAGTTCTATAAATGAAAACTCCGAGGAAGATATTTAATGAATCATTAGAGGAGTTTCCAGATAACGCATCAATTAAAGTTTTAAAGGGAATCCGTATCGGATTAATATTGAAATTCAGGATGGAGTCCCAATTAATAACAGATATTGAATTAATGACACATTTAGATAATATAATGATGATATGTTGACCAACGTACCACGAATAAATCATATTAATATATTCGTGATGTAATTACAAAGATAAAGCTACCAATTTTCTCATTAAATAGCTATTTGTGTACCTAGGCGCTAGTGTGCTAGTTTTCCGGGCCGACAGAAGAAATGGCCAGGAGATGCTTAGCCGAACATGGCCATTTCTGGAGGCCCGTAAAACCACTTTCGCGACGTGGAACACACAATATTTTTTATCGTACACATAAAATGATTCGGTTCTAAAATGACAAAAAGAAAGGTGGGAACTATTTTGACTGTACCGTTTAATGTTATGAGGTGAACGAATCATACAAAATGGTAAATGATTTGCTGAAAATAACATTTTCGCTTTATCTTGCAATGCAATAAAGACCAATCCATAAAATGTTTATATTTTCCTTCCGACTTTTCAGGTAGCAGATTTATTGTAGCCTATCTTGATTTTTGGTTAATCCCTCCCGGTGTAGAATAACCACCGTCGGATTCGTCCATATTATGTAACACGCTGTTTTCAATCTTAGTTTTCATGTCAACGGAACTCTAAAGGTACACTCACAATGAACAATTAAAAGTAGTAATTACAATTAACCATAGAGCCTTTCAAGTTGTCACTGCAGCTTGGCATTCATAATAGAAAATATTAGTTAGCAAGTTATCTTCATCTTCAGTGGTCATGGCCGCATAGTTAGAAGAAAAAATAAATGTTGATAGTACAACAAACTATCTCGTTATTTCCCATCTTATACATAGGGAAACTTTGCCTAATGTATGTACTAACCGTAGAGTGCATATCAAACAAGAACTTGAATATAACATATATTGAGTCAGTATCACACGTATTCGTGGTTGGTGACAGCCAGCTACGCTGCCTTCTCCTTCTTTTTGGGAACATTCGACGTATATTTTGTTGCAGATACCAAATTCTCACACTGGGGACAGGGACGAGCCCGCGTATCACATCCGTGACAGTTTTTGTTTACAGATTTAGGCTTCAATAGCATAAATACTACAATCGGTGCCAAGGCTGAGTTGAGTACAGAAATAAAAGTCCGACTTATGAGATTCAATTACGAGTGGAATTTTATTAGACTATTTAACAAACAAAGTGAAATGTAACAAGTCTGAAATTCTGCGGAATTAGAGCAGAAAAGGTGAAAAAGGTATCTCAGAATTGAATAAAAAAACACATTCCTTGTAACCGGAGTCATCGATTTTTCTCTTGTTAAAGCCCCAGTCTTTTAATATAACAGGTAGTATCTCGACAGGCGTTTCTTCATCTAATAGGTATTTTCGTTTATCGCAAAATCTAGTAAATTATTTCTAAACGTACTCCTTCTTATTGTTCGGTACTTTTTCATCGATTTTTTCGTTGTTTAATTCAATAGAGTTTATCCAAAATATATTCGTTTTTAAATGCGTGCACAACGTTATATTTAACGTTTTACTGTCACATATACAAATCCGAAAACACCGAACTTGACAGTCCAATCAGATGAGTCAAGTTTGATGTTATCGATAATTCGAACTTGACTGGAGCTCCTGATTGGTTGATTTGACAAGTGCGTGAAATACTCAGAATTGTGGTGGAAGCTTATGGTGGTAGTAATAAAATATCTCCTCTAAAAAGAATATTTTTACAATATAACATAAAAATATTTTTTTCATTTACGACATTGACATTATTACGATATGACAACGATTCACTCAAATACACACTAACTAGATATATGTCCCTCAGCATTGCCAACCCATAATACAATTTTGAGTGTTACCACTACACCCCTTCACAATCAAAATTTTAATATCAAAAAAAAATAATAATATTGCTACATAAGATTTCTAAGATTTTCAAATGTTACTTTATTCATAGGTTTAGTTAGTATGTCTGCAATTTGTTCCCCACTTGGAATATACATTAATTGTTTAGTATTCTCCGCAATTTTTCTTCAACAAAATGGTACTCAATATCTATGTGTTTAATTCTTTTCAACTGTTCATTAGAACTACAGGAACGAATTGCAGACTGATTATCCTCATATACTACAATTTTGAATTATTCGACTAATGTAAACCCTAACAATAAGTTTCGTTGCCAACAAGGTTCACTTATACAAGAGCGTAGGGCAATAATTTCAGCTTCAGTGGTAGACATGGCGACAGTACTTTGCTTTTTAGAATTCCATGACACCATATTGCCAACCACAAACAGACAAAAACCACTAGTTGATTTGCGATCAGTAGTATCGCCACCCCAATCTGCATCTGCATATCCTACAATAATATCATTACTTTTTTTTATACACTAGCTTAAGTTCGAGAGTTCCTTTAATATATCTTAATACTCTTTTTAATGAGGTTAACAATTTTTAACTTGAATAATTTTGGTACCTTGATAACAGACCTTTACTTGAACATAAATCTGGCCTTGTTCCTAGCATTGCATACGAAATAAAGCCAATAATTTGTCTGCATTTAGTTTCAATATCAGTACTCTTATATTCAACACTTTTTAAAATATCATAATCAAAGTTACTATCCATTGGTGTATTTATGTGTTTACAGTTCAGCATACCAAACCTTGAAAGAACATTCTCCAAATATTGTTTTTGACTTAATACAATAGTATTATTTTTAATATCTTGTTCTACAGAGATACTCATAAAATAGCTTAATAACCCTAAATCCTTCATTTTAAAGCACTTACTTAAATTTGATTTTATGTTTTCAATTCTCTCATCACAAGAACCACTAATCAAGATATCGTCTACAAAAATAATTACATATATAATTATCTCTTTAGTCATTTTCATATATTAACAATTGTCACACGTATTCTCTATAAAACCCTCACTTGCCATAAAGTGGTCAAATTTTTGATACCAATACAGTGGCGCCTTTTTAAGTCCATAGATCGCCTTATTCAATTTACATACTTAACCATTTGTTTCACAACGTTTTAGCAGATACATATTAGTATATTATACACCAAGGTAGTGAAGACTGTTATTATTGACCGAGTACCAAGATTATTTCGCGAGGAATAAGGTGAGAGGCCTATAAGTGTCTTCATCACCGTGGTGTATATACAATTTTTTCCACTACTAGCCAAATTTAAGACAAAAGTTCAAAAAATTTCTTGTATAAATCGAGTAGCACAGAAGTGTAAATTTGCCTTTCCACTAATAAAACAATAATCAAGTAGTCTTATACAGATTGACATTTCCACTAGTAAAACTTACTTGTAAACAACAGGTGCATTCACAAAACATAACTTATAACTCAACCGTTAATGAGCGCTCACTGATCAACAAATAATAATGGTTGACATGTGTTTGCTGAACATGACTTTTTTGGAAAACATTAATATTGAAATTAAGGTTAGATACAATCTAATTCTTGCGTTATTAGATGATGGTAATATAATTGATACAAACAGAAATATTATAACCCAAGCAATAGAAGATTTGCAGGAACCATTACCACATGATTATAATGAAAGAAGACGTGGTAGTCGTGAAAAAAAGAGAAATTATCATGAAGAAACAATAGACGACCGGAGTGATGTCGTAAATCGGCTGTCTTGTTAGGGTTGGTCAGTGTCAATTTTCCAAACAGAGTTTGTTGATTTTGCGATTTGCGTATATTGTGAATTATTGTTACAAAGTAGTTTTATTTTATTGTTACGTAAGTATATTTTAAAATGAGTGCTGTAATTTACTGTTGAATATCATTCAAATAAACTTCAATAAGATTCATATACAGTATTTTTTAAAGTCAGGTTATATTTCTCACAATTTTAGAATATGACAACAAAACGTGTTTTGTGGATTTCTTACAAATATAAATAATGTGGTAAAAGTACTTACGGTTACAAAATAGCTTCTAAACACTAATTTTACAAAACTTTCTTGTAGCACAATAAACGCTGTCAAAAGTTTCTATGGAAAGTTGTTCCTAATCTGCCAATATCTACGTCACACTCCGGTTGTCTATTCCAGCGTATAATGTTATGTATCAAAGTGCGTTCACAGAACATTTACGCAACGGTTGTATCTTCTGAACGAACCCAATATTTGTAATTATCGCCATGTTGTAGTTACGGGATGTCATCAGTCATTATTGGTTGAGCGCGAATTATAAACTAGTGGCATTTTTATTCAAATAATTTTATCGTGTTAGGTAATTTCAAAAAGCAAATACGTTAAAGACAATCTTCTGGGTACACAAAATTATGTTACATAAGTTTTTGTTAAACTACTATCCCTGGATTCTAAAAACATTTGAATTTGTCCATTATTGACCTAGGTTAACAATAGAAAAAATTATTAACCACTAATAGAGAAATTCTACTTCTCAGTTGGCTAGAAGACATAATAACTGTCAACTTCATAGCTAGTAGTGGAAAAACACATTTTCTTTGATTTCTCCATGCAGGAAGGCGTTGCAGACGTCTATTTGATATATAGGCCATCCCTTTTGAACACACACAGCCAGAACTGCCCCTATTGTAGTTATTCTCACTACAGGGCTATACACATTCTCTAAAACAGTTTGTTTGAATCCCCTGGCAACTAGTCTACATTTAAACTTATTTATCTTTCCCTCCTTACCTCTTTTTATTCTAAAAACTCATTTGCTGTCTATTATTTCACCTTTAACTGTCCTTTTTATTAGTCTCCAAGTTTCATTCTCCAATAGGCCTTTATTTCTTCATCAATTGCTTCCTTCCAACTACTTGAGTTTTCGCTTTCTATTGCCTCCTCATAGGTCTTGGGTTCATCAATATCTAGACTGAAATAGCTTAAGTCCTAAGTACTGTACGTATGTGGCATTTTTGATAATTCAGACGGCCTCAATCTTCCATTTTTTTCTTGTAGGTACTTGATCTGGTACTGTTTCCGTAATCTCTTCAGTGTCTGAGTTTTGTTCATCTAGATATGATTCATGAGGTAATCCCTTTGTTACTTTCATTACATCATTTTCTTCACCGTTTTCTGAGCTGACTTTTATCATATCCGGGTCCAAGCAGATAATCTTTTTTTCTAGATTTTCATCCATGATAAAACTTATCTCTCTTTCTATGGCTACTTAATATCTTTTTCATAGTACACTCTGTATCCTTTTACATTTTCATAATATCCAATGAAAATACCCTTTTTACTTTTCATATCTAGCTTCTTTTTTTTTCTTTGGGTATATATGCCAAAACTTTGCTTCCAAATATTTATTTTACCATCTTTATATCAAATGTTTTATCGAATAACAGCTTGTAAGGAGTTTTACCTTCAGCAGAACTTGTACCAGTCCTGTTTAATAAAAACACAGCAGTATTTACTGCTTCTGCCCAAAACCGTTTTGATAATTTATTTTCTTCAATCATAGCTCTTACTGCTTCTATTATTGCGCGGAGTTTCCTTTCAGTTCTCCCATTTTGTTGCGGAGTGTATGGCACTATACACTCATGCTTTATACCATTGTTTCTCAATAGTTTTTTACAGAGAAATTCTCAAATTCTGTACCATTATCACTCCTTATGAACTTCACCCTTTTTCCCGTTAAAAACTCTTTTAGTTTTTCATACACATCAGATTTATTTTAAATGAAATAAACAAACTTATAATTGCTGAAGTCATCTTTTAACATAAAAATGTACAGCGAGTTGTTTAAAGGAGGTTCCTCCATAGGACCACATAAATCTAGATGTATTATTCCCCCAGGTTCATTCGCTCTACCTTCATTTACTTTAAAAGGTTCTCTGCATTGTTTTGCTTGTACGAAAGAATTACACATTTGATTTATTTGTTTTATTTCAATGTTATTGCGTTTAAAAATATTACTTACATATCTGAAGTTCTGATGACATAAAGCTTTATGCCAGCATTTAATATCCTGATCACCTGTTACGAAATAACAATTTTCTTTATCAGAATTATCACTTTTAAAGCGTTGACATGTCTGCTCAGAGGAGCTGACCCCCTTAAACATCATTTTGAAAAGTTTGTCTGTGCGGATTGCCACTGCTACAGTGATGTTTTCTTTGTTTACGAACTGTACATTTGTGGCATCTGAAATCAATGATAGGCCCTTGCCTAAAGCCTTCCCTTGTGAAAATAAATCAACTTTAAGTTATGGTACAAAGAGAACGTCGTGTAATGTGGCACAATGAAAGGTTTTACCATTATAAGCTGAAATTCAAATAGTACCTTGTCCTTCCGCTTGTGGTGCTGTACCATTACCGATTTTTACATATTTGTGTATTTCTAATTGCAAAACATGTTCTGTGAAGCCCCACTGTCCATGAACCATTCCATATTTACTTGGAACTGGATATCACTTGAAACAACAAGTGCACTGCCTTCACCTCTATTATCACTGTTACTGGCTCTATTTCTTTGGTTTTTGTCCCTTTTTTCTTTATTCTTCCTAACAAAACAATCTTTGAGTAAGTGTTCTTTCCTTTTACGATAATTGCACTCGATATTTTGGCATTGATTACTCAAATGGCCTTCTTTTCCGCAAACAAAAATTTCTTTTCTATTTCTATTTACATCTTGATTTGACATTAACTTTGATCTTCATACATGACTAGTCTCAGCTGATCGAGAGGTCATTAATGCCACAGATTCATTTTCTTCTTTTTTCAATCTTTCTTTCTCAATTGAAAGTCTGGCTGTTAATTTATTTAGAGTTTGATTATCTAAGCCAACACTATCTCAGGCTGAACGAAAATTTCTAAATTTATCAGGAAGTGCCATTATGATTTTAATGAAAATCATTTTCTCTGGAATATCTTCTCCTAACTGCTTGAGTTTTGCTTATAAATTCGTAACTTTTGATATGAAACTATTCACTGTCTCATTTTGATACTTCAGATTATAAAGATGTTCATTCAAAAGATCTGTACTAACCTCATATTTTCGCTCAAAAATCCTTTCCAATTTTTCCTACATTTGTTTTGCGGTTTCATATTGCATTACATATGAAATAATTTCATCTTCCATTCTCGAAACTAATACTTCATGTGCACGAGCATCTTTTATTTTCCACTTGGTAATTTTGTCTTCATCGTCAACAGGTACATATTCATTCCCACAGGTAATTTCAAATAGTCCCTTCGCCAACAACAGAACTTTGATTTGGAATCTCCAAATATTCCAATTTGACTAATTTAGTTGGTAAGCGATTGTCTCCATTTCCTTTTCATTATGGCGCGTAAGTCGAGATTGTAAAAAAAAACTTCAGATTACTACCACAATTCGATACTTACACTGGGCCCATAACCTATGGTGGAAGCTTATGATGGTAGTAATAAAATATCTCCTTTAGAAAGAAAATATTTACTTCGGTGAAATTACAATATAACATAAAAATCTTTTTTTCATTTACCTACTACCTTTACATTATTACGATATGATAACGATTCACTCAAATACACACTAACTAGATATATGTCCCTCAGCATTGCCAGCCCATATTACAGTTCTGAGTATTACCACTACAAGAATAATGTCTTCTTGTTTCGCGAGAATTACCAAATACCTTCCCATACATTAAATGCATATCTGCATATTTCTTGAACGTGTATTCTGCCATTTCAAGTTTTACAGAAATAACGAAAATATTCTTCTTCACCTCCAAGTATGACAAATAAATTCACAGCTACCTACTTCATAACGTTACAGTTCCCAAGGGATGGTTAATTCTTATGACAAATAATTGACAACGGCCTACTGCGTAAAAGCACATTTCCTAAATAATAATGGAAGCTGAATGTGTACGATTATTAATAAACATTTTGATTCCCAAAACTACAGAATACAGAGAGAAAAATAGTGCCGATGGTCTGGCTTTCATCCTGCAGTCTGCGTTCGTCTTGTGAGACTATTAAGGCACCTTGCGGTAACCGCATTATCTAAAAATTTTAGTTGCTCGCAAACTGTCTCCCCGGCATATAGTTATGGCTCCTAGAATCTTTCGGCTAGGTTATCCCTGAAAAGCAGCTGAATAACAGGGTCTCAATAATTGATAAGGGTTATAGATTTGGGGAGGCAACATGACAGCCGTTGATTTGACTTTCTAGGCGTTTGGAAGTGTTTTTTGGGGTAGTTCAGTTTGGTTGTCCGCCCTGAAAATACCCCAGTTTTTTTAAATGTGGGTTGATGATTGACAACCTTGTTATGTAATTTGCGATCCATGCAGAAGCCTACACCCACTATCGCGGATGGCTTCTGCGCGATTTGCGGCTTTGAGAGCATTTCGAAGATCATCTGGCAGACAATTATTATGAAAATTTATAGATATTTTAATGATGAAGTCTTTGATAGTGGGCAAGTCGACTTTCTCATGTTACCATGTGTTTCTGGGATATTTTGTCTAAGTAGAATTATGCTTTACTGCCATTCTCAGACACTTATTTTGGACCACCTGCAAAGAGTGAAAATTTTGTTTTGTTCCTGTGTAGTAAACTGGTGCTGAATATGTTAAAATGGGTCTAATAATTTGTCTGTAAATGAGTAATTTGTTTTGTGTGCTGAGATGACTGTGTTGGCAGATAAGAGGGTAAAGTTGACTCATTGCAATCTTGGCTTTTTGCACCTGACAATTTATGTGAGAAGTGGCGTTTGTATTGCCTTGGATGATATATCCAGGGTATATTGAAGTATTACTAGGAGAAATGATGTGTCCATTTACACAAAGTTGTGATTGCAATAAGTTATCTTTCCTGATGATTCTCCGGAGTAATAAATACTCTGTTTTGGAGGCCTTTATGTTAAGTTTTTGATTGTTAAAATAGGGTATTATTTGTGAGTTAATGTGAGTTTGTACAATGTTGAGTGCTGTGTCTGGATTTTTTGCAGATGATTCAAAACAAGTGTCGTCTGCGTACATGGCGGTTAATAGGTTTGGATAAGTAGGGAGATCCTGAATGAATAAGGAATAGAGGAAAGGTGATAAAACTGACCCCTGCGGGACTCCAGCCTGTATAGGATAGGGTCCTGCAGTGTGTTCGTTTATTTTTAAGTGAAATTTTTTATTACTGACGTATGAATTAATTAATTTTATTAGAAAATCAGGAATTTTTAATTGTGTAAGTTTGAATATTGGACCCTCGAGCCATATGGAGTCGAAGGCTTTTTGTATGTCTAACGCGACCATAATGGCTTTGTTTCTTTCCCGAAAGCCTTCTCATATGAAATTTGAAACTCTTTTTGTTTGCGCTATTGTACTGTGTCCACTTCGGAAACCGAATTGCTCGGGGGTAATAAATTGTGTTTATTTGTAAAGGATTGTAATCGTTTGAGAATAATTTTGTCGATCACCTTTGCAATATTATTTAATAGGGATATTGGTCGATAACTATCTACATAACATGGCTGTTTGTTTGCTTTGATTATGGTTATAACATTGGCAGTCTCGAGCATGTCGGGGTAATTGCCATTTTTGATTATGTAATTGCTTATGTATGTCAATTGCACAACAGCTTTTTTTGGTAGGTTTTTTAAGAAAATATTAGGTATACCGTCTATTCCTGGAGCTGTTTTATTTTTTAAGTTTTGTATGATATTCTGTATTTCCGTGTATGAAGCTAAGTTATGTGTATTTAAAGTGGGTATTGATTGCAAGTGTTGTTTAACTAATTGTGAGATGTGTCGATGGAATTGTCTTTAAAGTACTCTTCAAAATTCTGCGCTATTTCCTTCATGTCGGTGTATGTGTGACCGTTACGTTCTATTTTGGAGTTGTCTCTTTTGGTTTTGTGTACTCTGCGGTGTTTCATAAAATTAAATATTACTCCGAAAGCACTAATATTATCGATTTCAACGAGGAGCATCTTTTATGTAAAAAAATATCTGGGGAATGCATTATCGGTATTTGAAAGTTTGTTACTTCATTACTGTAAAAGTTCTGCGGTTTTAACCAGTGAGCCAACTCCAATTCTGACTTTCTGCAACACTAGTATTCTTACTGATATTATGTAAAATAAATGCATTGATGTGCTTGACAATCCACCAAATCTTCATAAACTTCCAAAACACAGTTTAAGAGTCATAAATAAAAATGTATTTTCAAAGTCTAACTGTAAAGTTCCCAACTCAACAAAGTAGATCCGTAAGAAAAATATTATATGAAGTGCTGACAATATTATCATTTCCAAGCTTTGGCTTTCCATTCCGGGATACCTTGTATTAGGCACTAATGCAGGGTTTAAACCACTTTCGCAAAAATTGTCAACATCTCTATTATAAAGCCTCTCTATTACTTTTCGGAACACGTGGTGATTACATTGTTGCCATAACGACTACTTGTGCTATGCTACATCCCAAATAGCAATTCAAACTTGTTACAAACTTACATCATGTTTGACACATCAAACTTCTAAACTTGCATTAAGTTGGCTACAGCAAGTTCACAAACTTGCTGCAAGTATAAAGCAAACTTGCTAGTTACCACATATCAAAGTTGCACCAAGTCAGCCATATGAAACTTGCTTAAAGTTTATAAACTCAAACTTGTCACAAGTCACAACTGGGTGTCAAATGTCAGAATAGTATATATCCCACAGGGACTTGCTGGTATTCATTTCCTCCTTTATCATAGATGTCAACGACTTTTATTAGCATCTACGGCACACTTGTAGTTTTAAATGAAGTAGACAAACAAATTTAAGAACTTTTATTAACCTATATTATTTACATCATTTTTTAGTTGTTGTCTCTCAGCTCTGAAACAAAGGTTGAATTGTGATAAACTAATTCAAACAATTTCATTTGTGTTTGATTGAAAGACATTTTTTTCGAAAAAGAAACAAGTTTACAATAAGAAAATGTCTATCAATTTTGTTTTTACGAAAATATTAAACAAAAAAATATATAAGGGTAATTCAAATTCAACAATTTGTTTTAATTTTATTCAATATCTGCCTATTTGAATTTGATTTAAAAACAAAAATTTGTTGCATATTTTCCCAATTGTCATTTTGATTTGGAGCTCTGGCAGTATTCTCTGTTTGGGATAAAATGGAGTCAACCTTCTACTCCACTCTGTTTAAGCCTTCTGTTAGGTCAGTCACTAATTGAATAGGGTAGCCAGCTGAACTTCAATTACAACCTGTAATAAAATAATAAAACTTGTATGACTATATAAACTACTTCAGAAATCAAAAAATTAATAATTATCTATTATAAATAAAAGAAACCCACGTGCTCTATAACTTATTCTCCTACTTTATTTAATCAGTAATTGGAAATTGAAGTTAAATAAACACAATTCATATTAATAGACGCATATTCTTACACAAACATTATTTTTATATATAAAAATAAGATACTTACATCTATACAACGAAAATCACTATATAGAATCGTGATAGAATTTCAGGGTCTCTGGCAACTATTATAACGATATAGAATCACTAACACTAATAACGCGCGAAAACACTCTTTTCTAGATAAAACCACCAAAACTCACCATTAAAATCTTCATCTTTAATGGCGTCTGACCCTCAACGAACAACGAACAGTTCATTGTATAAGGTTATGTTAATCTTCTTCTTTTCGTAGTGAAACTCTGATCTTTAAATAAAATAGTATTCGGTCGCAACGATGATATGTCTAAATTTTATGAATATTTAAATATTATTCTATTACCTAATACCTTTTTTTGTTCTTTGAGCTTATTCGCATATAAGTGATAAAATTGATTACGGTTAAATATAAAAACAATAAAATGTTTTTTTTTTAAATTTGCATCAAATTTGCAACAATTTTTCATATTCACCTTTGACATGGCAATTTTGTTGCTAACTTGTTTCACGCTTAATATGACAAATTTGCTTGAGCAACTCAATATCAAAAATCAAGCAAGTTTGCAGCAAACTTGCGTGCTATCTGGGATTGGTTTGGTAGATATATAGAATAGATATACATACCGTTCGAAAGTTTGTTTTTTGATTGAAAATGAAGCGCATGGCAAGTTTTTAGCTATATACAACGGGTTTCAAGTTATTCAGCAAATTATCAAAATACAAATAATTTTTTTTTAATAAAGGTACCAATATTTTTGTTATTTGTAACATAAATGATGTCGGATTCACCATTGTAAAACGCGTTTTCTCTTCAATAATAAATGATCATCAACAATATAGGTTGAGATTTAAGTACAAATCCCAGCTATAAAAGGAAATGTAGAATCATGTCGCAAACATTTACCGGCCATATTTATTACATGTTGAACGTCACTAGAGGGACAGACAATTTTTGTCTTGAGCTTTCCAGAATCGTTTACCCTGGTACATCTGAATTCAAAAAGGCACATTGGATTCCAGCTGTGAAATTTTTAGCTACATCATGCCACTAAAAAGTTGAAAATAGCTTCTGTAGGTACAGAAACGCCATTTGTTAGGACACAGACACCTGAACTTGATTGGTGAAACAGTAGGGGAGAGTGGTCGAATATCAACCGCTCACCAATATCGATCACACACCCCTACCCAATTCTTGAAGCTTTTCAACTTCTTAATAGAGCGAGACCGCATGCGCTGGGATGGTATTTACTATGTATACAGTCACCTACGCATTTAGTCGATGTTTGACCGTAGTGAGTGCTTGATGTTAAATTTTGCCTTATTCCTTATAATATTTGTGACACCGATACGAAAGTAAGTAATGATTTAATTTGATTGTAGCTTTGATTTTTGTGCAGTAAGGTAATTAGATATGTATGTGCTTATTATGTGTGATGAATTATCGTTACATTTTCACAGATTTTTTTTGTAATTCATCTTTTTTGTCTACCACATGCAGTCGGCTAATGTCAACCGGGGTGATCGATATTTTCCTACTGTGATCGATATTGTACCAATGGCGTTTATTCTTTTACAGATGCCTCGTCAAAAGTATACACGCAAAACTTCTCGCGCTTCGTGGTCTGAAAAGGATATGGAACGTGCGCTTGAGACAATACATGACAAAGTTGCTTCCATACGAAAAACTGCACAAATGTTCAATATTCCATATGGAACATTACAAGACCGTTTAAAAGGTCGCTTCGCTACAAAAAAGTACAAAATGGGCAGAAAATCTGTTTTTACTGTTCAGCAAGAAGAAGATCTCGCAAAACATGTTATAAACCTCTCTCGCCTTTTTTATGGACTAACATCTTCGTCCATAAGAAAACTTGCATTTGAATTTGCACAAACCAATAAAATAAAAAACACTTTTAATAAAGAGAGAGCAATGTGTGGAAAAGATTGGTTCTATGCATTTATGCGGCGCAACCCGACATTGAGCTGCCGTAAACCGGAAGCCACAAGTCTGAGCCGTGTGTTGGCATTCAATAAAGATGAAGTTACGATATTTTATGATAATTTAGATAAGCTCTACTCTGAACACACTTTTGAAGCTCATCGCATCTTCAATGTAGACGAAACAGGGATTAGTAACGTTCACGTGCCAAGCCGCATTATTGCCCAGAAAGGTCAAAAACAGGTAGGAGCTGTCACAAGTGGTGAGAGGGGCCAACTTGTAACTGTTGTTGTAGCGATGAGTGCTGCAGGTTCGTTTGTTCCACCGATGTTTATTTTCAAACGAAAGAGAATGAAAGAAGCTCTAGAAAGAAACGGGTCAACTGGTGCTGTATATAGGTGCTCTAAGTCTGGATGGATTACTGAGGAGATTTTTGAAGACTGGATTCAACATTTTGCAAAATTTACAAAAGCTAGTAAAGATGATCCGGTCCTGTTATTAATGGATAACCACTCCATTCATTCAACTTTAAGGTCATATCATTATTGCAGAGATAATGGCATTAAAGTTGTTTCAGTTCCGCCCCACACTTCACACCGGTTGCAACCGCTCGATGTTGGTTTTTTCGGACCATTAAAGAGTGCATACAATCAAGAATGCGATAGATATATCAAAGCAAGAAAATATGAGAAGATTCTGCAAACGGATATTGCGGAGTTATTTAAAACTGCTTTTAATAAAGTGGCAGCTGTAGAAAAAGGGGTCAAGGCTTTCGAAACTACTGGCATTTATCCATTTAACCGATCTGTATTCAGTGATGAAGAGTTCAGTACCTTACTAGTCGATCCAGCGCCAAATGCTGAGCAGAATCAAGAACCGATAATTGCTGAAACAAATGCAATAACACGATTAGAAAAAACACTGCATCCTGTACCTGGACCATCTAAGATAAAACAACACGATCCACCTTCCATGAAAAGAGCACTTCCTATATCACCTACCTCCACAGTTCAACAACCATCTCCATTAAAAGCTCCGTCGCCTATCCCTGGACCATCTAAGACAAAACGTCACCGTACACCTTCCTTTGGTAGTGAATCTTCAGAATTAGAGCTTGAAGAAATTGTAGACGATGAATTGACCGACGATGATGATCCGACACTTCAGCTACCCGTGGAAAATAGAAGCTTTGCAGAACTTCTACCCTTGCCAACAGTAACAACTAGAACCAAATCGCGAAAAACCAAGCATTCCCAGATACTGACCTCAACGCCATTAAAAGAGGAATTGGAAAATAAAGAAGAGAAAAAGCAACAAAAACTGAAGAAGTTAGAAAAACAAAAAGATATTAAACAGGAGAAGCTGAAAAAAGCTTCACGACGTATAGTTCCCGAAAAGAAAGATAATTCTACAAATGCCGACATATGTTCTGTTTGTCAAGAGTTTGGAAAATCAAATGAAGTATGGTGGAGATGCCGTTCATGTGCCGTGTGGACGCATGCAGATTGCACAATCATTGAAAATGCTAAAGCTTATGTTTGTAGTAAATGTTAAAAAGTTTGTTGTAACCTTACTTTTTGAATGAACTAAATTTAAAAAATTTGGTTGATATTACCCGATATAGTTGACATTACCCGACTTCATGGTTGATTTTATCCGACTGGTCGATATTATCCAGAAAAGTACCGGTATGAGTTTTGTACATTAGAAAAGAACAAACATTATTTATTCCATTATCTTTTTCTGCCATAACGTTACTTATAGTTTTTGAGGTAATTTCATATACAAAGCGTCTTTATACATATATTGCATATACAGTTATGAACAATTTTGCTTCAGTGGTCGATATTCGACCACTCTCCCCTAACTTTGAAAAAAACACGATTCCAACGAGGTGCGAAGTAATGTTAAATACTACTACTTACTACTACTGAAAAGAATAATTCTCAACAACGGCAAATAACACACAAGACTCCCCACAGTTTACTGCAAACTCGGGGGAGATCTGAAAGTAATGGGTTTAGCAAAATATCGGAGATCGTTTCTTTTGAAAAAGGTAAGAACTCTATATACACATATTCCAAAACTAGACTGCTCTAAAAAAATTGGGCTTCACTATCCCTAGGAGCAAGTGTAATTATAGAGGAAGAATTTTAGAATCCATCGATTATCTTAAACTCATTGAGAAAGTAGTGCTAGAAGAATTGCTACATTTACTGAAACATCAGCTAAGTAGAATGCAAAAAAGGACACGATAGATCTAGATAGTGCTGTTACATTCTCCCCTATAAACAAAATGCACATCTACATAATACATATAATCAACATGAATATAACCGTAGGTGGATTGGGCAAATATAAGGAAAGAATAGTAATAAATTATGTATCTTCTAATTCATATTAACCTCCAGATCATAGTGGAATTCTCATTAAATTCTTCTGGAGGTTGATTGAAAAAATAATTGAATCTCTTCAACGTTCAACAGTAATTTTTCAATTTAGCGATAAACAAGGAAACTAGTACATGAGATTACTTCGTTCGAAACGGAAATGAAACAGAAAGAGCTGAAATATATTTTTCAGGAAATAACGTAAAAGTTCGTAGTTTGTATACGTATAATACTGCATTATGGAGAATGCTTTTGAAGATATATATTTTATAGACTTTTGTTAACTGTTAAACATTTCAAGGATATTTGAGGATGATGAATGATGTTGAAGCTCGAGATTTTACAACCCATAAATTATAATTACATTAAATTATCTGGACAGTACTTGATTTATCATTGTAATATTGCTATCAGGTAATATATAAGATGATGTATTTTGAATTATTAGAATGAGCTTTTGTCGTCTGAATAAAGCAGCACATATATATGTGTATTTAATATACAGTGCGTCTACTTACTAGGTATTTAAGCTGAAATCATATCCAAAACTTTTATATTTTTAGTTTTAGATAGAAAAACTCTTTTCATAAGAAGTTCTGCATGATGAAAAACTCAAAATACAATCATCCTATATCCAATTTTGACAGTAGTAAGTTGTTCTTCAACAAATTCGGGGTACTTCTGTTATTGACAATATTGGCAAATAGCTATCAAGAAAAGTAGTTGATTCAAATGGAAAGGTACAATTTTATCAACATCCGTTTGAAGACGAGGTGTGTTCATATTTTAGAAATTCATTTTTCAATATCAATGGAAATTTCCCGTGATTAAGAATGCCATACAAGAAATGTTAGATAATGAACAAGAAAATGCTTTGGTATTGCACGCTTTAAATACATGAGATATAAGTGGGCGACAAAGAAATATGGTTTTGATTAACGGAGACAATTGAAACCCTTAGAGTAACAACGAGACATGCCAGAAAACTGAGTTTTCGAGAAAATCGAGTTCAGAGTTTATAATCAAATCCTGAAATACAAATTCACGGAATTTAATTATTATTGTTGTGTTTTAGTTTTTTAATAATAGAAGCTTTTTACTTTAACAATCTTTTTATTCCATATCAAATACCAATCATCACTTAACTTAGAAGCAACAACGTGATCATACTATATTTTTTACTTAAAATCAAACAATCATCACTTTTATAAACTCTTACAAACTAGCCAACTTAAGTACAATATGCTAAAGGCAGTTTTTCATGAACCTAAATAGGTTGCTGATTACTTCATTTCAACAATTATAACTAACCATGTAAATGTGAACAACCTTCTTCGAAAAATGCACCAAAAAGAACATTATTTAGACAGGGGGGGGTTTTGGAATAATTTTTTTAAAAAAGTGGCTTATCGCTTTATTACTTCCAAATATTTTTTCCGATCATAAAAGTTGTTAAACACAAAAGAAGTAAACAGTAAACATTTTAAAATAAACTAAAACAATGAAGCTAATAAAATAACAGCAGTTTTTCAACGACATATCCTATTTTGACAAAAATAAAATACCCATATTTATTGAGACCCAAGAACAAACAACTATTTTAATTTAAGCAAAAAAGTAGCAACACTAATTTAAAATAAATTCGAGCTCCCTAAGTTAAATAACAACTTAAAAATCGTCAATATCGCTAAAGTTGTTGAAATGTTCTATTTCATCATCTATTTCCATAACCTGGGCAACGTCTGTATTATTAACATTTTCAACAACGTCAATCTCTGTGTAGTAGTTTTGATAAATCTGCGGAATATACCTTAGTAGTGCTAAAGATTGGAAAGTTTTGGGGATTTGATGGGATAGGAGCATCTTATTTTACATGTAAATCACTTAAAGTAAGGTTTATTGATGTTCTTATACCCCTTTTACCAATATTAGCGAATTTGAACTCTTCATTCCAACTATGTTTTAAGAACATTACATTTGGACTATCTTGTACGAATTTAAATACACAGATTGTACTAAAGTTAAGTTTCTCCTTATTATAAATTTTGACTTTTCTTTGCAATTTGAAGTTGTGAATCTTTAAAAAATAAAATATCTTGCTGTTGAACGACAATAACCTTAAAATGATTTTTTCTTTTCGCTTTTAAAACTGCTTGGCACCAATCATCAGGAGAATATACTTGTTTTAAATAGTGGCGTTTATACTTTTCTATGATCGCAGAGTCACGATCAGATGGAAGATGCGTATGTCCGACAACTAGAAATTTGTGCTGAATGATCTCAAAAAAATATTCCTTCACTAGTTGTTGCCATAGGCATACAATGCTCTAATTTTAATTCTGCCGGTGCAGTTATCGCTATATACAACGAGCTTTCTATATTCATTGGGATTTTCCTTAAAATGTTTATATAGTATACGGGCAATCTCATGGCTGCCACGTTTCACCACTTTTTCAGGCCACATGTACATGTACCCTATATCTTCAATACAGTCAGGTATGCCTAGGTTATATGCCCACGCCTTTCGCAGGTAAAATGCAGGTCCAACCGCTAAATTCGGTACATGTAAAGCCTGTTGTGAATCAAAACTCATGACAAGTGTATCTTGAGTCTGCTTGGCATTTTTTATTTCATCTTCAAGGTTTTTTTGTAATGCTTCTGCCTTCCGATGATGTTGCTCAAGTTGACTGTTCAAGCTGTTTCCTGATTCCGATGAGACCTGTGCATTTTTAATCTGAATGTTTAGATAGTCACAGGATTTACATGTGTCCGTTTTGGGAAGCTTAAATCCGATGTTAAATTCGTTTGCAAAATACATTTCGGTAGTAACTTTCTTTTACAGGATTTGAACTTCCATGTTGACACCATGGAAGATAGTAGTCATAGTAGAGGGCAGAAATGGATTGATTATAATCTATGTATACCTTACTAGGATTTTTGTGCCTACTGTAGTGACTGGTGTATTTGGGTATGGAATTGATGTACCTCCTTACGTTTTCACGATCACTATCGCTAACCTTATTCACCCTATTTTGGTGATTGCCACGTTTGTCTAATGCTGGAGCACTTCCGCTTAGCTGGTTATATAGAAGATCAATTCTCCGTTTTGAATGTTGCAAACCATTTACTGCAAGAAACTCTTGTTTTCATACTTTGACGTCAATACCATTAAACTTAACAAAATATTGTATTAATATTTTGCGCGTCGAATGGGTTCTTTTTGTTTTTTTAGGATAGGTTCTCTTTTTCGGAGTAGACTGATTTTGGGAAAAAGGTAAATATTTTGTTTGTTGTAATATCCTAAGTCCCAGAAAGCGTCAAGGATTTGTATTGCATTTCGTTCCAAGGCATCTCGACATTTTCGCATACAAGTACAGAGTGGTCCAATTTCCCGTTCAGGCATTTCTTGTTGTCGTTTATTCATGCAGCTGTGACAAAAATTTCGTTTAATTTTTCTTTTACTTTTAAGATGACTCTCGAAGTTTGTATTGCGCCATCTTGAAGGAGGAGCCTTATCTGGTGTCGGCAGAAGACCTCCTTTACTTAGAGTATTATATTTTCTCAGTAAAAAAAGAAACCCCACGTTAAAACATTGCCACTACATTTACTAAAGCCTTGAACAATACCAATACTAAGTGAGACATGCTGTCATGATAAAAATATTTAGTTTGTCATTATCTTTTCACTATTCCGAAATCATAACATTTGTACTTTTTTTAGGCATAAAGGGGATAAGCCACCCTCAGATATTAGTCAAGGCTAATATATAGTAAGATATTAGTCAAGGCTAATATATAGTATAAAACACAAAATATATAATTTATTCGAAACATTATGTACAAGTAATATGCCAATGTGATATTGATAGCAGCATCAAGAAGATAAGACAGCACGGGTGATAAAATGCATAAAAAATTAAGGCATAATAATTTTACCTAATAAGGGGATAAGCCACATATTTTATTTACTCAGCTGCTCATCGCCACCCGAAGATGTTTCGCTCACACTATCACTCTGTTCATCATCTTTATCACGTACACTGTCATCAGATCCAAAATCTGAGCCACTATCACTTTCCGAATCTTCAGAGCAATACATACTTTGTGCAACCTTCGTACTGCCTGACGCCGCCATGATGCAATAAACGTGGCTTGTCCCGTTTTTACACTTAAAATACTTAATATTATTTTTAATGCAATAAGAGGTTTGGTGGTTCGTTGTGCCATCTGTGTTACAATAGCGAATACTTTTATTTCATATGTAAGTAGATGCCTAATGATGTAGAAAATGGATTTAACTCATTTTTGAAAGATTGTGGCTTGTCTCGTTGTTGCCCCAAGGGCTTCAATTATAAGAGACATGTGAGTAGATGCTACAGGTATCAATTAAAGTAAATGCTACAAGTATCCATTATAAAGATCCGCTTTGAAACATTGGATAATTAACAGTAACAAAGATAGTGAATGCATTCAAGACTCATGTACGATCATTGATGGAAATCGGTGAATATCTGTCCCAGGAGGTTTGCTTAATTCACGCTTACACAACCGTAAACTGTTAATACATACAGTTACAGGTTGGCAAATTAATTTTGGCAGTTGACTATGCACGAGAAATTCATATAACTTGACAACGTCGTAAACGCAGTTACCGGGAAGAGCAAGCGACGTACATTCCGCATTCAAAGTTTTAAAAGTTATGAGACTGCTAGTACGTACGAGGATAACACAATATTTTGAATTTGGATTTAAAAATAATAAATTGTGGCATATGTATAACGCTATATAAGATCGAGTTTACAAACAAAATAACATTAATGTGTTCTTTATTATTAATTAAATGAATAAGGAAATAAAAACCATTATATTTTTCTACGAAAATTGGGTTTTTTTGTACAAACATAATTATTTATTGCTTCAAAAACCATACGGGGAATTCTATAATTACCCTTTATTATTTTGTGTGATGTAAATTCCAAGAGACAGAAACTTTCACCTTTACTTCAAATTAATGTCTCTGAAGTGGCCCCTTCATAATATTCGTCATTGAGGTTTATTTGTATATAAATTGGAAGTCAGGAGATAGGCATGTACAAGAAAAAAATAATTCATAGGAGTATGTTAAGAGTGAAAGGGCAGGACAGAATATGATAAGAGCTGCAAGATAAAGAACACATGTTGATGAACCCAACCATGACCCATACATAGCTAGGTTACAAGGGAACCAAATGGTTAAGAAGTTTTTTGATAGTTATGACAAACCTAGATCCATACTAGGCATGTACAGAAAGACACGGGGTGGGAGTGTAAAGAGAAGAAAGAGGTGGCGGATATGCCAGAAGTTGTAGTCAGGAGAGAAGTCAACTTCGTCTCTCCTGGGTCATAGTTGGGTTCATCAACAAGTGTTCTTTATCTTGCAGCTCTTATCATATTCTGTCTTAATCTTTCACTCTTAACATACTCCTATGAATTCTTCTCTTCTTGTACATGCCTAGTATGGGTCTAGGTGTGTAACAATTAACCTAAATTGAACAATCACATTGTGTTATTGACGCCGGGCTATGTATTGGACATAGTTTGGGTCATCAGGTCACAGTCACTTTACCATTTACATCTAATTCATATGGAAGGCAATCAGCTGTTGGGTTCACCTTGCCAGCGTACTTTTCCACCTTCGTCACTAGATTATGTAAACTCCTCCATGGATGTATTTACAACCAAGTGTTTAATTTATGTTATCTAGCATGTTACACATATAAGTTTACTGCGCTTGTTTCCTGACTGGCTGGGGAATGGATCCAACCCCTAAGTCATTTTTCTATAGACAATCAAGCGTGGAGGGGTGTTATCTATTCATTTAGGTTAGATGACTGTTGGGAATTTGAATTTGAATGTAGATTTTTTTAATTTTATCACATCATTAACCTCATTTTTAAATTTAAAATAAAAGTAACATATAAAGTCACCTCCAATTTTCAGTTCGCTATATGAATTTTTTCATCCTTTTAAACATACATTTGATTCAATGTTCATCGCACAAACACGTTGTATCGATACTTAGCTTTAGGTTGAACTGGTTCATCAACTGATAATCCACTTGAATTGTATCTTTTTCTTCCGTCTGTAATAGGGGAGAGTGGTCGAATATCGACCACTTAAGCAAAATTGTTCATAACTGTATATGTAATATATGTATAAAGACGCTTTGTATATGAAATTACCTCAAAAACTATAAGTAACGTTATGGCAAAAAAAGATAATGGAATAAATAATGTTTTTTCTTTTCTAATGTACAAAACTCATACCGGTACTTTTCTGGATAATATCGACCAGTCGGATAAAATCAACCATAAAGTCGGGTAATGTCAACCATATCGGGTAATATCAACCAAATTTTTTAAATTTAGTTTATTCAAAAAGTAAGGTTACAACAAACTTTTTAACATTTACTACAAACATAATCTTTAGCATTTTCAATGATTGTGCAATCTGCATGCGTCCACACGGCACATGAACGGCATCTCCACCATACTTCATTTGATTTTCCAAACTCTTGACAAACAGAACATATGTCGGCATTTGTAGAATTATCTTTCTTTTCGGGAACTATACGTCGTGAAGCTTTTTTCAGCTTCTCCTGTTTAATATCTTTTTGTTTTTTTCGCGATTTGGTTCTAGTTGTTACTGTTGGCAAGGGTAGAAATTCTGCAAAGCTTCTATTTTCCACGGGTAGCTGAAGTGTCGGATCATCATCGTCGGTCAATTCATCGTCTACAATTTCTTCAAGCTCTAATTCTGAAGATTCACTACCAAAGGAAGGTGTACGGTGACGTTTTGTCTTAGATGGTCCAGGGATAGGCGACGGAGCTTTTAATGGAGATGGTTGTTGAACTGTGGAGGTAGGTGATATAGGAAGTGCTCTTTTCATGGAAGGTGGATCGTGTTGTTTTATCTTAGATGGTCCAGGTACAGGATGCAGTGTTTTTTCTAATCGTGTTATTGCATTTGTTTCAGCAATTATCGGTTCTTGATTCTGCTCAGCATTTGGCGCTGGATCGACTGGTAAGGTACTGAACTCTTCATCACTGAATACAGATCGGTTAAATGGATAAATGCCAGTAGTTTCGAAAGCCTTGACCCCTTTTTCTACAGCTGCCACTTTATTAAAAGCAGTTTTAAATAACTCCGCAATATCCGTTTGCAGAATCTTCTCGTGTTTTCTTGCTTTGATATATCTATCGCATTCTTGATTGTATGCACTCTCTAATGGTCCGAAAAAACCAACATCGAGCGGTTGCAACCGGTGTGGGGCGGAACTGAAACAACTTTAATGCCATTATCTCTGCAATAATGATATGACCTTAAAGTTGAATGAGTGGAGTGGTTATCCATTAATAACAGGACCGGATCATCTTTACTAGCTTTTGTAAATTTTGCAAAATGTTGAATCCAGTCTTCAAAAATCTCCTCAGTAATCCATCCAGACTTAGAGCACCTATATACAGCACCAGTTGGCCCGTTTCTTTCTAGAGCTTCTTTCATTCTCTTTCGTTTGAAAATAAACATCGGTGGAACAAACGAACCTGCAGCACTCATCGCTACAACAACAGTTACAAGTTGGCCCCTCTCACCACTTGTGACAGCTCCTACCTGTTTTTGACCTTTCTGGGCAATAATGCGGCTTGGCACGTGAACGTTACTGATCCCTGTTTCGTCTACATTGAAGATGCGATGAGCTTCAAAAGTGTGTTCAGAGTAGAGCTTATCTAAATTATCATAAAATATCGTAACTTCATTTTTATTGAATGCCAACACACGGCTCAGACTTGTGGCTTCCGGTTTACGGCAGCTCAATGTCGGGTTGCGCCGCATAAATGCATAGAACCAATCTTTTCCACACATTGCTTTCTCTTTATTAAAAGTGTTTTTTATTTTATTGGTTTGTGCAAATTCAAATGCAAGTTTTCTTATGGACGAAGATGTTAGTCCATAAAAAAGGCGAGAGAGGTTTATAACATGTTTTGCGAGATCTTCTTCTTGCTGAACAGTAAAAACAGATTTTCTGCCCATTTTGTACTTTTTTGTAGCGAAGCGACCTTTTAAACGGTCTTGTAATGTTCCATATGGAATATTGAACATTTGTGCAGTTTTTCGTATGGAAGCAACTTTGTCATGTATTGTCTTAAGCGCACGTTCCATATCCTTTTCAGACCACGAAGCGCGAGAAGTTTTGCGTGTATACTTTTGACGAGGCATCTGTAAAAGAATAAACGCCATTGGTACAATATCGATCACAGTAGGAAAATATCGATCACCCCGGTTGACATTAGCCGACTGCACGTGGTAGACAAAAAAGATGAATTACAAAAAAAATCTGTGAAAATGTAACGATAATTCATCACACATAATAAGAACATACATATCTAATTACCTTACTGCACAAAAATCAAAGCTACAATCAAATTAAATCATTACTTACTTCCGTATCGGTGTCACAAATATTATAAGGAATAAGGCAAAATTTAACATCAAGCATTCACTACGGTCAAACATCGACTAAGTGCGTAGGTGACTGTATACATAGTAAATACCATCCCAGCGCATGCGGTCTCGCTCTATTAAGAAGTTGAAAAGCTTCAAGAATTGGGTAGGGGTGTGTGATCGATATTGGACAGCGGTTGATATTCGACCACTCTTCCCTAAGATCTTCTCACTTTCAAATTCAAAATATTGTATTTCTTGGCGAGAGCGAAGCGGCTGGTTGTGTTTATCCAATATATAATCATAAGAGAGACCTACGGAATTTGTAGTTCGGCCAGTTCTCATCGATTTAAGAAAAATATTTCCATTTGAAGAAGTTTCTGACAACTGTCACTTTTCAAAATTAGATACGCTTTCAGGCGCGATGTATTTTTCTCACCTTGATTTCTTACAAGGGTATTACCAAATCGAACTAGACCCTTCTAGTAGACCATTTACAGCTTTTAGTACCGACAAAAGTCAATTTCAAAATAACTGATTATAATCGTCAGAATGACCACATTTTGTCAGTATCGGTACACCGTACCGTTATCATATTTTGATCAGTTTTCACAACTTGCTTGTAATCATTCTATGTTTTCTAGATCATTTTATAATTGTATTTCTTTTTATCCTATGTCTGCTAACGTTGTTGCTTCTTCTCTTGATAGCAAATTCTGTAATATTTGTGAAAAATCCTTCAAAACAACAAAAGGTCTCAAAATTCATAACGGTAAAGTTCATAAAATTTCGAATACAAAATCCAGTTTGAATGAATCAGCTTTCAAACAACCTGTCAATCTCGTTTCTTTGCCTCATTCTACTGAAGATGCGTCATCTAATACAACATTTCAAGAATAATTATCCTTTTTGAAACGATCCTGTCACATCATGAAAAGGATTCCTAAGTCTGCTAGGAATTGCTCTGCCTCTGCTCTCTGTGAATCTATAGATGAGTGTTTACATACCAACTCTTCAACAAACTGGGAAAACTTATTAACTTTTCCTTATATGTTATTCACCATCCCACGTACCAAGAAGTCCCTTAGATCTTCTCTCAAATCTCTTATAAAGAAAAACATCAAACTTCTCAATTCCAAGACCAATTTCATTCCATATCAAATCGATAAAAGGAAATATAACCAAAACTATTCTAAGCTTGTTTTGAGTAAAATAGCTGATGGTGACATAAGGTCAGCTATCAGAATCTTGAGCTCCAATGATACATTGACTAAATACATGATACCATACTTTCAGTTCTCCGATCAAAACACCCTCGATCAATTTCCTTCTCGAATTCTCTGGATTCGCAACCACCAAACGATTTTTCAGGATTAACGGTGTTCCAGTTTTCAGAACATGAAGTTTTGGAGACAACAAAATCTTTTCTTTCTGGTTCTGCTGGTGGTTTAGATTCTTTTCGCCCTAGCCACATGCAAGACCTCATCAGCCATAGTTCTGGAAATTCAGGACAGAAACTTCTTTCTTCTGTTACAAAATTATGTAACTTTATTTTAACAGGTAGGGTTTGTCCGTAAATGTGTCCTATACTTTTTGGTGCTTCACTGTGTGCTCTTCAGAAAAAAGATGGGGGAGTAAGACCGATTGCTGTTGGTACCTTTTATCGTCATTTGGTAGCTAAACTTTGTTGTATGAGGATCAAAGATGAACTAGGATCGATGTTACGCCCTCTACAGTTTGGTTTCGGTACTGCAGGTGGATGTGAAGCTGTTGCTCATGCTGCTCGTAGATATATTAATTTCCATCCAAATCCTGATTCAAAAATTTTCCTCAAAATAGATTTCAAAAATGCCTTCAACACCATTGATAGGAACATTATGCTTCGTAAAGTTAAAGATTCGTTTACAGGATTGTTTCCATTCTTGAGTCAGTGTTATAAATCAGCTTCCTATTTGAGTTTTGGAGAACATCTGATTCTGTCAGAAAGAGGGGTTCAACAAGGTGATCCCTTAGGTCCTGCTCTTTTTTGTCTGACCATCGACGAACTCACTAGAAATTTATCTCCTGAATTTAATTGTTGGTATTTGGACGATGGCTCAATCGCTGGCGATGAAAACATTGTTTCAAAGGATTTAGAAAAAATTATTAATTATTCAAAAAATCTTGGACTTGAGCTAAATTTTGATAAATGCGAGCTGATTTCTCTTTTAAATTCGAATAATATTTTGAAAATGACTCCTGATATAAGAATTTTGGATAAGTCTAAATGGAATCTCCTAGGTACGCCTCTTTCTAAAGATTCAATTTCAAATTATCTTCGTGAAAAACGTGAATCACTCCAATTGTTGACCACTAGATTAAACAAACTTCTCAAACACGTCGCATTTTTCCTTTTGAAAAATTGTTTGGCCATTCTAAAACTCATGTACGCCCTCAGATGTTCCCCCACTTAGTCAATTAGAGCTCGACGAATTTGATAATTTACTCCGTAACACGACTGAATATGTTACAAACAATTATTTTAATAATGATTCATGGCTCGAAGCAACGCTTCCTGTAAACCTTGGCGGACTAGGGCTACGTTCGGCTTCTTCCTTAGCTTTATCAGCTTTTCTTTCATCAGTCAATAGTGTTTCTGTTCTTATTGATGCTATCTTTCCTCCTATATTCATCAATATCAAAGATGATTCTTATGCTGAAGGTGAATTACTTTGGCAAGCCGCAACTAATATTGATCCTCCCACAGATAAAAAGAATATACAGAAAATATGGGACCGACCTCTTCTGAATATTATAACTGATAAACTTCTGAAATCTACAAGTGTATATGATAAGGCTCGTCTGAAAACAGTAATGATCAAGGAGTCAGGTGCTTGGCTAAATGCTTTACCTGTTGCATCTCTTGGAACGCTATTAGACGATGAATCTTTCAGAATAGCAGTAGGGCTTAGGATGGGTTCATCAATATGTGTGCCTCATACTTGTATTTGTGGTAGTGTTGTTGATGAGAAAGGTGTACATGGTTTGAGTTGCAAGAGAAGTGCAGGGTATACATCTCGACATTACCAGGTGAATGACATATTGAAATAGGCTTTGGTGTCAGTGGATGTTCCTGCAACCTTTAGGTACCAGTTGAGATGATGGTAAACGACCCAATGGTATGTCTCTCATACCCTGGAAATACGGTGAACCTGTAGTATGGGACTTCACTTGCGTTGACACTGTAGTGGCTCCCCATCTAAACAAAAGTTCTATGTCAGCTGGAAGTGCAGCTGTGTTTGACGAAAAATTGAAACATAAAAAATTCAAAAATCTTGGTAACAACTATTTGTTCCATCCAGTAGCAGTTGAAACTTTTGGTGTTTATGGCCCGGAATCTCTGTTATTTGTTCATGAACTCGGAAGGAGATTAGGCCAAGCAACGAAGGATAACCGTTCTACGTCTTTTTTGATAGAGGGAATTAGTATTGCTATTCAACGTGGTAATGCTGCTTCGGTTCTTGGAACTATTCCTCCATCACATAATTTGCATGAGATCATGCATTGCCCTCATTTCAGTACCGAACCAAAATCCCTTCGAGACAAGCCGACAGCTAGTCATCAGTCTCCTACCAAATTTAATTTGCAAGTGATTGATTCACCTTCTTCTTTTTCAATACGGCCAATGGAAGATAGTGACGTGGTAACTGAAGAAGCAAGAAGCAGCCATTCCCTCTCTGGAAATTATTCGAGAGTTAACAACTTCTCTTCGTACATTTCAATTTCGACCAAAGATTTTCAGAGAGGGTATGACACTCAAGCAGAACAAAAGAATGACAAGGAATGTATTAGCAAAGTGATTCAGACCAACGATCTATCGACATCTCCCAAACTTACCAAAACCGCAATTTCTCCATCTAATTCAATAGCAAATAACATCGAGTCAAATTCCTTATCACGTAGATCAATTGAGAGAGACAGTAATAGAATCCGAGATTATTCGGATATTGATAGTGGTTGCGAAAGAGCTGTTAACAATTACTCCACGATTAGGTCCTTGAAGGGTGTTTCCCAAAAATCTCTGGGTCTTAATGGCCTCAAAAATATCGATAACACATGTTTCATGAATAGCGTTATCCAATGCCTATCGGATACAAGGTGGCTATTAGAATATTTAAGTAAAGATACATACATGAGAGATAATAACACATGCATATCCAGCATGAAGGGAGCTCTAATTAAAGCATTTGCTGAAGTTATCAAATAGCTTTGGTCTGAAGACGGTTCGGACAGGGTGGTTAATACCGTATCATTAAAAAGTCAGATTCAGCGATTCGCTCCAAGGTTCATGGGATATGCTCAACAAGATGCGCAGGAGTTCCTTCGTTACCTATTAGAAGGACTTCACGGAGATATCAACAGGGTACATGAAAAACCTAAACCCATATTAACAGAAATTGATGAAAATCTCAGTGACAATGAAAAAGCACAATAATCTTGGTTAAGACATCTGCAAATGGACAACTCCAAGATCGTAGATAACTTCGTTGGTCAATTAAAATCCACACTCAAGTGTACATATTGTGGTCACTGTTCTGTTACCTTTGATCCCTTTTGGGATTTATCCCTTCACATACCCCAAAGAACAGGTCAATTACGTCTCTCATAATGTTTGGATTCGTTTACAAGAGCAGAATCGCTCGACTGTGATGAGAAACCGACATGTTCGAAATGTAAGGAACGAAGACTATGCACTAAATCATTTTCCATTCATAAATTTCCGAAAATCCTGGTTATTCACCTGAAGCGCTTTTCGCCGACAGAAAGATTTAGGCGAAAACTTAATGTTACAATAGATTTTCCAATAGAAGGGCTTGATATCATCCATTACGGAGCTGATAATGTGGCACCCTGTAGGTACAACCTCTACGCTATATCAAATCACAGCGGAATCACTTACAGTGGTCACTACACGGCATACTGCCGACATCCCTACACTGGACAGTGGCACGAATATAATGATTCAAGGGTGTCATCAATATCATCGAAATCTTTAGTCAGTGGGGAAGCATACGTTCTCTCCTATGAACAAGAAGGCATGAAGTCCTACGTTTTAAGTCAGTAACTTTTTTTAAATTTAAATTAGCATTTTTATGTATATTATGTTTTGTATTGTCGTTTTAAATTGTTCAATTTATGTATAAAATGTCAAATTAAATCTTTAACACTTTGTAATGTTATACACTTGTTGTTTTACGACACCTGGCTTATTAGCCACCGTATATAAACGTCAAACTTGTCATCGGATACCATTTAGTTTATACTTCCGAATGGGACTTTTCATGATGTAAAATGTACTTGTACACTCTCTTAAAGAGGTATTTTAATGTTTTTAATCATTTTATTGTAACAATGACTTAACATCATACATTGATTCATTTTTATTCACTGGATGTATTTTGACACCTGTTATAGGATCTTTTTTATGACGTAAGTTCAACTTTGATAAATTGTTTTTTCAAATTTTACAAACATTATAATTTTATAGGACAGCTCTGAGAATGGCCTAATGGCCAAAAGCGCTTAGTTGCATTTTAATAATAAATACACACTAAGTACACGTCGTTTCATTCACTCAATTTATATCTAGTGTGTAATGAAATTGACTGTCTCGACCCTTACTTTGTGGAATATGCTCATATTAGTGTTTTTAAATGAAACTCAAGGTCTCTAGTTAATTCCACAATATAATACAAGTTATTGAAAATTCTAAAAAATTGACAATTGTTTCGATAAATCAATATCATCGTCAGAATGACAGAAGTTTATACTTCTGACAATGATATTGATTTATCGAAACAATTGTCAATTTTTTAGAATTTTCAATAACTTGTATTATATTGTGGAATTAACTAGAGACCTTGAGTTTCATTTAAAAACACTAATCTAGTGTGTACACCATACCCACAGACAGTTCTATTCTTTAAGTGCCGTCGAAACACTTTCGATCGGATTTAAGTCCGGGTGATAAGGGGGTAGCCTTAAAACTTGCAATCCATGTCGAATAAACAATTCATCAATTTTATAAGTTTTATATTGCGGTTTGTACATTTTTGCAACGTTATAAAGATCTGGTTTTACCATTTGTGCACTGTAACATATGTTTCTTTCAGAAAGCCAGTTTTCTATTTGTTGTTCAGTCGAAGCAGTCAAAGGTAATTTTTTATTCAGAACATTGTGATATGGGGCGTTATCAATTACCACAACAGCAGTTTTTGGTAGTTTTGGAATAAGTTCTACTTATACCCACTTCTCATAATTCTCGTACGCCATTTCATTATGATAATCTCCTGTTTTTGACTGGGAATTCCACATAATACCAGCATTAGGTATAAAACCATTTTCTTTTCCTGCACGCACAATGATGATCCTATTACCTTTTGAAACGGGTTTTTTTTAATCCTTCGTTACTCTTGTCGCTCCATCCTTTAAGGTGAGTGTTACATGAATGAGTGTATATTTCATCCATTTAAATTAGAAGTTTGTTCTGTTCTCTGCACTTTTTCATGTTTCTTGAATATAGTAGGCGTAAATGTCTGATTTCGTGACGTTTCATTAAAAAACTTCTGTTGTTTTTCATGTTGGTCCAACGAAAACCCAAAGATTGTATTTGTTTAGGCAGAGATTCGCGACTTCTAGCGAAACCATAACTATCTGCAAAGGTTTGGTGTAAATTCCGTAACGTGGGTTCTTTGTTCTCGGATATGTGATAATTTATTATGCACTTTCTAAGCACAGTTTTGTCGAATTGATCCATACGGATACTGGACGTTCTTTGTTTTTTAGTGGGCACATCAGTGTCAGCATAACATCCAGCCAGAGCTCCTTTTTTAATACTGAAATGCGTTCTTTGGCTAACTTTCGTAGCAGCAGCAACTCGTTCAATGACCTGACAATAAAATAAATCGATATAAATGTTGTATCAAAAGTTTTACTCATGTGTATTTTTATACAAATAAAATGAGGAAGTAGTTAAATTTGTTTTCAGTGACCGTTTTTTGAAATAAAAAATTTTGTTGTGGTTTTCGGCCATTTAAAAGGAGTATCAAATTCAAAAATACTATATTACGTTTCAGTGCATTAGTTGTTTTGAACGATCTTTACATTTTAGTTCAAACATATTCTAATATGACCAAATCGCAATTGTAACTGAAATCGGAAGATGATACAAAACAAATAATAAACCGAAACGTAGTAGATATAGGTATGAAATGAGTATAATAATTATAACTATAAGCTAAAAAACCTATTACATTTAAATAGGTATACATAAAATTAACATGTGCCTTTTTTATACTCCTGTGGACAGAAACCGAATAGTTATTTATGCAACGTCTGCATAAAGTGGTGCTTTTTTTCACGAATGGAAAAATGGACGCATGAGCCGCAGCAGGCATGCAAAAACCAAAAAATTTCTTATTTAGGTTGCCCTAAATGGACTAAAAATGGCGTCGATTGGTTTGTAATGATGACATTACGGTGCTCAAAGTTGACACATGAGTGCATAAAATACTTTGTCTCACCCTAATGTCACTTGTTCAAATCGTTTAATGAATAAATATTTTATGTACGAAAATCGATTCAAAAAATTTACTATCGAGTGTAAATTTTTTAAATAATGATTCTGGTTTAAAAATTTTATTGCAATAATTGAAACTTACCTTTGTTAATGAGATTGTCGACTTGCCATTGTTTGCCTCTGCGGACATGAAATTTAAAACGTTTATAATTATTTCTCGACACTGCTCACTCAACTTTTTATGAACAACTTTACTTTCTGGAGTTGCCATAACAAGTTAGTATTGCACAAACCCGGTAATCACATTTTTCTCTGAACTGTACTGTCGAAACGAAACTTATGAATTCTGCCAGCGAAGTGAGCTCTTGCAATCCGCATTCGTCCTTGCTACGGCGCCAAACTTCCGACTGCCAAAATTAATTTGTCAACCTGTATATTATTTGCTTAGCGGTTTGTCAATTGGTGAAATAATCTTAACTAGCCTCACCTTATCTAACTGGTTCATTTAATTAAGTATTGAGTGCAGCTCTCACCAAATTACAGATAAAAAATATATGTTAACTGTTGATTGATCTGTTTTACGTAATATTTGTACATGATTAGCTGATCCATTGGACGAAAAAAGTTTAGATAATTATTTGACATTTCTAAAAACCATTAGCAACATAGTTTTGTTTCGCTGGTTCTGTACGTCTAATACAAATTGTTTTTGTAGTCTTGATGAGGGTTTATGAATATGAATAATATTTTCACGCCCCAAGTTGTGATGGCTATAGAAGATGACCGCGATACTTCCTTAAACTTTGGTGTGTAAGTTTCTCGAGTGGATTACAGCAGCAAGATATGATTCTAGTACCTTAATAAAACGAATGGTCACGCCAGTTTCTCTTCGAAATAATCATCTGCAATTACTGGGAAATGTAAACAAATCTTACTGGACCATTGGGAGGAGACTAAAAGCTGATGAATTATCCTATTGGGCTAGAGTTACTGCATTGCTATTTCCTATGAACACCGGTTGCACTTGATAACGGATTGTAGTGGCGAATTATTCTCCGATTATGCGTAGTTTTGTCTTACGGACTCATATAGACATATAGAAGTGTGGCGAGGAAAGATATTCTCAAGCATGTATTACCTACTAAGCGACTTTCATTGGATGGAGGATCAGTTATAGCATGGGGAGGCACATATTTTGATGCTTGCACCTAGTCCTATTCCAGAATGCGAGACTGCGCTATGATATCTGATAAAGCTTCTCTATATCCAAGTTATACCGTTCACGGTTATTCTCTGAGGCATGAAATTGTACGATCCCACACTGCTTCTATAATTATTGAGCATCTTAACGTGTTAAAATCACGCGATTTGTTTGGCCTGTTCGGAGTTCGTAAATTCGTCTGTACATGTGTGCGATGAAATTGGAAAACATGTTCCGGTCTTCAGGAATTTTAGAGAGATTCACGACATATTTCATGAATGGGACAATTTGTTTCAAGGCGATCCGCGTCGTTTGAAATCCCTAAAATTTCAAGTCTTCCATTCCAATTTTCATTTCTGTAAATAAATTTCGAACAGCTCAAATTTTTCTTAGTGAACAATTTCACAACCGAAAAAAAATTGAACAAAAATGATTTGAAATTACCGGATGATCCTAATTTTGTTACTAGCAGAGAAGACCTTGAAGTTCAAAACTGTGAGAAACCTACGATATATTCGGTTTCATTCATTAGAAATTACTTCCAAATTATATATGAAACTTCAAATAATTTTACGCTTTGAATATTTCGAATAACATGCTTAAAGCCATGTTGGCAGTGGTATAAACTCCATTATATTATTGTAATACATAATCATATTGTGCTTGCCCAACTCCAGTTCTTGGGTAAAAACAATGATAAATGACAGCAGTCGTGCAAGTAGTTAATGAGGTGGCCACAGCCACGTAATAAAATGATGTTGACAAACATTTCCAGCGTTAGTTTGAACAAGGTAATTAAAAGCGAAAGTGGTCGCATAACGTGAATATGTGAACAAAAGTTATTAATCAAAACCAGAAGTGGCAAGAGTTTAATACTAAGTTCAATAGACAAAATAGTTATTTATACTACAAGGGTTGTACGTAACATTTACAAGCGAGGGCTAGAAATAAAGTTCGAGACCCTTAAATGTACTTACATCCCATGAAGTATATAATATTTTTTCTGCTTTACGCATAATTTATTCTTGGATTTTCATTAATTTAATTCTATACTATTCGCATTGATCTATGAAGACAGCTTTCCATGGCGTCATATTTTTTTCCACTACTTATTAAAATAATAAAATCTGTATCATAATCAACTTTAATATTTTGAGGTGTGTTATATACATTTATGTCCGCTGACAGTTTTCACCACCATATAGAACAATCCCTACATTCATATGACCCAGATTCAAAAACTGGAGGTGGTGGAAAAGTTAACGACTTCCATGATTTCCAAGGCGATATTCAGCAATTAAGGATGACAAATGTAATTTTTTTGACAATTGAGCTAACGGACTTTATACACTGGAAAGATAAGAGTTCCTTGCAGAAAATGAAAAAAACATTCAGCAAGACCATATTTAAGTGACATTGCAAAATTCAAATTCGAAAGGGTTAGTTTTAATATGTGGTATTCATACAAGTATGATTCCCAGACACACAGCTAAATTTTTTAACTGCGAAATATGTTGAAAAGATGGATGAACCTTAGTCATGAATCAGCATTAAAGAAATGTGACTTTATAAAAAAAGTATGTCATTTAGTGTCCAAAAATCAAAGACGTTTCTGGAAGGAACTACCGACTGCTGATGAAGTTGTGAATTTGTCCACAGATCCCATTATGCAAATAAATATTACAGTTATGTTAATACAACATCACATTGTGAGAATTTTCTTCCTTTTTTTCCTCTAGTTTTCATCACATGCACATCTATACAACCGCTTATGCCCAGCTTGTGGCTGTTAACTTTTGTGATGTTTCAACTCAACTTATTAGCGATGTTAAAGCGTTGCCTTTTCACATTACTGTGATGTTACTAGAACTTCTTCAAAAGGAAGTCTTTACAACGAACTAAAAACAACATTTCTGTTACATTCTGAAATGCCTTTTAACATCTTGTCGATGTTAATGTAATGTCTGAAAAATAACATCTTATCAATGATATAAATGCCACATTTCAAAAACAATACGCATTCTCGTGATGTTGTATGGACATTACAAAAACCTCCAAATAATATACCTCTAACATTCTAGATGATATCCTATAGATATTTCTGTGCTCAATCAGCAAATACAGGGTGAACAACTAAGAACGCCGGCTATCGGCCATGTTTCAAAAAATAGTCATGCTACAACTTTAAAAAAATACCTTCAGAAAAATGACCCTGAAAAATCGGTGGAAAATATTTTTGAGTTCCTAAAATATCAGCTATGGTGTGGAATGAACACTTAAAAACATAATACTGTGATTATCTCCAAAAAAGACATACTAAAGGTATACTAGAAATACAATTTTTGATATATTGTTGAGATTATGAAAAAATGTAGTTAGGGACTTTTTGTTCTTATTTTTCAAGTAAGGGATGGAGGAAGGTTCAACCCAAAAAACAAATGTCGTTACATTTTTTTTTAATCGATACCCATGTTTTTGGCATCATTTAAAAGAGTTTTTGCTCTTTAATAAGATATGCTTAACAAAAATAACAAAATTGCACAATTTTTGGCAACGCTATGTGAAAATGTCGACAATTTTCCCATTTTCCTCGGAAATTTCAAATGTAATGAGGCATTTTTTGAATTCTGATGAAAAGGGGTTAAAAAATATGAATCTATTCCAAGATATAAGATTTACAATATCAGATATAAAAATTTAAAAAATGCTCCAATTTACATTTGAAACTTCCGAGTGGATACAAAATTATATAATTTTGTTATCAATCTTATTTAACAGAAAAACTCTTTTAAATACAGCTAAAATCATTAAAATCGGTTACAAAACGAAAAAGTTATATATTTGTTCATAAGTTTGAAACTTCCCCACGCATCATTTGAAGAATAATGGAAAAAAATCTCCTTAATTAAATTTATTCATAATCTCATCAAGATTTCAAAAATTGTATTTTTAGGACACCTTTAGTATGTTTTTCTGGAGTATTATGTTTTCGAGTCTTCATTCCACCCCCAGCGGATATTTTAGAGACTGCAAAATATTTTCCAGCAATTTTTCAGGATCACTTACCTAAAGGTAATTTTTTTGAAAGTTGTACCATGATTCTTTTCTGAGATGTGGCTTACAGTCGTTCTTAGTTGTTTATCCTGTACATTAAAAATAAAATAGCAAAAAAAGCAATAAAGGATTTGAAACGTTTATTCACTATTAATGAACAGTACAGTAAATTTGAAAAATACAGGTACAAAATTATGAAAAAATATACGGTTTTAAAAATTAAAACTAACTTTTCCGCATTTGTGGATCTGAACAATATTCTATCATAAAATTGTTACTTGTATTCACTTCGGGGGATGTATTGTGCTAACGAACCAAAATTTCTCCAAAAATAACCAAAAACTTAGTATATCTGGGTTTATAGGACCCGCTGTACTCGCTCTAGTCAACTGGAAATCAACAGGGTCCATCTGTGAAACAACTTGAACAATATTCAATCATAAAATTGATCAATTGTATACTCTCTGGAGGCTGTATCGTGCTAACAAACTGAAACTTCTCCAAAAATTACAAAAATTTGGTACTTGAAGTACCATAGCACCCGTTGTACTGGCTTAAGTGAACTGAATATTAATAGGGTGCATCATTGATACGCTATGAATAATATGCCATCATGAAATTGGTCACTTGTATATACTCCGGAGGCAGTATCGTGCTAACAAACTGAAACTTCTCCAAAAATGACGAAAATATTGTACTCAAAGTTCTGTAGCACCTGTTGTATTGGCTCTGGTGAGATGAAAATAAATAGTGTTCATCAGTGAGATATCCTGAATAATATTCAATCATAAAATTGGTGACTTGTTGAACTCCGGAGGCTACATCGTGCTAACAAACTGATATATCTCAAAAAATTACAAAATGTCGTATTTTAAGTACCATAGCACCCGTTGTACTGGCTGTGGTGAGCTGAAAATCAATAGAGTTCATCTCTGACACGTCCTTAACAATATTTCATCATAAAATTGGTGACTTATTGCATTCCGGAGGCTGTATGTATCGTGCCAACAAGACATGTAAGGAAAAGTGGCCGACGACAACAACGACGACGACGACGACGACGACGACATACACACAGGATTTTTTTTTCTAAAAACCGTTTTTTCGTATTGTTGTTGATGGAAAATGTAAAAATAACTCAAAAAAAATTTACAAATTCCAACTTTCTTTGGGGTAAACCAATACTTTTCTCGCATATTAGATAGGTTGGGCGGAAAAGTAAAAATATCTTGTCCAGGAATCCAACCTAAAAAAAATAAAATTGTGTAAGCATATTACATAACAAGTCTGGAAAGTGGAAACTATTGAACGCATTCAGTGAAAGCAAGAAATAAAAAAGTGTATAATAATCTGTAATTACCACAACGTAACATACTTTGAAACTGAATTAATAAAGTTTAACGGATACACATACATTACAGCTAGTTTACAGAAAATTTATTAGAATAGTTTTTTAATTATATTAAAACTAAAAATTTTACAACATAAAGATTGAGTGAAACATTACGTTACGTCAACAGAAATCCAATCTGATTAAAGAAAATTCTATCGTTTACTTACGGTTACTTTTTCTCACGCAAGAGTGGCTGTTTCGAGTGCCTCAACCATTCCAGAACGTACACTTCAAAATCCTTATCTGTGACACATTTGAAGGTGTTCTGAGCAGAAGCTAATGAAACAATTACTTAAGATCAAATTGTGCCCATGGAGACCTTTGATCGATCATCATAAGCTACAACAAACTTGATTTTCAGCCAATTGACTGGGACCCATTTTCCATAAGATACATGCGGGGTTCTTCAAAGGAATAATAACATATTTTATTCGAGAAGTGACTTTCATGATTTACCTAATATTACATGCCTCACTCTATTTGGTAGGTAAATTCAGGTGTGCTATGGAAATTCATACTTCTTTTCTGTATAAAATAATATACTATTCTCATCTTGTTTTTCATCCTGGAACAAATTGTATATTAACATCGTGGAATTGTAACTTAATGACAACTAAGCATCATCAATACACTGTATACAAAAAAAACTACTTATGAAGAAGAGATATAAACACATTATCAAGTTGAATGAGTTTATAATTAATTGTATTCAATTGAGTATCCAATAGCAGTGTTTCTACAAAAATGAATAATTGAATGATGTTTGTTGACTGGAGCATTCAGTATCATGAGTTACATATTCTTCAACTAGATTAATATAGGTACCATTGTAAGGGGCATCTACAGCTCATTTATTGTATTCAGTGAATTTTCAAATTGAAATGAGGTTTTTAACAGAAATTTCTGTTTTTAAAGTTTTAAACAGTCTCTTATTGTTCACAATAATTGTTAGTACTAATGTTAAAATTTTCTAAACCTGCAAAACTATATTGATGGCTAAGACTACTACTACAAAAACTAGAACGACAGATACTTGATTCAATATTTCCTGTACTGTTTAATACAATGTTTGTATCAGACTATCTTTCATTACATAATTACCAACTATTTGATTTTTATTTTATTTGTTTAAGTAGCTTCTGAAACATCTTGAACATTGAAAATATTTTCTTCCAGATTCAAATATCTGCCAACATGTGAGCATTTTTTATTATTAATAATGATATCTACCCTATTGCAATATTAGGTTTTTTGTAGGGTATAATGCATATCTAGGATTTGAAATATTGTGACTCGTTTTTAAAATATACTTACTAACTAAAATATTTAAAAAATTGAAAAAACCCTTATTCTGTAAACGATATTATATAATGTTAGTGTACAATTCCGCTACCTGGAATTTCAATGTATAATAGCCGATTAAAGTATTGAAGGAGTATTAAGTTTCAATAATTATGATTTTGGAATAGGTACTTACCGATAACAATTGCTGTTCGTCCATTATAACAAGAATTATAACTGAGTATAGAAACTGTAGCTAAGTAGGAACTAACGAAAACGGAGACCGCTTTATTCAAGTACTACCTGCAAAATATGTGCTTCCTGCAAATAAATATCTTTAGCAACTAATTCAACGATTTCTTTTAAAACAGAAAGTAACATAAGTTCGAAATTGTTGAATGTAGAAGCAAAAATACCACCATTGAAGAAGTCAGGTATATATTAACTCAAATGTCCAGAATGTAATGCTGTCTATTTGGGTCAGGCCCTTAGAAATTTTGGAATCCGATACAGTCAACACTTACGAGCTAACAGATTAAAACAACCAGATAAATCCTACTACGCCAGACATCTACTTGACACCAATCATTCTTTGACACCTAACACAGAACTAGAAGTACTACATATTTGTGATAAGAAACAAGAACTGGATTTCCTTGAGGAATTGGAAATTAGAAGACACTTCTATCTAGGGAGTTCTCCACTTTTAAACTGTCTTAAGTGATTATTGTAAAGATCAGAGGCTATAGTTTTCCTGGTTTTCTATATGATTGCACAGTTATACTGATTAATTGGGAAAAATGATATCCAGGATATCCCCATAGGGCTAATAATATCTAAGCTATAATATTTGTGATGTTATATCTTCTTTTTCCTTTTACCATATATTAAGTCAATCACAAGATAGGTCACTTCTTGGACTAGCCAAAAATAATTAAATATCAGGTAGGTATCAAATGAAATGTAACTTCTTAACTTTTTAACATTTTTCAATAAACTGTGGAGTTAACTAGAAACAGTAAGTTCCATTTAAGACACTATTGTGACAAAACTTGAAAAGGAAACCTCCTATATATTGGAAAAATCTAGCACTATATCCATGAAACTAAGACAAATTCTTGCTTCTTTCAGTTATAGCGGAAATTGATACTTATTGCGTTCTTCATAGAATAAAATAACTGCTTTCCGGTAGTTTTCAGAAAGTTTAAAATCATTTACTATTTCCATTCAAAATATTCTTAGTAAATATATCTGATTATTTCTGCCATGGACAATACATCATTTGAATTGTTTGGTCTACATTCAAATCTAGTCATAATGTAGGGAAAATCACGGTGATATGGTGTAAAAAAATATTTAGCCTCATAAAATACAAGAAATTCTTTATTTAAATCAAATCGCAAGATTTTTTTTCCAAAAATTCATCGACCATAGTGTGTCTACAACGCATAACAAAAGTGAAAAAATGGGATTTTTATACGGTGATATGGTGGAAAAAAATATTTAGCCTCATAAAGAACAAGAAATTCTTTATTTAAATCAAATCGCAACATTTTTTTTCAAAAATTAATTGACCATAGTGTGTCTACAACGCATAACAAAAGTGAGAAAATGGGATTTTCATAAAATCCACCATTTCACCCATACACAAGGATAATGCACTTGAGGTGGAATGGTGAATTTCCTTCTCCTGGTTTTTCTCACATATATCACACGTGGATTCATATTTTGAACAGTCTTCGTACAGCCAAAGTTGTGAACTAATATATTTGATACACTCCACGTCATTTTTAGTGCAACTGTACAGTTCACCCCATCTTACACAACAACACTCTCCATCATTCACGTCATCATCATTGTCTTCTAAGTGAATATCCAACGAAGAGTCGGATTGAGTGTCAGAATTAAAATCTTTTCGATTCCGAGCCTCCTTGATTTTCGTCTTCCCCTTCGTAATGTTTTTTCCTTCCGCCTTTTCTGGCAATCGCTCCACTCTTCCCTGACTCGATGGTTTTGTTTAGTCGTTTTTTTCGTAGATTGACGATATTAGAAGGAGGCTTCAAAATTTCAGTTAAAGCTCTGGAATTCTTCCTTGCAGGTTCTAGTTGCTTTAGGATAAGTATTGGCAAAAATGAATCCAAGAGTTCCCAAAGGTTATTTCAGATTGTCCTGTGGCCACTCTTGAAGTTTGATCGCTTGCTTCTGATAAGAGTTACACTAGGAGTTGCCTGCTTTCCAGTAAATCCTCCTCCTGTTCAAATTCCTGATGACTCTCTACTTCTGCTGGTTCCGCGGGATTCGGGACTTCATTCCAGTGTGAACAACATGGTTGAGATGGAATAGGCTCACGTCAATCCTTGTTTTCATATTGGTGTTCCGATGCGGATATCAAAAAGGCATATTCGGGAATTGTATCAAAGATTGAAGGGGATGATTTCTGGACTTTTGAAACCCGATATGGCATTCTCTGTCGCAGTTGCTTGTACTCATGCCTTTGTGAGCAATCCTTCAAACACGAGTTTTTAAATCAGGCTATTTGGAATCATTTTTAAAACGGACCCTGTCTACTGGCTGCAGATAGTGGGTCATGTGGCTTGGTAGACAAAGCAAAACTATGTTATTCTCTTCTGCAAACTCCAACGTATCCACACTACTGCAATGTGAACTATGTCCATGCAAAATGGGCACCACTGTTAACTCAGACTTCCTGGTTGTAAAATGGCTCCTTAGCCTCAGAAGGAAGATAGTGGTCACGTACGCCGACTATTGTCACATGAAAGTAATAGAACCCGGTTGCATACTTGGCCTTTTCATTTTTGCCCTTAAAGATACATGTTGGAGGTAAAAGCAAGCGCTCCCGTTGCAGCAAGCAATTACAGGTATAGTTTCGTCTTTCTCAGCGGATGTTATTGCTGGAACAGTCTTGGACCCATTTGGGGCCAACACATAACCTGCTTCACTATTTACCTGAAGTCCGGACTCATCTACGTTGAATATTTTTCCTGTCATATCAAGAAGGTTGTGCTCAACCAAGATGTTCTGCTGCAATGAAAAGTAGTCTGAAACCTTCCTCCTGTTCAAACCCCTTGATCGTGCTTGTAAAAATCCCTCCGATTTGCGAACCGAATGTTCTGAATCACTATTTAAGAATAAATGTAGCCAATCCATTCCAGCTTTTTTCTGTTCATTGTTAAATTTGTGATGCTGGTTGCTTTTCTCAGCCAGTTCATATGCCCTGTCGGAGAAAACTCGAATTTTTGTAATTTTAGAATATGTTTCACCATCTTCTCCTCCCATTCTAGTATTAAGACAGGCGGTACACCCAAAGCTTTTTCTATTAAGCACCCGTTTGCTTTTCTTTTTGGCGTTGACTGTGGAACGTCAAACTCCTTTAAGCCTGCATTGACGCTCATTCCATTTTGAAATGCTTTTACGGCATCTTTAAGCAGTTCCTCTTTCCAATCAGCACAAATGGATCCTCTTTTCCTTTTATAAAACGTAGGCAATTTTTCCTGGAATAATTGTGATGGGTGGATCTTATACGTAGAACAAGAAATACTAGTACAGTATTCTATTTTTATTATGACGAACACACCAAACTAAACCAAATGAAACCCCATTAAATCAAACAGGAAAAAGTTGAACTAGACTTAAATCATTTCCGCTATAAAAAGTGAAACGTGACGTTACACCGAGATTCTCACTGAGCCATATCCCTACAGCAGAACATTAATAGATCAGAATATAATTAACCACTACATAGAGAACATACTTAAAAGGCATGCGTTTGCAAAAACTTGTTGGGATATGGATGAACGCGCTATGCATAAGAAAAGTCTTGTGACACATGACCCGTGCTGGAATTTACCGTATCTCCCATTTGCTATAGGTGAAATGGTGAATAACGTGGCAAAAAATTCCCGATATTAGAGGCAACGATTTTTAGGTTAGGTCTCATATAAACAGTCTAAGATGACAGAACATAAAGAAAAATATCTCGCGAGCTGTGCTACATGAAGCAAAATCTACAAACGCATGCACCTTATAAATATTATTGAGCATCTAAAACAGTTTTCAATGAATTCTTACGGTTTTTAAAACGAGGCAGATTCTAAAGGGCCCCATTCACGTTGAGATCGGTATCGATACCAGGCTAGGGACACTGCAGACCGTGCCATCTATAGAGCCTGTCGAGTAACTAAAATCTGTAGATAATTGTAAAAAATTAACGAAAACTGTAACGTCGTTAGTAATCAAATTTTATTGATTTTATAACTGCGTATGCGCGATATCATATTGCTCGTCCCCATCCCCACATGTTATATGTTATACTGTTATCATTTCTTAGTTCAAGTGTAGAGGTCATTTTAAGGTTACGGTATTTTGGTGTATTTTTTAATTGCTATAGTGTAATATTTATCTATTGTTTCGTTGCTCTATTGTTATTAATTGAAAAGACAATGTCAAAGTGTATTCTGAGGAAGTAATAAGTGCTGTACTCGGTAAGTTTTATTAAAAAAATTTGAGTATTTTTTCTTTCACAATTAACAACCATTATCTTCATTTTTATAAAACACAGGATTTTTACTAATTTAATCGACAACTTTAGAGATCATGGTTGCTCCTCACATTAGCTAAACTGAAAATTGCTGCATAAATAAAGTAAATATTCCTTTTTACAGTTTTGTTCCTCCAACCCAGGAAGATAAAATTAATATGGCTGAAAACAGTGGTGATAAATCATTAAATTCGTCGACGAAGAAACGATGGAGGATATGATCCCTTCATTTTCAAAAACAGTGTTTCTTTAGATTTGAGAAAGACGAAGAGAGGTTATTAAGACAGTTTGATTTGCCTTCCCATATGAGTGGAAATTAACAAAAATTGATGGTAAGTTTTATTGTATTCAATATAGCATGCTATAATTTTGGACATTTTAAAATGTAAATTGAGTGAACGAAAAGACGAGTACTGAGTATGTTATTTTATTAAAATTACAGGTAAGCGCTTTCATCCATTAGACCATTCTGAAAGCTCTCGTCAAGAAAAAAATATACAGAAGGTGTCAAAAAACATCAAACCCTGTAACTGCTATATACAATGAAATAAAATATTTGATGTTACATAATTATTGAACTAAAATTTGTTGAAATTACTCTATAAAGAGTGTGTACAATTGTCATTTACATAACGAAACGTCTAATTTGAAATTACCAACTAAATGATATGGGTGCACACCCTCTTTATAGGGTAATTTTAAAAAAATTTACTCAAATAATGATGTAACATCAAACATTTCATTTCATTGTGTGTACATTGTACCTGTTGTATGTTTTTCTCTTTTCGACAGATTTGAGAATGACCTAATGGCTGAAAGCGCTTAGCTGGAATTTTAATCAAATGACATACTCAGTACTCGTCTTTTCATTCACTTAATTTATATCTAGTATGTATACCATACTCAGACATTTCCATTTTAAAATGTATCCATTGAAAAAATAATAATCTGGGTTTATTCCCTCTACTAGTTATGGGATGGAAGGTATTGATCCCTTGCCGATTCTCATATATATCTCATGGTGTGACAATTTATGGGAAATGAAAGTGAGTATTAACTTTTGTTGAGACATTACGTCTAAGTATTTGGTCTAGCGGTAACCAAAAATCCAAAATATCCAATAAAAACAAAAAATAAAAAAATAGTTAAAAATCAAGAATTCCTAAAAAAATCGAAAGCTTCAAAAAAGGGAATCAAAAAAACCAAACAAATGTATACATTCAAACATTTTTTGATATTTTTTGGCTTAGTACATAAACATGTGTAAACTTATTATTTCGATAGTAAGCGCATTTTGTTTTCTATTGTTGACATACATTTTCAAACATATTTGTGTGTTTACTTATTTATTGTTGTTATTTTGTGTGTTTACTTGTAGAACCTCAAACAGAAACGATAAAGAACTTCCATGGGACGGTGGGATTTTTGAGAGCCCTTAAGAAACATTTTAACAATCATAGACTGCCAGGAGCTGCAGAGTAACTTAAACTGCCTTATGCAATGGTTTCATAAGAACGGAATGCTTTAAATGTAGAAATATACAAATATGCAATATACTAGGTTTAAGCTTGTGTTATAAACCTATTTAATAGTTCCAGTAAAGAAATAAAGATGTGTTTTGAGTGGAAATGAAATGTTAGATATATTATTTTAAATGTTGTACAGTCACAAGTGCTGTTTAGCACTTTTATATGTAATTACTTGGCACCTTGTATTTACAGAGCTGGGCAGTATTCAACACTTTTCCTATTAAAATATTTCAATCACTTTTGTTCTAACATTCATAGTAATTATACTCAAATGTTTTCTTTCACAGAAAGTTGCCAAAAATAGTAGTTAACAACTTATTGCTAACACTTTTTTTGATTAGGTAAGTAGCAGTTATACTCCTGCAGTTTGTCCAGCTCTGTGTGTTTATACGAGTGTAATAATAAATTAATATAAACTTATCATAAATAATTTTCTATTTTTATATTGATTCAACATCATTTAAAAATCTAATGATACTCCAATCTAGAATGTATGTTACTCAAATTATTTTGTAATTATTGCATTGTTTCTACATTATAGTTTATTTATTGTCATTCTGTTTGTTAAGAAAAGTACTTTGTGAAAGAAATTATTTGTTGTGTATTTTTATACCAAAATGGATAAACTGTTTATATGGTTACTGTTTTATTTTTTCAATTTAATCAACCACTTATGGTCCATCATTTGATATTTCATTTAATTTAACTCAACATCTGATCATTATTGAGATAAATTGAATGAAATGTTAAATGATGGACTATAAATGATTACTTTGAAATAAAATAATTAAAATACAGTAAATTTGAATATACCGCCAAAACCTAAAATTACAGAAATCTTTTCAACATCACTCAATTGTTCACCCGACAGGCTCTTTAGATGGCGCCACAATCAGTGTCTCATCTATCTGTGGGTTATCTGTGACCGAGACGAGTGGCGCGACAGACGGCGATACATGTATCTAAGATTTGTAACCATGTTTAGCTGTTGACACGTTGAGATGAACTAAGGAAACATCAGTTCAGTCACCGGTTCAGTTCAATTCACATTTAAAACAAAAATGGTGCCGTCTGCCATACCCGTACTTGTAGCAGTGACAGTTGCATTATCAGACGTTTCGAAGAAGAGAAAAGACAAAAAAGAATATGGGCACAAAAATAGTTACGTGAGAGAGACAAATATAGAGTGGTGAATTAACTGCAGCAATTAAAGGTCGACGAACCAAATGGTAAAACCCAGAATTGAAAAAAAAATACTGTTATGAGAGATTCACTGAGTGCCGAAGAAAGACTTCTTGTAACCTTAAGATATTTGGCTACAGGAAATAGTTACGAGGACTTAAAATTTTCTACAGCAATATCTCCTCAATTAGTTGGGAAGATCATCTCTGAAACATGCCAAGCAATTTATGAAGGGCTCGTTAATGAATATATGCAGGTAAGTTTATATTTGTTTTTTCATTAATATTATTATCTAAAATATAACAAATAAGTATATGTATCTTAAGGATTGACATTGAATCTAAGGTACTCTGACATTTTAGTGATAACATTATTCGCCTGAGACTGAACATTTTCGAATTCAATACTTTCACTTGAATTGCTTGCGATATGAGGAAATGAATTTACAGAATGCCGGTGAATGATTGGTGTAAAGCCGCTGTTGGAAACACTTTGTTGGAGGTAGTTACTGTTGGTGTTATAGCATGAGAGACGCCCTGGGGCACTAATAGAGTGTTGAACATTGGAATGCTCTATTAATTTTCCAAATCTTGCATAAAAAATACGTAAATTTGTCGTATTGGATCTAGTGATGCCAAATCTCGAGCATATTTCACACCTGCTATTTGAAAATCGCTTAGACTATTAAGATTTTGTTCAGGTGTTTCAGTAACTTCGACAGAACCAGAGCAATACTTTTTCATTGTTTCGCTGGCAAGCGCAAGGTCATCTTTCTTTATATCATTTCCTTTTGAACGACCATATTTGGGTGTTTGTGAATATCTAGGACGCTTTGCAGATGAGGATGATTGCGATGATCCTGGCCGAGATGATTCTGGTTCAGGTGATTGCAGTGGCGAAATAATTATGTCCTCTTGAATGTTTGACACAGCTTGTTCACTCTCATCTAAATTCTGTAAAGAATACATATATATTATCTATCAGTTTCCTAGAACAGAAGAGCAATGTAGAGGAATAGCCGAAGAGTTCAGAAAAAAATGGAATTTTGATACTTGTGGCGCTATAGATGGCAAGCATGTGAATATTGTAAAACCTCCTAATAGTGGATCCTACTTCTATAATTACAAAGGAAAGTTTAGTACTATTTTAATGTCATAGTACAACAAGTTTGGTACGTATACTTCATCTGTAGATGTACCACTTTTTAAGGACGAAACAACTTTTTTAAGTTCTCTTTGAAAGGCACAACGAAAGCTGTGTATTTTTTTCGTCACAAAGCTGCGATCACTATTAGCATACTTTTCCTAGCACTTGTTCACTAAAACTATAATTTCCGATTCTCTTAGTTGTTTGTTTGAATACTCCTTACACTTGGAGTCCCATAAACACGGATATAACTTGTATAAATTGAGAAAATCTTCTCAAAACACACGACCTTCCATGTTGGAAACAACACTGTTTATGTTTTGGTAACGCGATATATATTAAACGTCAACATACATGTTGCAACAAGTATCACTTGCATGCGTTCGGTATCGAGGTTTCACTACAGTGATACAGACGGCTATACCATCTGATACTGATACAGTGGTGATACTGAGACAGACAAATGCACTGTAAGATTTGTATCAAGATACTGATACTTGAAATATGTATAGATACCGATCTCAACGTGAATGGGGCCCTTAACAGGTGATCGCTGAACAGACGATAATAAACTGACGATATTCATACTTACAGCGACATCTGTGCGCCAGAAAAGGGAATAGAGCAGTTCATCATATCACCCGATTTACCATATCCCCTGATTTACCCTAATTGAGAGACTTGAATATTGACAAAATTTGGTGATTTTTAAATAAAAGTTGGGAGGTACATTGTTTCTGTCATCGGCATCAACTAACGAGGTTGTTTAGCTTCGTTTGCTCTGTATGGGCGTTGATACTGTGTTCCGCGGCATTACTTAAAAATAATTAGTAATGGAAACCGAACAATAAAGGGAGAAGGGGATTCACATACCTAAATATTTGAATATGATTTCTAATTGAGTAGTAATACGAAGATATTTTCGCCTTAGGTTGTTCTCGCGCCCGTAATTTATCCATATTGGGTCCAGGCTATAGTTACTAGGCAATCAATCCCTTACAAAAGGAAAATCAAAAAAGTAGAGAGGGAAAAGCCTATGAAGAGTTATAATAACACCAATAAATATTAGAAATATTGTTGAACTTGAACCAGTTGTGGAAGTGGGACTATAATTGATTCTTTCACAGTAAATAGCTGCAACTAATTCAATTGAAGATCGGTCCACCATTACAGAACGATTGTAGATCCCTATCATAAACAAAGAGATATTTTGCCAATTGATTCGGTGGTGAACTATCATAATGATTTATTTGTAACCATTTGATTTGTATCATAAATTTATTAGCACAAAATACATCAAAACCACATCACGCTAAACTTAAATGTTGGTATTCTTCGACCCGGAACGCAAATTATAACTGTTAATAATTTGTTTTTATTATGGTATAAATGATATTTAACTATTACAAATCCTCCTCTGTCTATTATTATCGTCAGTGAACTCTCAACTTTGAATTGGATTAAAAGAGTGAAGATGAGGGTGAATCATTATTCTCCGCAATGGGTTTCATGCTTCAGTTTTTGTTTGAAAACCACAACATTGTAATGGTTTCCTCAGTATTCTTCTTTCAATCATATTACGTCCGAGTCGTGGCCGACTTAATTTTAGTTTTTTAATCCAAATAATAGAAAAATGAAACTTTAGTAATGTGTCGAATAAGAGTACGTCTCAGATATCTATTACGTGAATAGGCGAGGGAAAGTAAAGATAACTTCGTCCTATTTGAGTATTGAAAGTTAATAGAAAAATCAGTTAGTTCCAGAATATGAAGGTATATGACTGCTAATTTATTCTGCTAAAATTACACATAGACAAATTTCTACGAATATAATATGATTATTTTTAAATATACCTCAAATATATATATATATATATATATATATATACCTGTATTTTTATTATTTTATATATATATATATATATATAATATATATTTATGATAATAAATACTTACTTACTTTTGATTATGAAATTTAAATGTAGATGTTTATTATTTAGAACTTTTGTTTAGTTTGGCTAGCTCAGTTGGTTATTGTTATTTTGTTTAGTAATTTATTTTAATTTGATTATTCGGGAGCATGAAATCCTTTTTCTCTTTGAGTCCTGGCTTTTAATATTGTTGTAATTGTTTAAATAAAAAGAAAACACATTATTTTGAAATCAATTTAATTTTAAATTTAATATTTTATATATTTGATAAAAATAATATGAGACGCCAATGGTTGTATTGTATCTACTTATTTATTTTAATCATTTCATCAATGCGCATGCGTGAAAAACTAGTCATGCGCTTTAGCATAAAACGAACAATTCTTACACTAAAGAAGCATCTATATTTATACGAACATAGTTTGTTTGACGATGCAGACAAATGAATGGTTCAAACACATAAAAGAATTTATATATAAATCATACATATATATATATGATACAAATTGCTGTGGGAAGAAAATAGTTATATACATAGATAGAAATATAGGAATTATATACAGATGGGCATAGTTATTACATTATGAAATTTCAATCACCAGATTTATGCAATTACAAAATGGCGTAAGTACATATTTCAATTTATTTAAAATCGGCCTTTTATTAATTTTAACGATTTATGCGATTAATTCACTATATAAAGTCTGTTTCTTTCTTTTTTAGATCGATCATATGTGCAAAAGTTTATCAATTTATGAAATTAAGTACTTAATTGAGTATTTGAGTTTTTACTCTGATTATTGGCCAATAATGATTTAAAAACACTGACCTGTTGCTCTTGAATTGGGATGAAAGTCTCTGGATCCCAGGAACACTCCGCTGAAGCTCCAAAAAACCAAAATTGATGAAAATTTCGTAGATTCTTGCCGAAAAACTTGATACAATTGACTGTGAGTATTACTAAGATTGTATTTAATAGTACTTTATAGGTTTAAATGTGTTAAACCGGGAATTTCTTGAAATTTCAGGAACACCATCACACACACTCCTCGCTTCTTGACACCAGCTTCCCTTATTAATTAAGCGTCCCCTCGATTCTCTACTTTTTTCAACAAACAGTCTTTTGTTCTTTTTCAGGTCACTATTTCAAATTTTATTTGTTGATTCACAATTTGTTCTGTCATATTTTATAACCAATAAAATATTGTCTTTTGCAATCAGATTAATTGAAACTTCTTTCACTTATTAAAAATTTCATACATACACTCTTTTACATTATTAGTTCATTTATAGAGTTCCTATGAGTTTTTTCATCATACAAATAAATTAAAATTGGTTATACATAGATACATTTACATGGTACAACATTCAATATTATTATTGATAATATATCACTGTTATACTCTTATTATTATTCATAAATATAAATTACTTCCAAATTATATATGAAACTTCAAATAATTTTACGCTTTGAATATTTCGAATAACATGCTTAAAGCCATGTTGGCAGTGGTATAAACTCCATTATATTATTGTAATACATAATCATATTGTGCTTGCCCAACTCCAGTTCTTGGGTAAAAACAATGATAAATGACAGCAGTCGTGCAAGTAGTTAATGAGGTGGCCACAGCCACGTAATAAAATGATGTTGACAAACATTTCCAGCGTTAGTTTGAACAAGGTAATTAAAAGCGAAAGTGGTCGCATAACGTGAATATGTGAACAAAAGTTATTAATCAAAACCAGAAGTGGCAAGAGTTTAATACTAAGTTCAATAGACAAAATAGTTATTTATACTACAAGGGTTGTACGTAACATTTACAAGCGAGGGCTAGAAATAAAGTTCGAGACCCTTAAATGTACTTACATCCCATGAAGTATATAATATTTTTTCTGCTTTACGCATAATTTATTCTTGGATTTTCATTAATTTAATTCTATACTATTCGCATTGATCTATGAAGACAGCTTTCCATGGCGTCATATTTTTTTCCACTACTTATTAAAATAATAAAATCTGTATCATAATCAACTTTAATATTTTGAGGTGTGTTATATACATTTATGTCCGCTGACAGTTTTCACCACCATATAGAACAATCCCTACATTCATATGACCCAGATTCAAAAACTGGAGGTGGTGGAAAAGTTAACGACTTCCATGATTTCCAAGGCGATATTCAGCAATTAAGGATGACAAATGTAATTTTTTTGACAATTGAGCTAACGGACTTTATACACTGGAAAGATAAGAGTTCCTTGCAGAAAATGAAAAAAACATTCAGCAAGACCATATTTAAGTGACATTGCAAAATTCAAATTCGAAAGGGTTAGTTTTAATATGTGGTATTCATACAAGTATGATTCCCAGACACACAGCTAAATTTTTTAACTGCGAAATATGTTGAAAAGATGGATGAACCTTAGTCATGAATCAGCATTAAAGAAATGTGACTTTATAAAAAAAGTATGTCATTTAGTGTCCAAAAATCAAAGACGTTTCTGGAAGGAACTACCGACTGCTGATGAAGTTGTGAATTTGTCCACAGATCCCATTATGCAAATAAATATTACAGTTATGTTAATACAACATCACATTGTGAGAATTTTCTTCCTTTTTTTCCTCTAGTTTTCATCACATGCACATCTATACAACCGCTTATGCCCAGCTTGTGGCTGTTAACTTTTGTGATGTTTCAACTCAACTTATTAGCGATGTTAAAGCGTTGCCTTTTCACATTACTGTGATGTTACTAGAACTTCTTCAAAAGGAAGTCTTTACAACGAACTAAAAACAACATTTCTGTTACATTCTGAAATGCCTTTTAACATCTTGTCGATGTTAATGTAATGTCTGAAAAATAACATCTTATCAATGATATAAATGCCACATTTCAAAAACAATACGCATTCTCGTGATGTTGTATGGACATTACAAAAACCTCCAAATAATATACCTCTAACATTCTAGATGATATCCTATAGATATTTCTGTGCTCAATCAGCAAATACAGGGTGAACAACTAAGAACGCCGGCTATCGGCCATGTTTCAAAAAATAGTCATGCTACAACTTTAAAAAAATACCTTCAGAAAAATGACCCTGAAAAATCGGTGGAAAATATTTTTGAGTTCCTAAAATATCAGCTATGGTGTAGAATGAACACTTAAAAACATAATACTGTGATTATCTCCAAAAAAGACATACTAAAGGTATACTAGAAATACAATTTTTGATATATTGTTGAGATTATGAAAAAATGTAGTTAGGGACTTTTTGTTCTTATTTTTCAAGTAAGGGATGGAGGAAGGTTCAACCCAAAAAACAAATGTCGTTACATTTTTTTTTAATCGATACCCATGTTTTTGGCATCATTTAAAAGAGTTTTTGCTCTTTAATAAGATATGCTTAACAAAAATAACAAAATTGCACAATTTTTGGCAACGCTATGTGAAAATGTCGACAATTTTCCCATTTTCCTCGGAAATTTCAAATGTAATGAGGCATTTTTTGAATTCTGATGAAAAGGGGTTAAAAAATATGAATCTATTCCAAGATATAAGATTTACAATATCAGATATAAAAATTTAAAAAATGCTCCAATTTACATTTGAAACTTCCGAGTGGATACAAAATTATATAATTTTGTTATCAATCTTATTTAACAGAAAAACTCTTTTAAATACAGCTAAAATCATTAAAATCGGTTACAAAACGAAAAAGTTATATATTTGTTCATAAGTTTGAAACTTCCCCACGCATCATTTGAAGAATAATGGAAAAAAATCTCCTTAATTAAATTTATTCATAATCTCATCAAGATTTCAAAAATTGTATTTTTAGGACACCTTTAGTATGTTTTTCTGGAGTATTATGTTTTCGAGTCTTCATTCCACCCCCAGCGGATATTTTAGAGACTGCAAAATATTTTCCAGCAATTTTTCAGGATCACTTACCTAAAGGTAATTTTTTTGAAAGTTGTACCATGATTCTTTTCTGAGATGTGGCTTACAGTCGTTCTTAGTTGTTTATCCTGTACATTAAAAATAAAATAGCAAAAAAAGCAATAAAGGATTTGAAACGTTTATTCACTATTAATGAACAGTACAGTAAATCTGAAAAATACAGGTACAAAATTATGAAAAAATATACGGTTTTAAAAATTAAAACTAACTTTTCCGCATTTGTGGATCTGAACAATATTCTATCATAAAATTGTTACTTGTATTCACTTCGGGGGATGTATTGTGCTAACGAACCAAAATTTCTCCAAAAATAACCAAAAACTTAGTATATCTGGGTTTATAGGACCCGCTGTACTCGCTCTAGTCAACTGGAAATCAACAGGGTCCATCTGTGAAACAACTTGAACAATATTCAATCATAAAATTGATCAATTGTATACTCTCTGGAGGCTGTATCGTGCTAACAAACTGAAACTTCTCCAAAAATTACAAAAATTTGGTACTTGAAGTACCATAGCACCCGTTGTACTGGCTTAAGTGAACTGAATATTAATAGGGTGCATCATTGATACGCTATGAATAATATGCCATCATGAAATTGGTCACTTGTATATACTCCGGAGGCAGTATCGTGCTAACAAACTGAAACTTCTCCAAAAATGACGAAAATATTGTACTCAAAGTTCTGTAGCACCTGTTGTATTGGCTCTGGTGAGATGAAAATAAATAGTGTTCATCAGTGAGATATCCTGAATAATATTCAATCATAAAATTGGTGACTTGTTGAACTCCGGAGGCTACATCGTGCTAACAAACTGATATATCTCAAAAAATTACAAAATGTCGTATTTTAAGTACCATAGCACCCGTTGTACTGGCTGTGGTGAGCTGAAAATCAATAGAGTTCATCTCTGACACGTCCTTAACAATATTTCATCATAAAATTGGTGACTTATTGCATTCCGGAGGCTGTATGTATCGTGCCAACAAGACATGTAAGGAAAAGTGGCCGACGACAACAACGACGACGACGACGACGACGACGACATACACACAGGATTTTTTTTTCTAAAAACCGTTTTTTCGTATTGTTGTTGATGGAAAATGTAAAAATAACTCAAAAAAAATTTACAAATTCCAACTTTCTTTGGGGTAAACCAATACTTTTCTCGCATATTAGATAGGTTGGGCGGAAAAGTAAAAATATCTTGTCCAGGAATCCAACCTAAAAAAAATAAAATTGTGTAAGCATATTACATAACAAGTCTGGAAAGTGGAAACTATTGAACGCATTCAGTGAAAGCAAGAAATAAAAAAGTGTATAATAATCTGTAATTACCACAACGTAACATACTTTGAAACTGAATTAATAAAGTTTAACGGATACACATACATTACAGCTAGTTTACAGAAAATTTATTAGAATAGTTTTTTAATTATATTAAAACTAAAAATTTTACAACATAAAGATTGAGTGAAACATTACGTTACGTCAACAGAAATCCAATCTGATTAAAGAAAATTCTATCGTTTACTTACGGTTACTTTTTCTCACGCAAGAGTGGCTGTTTCGAGTGCCTCAACCATTCCAGAACGTACACTTCAAAATCCTTATCTGTGACACATTTGAAGGTGTTCTGAGCAGAAGGTAATGAAACAATTACTTAAGATCAAATTGTGCCCATGGAGACCTTTGATCGATCATCATAAGCTACAACAAACTTGATTTTCAGCCAATTGACTGGGACCCATCTTCCATAAGATACATGCGGGGTTCTTCAAAGGAATAATAACATATTTTATTCGAGAAGTGACTTTCATGATTTACCTAATATTACATGCCTCACTCTATTTGGTAGGTAAATTCAGGTGTGCTATGGAAATTCATACTTCTTTTCTGTATAAAATAATATACTATTCTCATCTTGTTTTTCATCCTGGAACAAATTGTATATTAACATCGTGGAATTGTAACTTAATGACAACTAAGCATCATCAATACACTGTATACAAAAAAAACTACTTATGAAGAAGAGATATAAACACATTATCAAGTTGAATGAGTTTATAATTAATTGTATTCAATTGAGTATCCAATAGCAGTGTTTCTACAAAAATGAATAATTGAATGATGTTTGTTGACTGGAGCATTCAGTATCATGAGTTACATATTCTTCAACTAGATTAATATAGGTACCATTGTAAGGGGCATCTACAGCTCATTTATTGTATTCAGTGAATTTTCAAATTGAAATGAGGTTTTTAACAGAAATTTCTGTTTTTAAAGTTTTAAACAGTCTCTTATTGTTCACAATAATTGTTAGTACTAATGTTAAAATTTTCTAAACCTGCAAAACTATATTGATGGCTAAGACTACTACTACAAAAACTAGAACTACAGATACTTGATTCAATATTTCCTGTACTGTTTAATACAATGTTTGTATCAGACTATCTTTCATTACATAATTACCAACTATTTGATTTTTATTTTATTTGTTTAAGTAGCTTCTGAAACATCTTGAACATTGAAAATATTTTCTTCCAGATTCAAATATCTGCCAACATGTGAGCATTTTTTATTATTAATAATGATATCTACCCTATTGCAATATTAGGTTTTTTGTAGGGTATAATGCATATCTAGGATTTGAAATATTGTGACTCGTTTTTAAAATATACTTACTAACTAAAATATTTAAAAAATTGAAAAAACCCTTATTCTGTAAACGATATTATATAATGTTAGTGTACAATTCCGCTACCTGGAATTTCAATGTATAATAGCCGATTAAAGTATTGAAGGAGTATTAAGTTTCAATAATTATGATTTTGGAATAGGTACTTACCGATAACAATTGCTGTTCGTCCATTATAACAAGAATTATAACTGAGTATAGAAACTGTAGCTAAGTAGGAACTAACGAAAACGGAGACCGCTTTATTCAAGTACTACCTGCAAAATATGTGCTTCCTGCAAATAAATATCTTTAGCAACAAATTCAACGATTTCTTTTAAAACAGAAAGTAACATAAGTTCGAAATTGTTGAATGTAGAAGCAAAAATACCACCATTGAAGAAGTCAGGTATATATTAACTCAAATGTCCAGAATGTAATGCTGTCTATTTGGGTCAGGCCCTTAGAAATTTTGGAATCCGATACAGTCAACACTTACGAGCTAACAGATTAAAACAAACAGATAAATCCTACTACGCCAGACATCTACTTGACACCAATCATTCTTTGACACCTAACACAGAACTAGAAGTACTACATATTTGTGATAAGAAACAAGAACTGGATTTCCTTGAGGAATTGGAAATTAGAAGACACTTCTATCTAGGGAGTTCTCCACTTTTAAACTGTCTTAAGTGATTATTGTAAAGATCAGAGGCTATAGTTTTCCTGGTTTTCTATATGATTGCACAGTTATACTGATTAATTGGGAAAAATGATATCCAGGATATCCCCATAGGGCTAATAATATCTAAGCTATAATATTTGTGATGTTATATCTTCTTTTTCCTTTTACCATATATTAAGTCAATCACAAGATAGGTCACTTCTTGGACTAGCCAAAAATAATTAAATATCAGGTAGGTATCAAATGAAATGTAACTTCTTAACTTTTTAACATTTTTCAATAAACTGTGGAGTTAACTAGAAACAGTAAGTTCCATTTAAGACACTATTGTGACAAAACTTGAAAAGGAAACCTCCTATATATTGGAAAAATCTAGCACTATATCCATGAAACTAAGACAAATTCTTGCTTCTTTCAGTTATAGCGGAAATTGATACTTATTGCGTTCTTCATAGAATAAAATAACTGCTTTCCGGTAGTTTTCAGAAAGTTTAAAATCATTTACTATTTCCATTCAAAATATTCTTAGTAAATATATCTGATTATTTCTGCCATGGACAATACATCATTTGAATTGTTTGGTCTACATTCAAATCTAGTCATAATGTAGGGAAAATCACGGTGATATGGTGTAAAAAAATATTTAGCCTCATAAAATACAAGAAATTCTTTATTTAAATCAAATCGCAAGATTTTTTTTCCAAAAATTCATCGACCATAGTGTGTCTACAACGCATAACAAAAGTGAAAAAATGGGATTTTTATACGGTGATATGGTGGAAAAAAATATTTAGCCTCATAAAGAACAAGAAATTCTTTATTTAAATCAAATCGCAACATTTTTTTTCAAAAATTAATTGACCATAGTGTGTCTACAACGCATAACAAAAGTGAGAAAATGGGATTTTCATAAAATCCACCATTTCACCCATACACAAGGATAATGCACTTGAGGTGGAATGGTGAATTTCCTTCTCCTGGTTTTTCTCACATATATCACACGTGGATTCATATTTTGAACAGTCTTCGTACAGCCAAAGTTGTGAACTAATATATTTGATACACTCCACGTCATTTTTAGTGCAACTGTACAGTTCACCCCATCCTACACAACAACACTCTCCATCATTCACGTCATCATCATTGTCTTCTAAGTGAATATCCAACGAAGAGTCGGATTGAGTGTCAGAATTAAAATCTTTTCGATTCCGAGCCTCCTTGATTTTCGTCTTCCCCTTCGTAATGTTTTTTCCTTCCGCCTTTTCTGGCAATCGCTCCACTCTTCCCTGACTCGATGGTTTTGTTTAGTCGTTTTTTTCGTAGATTGACGATATTAGAAGGAGGCTTCAAAATTTCAGTTAAAGCTCTGGAATTCTTCCTTGCAGGTTCTAGTTGCTTTAGGATAAGTATTGGCAAAAATGAATCCAAGAGTTCCCAAAGGTTATTTCAGATTGTCCTGTGGCCACTCTTGAAGTTTGATCGCTTGCTTCTGATAAGAGTTACACTAGGAGTTGCCTGCTTTCCAGTAAATCCTCCTCCTGTTCAAATTCCTGATGACTCTCTACTTCTGCTGGTTCCGCGGGATTCGGGACTTCATTCCAGTGTGAACAACATGGTTGAGATGGAATAGGCTCACGTCAATCCTTGTTTTCATATTGGTGTTCCGATGCGGATATCAAAAAGGCATATTCGGGAATTGTATCAAAGATTGAAGGGGATGATTTCTGGACTTTTGAAACCCGATATGGCATTCTCTGTCGCAGTTGCTTGTACTCATGCCTTTGTGAGCAATCCTTCAAACACGAGTTTTTAAATCAGGCTATTTGGAATCATTTTTAAAACGGACCCTGTCTACTGGCTGCAGATAGTGGGTCATGTGGCTTGGTAGACAAAGCAAAACTATGTTATTCTCTTCTGCAAACTCCAACGTATCCACACTACTGCAATGTGAACTATGTCCATGCAAAATGGGCACCACTGTTAACTCAGACTTCCTGGTTGTAAAATGGCTCCTTAGCCTCAGAAGGAAGATAGTGGTCACGTACGCCGACTATTGTCACATGAAAGTAATAGAACCCGGTTGCATACTTGGCCTTTTCATTTTTGCCCTTAAAGATACATGTTGGAGGTAAAAGCAAGCGCTCCCGTTGCAGCAAGCAATTACAGGTATAGTTTCGTCTTTCTCAGCGGATGTTATTGCTGGAACAGTCTTGGACCCATTTGGGGCCAACACATAACCTGCTTCACTATTTACCTGAAGTCCGGACTCATCTACGTTGAATATTTTTCCTGTCATATCAAGAAGGTTGTGCTCAACCAAGATGTTCTGCTGCAATGAAAAGTAGTCTGAAACCTTCCTCCTGTTCAAACCCCTTGATCGTGCTTGTAAAAATCCCTCCGATTTGCGAACCGAATGTTCTGAATCACTATTTAAGAATAAATGTAGCCAATCCATTCCAGCTTTTTTCTGTTCATTGTTAAATTTGTGATGCTGGTTGCTTTTCTCAGCCAGTTCATATGCCCTGTCGGAGAAAACTCGAATTTTTGTAATTTTAGAATATGTTTCACCATCTTCTCCTCCCATTCTAGTATTAAGACAGGCGGTACACCCAAAGCTTTTTCTATTAAGCACCCGTTTGCTTTTCTTTTTGGCGTTGACTGTGGAACGTCAAACTCCTTTAAGCCTGCATTGACGCTCATTCCATTTTGAAATGCTTTTACGGCATCTTTAAGCAGTTCCTCTTTCCAATCAGCACAAATGGATCCTCTTTTCCTTTTATAAAACGTAGGCAATTTTTCCTGGAATAATTGTGATGGGTGGATCTTATACGTAGAACAAGAAATACTAGTACAGTATTCTATTTTTATTATGACGAACACACCAAACTAAACCAAATGAAACCCCATTAAATCAAACAGAAAAAAGTTGAACTAGACTTAAATCATTTCCGCTATAAAAAGTGAAACGTGACGTTACACCGAGATTCTCACTGAGCCATATCCCTACAGCAGAACATTAATAGATCAGAATATAATTAACCACTACATAGAGAACATACTTAAAAGGCATGCGTTTGCAAAAACTTGTTGGGATATGGATGAACGCGCTATGCATAAGAAAAGTCTTGTGACACATGACCCGTGCTGGAATTTACCGTATCTCCCATTTGCTATAGGTGAAATGGTGAATAACGTGGCAAAAAATTCCCGATATTAGAGGCAACGATTTTTAGGTTAGGTCTCATATAAACAGTCTAAGATGACAGAACATAAAGAAAAATATCTCGCGAGCTGTGCTACATGAAGCAAAATCTACAAACGCATGCACCTTATAAATATTATTGAGCATCTAAAACAGTTTTCAATGAATTCTTACGGTTTTTAAAACGAGGCAGATTCTAAAGGGCCCCATTCACGTTGAGATCGGTATCGATACCAGGCTAGGGACACTGCAGACCGTGCCATCTATAGAGCCTGTCGAGTAACTAAAATCTGTAGATAATTGTAAAAAATTAACGAAAACTGTAACGTCGTTAGTAATCAAATTTTATTGATTTTATAACTGCGTATGCGCGATATCATATTGCTCGTCCCCATCCCCACATGTTATATGTTATACTGTTATCATTTCTTAGTTCAAGTGTAGAGGTCATTTTAAGGTTACGGTATTTTGGTGTATTTTTTAATTGCTATAGTGTAATATTTATCTATTGTTTCGTTGCTCTATTGTTATTAATTGAAAAGACAATGTCAAAGTGTATTCTGAGGAAGTAATAAGTGCTGTACTCGGTAAGTTTTATTAAAAAAATTTGAGTATTTTTTCTTTCACAATTAACAACCATTATCTTCATTTTTATAAAACACAGGATTTTTACTAATTTAATCGACAACTTTAGAGATCATGGTTGCTCCTCACATTAGCTAAACTGAAAATTGCTGCATAAATAAAGTAAATATTCCTTTTTACAGTTTTGTTCCTCCAACCCAGGAAGATAAAATTAATATGGCTGAAAACAGTGGTGATAAATCATTAAATTCGTCGACGAAGAAACGATGGAGGATATGATCCCTTCATTTTCAAAAACAGTGTTTCTTTAGATTTGAGAAAGACGAAGAGAGGTTATTAAGACAGTTTGATTTGCCTTCCCATATGAGTGGAAATTAACAAAAATTGATGGTAAGTTTTATTGTATTCAATATAGCATGCTATAATTTTGGACATTTTAAAATGTAAATTGAGTGAACGAAAAGACGAGTACTGAGTATGTTATTTTATTAAAATTACAGGTAAGCGCTTTCATCCATTAGACCATTCTGAAAGCTCTCGTCAAGAAAAAAATATACAGAAGGTGTCAAAAAACATCAAACCCTGTAACTGCTATATACAATGAAATAAAATATTTGATGTTACATAATTATTGAACTAAAATTTGTTGAAATTACTCTATAAAGAGTGTGTACAATTGTCATTTACATAACGAAACGTCTAATTTGAAATTACCAACTAAATGATATGGGTGCACACCCTCTTTATAGGGTAATTTTAAAAAAATTTACTCAAATAATGATGTAACATCAAACATTTCATTTCATTGTGTGTACATTGTACCTGTTGTATGTTTTTCTCTTTTCGACAGCTTTGAGAATGACCTAATGGCTGAAAGCGCTTAGCTGGAATTTTAATCAAATGACATACTCAGTACTCGTCTTTTCATTCACTTAATTTATATCTAGTATGTATACCATACTCAGACATTTCCATTTTAAAATGTATCCATTGAAAAAATAATAATCTGGGTTTATTCCCTCTACTAGTTATGGGATGGAAGGTATTGATCCCTTGCCGATTCTCATATATATCTCATGGTGTGACAATTTATGGGAAATGAAAGTGAGTATTAACTTTTGTTGAGACATTACGTCTAAGTATTTGGTCTAGCGGTAACCAAAAATCCAAAATATCCAATAAAAACAAAAAATAAAAAAATAGTTAAAAATCAAGAATTCCTAAAAAAATCGAAAGCTTCAAAAAAGGGAATCAAAAAAACCAAACAAATGTATACATTCAAACATTTTTTGATATTTTTTGGCTTAGTACATAAACATGTGTAAACTTATTATTTCGATAGTAAGCGCATTTTGTTTTCTATTGTTGACATACATTTTCAAACATATTTGTGTGTTTACTTATTTATTGTTGTTATTTTGTGTGTTTACTTGTAGAACCTCAAACAGAAACGATAAAGAACTTCCATGGGACGGTGGGATTTTTGAGAGCCCTTAAGAAACATTTTAACAATCATAGACTGCCAGGAGCTGCAGAGTAACTTAAACTGCCTTATGCAATGGTTTCATAAGAACGGAATGCTTTAAATGTAGAAATATACAAATATGCAATATACTAGGTTTAAGCTTGTGTTATAAACCTATTTAATAGTTCCAGTAAAGAAATAAAGATGTGTTTTGAGTGGAAATGAAATGTTAGATATATTATTTTAAATGTTGTACAGTCACAAGTGCTGTTTAGCACTTTTATATGTAATTACTTGGCACCTTGTATTTACAGAGCTGGGCAGTATTCAACACTTTTCCTATTAAAATATTTCAATCACTTTTGTTCTAACATTCATAGTAATTATACTCAAATGTTTTCTTTCACAGAAAGTTGCCAAAAATAGTAGTTAACAACTTATTGCTAACACTTTTTTTGATTAGGTAAGTAGCAGTTATACTCCTGCAGTTTGTCCAGCTCTGTGTGTTTATACGAGTGTAATAATAAATTAATATAAACTTATCATAAATAATTTTCTATTTTTATATTGATTCAACATCATTTAAAAATCTAATGATACTCCAATCTAGAATGTATGTTACTCAAATTATTTTGTAATTATTGCATTGTTTCTACATTATAGTTTATTTATTGTCATTCTGTTTGTTAAGAAAAGTACTTTGTGAAAGAAATTATTTGTTGTGTATTTTTATACCAAAATGGATAAACTGTTTATATGGTTACTGTTTTATTTTTTCAATTTAATCAACCACTTATGGTCCATCATTTGATATTTCATTTAATTTAACTCAACATCTGATCATTATTGAGATAAATTGAATGAAATGTTAAATGATGGACTATAAATGATTACTTTGAAATAAAATAATTAAAATACAGTAAATTTGAATATACCGCCAAAACCTAAAATTACAGAAATCTTTTCAACATCACTCAATTGTTCACCCGACAGGCTCTTTAGATGGCGCCACAATCAGTGTCTCATCTATCTGTGGGTTATCTGTGACCGAGACGAGTGGCGCGACAGACGGCGATACATGTATCTAAGATTTGTAACCATGTTTAGCTGTTGACACGTTGAGATGAACTAAGGAAACATCAGTTCAGTCACCGGTTCAGTTCAATTCACATTTAAAACAAAAATGGTGCCGTCTGCCATACCCGTACTTGTAGCAGTGACAGTTGCATTATCAGACGTTTCGAAGAAGAGAAAAGACAAAAAAGAATATGGGCACAAAAATAGTTACGTGAGAGAGACAAATATAGAGTGGTGAATTAACTGCAGCAATTAAAGGTCGACGAACCAAATGGTAAAACCCAGAATTGAAAAAAAAATACTGTTATGAGAGATTCACTGAGTGCCGAAGAAAGACTTCTTGTAACCTTAAGATATTTGGCTACAGGAAATAGTTACGAGGACTTAAAATTTTCTACAGCAATATCTCCTCAATTAGTTGGGAAGATCATCTCTGAAACATGCCAAGCAATTTATGAAGGGCTCGTTAATGAATATATGCAGGTAAGTTTATATTTGTTTTTTCATTAATATTATTATCTAAAATATAACAAATAAGTATATGTATCTTAAGGATTGACATTGAATCTAAGGTACTCTGACATTTTAGTGATAACATTATTCGCCTGAGACTGAACATTTTCGAATTCAATACTTTCACTTGAATTGCTTGCGATATGAGGAAATGAATTTACAGAATGCCGGTGAATGATTGGTGTAAAGCCGCTGTTGGAAACACTTTGTTGGAGGTAGTTACTGTTGGTGTTATAGCATGAGAGACGCCCTGGGGCACTAATAGAGTGTTGAACATTGGAATGCTCTATTAATTTTCCAAATCTTGCATAAAAAATACGTAAATTTGTCGTATTGGATCTAGTGATGCCAAATCTCGAGCATATTTCACACCTGCTATTTGAAAATCGCTTAGACTATTAAGATTTTGTTCAGGTGTTTCAGTAACTTCGACAGAACCAGAGCAATACTTTTTCATTATTTCGCTGGCAAGCGCAAGGTCATCTTTCTTTATATCATTTCCTTTTGAACGACCATATTTGGGTGTTTGTGAATATCTAGGACGCTTTGCAGATGAGGATGATTGCGATGATCCTGGCCGAGATGATTCTGGTTCAGGTGATTGCAGTGGCGAAATAATTATGTCCTCTTGAATGTTTGACACAGCTTGTTCACTCTCATCTAAATTCTGTAAAGAATACATATATATTATCTATCAGTTTCCTAGAACAGAAGAGCAATGTAGAGGAATAGCCGAAGAGTTCAGAAAAAAATGGAATTTTGATACTTGTGGCGCTATAGATGGCAAGCATGTGAATATTGTAAAACCTCCTAATAGTGGATCCTACTTCTATAATTACAAAGGAAAGTTTAGTACTATTTTAATGTCATAGTACAACAAGTTTGGTACGTATACTTCATCTGTAGATGTACCACTTTTTAAGGACGAAACAACTTTTTTAAGTTCTCTTTGAAAGGCACAACGAAAGCTGTGTATTTTTTTCGTCACAAAGCTGCGATCACTATTAGCATACTTTTCCTAGCACTTGTTCACTAAAACTATAATTTCCGATTCTCTTAGTTGTTTGTTTGAATACTCCTTACACTTGGAGTCCCATAAACACGGATATAACTTGTATAAATTGAGAAAATCTTCTCAAAACACACGACCTTCCATGTTGGAAACAACACTGTTTATGTTTTGGTAACGCGATATATATTAAACGTCAACATACATGTTGCAACAAGTATCACTTGCATGCGTTCGGTATCGAGGTTTCACTACAGTGATACAGACGGCTATACCATCTGATACTGATACAGTGGTGATACTGAGACAGACAAATGCACTGTAAGATTTGTATCAAGATACTGATACTTGAAATATGTATAGATACCGATCTCAACGTGAATGGGGCCCTTAACAGGTGATCGCTGAACAGACGATAATAAACTGACGATATTCATACTTACAGCGACATCTGTGCGCCAGAAAAGGGAATAGAGCAGTTCATCATATCACCCGATTTACCATATCCCCTGATTTACCCTAATTGAGAGACTTGAATATTGACAAAATTTGGTGATTTTTAAATAAAAGTTGGGAGGTACATTGTTTCTGTCATCGGCATCAACTAACGAGGTTGTTTAGCTTCGTTTGCTCTGTATGGGCGTTGATACTGTGTTCCGCGGCATTACTTAAAAATAATTAGTAATGGAAACCGAACAATAAAGGGAGAAGGGGATTCACATACCTAAATATTTGAATATGATTTCTAATTGAGTAGTAATACGAAGATATTTTCGCCTTAGGTTGTTCTCGCGCCCGTAATTTATCCATATTGGGTCCAGGCTATAGTTACTAGGCAATCAATCCCTTACAAAAGGAAAATCAAAAAAGTAGAGAGGGAAAAGCCTATGAAGAGTTATAATAACACCAATAAATATTAGAAATATTGTTGAACTTGAACCAGTTGTGGAAGTGGGACTATAATTGATTCTTTCACAGTAAATAGCTGCAACTAATTCAATTGAAGATCGGTCCACCATTACAGAACGATTGTAGATCCCTATCATAAACAAAGAGATATTTTGCCAATTGATTCGGTGGTGAACTATCATAATGATTTATTTGTAACCATTTGATTTGTATCATAAATTTATTAGCACAAAATACATCAAAACCACATCACGCTAAACTTAAATGTTGGTATTCTTCGACCCGGAACGCAAATTATAACTGTTAATAATTTGTTTTTATTATGGTATAAATGATATTTAACTATTACAAATCCTCCTCTGTCTATTATTATCGTCAGTGAACTCTCAACTTTGAATTGGATTAAAAGAGTGAAGATGAGGGTGAATCATTATTCTCCGCAATGGGTTTCATGCTTCAGTTTTTGTTTGAAAACCACAACATTGTAATGGTTTCCTCAGTATTCTTCTTTCAATCATATTACGTCCGAGTCGTGGCCGACTTAATTTTAGTTTTTTAATCCAAATAATAGAAAAATGAAACTTTAGTAATGTGTCGAATAAGAGTACGTCTCAGATATCTATTACGTGAATAGGCGAGGGAAAGTAAAGATAACTTCGTCCTATTTGAGTATTGAAAGTTAATAGAAAAATCAGTTAGTTCCAGAATATGAAGGTATATGACTGCTAATTTATTCTGCTAAAATTACACATAGACAAATTTCTACGAATATAATATGATTATTTTTAAATATACCTCAAATATATATATATATATATATATATATATATATATATATATATATACCTGTATTTTTATTATTTTATATATATATATATATATATATATTATATATTTATGATAATAAATACTTACTTACTTTTGATTATGAAATTTAAATGTAGATGTTTATTATTTAGAACTTTTGTTTAGTTTGGCTAGCTCAGTTGGTTATTGTTATTTTGTTTAGTAATTTATTTTAATTTGATTATTCGGGAGCATGAAATCCTTTTTCTCTTTGAGTCCTGGCTTTTAATATTGTTGTAATTGTTTAAATAAAAAGAAAACACATTATTTTGAAATCAATTTAATTTTAAATTTAATATTTTATATATTTGATAAAAATAATATGAGACGCCAATGGTTGTATTGTATCTACTTATTTATTTTAATCATTTCATCAATGCGCATGCGTGAAAAACTAGTCATGCGCTTTAGCATAAAACGAACAATTCTTACACTAAAGAAGCATCTATATTTATACGAACATAGTTTGTTTGACGATGCAGACAAATGAATGGTTCAAACACATAAAAGAATTTATATATAAATCATACATATATATATGATACAAATTGCTGTGGGAAGAAAATAGTTATATACATAGATAGAAATATAGGAATTATATACAGATGGGCATAGTTATTACATTATGAAATTTCAATCACCAGATTTATGCAATTACAAAATGGCGTAAGTACATATTTCAATTTATTTAAAATCGGCCTTTTATTAATTTTAACGATTTATGCGATTAATTCACTATATAAAGTCTGTTTCTTTCTTTTTTAGATCGATCATATGTGCAAAAGTTTATCAATTTATGAAATTAAGTACTTAATTGAGTATTTGAGTTTTTACTCTGATTATTGGCCAATAATGATTTAAAAACACTGACCTGTTGCTCTTGAATTGGGATGAAAGTCTCTGGATCCCAGGAACACTCCGCTGAAGCTCCAAAAAACCAAAATTGATGAAAATTTCGTAGATTCTTGCCGAAAAACTTGATACAATTGACTGTGAGTATTACTAAGATTGTATTTAATAGTACTTTATAGGTTTAAATGTGTTAAACCGGGAATTTCTTGAAATTTCAGGAACACCATCACACACACTCCTCGCTTCTTGACACCAGCTTCCCTTATTAATTAAGCGTCCCCTCGATTCTCTACTTTTTTCAACAAACAGTCTTTTGTTCTTTTTCAGGTCACTATTTCAAATTTTATTTGTTGATTCACAATTTGTTCTGTCATATTTTATAACCAATAAAATATTGTCTTTTGCAATCAGATTAATTGAAACTTCTTTCACTTATTAAAAATTTCATACATACACTCTTTTACATTATTAGTTCATTTATAGAGTTCCTATGAGTTTTTTCATCATACAAATAAATTAAAATTGGTTATACATAGATACATTTACATGGTACAACATTCAATATTATTATTGATAATATATCACTGTTATACTCTTATTATTATTCATAAATATAAATTCTCTAATGTTATTTGTCTAAACTCTTTGCATTATATTATTTATAATAAACTTTAACAAATTACTATTTATTGATTCAACGTTCATTTTATTTACCATATATCATTTATCTATATGTCATTATTTGTTTATCTATGAAAATCTATTGAATTCTATTCTATTCAATATTTGTATTTGTTTTTTATTCTTAAATTAATGATTATAATGAATTATCTATAATAATATTTGTATTCTAATGTAACTACTTATATCTAAAATTCTCTAGACTTGACTATATAATTATATCTTTTTAGGTGAACAGCTGGTTATGGTATGGGAAATATTCTTCGTCTTAGGCAACTTTATTTACATCATTACATTGGTTAGGCAATCTCTATATTTTGTATTATTATTGAGGTAATTCTTTATTTATTATATTGTTATAGGCTACTATTTAATATATCTTTATTTGATATGTTGTTTAAATTAAGAAAAGTGTTTCCTTTTTACTTGTTTTCTTAAATTATATTATTTTCATATATATTTCATACTAGGAACATATTTTTATAATACTAATTCTCTTATTATCTATGATATCTGGTTCAATATATAAATATATATATATATATATATATATATATATATATATATATATATATATATATATATATAAGTGTTTTAACGAAATAATACGACAAATCACGAAATAAAAATCAAGTCTTGTCTTGCAAAAAATGTATTCCGTTACCTAATCTTATTTTCCATTTTTAAGTAGGTTGAACTGCAGCCAAATAACTCTATTTAAATAAAAGTGTATTTTGTTATGCTAATCCCTAATTCCTACATGTAACCTGGAAAGATAATTTCATTGCAGGTTTTAGCATTAAATTCTCCGGAAAAGTTACAGGTATTAAAATATTATAAGAGAAGAGTAAAAATATAAAAGTTTTAATCCCACATTTATTATTTCGCTGGAAGGCTAACTGTGTGAAAATTAAATTTCTTCCTTTGTGCTGTTCGTGTACTCGCATTGTAGGGTCTACTTTTCATGTCCTTTATGTTAAAATGATTCTATTTAGATCTACTTGAATACTTGGGTTACATTTACCACATTAGGATTTGTCAAATATTTGAAAGTAACTTTATTTCTAAATATTACTTTTTATTTAATATACGTAACTTGTTTTTTGTGGTAATTTTGTTTTGAGTGAAGCTCTGACAAATAAAAGACAATTACATCTTGAGAGCTAGAGTGTGGGAAGAGAGACGCGATGGTTCGAGATTTGAAAGTAGCCTTCGACAAGACGACAGATGAGTGATATGGAACACCCTGGAGAAAAAAAAGTCCTGTCGCTATAAATAAAATCTGTCGTAGTTCATTGGAATTATTATTAAAGGTAATTAACTAAGGAGACAGTCTAAGCTCAGTACTGTGTAAAATAGTAGTGGTTAAAATATTGAAAACTAAAAAGGGAACAGGGGCGAAGCGCAGTTGTACACATCAATCGAATATAGCAACTATGCTAGTAAATGAAATGATAACAAATACAACGACAAAAGCAACTAAAATAACCAGGACATTCGTACGGGTACCAGTAGATCATAATAACCAAAGATGGTGCTGAATTTAGGTGGAAATAAATGATGAATGAATGTAATAAATTCACAATACAAAGAAATATATTGGTTCATATATAAGGTGTCCCGTAAATAAGTACCTTGAATTGGAGGCATGATAGATCGTTATGAAATATTGGAAACACCCGAATGCAACTTTCCTATGACCTTATTAGTTTGTGAGATACAGACTTTCAAAATGTGCAGAAGAAATACACATAATATTTCATATCTTCTCGGGGGATGAAAGTACAAACTAATTTTTTTTTTGATAATTGTCTCTTCAAAATACATCAACAGTATTAATTCTGACAAATTCTAATAAGCCAGTGGTGTGGTACAAGGGGTTCGTAGAGTTTTATTGTACCGTATTTTTGAAACATTATTTCCAAGTTGAGAATATTAGGTATATTTTTCACTTATCAAGCAATACTAATACTACGAATTCATGTGGTCGAAACCCTGTTGAGCTTTTATACAATCAAAAATTGTCTTACGGGCATATTACCATATCTACCCAATTTTTTGGTTTGCAAATATACATTCCAGATAGGATGAGTAGATGGCTCCAAACAATAATTGAGCAACGCAGTGTTTCTGTCTCAAGTAACGTCGATGGATACTGAACATTCAGCAGTAATGCGTAGTGTCTATCCAGCGTATTATAAACTTATACCTGGGCTGATCCCATTGTTCCGCCCATGACCTATTTATAAATCAAAACCATTATATAATATCTCGTCACATTGTAACATATTATATATGGGCCCACGCTAGAAACTGACAAGGCTGAACCTGTTGAAGCATGTCTAGAGTAGAAGTCCGAATTCGAGAGAGTCAAATCTCAGTATCCGAATGGATCGTATCGAGAAACACGTGGTGATTAAATACTTGCGTTTAAAAGAGTTGACCCCAATGCAAATACACAAAGATTGGGTGAATACATAACGGGAATTTGCAGTATTATATGACATAGTTAAAATATGGTGTCCTAAGTTTGAATGTGGTAGACAGTCGAGTACAGACAAACATGCAGTTCGAGCATCCACAACCGCTACCACACACGAAAATGTTGAAAAAGTCCATGATCTCGTATTGCAATAGAGACGTATGACTACTAGACAAACTCTCATACCATGCAGTACATTGGACTAAAATCAGAATTGATAGGTTTGAAAGGATAAATTCAATGAAAACTTTACTAAAATAAATTATTAAGGTGGTTAAGAGAATATAAATTTCACTGATATAATTATTATGAATCCAATAATTAATATTGTAAATGTTAATTTGTAAAAAAAATTATTAGATAAGAAAATTTAAAAGTGTTCAAGAGTAGTGTTCGAAGTCCTTACTTAATCTCCATGTGAAATAAAATATCAATCTAGTAGGAATAACAAGTCATGGATGGTCGCTAGGAAAAATAAACATTGATGACAAATTGAATTTTTGAAGGAGAGAGGTAAAAATAATTATCCTAATAGAAAAATCAAGTAAAACGAATTTACAAAGAAGTTGAATTATATAAACGAAAAGCTGAAGCTGAGAAGAATACTTTATAATTATTAACCAAGGTAAATTGTTGGAGTTTATAAGAAGGAGAAAAAACTTGAATGTTGTATAATAGTGAATGATAATGATAGCAAAATAAAAGTTAAGACATTAACGAATTAGATTGAAATAAAAAGAATTGTAACTTGAAAATACCTACATTATTATACAGGAAGTGACGTTATAGGAAGAATTATAAATTGGAGCTATTTGGACATCCTATTCAAAATTAAAAGAAACAAAAAAAATCATTTGAAGAACTGAGTTTAAGAGTGACTACGAACTGTGAGGTAAAGTTTTTCTTATATAAACTGTTCTAATGATAGCAATATAACCTAAAAAAAATAAACAATGAACTATTGTGTTAAATGAAGTGAAACAATAATTTCTTATTGATCACTGATGGAAAAAGTATAGATATGAAGGATATTTAAAAAAAAACTCTTATATTCGCTAATTAATATTGAACAATCAGTACTCACCACAATATCAAAACATTTTACCTATCGAATGTGAAAATATTTATAATTTGTGCCAGCATTATACTCTTGTCAAATATTTGAATTTCTTTAATAGTTTCAATTGTGTTTAAAAACATAACGATAATTGTATTGGTCAATTAAGAAATTATTATCTACTATTAAATAATAATACATTTGAAAATAGGTTAATATATATGACACAAAACCAAATAACTATAGAGAAAGAGATCTTTCTTATCGACATTAGTTGATTTATTTAGTGATGCCCTCTCCATTCCTATAAGATAACCAGAAAATACAGGGTTGTAATAGATATTTAATTATTTGTAAAGTTATTGGAACATAATAATTTGAGTGTTTATTATTTTATTTACTAATTATATTACAATTTGGATTATATCTCGAGTTTCAATTTATAAAGTAAAAGACGTATCCTAACTCACGATAATTCCCTACAAATAATTAAGAGTTTCATCTTGAGGACTGAAGTTAGCTGGCCTTTTACTTTTTAAACTAAACAGACATTCATTTATTATTTCATTAATTTCATCTGGCGCTCAATAACTTAAATTATAATAAATAATATAAACCTAATATAAAAATATAAACAATTAAATAAATAAAAGATACTATTATCTCAACATATAGGGTAAAACCCCCAATTATTGGCACTCAGCCATTGTTGGCACTCCTGATCGAAATTCCAGATTATTTTTAATTCAACGTAAATTGAAGATAATCTAATATTTTTTCATAATTTGGCAACACCGTCTACTATTGGTGACGAAATGTATCTTCTGATTCAGTTTGATGGAAGACGCAGAAGAGAGCAGTTATATGTTGGTGTGTTCCGAGCAGGTAAGAAAATTGAGAATTTGTTAAAAATATACCAAACCTAAAGCTACAGAAATTTGATTTATAAAACCGCAAAATGAACTTCTGAGGAACTTAGATATTCCTTAGAGTTTATAACACATATCTGTTATGAAAAATAGGCAAAATAAAGTAAAATTTAGAAAATACTATGGGTGCCAACATTTAGAATATCTATTTGAGCTACTCTAAATATTGTCACACTAGTGTCAACATTACGTTCAGAAATGAATTGCATTTTCCATTTGTTGGCATTGCTAAAATCACGTTATTTATTTAGGAATAGGAAGAAATGGCACCGAAGAGTAGAACTGAAAACAAAGACGTTCACGACAATCTAAGAAAGAATCGAAAAGTATCAAGAAATAAGGTAAATATCATAATTTTACTAAAGATGCAATGCTATTGTCGACTGTCAGTATCAGGATTAATCAAACCTATTTTTATCCATTTATCTGTGAAGAGGTATATCTTCGTCATTAGAGTTCGACATTTTAAAAACAATTCATCTATGTTTTTGCAAAATTTCCTCGACATTGTTTCCCATTTTTTATGTGCCAACATTTGGGATACATTTTGATGTATAATCTGTATGTTGACAAAAGACCACTACAAAACCACCTATTTTACGGTTGTGGTAATTCTGCTAAAAATATTGCAAAAATAAATATCTAGGTATTCAAAATAAACATAACTGAAACGTTATTCTAATTTCAGGCTTAATATACATACACGGAGAAGCAGCTACAAGCAGCAATAAAAGAAGTTAGAGGTGGTACGTCTAAAAAACATGCAGCTTTTAAATATGGCATTCTCCGGTCTACAATACAATTCAGACTTGGCAATAAATTCACAAAAATTGAGAAAGGCAGGAGTACATATTTAACTAAAAGTGAAGAAAAAAAACTAGTTGACTGGATAATTGAAAATGATCGAAAAGGATTTCCGAGACGTCAAGTAGATCTTCAAGCAGCTGTAAAATCTTTTCTAGACGCGGATGTCCGACCTAACCCTTTTAAGAACAACTTACCAGGAAATCGTTGGTATACATTATTCATAGAACGACATCCTGAATTGGCAGAGAGAACCCCAGAAGGTGTTACGGGTACCTTAGCAAATGTGTCTGAAAAAGACATAAAAGGATGGTTTCGAGATATAGAGGAATATCTGGAGAGAAAAAACGTTTTCTCTATTCTTGAAAATCCTTCACGGGTGTATAACGGTGACGACACCTGTTTTCAGTTTTGCCCCAAATTGGGAAAGGTGATTGCTCCGAAGGGAAAGAAAAACGTGTATGAAATCGATCAAGGCAATGCGAAGCAAAACTTGACTGTAATGTTTACATTCTCAGCAACTGGCGTGACAACTCCCCCAATGATAATATACCCTAACAAACGTTTGCCAAAAAACATCCTGGAGGGCATTCCTGACTCTTGGGGTATTGGACTCACTGAGAACGGCTGGATAAAGTCTGAAGTATTTGTAGATTACATCAAAAACGTTTTTTATCCTTCCTTGAAAAATTTCGTATAATTTCCTATTATTCTGTTCGTTGATGGACATACAACACATTTGTCCTTGGAACTCAGTGATGTATGTACAGAGTTGCACATTGTTTTGATTGCCTTATATCCAAACTCCACCAGACTCCTACAACCAGCGGATGTAGCAAGTTTCAAGCCTCTGAAGCATATATGGAAAAAAAGTGTTTCTGGAATGGAGAAGAAAAAAATCCTTACTGTAATTTTACAAAACAGCACTTTGCCCCAATACTGAAAAAGGCCTTAGTGCAGTTGAAACCAGCTAGTATAATCAGCGGTTTCAAAGCATGTGGACTTAACCATGGAACATGAATGCCTTGGATTATTCCAAATGTCTCGGTAAAAAGAACCCTACTCCTTCAACACAAGAAATCGATAATCCTTCAGACAAGCTCCATGACAAATTGTTTGATGAAACATTGAAAACGGAAATAAAAAGAAACATGCGAACTAGATGTACATCAGACCAGTGTAAATATTTCAAAACTCTACAGGAAATCTATTCAAAACTAGAGCCTTCATCTAAAGATAATAATATGGCAAATGCCAATTATTATACATGAAGACATTAATAATCAGTTTATAGAAGAAGGTACAGAAATAGACAATTTGGAATGTGGATTCGTTGTAACAGAAAACTATTCATTAGAATTAGAAGAATCTAGCCAACTAGATATTTTTGACGTCAACCAGAACAATTTATCAAATACAATAATGGAGACTGCAACAAATGATGAAGCTGCAAATATAAGTAATATAATGAGTACACGCGAACAAGATGTGTTAATAACGATGGACACACCAACAAAAAATAATGATGTGGCAAATATAAACAATATAATGAGTACAAGCGAACAAGAAGTGTTAATGTCAATGGAGACTGCAACAAATAATGAAGTGGGAAATACAAGTAATAAAAGTGACATTATGTGTGGGAGCGAACAAGAAGTGTTAATGTCGATGTTAAATGTAGAAAACCTAGACAAAATTGAAGAGCAATGCAATGTTCCAATTATCGAAAATTATTTAAGTGTTTCTCAAACTCCAGTCCGAAAAGGAGTTCGGCAAACTGAGCGAGTTAGCTTTGTGCTAACTTCTTCTGTTTATAAAAGTAATGCTCTAGAGAAGGAAAAGGAAAAAGAAGAAAAAGAGAGGAAGAAACTAGAGAATAAGCAAAAGAGAATGTTGAAAGCTATTGAAAATAAACAAGTAAATCCAAAGCGAAATAGTACCAAAAAAACTAAAGCGGTCAGTAAACAAACATCAAATAAATCATCGCACGTCAGAAACTTGAAGAATATTTTAGATGACCAGGAATTAGTCATTCCCAGAACTGATAACGTTTCCACAACTATAACCAATACCAACTCAGTTACTGAGACCAAAGGAGAGAGCAATGGCAAACAGCTAGATTCAGATAACCAAGCTTGTATCCCCAAAAATAATATTATTGCCTCTAAAGGTTTGTGTTTCTGCTGTACAAATAATTTATATATGACAGACATTGGTATAAAATGTCAGAAGTGTACGCGTGCCTACCATGTCAGATGCTTGAAGAAACAAAATTTATACACACAGTTTTTTCTATGTAAAGTTTGTCATCAGAAACAGATTGTTAATCATTTGTGATTTTATATGAACATAAAAATTTCACTTTTTCATATTACATTTTTAGTCTTATTTTTCCTTCCCTAGTGTATGATAGCAGTTCCAATCAATTGGTACCCTTTCAATGATTGGGTGTCAATCAGTAATAAGTGCGAATAAATAGGTGTCAATAATTGATATCATTGCCAACAATTGGGTGCCAATAAATACAAATCTGATGCCAATAATTGGAAAACAGCAGTTTTCCATTATTTATATATTTTTTGAATTGCATGGTCATAGTTCCATAATGTTATTAGATTTATCAACATTCGCAATGATTGGTGAATCAACTTGTAAGAACAGCGATCAAAACTATATACTCAATTTTTATTTAGTGGCGAGAAATATACTGGCATATCTGTTAAAGTGCCAACAATTGGGGGTTTTACCCTACTTACTGCCGAAATGAACATGTAAAAATTGTCTCCACGATGGGTTCCACGAGTGTTAACAGATGTACACAAGCATACTCGAAAAGACATTTGCAGTCGTCTTTTAACGCAGTATAGACAAGACAAAGAAAATTTTCTTGCAAAATTAGTAACTATGGATGAGTCATGGATCTATCACTATAATGTAGAGACCATAATGCAAATTAAGGAGTGGAATCATCGAGGTTCATCACCACCAAAATTATTCAAGATGCAACCTTTAGCAGGGAAGATCATGTTATCCGTATTATGGGATACTGAAGGCATAATTTTAGTAGATCAGCTACAGGTGCTTATTATGCCAATTTAGAGCCAAACTTACGTGAGGCGATAGAAGAAAAACGCCGGGGGAAGTTGCGCAAAGCTATTCTCTTGCATCAGGATAATGCACTTAGTCACAGGTCCGCGCTTGCAACAGCTGCAATTGCTCAGGCCGGCTTCGAATTAGTTGAGCATTACCGGCTGTTTCCAAAACTTAGAAAACACTTGCGTGGTGAACGATTTTCTTCGTATAATAAAGTCATATGTGTGGTAAATCAGTGGTTAACAGAGGTTGAATAATCTTCGTTCCGAGACGCATTAGAAATGATAGAATATCGGTGGGAAAAATGTGGTAACCTTAGGGGAGACTATATTGAAAAATAAAAACCTATTTGCCAATTTTTTATTGTAAGTTGGTCAGGGGCCGAGTGAAGGGATAATCCCATATATATTGTAAGGTTCAAAACAAAATCATAATATATTTGTTAACTTCAGTTTCATTAAGATTCTTATTTGGGTATATAATATTGTCGTTTGAATGAGTAACCAAAGCCTAAAATCTTCGAACCGTTTTAGGGAGAATAATCAAATATCTGTTGGAATCATGTATAGATAGATTTGGATATATTTAAGTTCCATCCAATCGAAATGGATGAATAATACGTACAACAATTCAGGTGATAGTGGATTCCTGAAGACAGGCGTATTTATATCCAGGTGGATACCCCTGAGAATTTAGTGTAAACTATTTTACTGTGAATTATTGATGTGGCCAGACTATGAAAACATCCTCTAATTACGTGCGTACTATGCTTTGTGCATATCGGATATTAAATATCGTATAATATCCTGCCAAGCTTTGGTTAGGAATTACTACACTACAGAATATTTCGTGGATAACTTGGTGGTGTGCAAATTATTCAAAAACATTTTAAGCTACGATTTGTGGAGAAATGTGTTGTGTTGAAGCAGTAAAACTCTTCATGTTTTCGCCCGGAGGATTCTATCGTAATTTCACATCAAAAATAATGTTCAAGTGGTATTGCTGACAACATGAGTTTGAGTACTATCGATTTTTATAAACTATTATTGTGATTGTAATTGGGTTGGGGTATCATTATCTTCAAAACATATATACTAAACTACGATTAAATTTGCGACTAGACATGATACGTTCACTTGTGGCGCCACTGCTTTGTTTTCTTTTGATTAGGAATATAATTCATTTCGTCTCATGTTGGATTAAGCTTATTTTGTACTCGAGTCTTTCATATCATATTTCATGAAACTCATAACGAATCGCCTCCATATAAATGCACCGTATCCCCAATACCTATGGTTTTTTTATAAAAGTAAACCTTATCAAAGTAAACCATAGTAATATGGATTATACCTTCATAGACTACACCTTTCCAATTCTAACTCTCCTGGATGTTATTCCTAATAACTATTCCCAACTGTTTCTCAATCAAAATAACCAATTATTCTTCAGACTTTTTCAACAGATTTAAATAGTATTTTCGTTTTTCAGGTTATGAAATGGCGGCAGGGGGCGTGTGTGCATGGTTCCACTTGTCTAATGGTTAGTCACCTTTTAATTAAGGTTAACTTTGGTTTTTCGTTTTCTTCTCCTGGCTCTCACTATATTTTATAATATCATAGCATATCAACAAATCTTGATGTGATCCAGGACCATTTTCAGTTATTCACACTACCACACATTTGTTCCTCTAGGGAGGTCATCAGAACGTCAGTTATTGTTAATAATTCTTCTAAAGTTTCAAGCTCTTGTCAACTTTTGCTTCTATGACTCTGATGACGTCATCAGAGTACCGGTTGATGTTAGAGTACCTTACTAAATATTTTAGTCCTTATCTTAGGGAGTCATACTTTGTACAATGTGATATTTTTGTTCTGATTTTTATAATTAGTGAATGTGTTTTAAACACTATATTTTAATTTATTTTCAATGTTTCTTAATGTAAGTAAATTGTTTTTAAATGGCTTCAACCTTTTTAAACCCATCTTATTTCATCTTATTACTATAAGATCAATTTTCTTACTATTACAGAACTCACTGGTAATGGTTCCCGCTCCTAAGGAATCGGCCGCCTTCGTGCTAACTCTGAATGTGCCGCCCATTTACACGATATTTCGAAACTTACAATGAAAAAGTTTAATAAATTGAAACTATAAGATATTTACGGTCCATATATAGTATGATAAAAACTACAATTCAACTAAATCATAATATATATATATATATATATATATATATATATATATATATATATATGAATAACATATATATTATAATTATTTATGTATAATTTGTAATCTGTTTTATCTATATATAAACTCGACTTACCTTCGGCTAGCTCGTAAAATATCTTCTATTAATTTTATTTACAGTTTAAATATCAGTCGGAAGCATGATGACTCCTCCCTTTGAGTTCTTGGCGTCAATTTTATTATTTGATTTTATTTAGAATTTTTAAATTTAATTTATCAATGAAATTGGATACTCTCATATAGAAAGATTGAAATATGTTAATTCTAATAATTTTATTGAGGACATGAAAAGAATAAAAATACCAACACTCCAATGAAAATTGATTTAATAAAGAGTTAATAAGAAAAATTCAAGAATTTTGTATTATTTTGAACATTTAAAATTACTTTATAACCCCTACATCCTATGCAATTCTTAATACACAACAATTCATTGTACTGCGTCGGCGCATAAGTTCAACGCATGCGCTTATATAACTTCCTATAACACAAAGCCGCTCTTCACCTTCAATGCGGTGTAGAAACAGTGCTCTGCCTGCGTGTATATAGTTGTGAAAATTTCAATACGTTGAATAAATTTAAATAAGCAATTATATATATATATATACAGGGTGTCCCGGGACTAATGGGAAAAAAGTCAGGTGCGTATAATATGATCCAAAATAATGTTAGTACTCCATATAAACTTTTTCTATGCAGGCCCTCGTTTTCGAGTTATAGGCCTCCAAAGTTTTAATTTTGAATTTTGTTTTTATTTTTATTTTTTGTACTAGTTATTTGATCTTTATAAAATTTACGGTAAAGCTATAATGTACGCGTATGTTTATTTTGGTAAGGTAAACAGATTTACAGTAGTGCCTTGAAGCCAGGGACGAGCTACTCGCAATGGTTAGTGATCCAAAAATTTTGCAGGGATGGCCCACCCTGTATGAAATTATCGAAATTCACTTCCCCGCACATTAAGCTAAGGAAAAGGTACTTCTGTTGTAATTCGATAAAATAAGCCGTTTGGCTAATATTTACAGTTTTATTAATGCACTACGTACCAATATACGCATTCACCATTTTTAGAAGTACGCAACGAGGTAAAAGTCCTTAATTTAACAGTTACAATGGCAGAATTCACTTTTATTGAGTATGCAGATATGTACTTAATGTATGAACTGGCTTCTCGAAACTGTTTAGAGGCTAGAAGGCTCTATGCAGAACATTTTGCAAACAGAGCATTGTCAGACAGACGAATGTTTGAGCGTATTGATCTCAGGATACGAGAAACAGGTATGAATAAGTAAATGTGATTTTCCATGTTTACAAAATAAAATTTTAGTAAGTTTTTTGCCAAGAAAAGGTGGAGAAGGTCCAGTACGAAGCGTGCTACTGTGGCAGTTGATCAAGACTTGTTAAATGCAGTTGATAATGGACCATCAACGAGTTTACAAAAATTACCAAGAGAACGTAACGTCTCGAAATCAGTTGTTCATCGCATCCTAAAAGAACAGCTGTTATATTCTTTTCACATGAAAAAAGTACACAGTATGACAGTGGCTAATTATCCTGCACGACTTGAGTATAGCCAGTGGTTTCTGCGATAACAACAAGCAGACAATACATTTATTAGTAACGTTCTCTTTACGAACGAATCCGGTTTCACCAGAGATGGAGTCATAAATTCTCATAATATGCATTTATGGGATGATGTGAATCCATATGGCATTATCCAAACTAGGAGCCAGCATAGATTCATGGTTAATGTTTGGACAAGAATAGTTGGCAATCATTTGATAGAGCCATACTTTATTGACGGTACTTTAACCGGTCAGAGATATTTGAAGTTTTAGCAAAATGAGTTATGGAACCTGTTTGATGAGGTGCTACTACAAACTCGTAGGAATTTATGGTTCATGTCTGATGTATTTCAGTTTAGATCTACGACAGCATTTACACACAAGGTTTCCTAATAGATGGATTGGTCGTGGAGGCCCTATTCAATGGCCACCGCGATCAGGAGACGTTAATGCTATGGATTTCTTTCTCTAGGGCTATCTCAAAAGTAAGGTATACGCAACAGCTGTGCAAACAAGGCAAGATTTAATAGACATAATTGTGGTACACTGCAATGTTATTAGAAATAATATGGGATTGCTCTTTCAAGTGCAAAGAAACAATCTTCGTAGACTTAGAATATGCGTGGAAGTGGGAGGAGCTCATATTGAACATTTATTAGAATAACGTTAGTTTTTGTTGTTGTTTAGTAATTAGCTTTAGTCTAATGTTTTAAAACTTGTGTTTATTGAGGTTTTCTTAATAGTTTGATAATGTTGTGTTCGTAATTTTGATTAAAAGCAACTAATTACGTTGTTTGCGTACCTATTTCATTCTCATTAAATAAATTCTTATTGTTTTCATCATCTGCTTTCATCAAATAATTTTTTTGTAGTACTGTATGAAAATGTTGGACATCGTATTAGTAAGTTAGTTAGGTAAATTGGTACGTAGTGCATTAATAAAACTGTAAATATTAGCCAAACGGCTTATTTTATCGAATTCTAACAAGAGTACCTTTCCGTTAGCTTAATGTGTGGGGAAGTGCATTTCGATAATTTCATACAGGGAGTGCCATCCCTGCAAAATTTTTGTATCACTAACCATTGCGAGTAGTCCGTCCCTGGCTTCAAGGCTCTACGGTAAATCTGTTTACCTCACCAAAATAAACTTGCACGTATATTATAGCTTTACCATAAATTTTATAAAGATCAAACAACTGGTTCGAAAAATAAAAATAAAAACCAAATTCAAAATTAAAACTTTGGAGGCCTATAACTCGAAAACTAGAGCCTGCATAGAAAAAGTTTATATGAAGTACTAACATTATTTTGGCTCAGATTATACGCTCCTGACTTTTTCCCATTAGTCCCGGGACACCCTGTATATATAAATTCTGAAATAATGTGTGTGAACAGAAAAGAAGAGATAGTAATTGATAGATCAGTTATGCATGCATTAGAGGAAATTAAAAATTGGAAATTATGTGAACATTTATGGAAAATGTGAACATTGAAAATGGATTGAATTAAGCAAGTAAGTACAATTATATTATTACAAACTAAATTGCATGTATCTCCATGGAGATAAAATATGATGCATCGTAATATATTGTTTTTAGGCCTTTTTCATATTATCATGATTGGAATGTTCTGAATATTATTTTTAGTTCACTGTTCGTATTTATATATGGAATTCCAAATATTTTAATTAAAATGCACAGACTTTATTTCATATCTTCAGTCCTTGGCTGCTACTCTCGTCTCTAATTTCTTGAAGATCTCTCCTGAGAAAGATGCACCTTCTGACCACCTTTTTATTCTTTACGGGTTCACAAAAACTTATTAATGTATTTCCATTACCTTTTCGAGAGCACTTGTTAACTTTTTTATCAGAATTTTAATAATTTTATTAGAGGAGATTTATATAGACGCTCACCACTTCATCATACCAAAACCCACTCACTTGTTTTTTAAATCAACAAACTTTTTGGCTTGGCAAATGCAAAGCTTGCTTATCTTTATTTTAATAACACAAATTGTCAATTCCTATGTCTTTTAGTTATAAAATAAAATTGTTTGTCCTGGAGGATTAACACACTTATTCACAAATATTTATTTTGTGTTCAGGATTCTATATAAAGTCTTTCTCCTAGAATACATTAGCAATTTTAATCATTATTCCGTTTTTACGGTTTTCTTATTTATATTTATTTTTACAAAATATACAACCTAGATTACTGATTCATATCTATGTAATTGATTATTTTTAAATTCTTGAATTTTTACTGTCTTTGACTTACATGAACTATTGATTATTTTTGATTTTGTTATTATTGTTCTATATAAAATATATAATCAATAAATTTAAGTTGGTAATAAAATTACTAGATTTCATTACTTCCTGTTTATAATACATTTCTTTGTCATATGTTTGGGCTGTGTTCCATTTATCATTTCTCATAAAGATTTCAACCCTTTCTTTTAATTGTCAACTTTTATTACAAACACCTGTAAATATTGATAAGCAATTATTGAAATATATATTAATTGATGTTGTTTCAGTTTCAAGTTCAAATACAATTTTATCTCTGCTGAAATTCATATGGCTGTGTTCAGATCAATATGGAACCCATTGACATTGACGTAATTCTGGAATTAATTGTGCAGGTAACTTTTTTTTAGAATTTCTACTCATAGTCCTTTTACTAATCAATCATATCAATATCTGATATTATATTTATGCATATTCCACTCTTTCTACTGATTTTATACCTGAATTGTCAGTGATTTTCATAAAGTGGTTATGTCTACGGCTACACCTTCCTTAATAATAAATACTTTTTTTGTGTTTATTTATTTAAAAATGTTTCAAGAACTAGAGGACTAGTATTATATATATATATATATATATATATATATATATATATATATATATATATATATATATATATATCGCGTGATATATTAACAACAACAATAAAGAGATTCATGGGTAATTCACGCAAAAAAAAGGGCTACTGAAACAGAGTGGTAACCGCGGATATGCATGTTTCTGGCTCATTTGCTGTCATCAGCACGGTATAACCAAATAACGATGTGAAATTTGGGAACAAGAAGAAAGAGATAGATAATAGGGAAGAAAGATACCCTAAGAACAAAAACAAAAATTCCCAGGGAAATAGTAATTATGGAAATCATTATGGAGATAATTACCATAAATATGATAATGGAAGTTGAAGACAGAATTTTCCAGGTAGAGATGACCATAATAGACAAGTATATGTAATTCATAGAATCAATAATCATGAGAACAATAGAGCAAGATATGGAATTAATCAACAGAGATGGGAAGATGAAAATAATAGGAACAGTTATGATAATAATAATAAGAAATTTGATGATAGAAATAGTTTTCATAAAAGAAGTGCATATCAAAATAGGTATGAAAATAACAATGATATGAGAAATTATAATAGAAATGAACCTTTGGACAAATATGAGGATGATAGAAGAAATGATGATGGGTACAACCAAAGACGAACACACAATAAAGAAGAGCATGATGAACCCAGGAACTTCGGGGCAGAAATTATTCGTAGAAGAATGAAAGAAGAGGATGATAGAGAAAAATTAAATGGAGTTTATGATAAGATTGATATAATGACCTCTGCAATGGTACATGAGCCAGCAGAATGAGACAACATTTTTAATATCGAGCAGATTAAGTCATCTTCAGGTTAATGCAATTAAAAGCACCTATGATCATCCAAAAGAATTTATAAAAATCGAACCTGAAGAAGAAAACATGACCAATAATGATATTGAACTAATATATCTCAAACTGGAAATAATAGGATTAATCGATACCGAATGTCAAATTTCGATGTGTAAAGAAAAATTTTATAAAGAAAAACAAAAATAAGTTCAAGGAAGAACAAATTTAAAAAAATCATAAAAAATAAGTGGTTAGTTTCAATAATAAAAAGCTAGGAAATGTTCAAGTAATGATATCAACAGAAATTGACATAAAAGGAATTAAAAGAAAAATTAAGTTTTTTGTTATGCCAGTATTGAAAGTAGATGCTATATTAGGAGTAGATTTTATAAGGAAACATGATTTTATCATCAATTCAAGAGATAAAAGAGTACTCATTGATGATAATGTTATAAATATAAATAATTATGAAAATGATGAGGCTGAACGGCAGCAAAAGGGCACCGCAGTCAATTTAAATGGAATCAAAATATGGGAGGAGACTGAATCTACTACTTCAAAAAGCAAGTATAAAATCCAAAGTATGAGTAATAAATTAGAAACAATAATAGGAGAAGAGTCAATAGAAATATTAAATAACAATAAAAAGGAAAATACAAATATCAATATAAAGGAAATTAAATTAAATAAAAAAGAGAATATAGAAAGGGAATTAAGAATCAACACTTATATCAATTTTATCGAAGAAACAAAGTACACTTGTAAATATATTTTGAATGTAAACAAATTAAACATTGAAATCTTGAAAAATCTTAGCCGATTTGATCTGCTCTACGAAAAACATCAGTTTTATAGACAATACACGTCAGGACCAGAAACAAGAGAGGAAATGAATTTTAATATTTATAAGCATGTGAAATATAAAAATAAATTTGTTAAAATAAAACTGAAAAGACTATTGCGAAACCAATTATGTAGAAAGCACATTCGTTTTAAAATACACAATAATATACACGAACCAGGGAGTAGATTGTATAGAAAACATGTAGAATGGAAAAAAGTATAATTACAAGAGATAATAACTATATCAGCATAGGAAGCATGAAGTCCAAAGAAAGTAATTTATTATGGTTACCATATATTGAAATAAATATTCAAGGTTTACCAATAGGAGCACTAATCGATGCTGCAGCTCAAATATCAGTGATAAAAGAGAAGATAATTTTAGACAATTTTAATGAACATATAATACCAATTAAAAGGATTACTATTATAGCTGCAAACAATAAGAATTTAGCCGAAATTGGAAAAATGTATTGTGGTACCTTATTAGTTAAAAATAAAAAGGTACAAATTAATCTTTTGATAATGGCAGACATGGATCAAGATATGATTCTAGAGATAGATTTTTTGCGTCAAAATAAGAGCATAATAGATTTGCATCATAAAGTTATACAATTAAATAATGATAATTTGAAGATAAATGCTAGTTTGGATGTAGAACAAAATTAATATGTAATTCCAATGCATGTTATGAAGGTGGAAGAGGGAATAGAATGGATAACAAGAGTAAAATGTATGCCGGAATATAAAGAGAAGATTTCAGAAATAATGAATAATAATAGGCAACTTTTTGACGATTCACTGAGAAAAGCAAACCATTATGAACACAAAATAGAAATATATACAGAAAAACCATTTATTTATAGGGGTTATCCTATACCTCAAGCCTTTAAGAAACAGGTAAAAGAAGAATTAGGGAAAATGGAAAGAGATGGGATTATTCAAAAATCAAACACACATTACATTAGTCTGTTAATAATTGTCAAGAAGGCTTATAATTCGATTCGTCTATTCTTGGATGAAATGGATGACAAGGGAGATTCTCGAGATGATGGATGAAAGAAGAACCTACAAAGGAATAGATATACATTCCTATAAAAATATAGATCGAAGAATAAAACGCAAGATAATTGAAGCGAAAGAGCAATATATGCAAGAGAGATGTCATGAAATAGAAGAGCTGGAGAAAAAATATGACAGTTTTGGGATTCACAAAAAGATCAAAGAAATCACAGGCACAGGTAAAAAGAAGAGCTACAGTCTCATCAAAGATAAGCAAGGGAATTTAATTATGGATGTTGCCCAAAAACTGCGAAGATGGGAAGAATACATTAGGGAACTGTTTGAAGACCAACGAGAAGAATTGCAAGTCCAAGAAATCAGAAAAGGCCCACCTATTAGCAGGAGGGAGGTGGAATATGCTATTCAATGCACCAAAACAGGAAAAGCACCTGGCCCTGATGGTATTCCGACAGAACTGCTAAAACTTATAGAATATGACCAGCTGCAAATACTAGTAGATCTATATAACACTATCTATCATACAGGGATCATCCCTACAGATTGGTTGAGATCAACCTTCGTAATGTTGCCAAAGAAAGTAAATGCAAAGGAATGCTCTGACCACCGCACAATTAGCCTAATGTCCCACACTTTAAAGACCTTCCTCAAGATCATACATAGTCGAATATATAAAAAGCTAGAAATCGATATTAGTGAAAATCAGTTTGGATTTCGAAATGGAATGGGCACACGTGAAGCCTTATTCGCAGTGAATGTAATAATACAAAAATGTTTGGATATGAATAAGGAAATATATATGGGATTTATCGACTACGAGAAAGCGTTCGACAGGGTGAGACACGAGAGGCTAATTAATCTTTTACGAGAAAGCCAACTTGATGAGCAAGATGTTAGAATAATAAAGAATCTCTATTGGAATCAAGTTGCTGTGATCAGCTCCGAAGGAACGACATCAGAAGACATCAAAATACAACGAGGAGTGAGACAAGGATGTGTTTTATCGCCACTTCTGTTTAACTACTATTCAGAGGCCATTTTCAAAGAGGCTCTTGGGAACAGAAAAGAAGGCATAATTATAAATGGAAAGATCATTAACAACGTGCGCTACGCTGACGACACCCTAATCATAACTGACAGCACACATGACCTTCAAATAATACTTCAAGAAATCGATCGGGTCAGCAGGGAGTACGGTTTAAAAATGAACTATAAGAAAACGAAATACATGGTCATAAGTAAAAATCCATCATGCCATCCTAATACCAACATCAAAGTCAATTCATTGTTGATCGAAAGAGTTAAGCAGTATCAGTATCTTGGCATGTGGATCAACGACAAACATGATCAGACTATGGAGATTAAAGTTAGAATCGAAAAGGCGAGAAATGTTTTCTTCAAAATGAAACAACTATTCACTAATCCCCACTTAAATCTCCAACTCAGACTGAGAATGATTAAATGCTACGTAATCCCAGTGCTTCTGTATGGACTGGAATCATGGACAATCAACAAAATCGCAATGAAAAAGCTCCAGTCTTTTGAAATGTGGATCTTCCGGCGGGCACTAAGAATATCATGGACAAAAAAGATTGCCAATGAGGAAGTTCTACGCCGAGTAAAAAGAGAAAGAGAACTAGTGAACGTGATTAAAGCCCGAAAATTAGAATATCTCGGTCATATTATGCGTGGAGAGAGATACGGTATACTACGACTGATAATGGAGGGAAAGATCGCAGGAAAGAGATCGATAGGCAGAAGACGTATGTCCTGGCTAAGAAACCTCAGAGAATGGTTTGGATGCACATCCCTCCAACTCTTCAGAGCCGCGGTATCCAAAGTAAAAATAGCTGTAATGATAGCCAACCTCCATAAAGAGACGGCACCATAAGAAGAAGAAGATTCTTGGATGCAAGAAGAATAAATGGAATTTCTAAACTACAATATGAGGCATCACAGAATGTAGATATGCTCTTAACAAAAATAGGAAAATCAACAATATTCACCAAATTAGATCTTGAGAATTCATTCTGGTTAAGTCCAGAATCTAGAAAATATACTGATTTTCAAGTGGATGGGCAGGTATATGAATTTTTAATAGTACCATTTGGATTACAATCAAGTTCTTCAGCACTAGTACCAGCTTTGCGGGAGGTACTTGAGCCATATCAAGAATTTTGCATTTCATACATTGATGATATCCTTATCTATAGTAATAGCCCACAGGAACATCTAACACATATAGAAAAAATTGTAAATATTTTAAACAAATTTGGACTGAAATTAAATATTCATAAGTTTGCATTTTATCAAAGCGAGGTACAGTATCTGGGTTTTAAAATAACGAATAATGGAATAACAATAGATGAGAAAAGTTTGGAACAAATACAAGAATTTCCTAAGCCTAAAAATTTAAAAACACTTAGAGGATTTCTTGGGATGATCAATTACTATTCTAAATTTGTACCTAATTTGGCAGAAAAAGAAAGGCCATTAATAGAATTGTTAAGAAAGAATGAAAAGTGGATATGGGATGAACGTAGAATTAAGGCGTTTAACCAAATTAAAAATGAATTTTATAAAAACATTTCGGTATATGTTCCAAATTTTGAAGTACCATTTTTATTACGTACAGCTGCATCTGAATATTCAATAGGAGGAGAATTGGTGGAAATGCAAGGGAAAGAATAAATACCAATATGCTTTGTGTCAAGAATGTTAAGAGGAAATGAAATAAGATATAGTGTGGGAGAGAAAGAAATGTTGGCTATTGTATACTGTTGTCCAAAATTGGGATATTGGCTTAGATGAAATAAATTCACAATCGAGACAGATCATATAGCTTTATCATTTATGAGGATAACAAAATATGGAAACAGCAGAATATATCGGTGGAATTTGCTACTTCAAGAATATGACTTTGAAATAAAATATTCGCCTGGGTGTATTAACTTCACAGCATATTTTCTAAGTAGAAAAGAAAAGATACTGAGAAAACTGAAAAACGACAGAATTATTGATAGCACATAACAAGATACACACGGCATTAATGGGTTTAAATCAATTGAAACATGAAACAGGGGTTCACTCAAAAAGAACGATTATTGAAAGTCAAGAAAATCTAGGGGAAGTAAAGAATAAGGTACAAGAAAAGATGTGTTATCGCGGAATCAAATTAGTAGAGGGACATTTATTTAAAGTCAGTAAAGATCAAGAATTGTATGTGTTAGATGAAGAAACGGCCGAACGAGCTTGAAAAGAAATTCACCAAGATTATGGACATGTTGGCGTGCGGAAAACGTGGATGATGTTCAGAGAAAATTATTGTTCTATGCATGATTTAACGAGCACCAAAAGTATATGTCAGAATTGTCAAGTGTTTATGAGAACAAAATACAGTAACTATCATAATTTACATACGGTACACAGTATCAGTGTTAATGAACCTCTAGAATTAACTATTATAGATTACCTTAGCAATCTCATAATAAGTTATAATGGAAATAAGAACATTTTAGTAATATATGATTTATTTTCAAAATATATCAAACTGTATCCCACAGTAAAATGTAACCAAAAAGAAACAATCCGATGTTTAGAAACGTATATATATATATATATATATATATATATATATATATATATATACATATATTTATATGGCAAGCCAGAGAAAATACTGACTGATAACGCAAAACTTATTTCACGAATAAAAAATTTAAAAGACTCTTTGCACGACAAAGTATTCAAATTTTACATACATCTATAAGAAGACCAAATGCGAATCCAACTGAAAGACAGGTAGAAGAATGTATCAAATTTTTGAGATTAGAATGTATAAACAATCATGAAGAATGGGATGAAAAATTAGGAAATATAGAAAAATATATCAATCATACACCGAGCCTAGTGACAAATGTAGCATCTGTCACTCTAATGAAAAAAATACAACCAGGGAGACCTTGGAATATAGATAATTTAAATATAGAAAATTTACAGAAGAAGGCAAGAAGAAACATCATGGAATATAATGAAAAATATGCAGAAAAGGAAAACCAGGAGATGAAAAGACAAATTAAATTCAATATTGGAGACGAGGTATTATTAAAAAGACATAGGGTGAGCAACAGAAGGAATGGAATATGTGCTAAATTGCAAGAACTCTATATTGGACCATTCATAATAGAAAGGGTAATAGGCGATAATGTATATGAACTACTGGAACCCGAAATACTAAAGAATGTAGGGAAGTATCATATACAACTCATTTATAAATACAATGAGGAAAACAAAAATGAGACAAAAACATAAAAAAGATGATCAACACAATTGGTTTAGAACACTGAACAAAAATGTTCATCGTTCTGGAGGGAGAATGATTAATTGGGATTAACACTTTATATATATATATATATATATATATATATATATATATATATATATAATGAGTAACGAATAGATTAGTGGGTATTGCACGCAAATAGAAGAAGGGGCTACTGAAAAGAGTGGTAACCGCAGACATGCATGTTTCTGGCTCATTAGCCTTCATCGGTACGGTACAACCAAGAAGAGATGTGAAACATGGGAGCAAAGGTGTTGAATGAAACATGAGGAAATATAACAGAATTCAGCAGGATAGTCAAACACAACATTTGTGTCAGTAATATTAGAAGATCTCGAATATTCGAGACAACAACCAACATAGACACGGAGGTGCATATAACATTCCCGTCTGAAACTTCCGACCCAGATTAATGAAATAATAACAAGATGTACGAATAGTGCGTGACATATGAACAATGAGTAACGAATAGATTAGTGGGTATTGCACGCAAATAGAAGAAGGGGCTACTGAAAAGAGTAGTAACCGCAGACATGCATGTTTCTGGCTCATTAGCCTTCATCGGTACGGTACAACCAAGAAGAGATGTGAAACATGGGAGCAAAGGTGTTGAATGAAACATGAGAAAATATAACAGAATTTAGCAGGATAGTCAAACACAACATTTGTGTCAGTAATATTAGAAGATCTCGAATATTCGAGACAACAACCAACATAGACACGGAGGTGCATATAACATTCCCGTCTGAAACTTCCGACCCAGATTAATGAAATAATAACAAGATGTACGAATAGTGCGTGACATATGAACAAGGAGTAACGAATAGATTAGTGGGTATTGCACGCAAATAGAAGAAGGGGCTACAGAAAAGAGTGGTAACCGCAGACATGCATGTTTCTGGCTCATTAGCCTTCATCGGTACGGTACAACCAAGAAGAGATGTGAAACATGGGAGCAAAGGTGTTGAATGAAACATGAGAAAATATAACAGAATTCAGCAGGATAGTTAAACAATACCCACTAATCTATTCGTTACTTATTGTTCATATGTCACGCACTATTCGTACATCTTGTTATTATTTCATTAATCTGGGTCGGAAGTTTCAGACGGGAATGTTATATGCACCTCCGTGTCTATGTTGGTTGTTGTCTCGAATATTCGAGATCTTCTAATATTACTGACACAAATGTTGTGTTTGACTATCCTGCTGAATTCTGTTATATTTTCTCATGTTTCATTCAACACCTTTGCTCCCATGTTTCACATCTCTTCTTGGTTGTACCGTACCGATGAAGGCTAATGAGCCAGAAACATGCATTTCTGCGGTTACCACTCTTTTCAGTAGCCCCTTCTTCTATTTGCGTGCAATACCCACTAATCTATTCGTTACTCATTGTTCATATGTCACGCACTATTCGTACATCTTGTTATTATTTCATTAATCTGGGTCGGAAGTTTCAGACGGGAATGTTATATGCACCTCCGTGTCTATGTTGGTTGTTGTCTCGAATATTCGAGATCTTCTAATATTACTGACACAAATGTTGTGTTTGACTATCCTGCTGAATTCTGTTATATTTTCTCATGTTTCATTCAACACCTTTGCTCCCATGTTTCACATCTCTTCTTGGTTGTACCGTACCGATGAAGGCTAATGAGCCAGAAACATGCATGTCTGCGGTTACCACTCTTTTCAGTAGCCCCTTCTTCTATTTGCGTGCAATATCCACTAATCTATTCGTTACTCATTGTTCATATGTCACGCACTATTCGTACATCTTGTTATATATATATATATATATATATATATATATATATTTTCTATTATGATTGTAATAATTTTATATACACAATTTATTTTAATTAACTTTTGATATAAAAAACGCGTATTGCTATATATTTAATAATTTATGGACGCCAACTTACCATAAATAGCTAAGTAAAATTTAATATAAATATTCTGTAAATCTATTTGCTTCGGCTATATATAATATCTCGTATACTCAGGGAGTCGGTTCTCGAAAGAATTGCAGTGTTCAAATATATCTTTTGTTTTTTATTTTCTATTTTTTTTTAAATCTAAATTAACATTTTTACACAGTTCTACAATTATATAAATTTATTCTAAATTTTAATTCAATTTAATTTTCTCTAATTTGACCTAAATTTATTCTATTCCAAATTTTACCAACACAATCTGTAAATTGTATACTAAAAACTCTTACCTTTCTTCATACAGGACTGCTTCTTTTGAATTCCTCAAACAAAGATCTTTATTCTGGGTAAATTTCAATACTTAGCTTACCTTATAAAGAAAATCTATTAAAATTACAATTAACTAAACAAAATTTCTATATCCAATCATCCAATAATTAACAAAATAATTTCAATAATTTAGACGACTTCCAAAAATTTTCATTCAATTCAAATAGAACTTTCTCAAATTATCAACGAAATAACCGAATTTAATAATTACCCAACTTTGAAAAAACTAACTATTATAAAATTTACCCGACCTTTTCAACTTAATGTTCTTTTTCTGCAAACTCGTCTGTATATGTTTATTTATGTGGTTCCGCTGTCTGATATTGGGTTCATGTATTTCTTTACGATGTTGCTTCTTTCCAAAATATTTATTTCTGTTTTCAATATAATATTCTTCTTCAAATTATTCATTAACGTCTCAAATGATTTATTTCGCTCACAATCTTCTAAATATGTTTTTATTTATGTCTACTATCTGTGTTAAAATAATCTCACGTACTCTTTTTCCAGTCTTGCATCATTCTATAATATTTATTCACTGTTTTCTATATACTGTTTTAATTTTCAATTATATTTGTTCTATTCCTCGTATTGACTATGTTATTGTTAATTTTCAATCTCTGAATCGTCTCCAATATAATTTATTTCGTTATTTTCCTTCTTTTCGGGATAAAAAACTTCCGTCACCAAATATGTCAAGTGAATAGTCTCCCGTTTTAACAACTTCTCTCCTCACTTCCTTCCTTAGTTTCCTTAAAGGCTTGTTCAGATAAATTTTTATTTTCATTTTAATCAATGTCATGTACTGTCAAACATAGATTTTATTCGATGGAAATTAATAGATCAACTACCAACAATACAACCGCATTGAACATATCATTTTCCTTTCTAATCATAACAATTCTCAATTAACACACTTCTTATTTCCTACTTCCGTATACCTTTTCAGACGTTTCACATCTTCTTGTAGTACGTACACTAATAAATTTATCGGTACACTCAAAATTATTATGTTTCTCAAAATACCACTTTCTTTCAAATAATTAAATATTAAATATGTAATCAACACATGTCACTACAATGGTGGGACAACCTGTATCTGACAATATATATATATATATATATATATATATATATATATATATATATATATATATATCAATTCAATTCCTTCATTTCGAATTTTAAAAATTTTTCATTTATGTGCAATACTTTTGGTATACACAGTATTGTATTTGAAATCAATATTGTTGAAGGACTCAGTATATGTCAAATTTGGCATAATTCAATTCCTGATGACATTTCCATAGAATGTATTCAATAGTACGAGTAGATAAATCACGTCACAATTTAAAGAAATATTGAAATTTAAAGAAAACAGAGGTCACTGCTGGCATGTAGTGATAATAAAATTATTCCAAATCTCTTTGTAGTAAAAAAACAAATTTAGTTTTTTTAAAGAGGAAAGTTTGTAACCATAGTATAATGTGGTTATTTATTTGAAAAAAATCTCGTTTTAGATTTCTCTAAATATTTGTAGAATAAAATATAGTAATTGAGTAGTGTAATTAATTAGTATAAGGCTTTATTCGGTATACATACATTAAATTCTGTGCGTGTGTTTTTTTTAAATTTTTGATCATTCGAAAAAAAGTGAAGGATCCTGAATTCTAAATTGTATTTGGAATTGTACGAGGTTGCAGTTTTTTGCCGTCCAGATTACTGGTGAGTCCGTTCCAGATTAGTTAAAAAGTTCATTATTTCATCGAAAACATTAGGAATTAAAACAAAATTGAGAATAGATGCATCTAAATATTACAATAAAAACAATTGGAAAAGAATATTAAAAAAATTTAGGACTTTCATCGGGTACTTGACATTTACCGTGTCAAGTGACAATTCGAAATTTTGAACATTTATTGAAAAATTTATAAACTTCGAAATTAGATATTACGTGTTTTAGTTTGTGGGTTGATTTGATTTTAATCTGTATGTGGGAAGATACGATTGTGTTATTTGTTATAAAGAAAAACTATAATTTGAATTCGTTGATTTGGTAATTGTATATAAACGTTAAAATTTGTCATCAATCATTTAAGTTATTTGGGGAACGTTGATAAAAATTGAACATATTTAATAAATAGAAATTTCATTTGGACAATGACAATTTGTGGATTATTGGTGACACACAAGTCATTCATATATAGTAAATGTCAGAAGTAATTGAATGGTATTTCTAATCTTGGAAATACAGCCACAAGATACTACTGTGTAGATAATACGGAACAGAATTAATAATTAACCGTCAATTTGTTGTCCGATTGGACAATACTTTGAAATCAAGTTTAAAATTTATAAAAAAAAATATTTTTGATAGCGAATTGAACTCTCCCTGAGAAGTGAGTAAACGGAATATTTCTAAATTAAATTAACCTCAATATAATAAAAATTTTGATAGCCGGGAATCATTTGACGATTAGGGTCAGTGTCAATTTTGAAATATATAACACACGATGCATAAGCTGTGGGTACAATATTGTCGCAACCAACGCGGGGCGCTAATAGAAAAAATGCACGAGTAATACAAAAGGTTTATAAAAATTTGGAAACTTTAGTAGTAATATTTAAAATAAAATTAAAATGGAGAGGAGAATGACTTCAAGGGATGGAAAACAAGTAAGAATAGGAAATGGATCTGATGAAGAAAGGGAAGAAAGGAGTCATGGAAGAGGTGATTTTCAGGTACAATATTTACAACAGGGAGGACAAAGATCAGATGGAGATTTGACAGGAGAATAAAATGAAGAGCAACAAGAAGATGTTAGACAGGAGACACAAGGAAAAACAAGTGAAGAATATCGGTTAATGGGATTTTTGATTAGCATGAGGTGAGATATAAATAGTATGAATGGAAAAATGGACAGTATGGAAAAGAATATGAGGGGAGATATAAATAGTATTAATGGAAAAATGGACAACATGTGGGGAGAAATGAATAATATGAGGGGAGATATGAATAGTATGAGTGTAGATTTAAATGGAAAAATAAATGAGATGAATAGAAATATGAATGATATAAAGGGGAACATGAACAGGTTGGAGAAGAAAATAGATCAACGGAAAATCGAAACATTAAATGAAATTAAGAAAATTAGAGATGAAAACGAGCAATTAAGGAAACAAATCGCCGAGATGAAAGTAGATATGGAAAAACCAAATCAGAATTTGAAAATAGAAATTCAAGAAAATGGAGTTAAAATGAAAGAATAATTTGAAAAACAGGTGGTAGAAGAAGTTCAAGAATTAGATAGATGCCTAGAAGAATATTTATCCAGAGCAATTCAAATAGAACTAAATGAACAAAACCAAAATATAATTGAAGAAATAAAATTTATAAAAATACAAGAACAAACCAATGAGGAAATGGTAGATATTAATTTACAGGAACTAGTTTGCGAGGAAATTATGAAAATTTATAACGAAAATATTTATTGGAAAATGAAAGACTTAAACGGTGAAATGGTAAGGCAAATAGTGACATTTGGTAAAAGAAGTAATAATAATTGGAGGAAACATTTTAATTGGGAATTAGAGGAAATGAACAAAAGATGGCATGAAACCACAAAACAAAATGGAGCACAAATAATTTATACAGAAAATTTTGAAATAAGAGTGAAACTGGATGAAAATATGGATAGAAGTCATACGAAAGATTTCATTAAAATATTTAAAAATTGAGCGAAGGTAATTAAGTTGCATCAAAAGAAGAAAATAATAAAAAGTAAAACCCCTAATATGAAGAAATGTGAAATACAAAAATATTATAAAAATAATGAGATGTGGCACAAAGATTTTAAAAAGAACATAGTGGAAAATCTAAAGAAATTTAGGAAACGAAAAGAGAATCAAACATTAAGAGAATAAAAAGAAGTATAGCGAAAGAAAACAAATTGAATAATAAGACAGGAGTATAGGAACGAAATCTAGAAACGAAAAAGGAATTGCATGGTAAGGGAAAGATACAGAAAAGATGTATAATTAGAAATTATATCTTTAACAAATAATATTAGAAAATAAAATGAAAATAGAAATTTTATGAACATGGTTTTACAATAGAAGATAGTATTGAAATGTAAATGGGAATTATGATAATGGAAATAAAAGTCACGTGAAATTTTAAAAATTAGATATTGTCGAGTTAATAACATTTATGGGAATTCAGGACAATTGTTTAATTTTATTGTAGATAGGATATTATAAACAGGTCAGTAATTATTTTGAATAAAATGAGATGCTTTACGAAGATAATAGAGAGTAATATTGGGCAATGTTGAAAGATGAAATTATAATAGTATACAAGAATCGATTTATTATTCTTTTATTGGGGGGATTTAATACAGTTCTTTTATTTCAAAGTAGAAAAAATTCATTTAATTTTTCATTTATGTGCAATACTATTGGTATACAAGATATTGTATATCAATATTTTTGAAGGACTCAGTATATCTCAAATTTGGTATCATTTAATTCCCGATGACATTTACATAGAATGTATCCAATACTAGATAAATTATGTCACAATTTACAGAAGTATTTAAAATTAAAGAAAACAGAGCTCACTGTAGGCATGTACTGATAATTAACGAAATCCAAATCTCTTTGTAGTAAAAAAACAAATTTATTTTTTTTAATGAGGAAAGTTTGTAACCACAGTATAATGTGGTTATTTATTGGAAAAAAATAGTGGGTTGAATTTGAGAATCCGAACGGAGAACATCTCGCTTAAGATTTCTCCAAATATTTGTATAATAGTATATAGTAATTGGATAGTGTAATTAATTAGTATAAGGCTTTATTCGGAATACCCATATTAAATTCTGTGCGTGTGTTTTTTTGGGAAAATTATTCATCATTCGAAAATAAGTAAAGGAACCTGAATTCTAAATTGTATTTGGAATTGTACGAGGTTGCAGTTTTTTCACGTCCAGATTACTGGTGAGTCCGTTCCAGATTAGTAAAATAGTTCATTATTTCATCGAAAACATCAGGTCTTAAAGCGAAATTGAGAATAGTTGCATCTTAATATGAAAAATATAAATCTGAATTCAAAATAACAACGAGATATAAGTGTACGCATCGAACAATTGAACAATTGGAAAAAAATATTAAAAAATATGTAGGACTGTGACTGAATACTTGAAATTTACCGAGTCAAGTGACAATTCGAAATTTTGAACATTTTTTGAAAAATTTATAAACTTTCGAAGTTAGATATTATGTGTTTAGTTTGTAGGTTGTTTTAATTTTAATCTGTAAGTGGGAAGATACGATTTTGTAATTTCTTATAAAAAAGTAAAACTAAAATTTGAATTAGTTGATTTGGTAATTGTATATAAACGTAAATTTTTTTTACTTACATTGGAAATCATTTAAATTATTTGGGGACATGGAAAAGTAATGATGAATTTTGTACTTAACCTAACATTTTCAGTTTCCGTCAGTACTCTCACAGGTCCACGTGGGTGTGTGGATTCACGTTATTTTAATGTTTTAACTATGATTTTTAATAATGTTTCAAAATTTAACCAGTATTGGGCAAATGTACTGCCGACTGGACTCATTTCTTTAACTATTTGCTGTTTTACACATTTCCTGTTTTCAAGATCTAGGATGCAATCTCGATTAATGTAAGTTGTAGAAATGTTTGTAGGGAAACTTTTTATAATTTATGTTTTTCTTTCCTTTATTGTAGTTCCCTGACGATGTAAATGAAGATTTACGAACGCTTGGAGAATTGAATAGAGTATATTTTCCTCATTTGCTGCTATCCCCAATAAGATATTTTTCAATTTGTGTTCTAATTGATCAGCAACGATCACGGCGTTTTTCGCTCTTCAGCTATTTATATATATATATATATATATATATATATATATATATATATATATATATATTAGTGTGTGGAAGTGCAATAATAAATACAAGGAATGTTTCAAACAAAGTTCTTGTATTTGCGCTGATACATATTTCTCAGATATTTTGAAAAACACTGGGTGTTGAGCCTAAGCAATACAACATGAAGACTACTTTTTTTGATAGGACACCCATTTAGCCTTATATTTTATTCTCTCATAAACTACGACGTTGACAAGCTGGAGCGAAAAATATGAAGATTTGACGAAAATTGGTGCACTAATAAATGCTACCTAGTAAACGTTATCAGTGATAAGCAACTAAACTTATTTCGTGGGTACGAAAGTAAAGGATGGCTGAAATGTCTAAACAGAGTAGAGGTTTCGTTTGGGGTTCGGGGTATTCATTGGATAAGCATTAATACAGGAGATTTCAATTATCAATAACTTCACTTTTTTAAATAGAACACCCGGTATATTATTCTGCCATCTTGTATAACTATTTGTATTCCTTCAAATTATATCTGTACAATATACTCTCTTAAATTGCATTTTTAGTTTGAGATTTAAAAATATTCATGTTTTAACAAGTTTTCTCTGAATGTGAAGTTAAAAACACTATTGATTTCGTTAATTTTATGTGACAAAAACCAACCAGTGATTTCCTAACTTCAAAACCAACAACACTCAAAATAAACAAATGTTACAAAAATAACTAACAACAGATAAGAAAGAACTAAAAACGTTAAATAACTATTTTATTAAATGATCAAAATGACTACCATTTACTTCCATACAGTAATGTATGCGATCTTTAGAAGCTCTATTAGCACGATGTAACATATCGACATCAGCAGTTTGGAGGAAAACCTCAATAATTCTATTCTTCATGTCTTCATTAGTTGTCGCGGTTATTTTGTATACTTGTTCTTTGACGTAACCTCACCAAAAAAATTCATTTTTGTGAGTTCTGGTTAACGAGGTGGCCATTTATGGGGTCCTCCTCTACCTGTCCATCGTCCGGGAAATTCATTATTTAAATGTGCATTGATCAGTTGGGTATGGTGCCCCATCATGTAGGTACCACGTTCGCCGCCTAACATGCGCAGGTAAATGATGAAGTAGCTGGGGTAATTAAGAAATTTGAATAAACTTGCCTATTAACAATTCCTCCAAAGAAATATGAGCCTATGACATGATTTCCTATCATTCCACCCCATACGTTTAATGACCACCTTCTTTGACTGATAGTCCGTACACAATGCGGATGATCTGTTTCGTAATAAATTGTGTCTATTAATAAACCCATTTTTATGAAAAGTTGCTCCATCGGCAAATAATACAAAATTGAAGAAATCTCTATTTTGCTCAATTTGTTGTTGAGCCCACTCACAAAAGGTTAACCGCTTTCCGTAATCATCATCGAATAGTTCCTGCACTCACTGTATATGGTAAGGATGCAGTTTGTTCTTAGACATACTTTTTTGGACGACAGTACGACTTATGTCGGTATGTTTTGTCATTTTCCGTGTCGAAATATGAGGATCTTCCGCAACTCTTAACATTACGGTCACCTCGTTGTTCTCTGACATTGCAATCTTATTCGTGAATTACATGCTATACTTATATAGCAGTGGTCGTCAACCTGTCGATCGCGAGCTACCGGTAGCTCGCAGAAGCAATTCTGGTAGCTCTCACAACGATTTTAATTTGAAAACTACAAACTGCAAAAATCAGAGAAGCTTTCGAAAATTCCATAAAAAAATCAAATTGTCATAATATTAAACATAAACCGCGGCAACGTTGCGGTGAGCGATCTGCCGCTGACGCCATCAAGCTAGAATCGGCTAGAACCCACCAGCCGGACCAGCGTGTTAGTGTTCGAGAACGATCAGGATTGCTTTGAACGAGATAAATACGCACGGCGCGGCGACATTGCGCTTAGTTTAAAACTGAACGCGTAACCAACGTCCAGCGGTTGGGTTAGTAGAAAATAACAAAAAATAATATTATGGCAAGCAGTTGTAAGAAGGTAAATAATTACCACTTTCATTCGGAATGGGAAGAACAATACTTTTTTACAGAAGTTAAAGATAAAAATGTGTTTGTTATGTGATACTTCGGTCTTCGTTGCTAAGAACGGAAATATTGAGAGACATCATAAAACTGTACATTCTAATTTTGAAAAATCATTCCCACTATATTCTGCCGCCAGAAAGGAGAAACTTAAACAGTTAAAAAAGCAGTTAATTGGACAACAATAAATATTTTTAAGAACAGTCGACAAAAATAAGGCTGCAACTGGAGCATCGTACCGTGTATCCCAGATAATTGCACAAAAAAATAAACCTTTGAAGACGAGGAAATGATAAAACAGGCGTTTTTAGAAGCTGCTGATTCGTTATTTGCCAACTTTAGAAATAAAGACGAGATAGTTTCAGCTATAAAATCTATGCAACTTTCTGCTAATACAGTGATGAGACGTGTAGAAGTAATGAGCAATGATATTTCTTCACAGTTAAGAATTGACTTAGATAACTGTGTTTATTTTCCACTTCAACTGGATGAATCAACAGATGTCGTTGACACTGCCCAGATGGCCGTGTTTGTCAGGATGGTTTTTGTGATTTCACGATTGAAGAAGATCTTATGAAGTTTATTCCACTGAGAGGACACACTACTGGACAGGAGTTGTTTTCTCATTTGAAAAATATTATTTCTTCCGAGAAAATTCCAATATCGAAAATGGTAGGCTTGACAACCGATGGCGCTCCAACTATGGTGGATTGTGATAAGGGTCTGGTGGCGTTATGTCGTAAAGATGAAACTTTTCCGAAATTTCTCTGTTATCACTTCATTATCCATCAGCGAGCATTATGTGTAAATTTCCTGAAACTTAACAACGTTATGAAACTGGTGGTAAAAATTGTGAACAAGAGTAGAGCTCAAGCGTTACAAAGAAGATTATTCAAAACCTTGGCCGATGAAGTTAACTGTCAATACGGGGACCTACTCCTTCACTCTGAAGTCCGATGGTTAAGTAGAGGACGGGTGCTGAAACGTTTTAATGATGTGCTATCTGGCATAGTTAAATTTTTCAAACAACGCGATGAACCGACTCCGGAACTAGAAAATTCAATCTGGCTTAGAGATTTTGGTTTTCTCGTGTACATTACAGAGAAATTAAACGAACTTAATTTGCAACTTCAGGGGAAAGACAAAGAACTAGCGTAAATGATTTTTGATATAAAAGCATTTATCAAAAAGCTGGAGTTTTGGGAACAAAACCTAATTAACAGCGATGCCAAGCATTTTCCTATTCTTTCAGAAAAAATATCTCAAAATCCATTAGAACCCTATGACAGCAAATATCATGTAAAAATAGTTTCTACCCTGAAGAATAACTTCAAAAATCGTTTTAAGGATTTCAACTAAATGGCTTTAGTAGCGCAGTTTGTTGTTTCACCCTTTATGGAAATTGATCTCCAACAGTTTGCAACTTGTGTTTTGCAGAACTTTGGCGAAGACATAGCTGCAACGGTAATGGAAGTAATTGTTTCAAAATGATTCAGCCTTAAAATCGTTAGTCTCAAGTACCAAATGTATCTGGCCTATTGTAAGTAAAGACAAATATTCAGTTCTATGCCGTATTGCCTTGAAAGTGAAAGCATTATGCAGTTCAACCTATTTGTGTGAATCTTCTTTTTCCAATATGAAGTTTATTAAGAACAAATATCACAATCGACTTACAGATGAACATTTGGATAATTGTATTTGAATGGCTGTATCAAATTATACTGCAAACATCACAAAAATTATCGATGAGTCTGAGTGTCAGCCTTCTCATTGAACGTGCTTTTTCATTTTTCAATGTTTATGTTCATGATAGTGCGTTACTTTTGTGTTGTTATTACTAAATATTTTTAAATCTTACGTGATATGTCGTTGTGGCTGGATAAAAGTTTGGTAGGTAGGGATGTAGTTATGAACAAGTACGTACTAGTAATATTAGTGATTTAGTTATCAGTTTATTATTAGTAACTATGTATTATGTATTACCAGTTAAATAGTGAAATAAATACATATAATGATAAATTAACTGTGCATTATTTCATTTACGTTGCGTTACGTGGCTTCCGTGTGGGTAGCTCGCTGTTTATTTCAAAATTAACAAAGTAGCTCAACACATTGAGAGGTTGCGACCTCTGTTATATAGTATATTTAATATCAATGTGAAGTCACGCACTATACATATATCAGAAAATATCGAAAATAGACGCAAAAACTTACCTCCAAAGTGCAGCAGCACGGATCTAAAACAAAAAATCAAAGGATCAGCGTCTATATACATTGATTTTGTTAAAAATTGCTATTAAATAGAACATTTATCGTAATGTAGTTAAATTTTTGGTTAAATACGGGAAACAATATTGAAATACAGAGTGGATAATCTAGCTATAACAAATTCTGTAACTTGATAAATAAAGGTTTATCGCAAAATTCCTGAAATACGTCAATTTTAGTCTCAATGGGGCATATTACAAAGAGATTTGTTTATCTTTCTAATTACCTAGGGGGGAGGGTTACAGACAACCCCAACTTTCCTTTTTAAATGGAAGGGTAGGTTGATTAATTTTTTATTTGAAAGCTTTTTCAATTGTAAATACAATTCCACTTTTTTTGTAACTTTTTGTAAGCAATGTGTCGGAAAAGAATGGTATAAAGAAATATTTACTCAAATTACTTCAATGCAATAAATGTTCAAAGTGTTGCTGACAATATCCTAATCGATTATAAATAGCACTCCGAACATTTTGTAACACTTCCGGCGTCACTTGCCTAATTTGGTCCCTGATTCTTTGTTGAAGCTTGGCGATCTCGTTAGGTTTAGTGGCATAAACTTTGCTCTCCAGTTATGCACATAAAAAATCTAATAAAGTAAGATCGGGTGATCTTGCTGGCCACTCAATTCCTTCTTCCAATCCACCTATTTGGAAACACTTCGTTAAGATAGGTCCGTACATTTGGAGCAAAATGTGGTTAGGTTAGGTTAGGTGGTGCCCCATCTTGTTGAAACCATATCCGTTGACCAAATAAGTTGAGATCCAAAGTATTGCGGAATAAATTTACGATAGTAGGAATCAGTTCTTCTTGGAGCATATTAAGGTATGTTTCTCCGGTTACGTTTCCATTGAAAAAAAGGACCTACTATGCGATCCCCAATAATTCCAGCCCAGACGTTTGTTTTTTTAGGCCTTTGGGTATGGGATTCACGCATCGAATGGGGATTTTCGTCAACCCAATAACGGCAGTTCTGTCGATTGACGTGCCCATGTAATGTGAACGTAGCCTCATCAGAAAACAGCAACCAGTCCAAAGCAATTTGTCGACCATCGATAGAAGCCATAACTAGTTCGCAAAATTCGAGTCTACGATCAGGATCATCTTCGTTAAGCTCCTGCAGGTTTTGCACCACGAACGCAAGCTATTTGCCTAGCTGGAGTAACAGGATTTTCTTCAAGTTGTAACGAGTTATTTTTTTAAGCATTTCCGACGGTATTTTAATTTTAATAAGTGGATATAACTCGTTACTCACTTCCCCACTTTGATATCTGGTACCGTTTCAGTCCCGTAACATTAATTTAAGTATTTATTTCATTAGTAATTCAAAAGCCATGAAATACCATCTAAAGAAATATGTAAAATTCATAAAATTTCGCTTTTCAAAATTAAAATTATCGAGGACGCCAGGTATGTAAACTATTTTAATTAAAACCAAAGCCGTCCAGAATAGTAGAAATATTTCTTGTTGTAAGTAAATCCATTCAAGTTAATTCCCTCACCACCGTTTTCGCCAAAAACTTTAGGTAGTAATTAAATTATAAATTCCAAAAACCGAGCGTTTTTGGAAGTTGAATCCAGATATCTCTCGCAGTGATCAAGTATCAGATTGATAGTTTTGAAGTCAAGTGTCCGACCGTCCCTTATTCTTTGAGTAAGTGAAAATTTATTTTTGTAAACCGAATAAAATATTTCGACGAGTTTTAAAAGTTTTAATTTCCATGAACGATTTAGTAGTTTGGCTATTTAAGAATATAATACCGTATTTTGGTAAGCCGTTTCTTGAAGCGATAAAAACAAAACTTATTCACAGTTTTCATTATTGCGTTCTTTATATTGTTTCTTTGGAATTAGTGTCTGAGCCTTCAATACATTGAAATAACATTTTGATTATTAATTTTGCGATTTAGATTGTTATACCTATAGTTCGTTTTCAAATCACCCAAATACATATTATCTTCTATTATTTCATAAAATATCTGCGTATTATCGAAAGCGTGAGCAAAATGCTCATTTAGCGACTAACGCCGGGTTCCGGGTTACTAAATCCAAACCTTCAGCCTCTGGTACAATACAAGAGCCTTTATAGACCACAATTCGATTGAAACTATTAATTCCACTAACACCCAATATTATCGCTTTAAACAATTGTTTTATTGCTACAATTAATGTAATTAAAAATTAATATTTTTTTGTCTATTTGATAACATTTTGGTTTCTTTAAATCACATTTAAAATATTGTTGTTTCTCAGTATTAATTATTGACAGTATTAAAACTTTAAAATTGTTCTTTATTCCAAAACAAAAGTAGTATACACTGATTTTGTTAATATTTTGTACCAATGCGAATTTTTTTCTTGTAGTTCTGGTACCCTAAAATAAACATATCCTTAAAATACGTACTTATTTAAGGATATGTTAATGATTTAAACTGTCTAATAACACATACCAGAACTCACAATATTCAACAATAGGGAGTATTGAATTAGTCAATAAAAAGTTTCCATTGAAAACCATTGAAAACAGGTTGAAAACTTCATGGTGGAAAACATCTGCAATGTCATGCGTCAAGGTTCGATCACGACTGATTTGGTTATTTATTTATTTATACCCAAACAGGTTTACAACCTTATTATATGGATATTTAAAATTGAATAAACCAAAATTTATTTAATATTAAAATAATGTAATAACATTATCTACTATATAAACACAAGGATTCTAGAACCAAGACGACAGAACTCACACCTCTCAATTTCTACATTTGATTGAAATAATTTGACAATTAAAAATTTAGAATTAAGTATTCAACATTAAGTGGCGACAAGAGCAAGATGCCCACATACCCTCCCACGATACTAAACAAAGGGTACTGTCCAGTCAATGTCAATAAATGTATTCAGATTATTGGCCAATGTCAATATGGCTTCTAATGGAGAATGTACACAAGTTCGTATTCTTTCGAATAATAATGGACAGCAGGTTGACCTCGCTGGAGCTTTAAATGATATTATACCTAACATACTACTTGAATTTATATCATTATTAATTATCTTATAGACAAACATCATACTTGCAATTTTCATCTATTCACCGATGACATTAGTCCAAATCCCTCTCGCAATCTGGATGACCTTATTGTCCTGTAATCTGGCCATACATAGTACTTTTCGAAATATAATTTCCTAAGAATTTTGTTTTGTACCTTTTATTTTAAATTTATATGCACTTGTGCCTGTTCACCCCAAAAAATAGATGTATATCCCAAGTTTGATCTAACCAACGTATTAAATAAAATCTCTATAGTTTCTGTACTTGAGAAGGAAAAACTTTGCCTTGTTACAAACCCCAGCATGCTATTAGCTTTTTTTACTAATCGATTAATGTGTGGTACAAATAATAGTTGCTCGTTATATATAACCCCTAAATCTTTAATTTCACTAAGTCTTTATGGATAATCCTTCCCTATCAAATAATCAAATATTGAAGGTTAAAATTTAATTTATTTTGGATGTGTCTCAGTTTCGGCAGCAGGCAACAACCCTGGGTTTAGAATATTGTATTGTTACGACACGGTCTGTCTATCACCCTTATTGCTCATTACTTTAAATTTATATTATAAAGTAACTATTGATATCTGTTTGGAAGTAGAGTACAATAAGAATCAATAAAGTAACAAACTTGTTAACAAGACAGCTTTCAAACATGAATGTGCAATTTTAGGTCGTTATTAGCTTTGAAGTTGTTATAAAAACTATCTTTATAAAAATTAGTCTTTATAATGGGGGACTTCAATTCATGTATAGGAAATGATTCCATCCCTGGAATCATGCAACACTTTGGTGAGGAGACAAAAAATGAAAATGGCAATATGTTAATCGAAATTTGCACATACAACGAGCTTAGAATAAACAATACGTACTTTGAACATAAAGAACAACACAAATACACATGCAGAAATACAAGGGGTAACAAATCGATCGTCGATTATGTAATCACCAATAGACAAGTGGACCCTCAATAAATTCTGGACATAAGAGTACTAACATAGGCGAATGTAGGGACATAACATAACATGCTTCTTTGCAAATATCGATCGGTAGGTATACGAAAAAAGAAAAGGTCCCACAGAATCGTTAAGGGAAGATAGCACAAAATATCAATATCGAAGAAGACTCAAAGAGAAGCAAACACAAAACCAGGTTGTAGATAACGATGATGTAGAAACGGCTTGGAAAAAAATAAGAGAAAATATAACACAAAGTGCAACAGAAGCCATAGGAATAAGAATAGTAGACACCAACGGAAAGATAAACACCAAACTGGAAGCATATATAAAATACATTAACAATAGAACACCGGATGAGTATGAAATATACAAAACTGTTAGAAATCGAACAAACAACCACATACGACAACTTAAGAAGGAATACTGGGAAACCGTTTCAGCAGAAATGGAATCGGACTTATACGGTGGTCAGAAGAAGGTGTGGAACATGCTACGTAACAGAAAAAAACAAGTTACGGAGGAAGTGAAAGTAAATGGCATTACAGAAGAAGAATGGATCAGGTACTTCGAAAACACATATAATATTACTGATGATGACAATACACCGATACAGATCTCAGTATATACACTGGAAGAACTTGAAGCACTAATAACAAAATTGAAAAAGCACCTGACATTGATAATATAAACGAGTTAATCAAGTATGGAGGAGAGAAACTGAAGAGGGAACTTGTCACCTTATTTCAGAAGATATAATATCCGGTATGGATACCGTACGAATGGAAGTTAAGCATATCCGTACCCATACATGAAAAAGGAGGAAAAAGGAATCTCGACAATGTCAGGAACATAACTTTGTTGAGCGCAGTATCAAAACTTTTCACAAAAATCATAGCGATAAGACAGAACCGATCGACGGTAGATGCAATATTCATAATACGGCAACTAACACAAAAATCAATAGAGTTCAACAAGCCCATGTTTGTATGTTTTGTTGACCTCACTAAAGCCGTTGATAAAGTACGGTTGAGGGACGTATTAGAGATTCTGGAGAAGAACAATATAGATCATAAATATCTAAATATTATTAAAGAACTGAACACCGGAAATATAACGAGGATTAAAACCAGAACGGGATTGTCCAAATAAGTACAGATTATGAACGGGATACGACAGTGCTCAGCCTCAGCCCAACACTATTCAATATTATCATAGACAGAATCATAGAAAGCGTTAACAAGGTCAACGCGGGGTACAGAATGGGAGAACAATCATTAAAAGCGTTATGTTATGCGGATGACGCGGTGCTAGTGGCCGAAAGTGAAGATGAGTTACAGCGCCTACTATACAGAATGAATACAACGGCAGATAAATATAATATGAGCATTTCAATTAAGAAGAATCAATCAATGGTCATAGCCAAAGATCCGATTAGATGTAAACTAGCTGTCGACAACAACATAATACAACAATGAAATTCAATTACCTTGGAGTACAAATATCAAGCAAGAGGGATTTGATAGAGAACACGAACTCAGGCGATAAAAGCATCAGGGGTCAGCGGATATTTGAGAGAAATCATATGGAAAAACAATATGATGAGTACACAAAGCAAGATAAGAATCTACAAAACATGCGTAACACCTATTCTCACTTATGCAACGGAATCAAGACCCGAAACATCAGCAACTAAAATAATAATGAGGCCGACTGATATGGAAACGCTAAGAACAATTAGGGGAGTGTGCCTCAGAGATAGAATGAGATTTCAGGACAATAGAGAAGAATTAGCAATTCAGGATGTGATGAGATGGGTTAGAGAACGTAAACGAAACGAGGTTGGAGATATCATGTCAAAAGAATGCCAGACAACAGATGGGAAAAATGGGCGAAAACCCAGAAACCAAACACACGGAGACCACTAAAAAGATGGTATGAGAGGCAGAGCTCAGCGTCTCAAGAAGAGCTCAGGAGGAGGCTAAATATACGGAATTAAACAGAACAGGGTCCTAGTAAAAGAAAACGAAAAAGATAAAAATAAGCGATTTCAATGTGTAGTAGTAGAAAGAATATTGTACGTACCAGGGGAAGTAAGTAGTTTGTCAGTCTCATTTCTCGACTGCAAACGTCTACTTACTTCCCTCGGCACGTAAATGACTATTGAAACTGTAATGTGTGCTTTATGGTCCTAGTTAAATGTTCAATGATTTTAAATATTTTCACTTTTTAGAAGTGGGATGAGGAAATGTAATATCAGCTTTCTCAGTTTATCGACGTTTTGCAAGACAAATATGAATTAAAATTTCCAACGTCCGTCATTTGATGTATGCTGCTAAAGTTGCAATATTTTAACCCGCATAAGTCTGGTGGTCTTGTTTGAAAATATACCGATTGCCGATACTTAGAGTGTGCCTAAACGGAATCCTACTAGTCAATAAAATTTTCCAATGTAATATGGTTTTTACTATGCCAGTTGATTTTTGTCAATGTTAAAGTTAGAATAGTTTTATAAAGATTTAATTTACCAAAAATTATAATTTGGCCGCCTTTGTGCCTATTCAACGTGTATACCCGTAAGAACGGCCCTGGCGCTCTGATCACAATAAACATCTGTACCAAAATACAAAACTGGTTTCTATGCTATTATTCTTTCTTTCTGGTACACTCAGCTGTCCTCACTCGTTTATTATAAATTTGTTGTAATTACTATAATTAATGTATGTGTCATGTTTTGCTTTTCCAATTGCTATTTTGGGCATATTAATTTAATAAAAGGGCAATGAAAACCCTCTCAGAATATAATATGTTCAATAACTCTGGCATCTGTTTGAATCATGATGCTCTGATTCCTTTATAACTAGTTTACTATGTTAATAAACATATTTCTCAATTTTTAGTCTAATTCAAAACTTGATTGAATTGGTATGAGTCTGTTGGATGATTTGAATGAATTAATTTGGTCAACAGTGTATCCCAAATAACAGTAAGTACTCAATAATTAATCAAATATTTAACATGGGCGAAGCAATGTTTGGAATAGAATAAACCTTCCAAAACTGAGAAAAAAATTCTCATTTTCAAAAGATCCTCTTAGTTTAATATTAACAAACCGAATATACGATGATCATAGAAATATTATGCTTCCTTGTTATATAACTACATTATTAGAATTATGTGTTTTCAGGGCATGTCAAATTCTATCGGAACATCCGCTCATCTGGTGAAAAATCTGCAGACAATTTTAGGTGCAAAATTCAGAAATAAAAATAGGTTGAGTTCGTTCATATACATTGTAAAATATAAATCTAATTCCAGTTATGAAAGATTAGGTCAAGCAGTTGAATTTAAATCATATCAAAGTTATTGGCCACACTTTTTAGTACCACAACACTTACTCCCACACCATCTGATGTGGCTTATTATGTATATTCCATGTATGTTTTTACTGAAGCCATTCCAAAGATATTTTTAAACTTGTTTTAAGGCAACAATTTTGATAATTTCTGCTGATAATTCTATTTTTTAGTTCACATCGTACATTTATCAATTCAAATCAAGTTTCAATTCAATTACTCAATAAGTAATTTTATATCGAAATTGTGAATCTCTGGAGTAAGATTCAAACTTACATGAACATGTGGATATACATTCACTGCAAAAGATACACGTCATTTATTATATCAGTAAACTTTCAAGGCAAAAGTTACGTTAGCAACTTCACTGTGTCGGAGTAACTTAAAGTTGCTCAACAAACAGTAAATTAAATTGAAATGAACATCTGTTCTTAATGAGAATCGCTTGGTGTGGATGTGGAACGTTAGTACTTAACACAAATATTCAGACAATAAAATGTAGTGAAGTTATACGAGCCTCCCGCCACTTCCATTAAGCTGTATTAAAAAAATTACCATTTTGAGTGCAACATTATGTATTGAATGAGTTATCTTAATATTTTGCTGATCATTTGGAACCTATTAGGTATTTCCAAGTATAATATAGATCAATGACACTTTATTGCTCCCTAGTTACGAAAAATATAAATCTAAATTTCATATACTAGGTGTACGAATTTGACTTAACACTCAAATTCTTCCTGTAATCTTTACTTTATCTTCTCCCTGTATATCATAATTTATATATCCCACATATGTTCATCATAAATAACAATATAATTCTTCTCAACTATTCAAATATTTCTTCAAATACGCAAAAAAATCCATTTTAACATCCCTTCCGGGTCCACATCGTTAGATATGTACGTAGTTCGTCAGGGTATTTATTGATGTGGAGGGGGTGAAGCACCAACCAGGCGCGTCTCCAGGTGGCGGATAAGAGGAGGACCTCTGAGATGATTTTATATGAGGAGCAGGTCTGCGGGGAAATACCTGGGGGCACGTTGTGTTAAAAAACTCGACTGGCAGCCCTCGAATACCCTGCCGCGGACCAACTATACCTGTCCCAGTTGTAGTATCGTGGCTAAGGGATTGCACACAGGGTTACGATGCCGGGTGAAATTTCGAGCTTACCTCGAAATCACCTATGATACCAATGTCTCCTGGCTGCCTGTGGTTAAGTCTTGCGGGCCATTGGGATGGGAGGGTCTTGGCTTTAATGCCTGGACCAAGAGAAGACAACCTCATTAAAAACCAAAAGTCAAGGTGGGAAACCAGGCCGAAGAATGCGTGGCTATATAGAAGAATAGTCCTTACTGGTTTCGACCTTGGAGCACCGGGGGGAACTGTATTGTATTTAACCTCTTACTTCTACATGCGGGGCTCTGAAGCGGTGGACCGTAATGACCCTAGCTTCTCGTGGGACCATTTATGGACAGAGAATGTAAAACTTCCACCGGAAAAGTAGTGGAGACAACCTCCACCACTTCATCAGGGCACCTCACAGAGGGAAAAAATACCAAACGGCATCAAGGTCGTATGCCGTTCGACCTCCCAAAACTGGGAGAACTAGGCGGCATGGACGACCTACTGAGAAAAGGCATCAGTGGAGCAGGTGTGCGAAAATACCTGCGACTCCTCAATCAAGGTATATCCCCTGAAGAGGCCAGGAATCAGGCTATTCAGCACCCAACCTCCCCGAAGGAACCACCAACGGGGAAGACGAAGCTTAAAAGAGGCGCGGAGAATATTACTCCTCCGCAACGGCTTCTTAGCAAGAAACCAAAAACAGCTGCAACGGTAACCAAGCAGCTGTCAAAACAGAGAAGGCTTTTAGGGTGGGAATAATGCCCAATTATTATCCTGGCGTCATCCTGAAAGCAGAGCAACTCTCCACACTGGAGGACACTCTGGTGGAAGAGCTGTACCAGAGCAAAGAGAAGGGAATCCACTTTTCAGGTATCCATTTCCGTTGTGGAATGATACTGGTGGACTGTGGGTCACAAGAATCGACAGACTGGCTCATGAGGTCAGGGCCGAAATTGAACTCTTGGGAAGGATCCGAATTGGTGGCTCGAAGTGGAGACGACATCCCAAAGCCGGTCACCATAACGGTGTTCTTCCCAAGAAGCCACGACATGAAATTGGAGATGAACCTCCAACTTGTCGAGGCTCAGAACTCCAACCTCACTACTGGGATTTGGAAGATCCTAAACTCTTAAAAAAAGAGACAGGGAACTATCCTCACGATTGGGATCGATCACCAATCTGGGGAGGCTCTGAAGGCAGGAGGTTACACGCTAAACTTCCGTTTTGGGCGTATCCCTGTCTTGGGGCTGGGAAAGAAAAAGAACCTCTCCGAAGATTCAAAGGATATGGAGATACCCTCCACATCGGGAACCTCTGGAAAATGGGAAAAAGGCGAAAGCTTGACCTTGGTACAGCCCGAGATCTCCTCCGGCTCTGCTGGGGTGACTGGGGATGGGGAGATCGGCTCTGTATCCCGGAAAACTGAGCGGAGCAGCCTGGGGGTCGACAATCTGACCCGAGATCAAGAAACCTGCTCGAACTCCGAGGAAGATATTGCCATGGTCGTCGAGGAGGGTCAGGGAGAGACAAAGGAGGGGGATGAATAGAGGCTGGGTAACTCGGCCTCTTTCATCCATGATAATTTACCTTCGCGTTCACGAATGTAGCTCATATTAATCTGGACCACGCGAAGGGAGCTTCAGCCGTAATTGCAAGGTTGTTCGCTAGACTACAACTAGATATTGTACTGATCCAAGAACTATGGATCAACAAAGAAGGTCAAATCAAAGGTTTGGCATGCAAGGATTCCAAATTGATTTATGATCAAAGGCAAGTATCTTCCCGTGCCTGTGTAATCATAAGAAATAGCATAAAATATATTTGTGTGTCAGAATACGTGTCACGGGACCTTGTTCCAATCATGATTCACCTCAACATTGGGGGTATCGACCGAAACATCGTCATTGCCTCTGCCTACTTCGCTAGAGACGGGCCGATGACACCGCCAGAAGAAGTACAACAGTTGGTGAGACACTGCAATGGCAGACGGCTGCCAATTATAATTGGTTGTGATGCCAACGCACACAATACCGTATGAGGAAGCACTAATAACAACGCAAAAGGTGAGTGTTTATTAGATTATCTCTTATCCAATAACCTTGAGACCTTGAATGTGGGGACAACCCCCACCTTTGTCACGAGAGCAAGAGAAGAGGTCCTGGACGTAACAATTGTTATTGTTGCTACTAGGAAAAATGTTGAAGATTGGTGGGTGATGAGCGAGCCATCACTTTCCGACCATAGGATCACCGAATTTAGGATACAGGGAAATACCACCTTGATTCCTACAATCCGAAATCATAGAAATACTGATTGGTCTCTTCACAAGACCAATCTGAAGGACAATTTGGAACAAGTCGAAGTGAATGGGGTAAATCACCCGCACTACGACCTGGAACGAAGAGTCGAACAGATCAGTGAGGCAATAATGGAATCTGGAGAATATACTACTTCAGGATTGTCAGCATTCCTACAGAGCGGGTCGATCAACTGAGACGGCTCTGTATCAGCTGACCGAAGTCATCACTGGAGCTATGGAAACGTGTTCAACTAGGGCACTTGAGATCATTACAGATCTCACACCTCTACATCCGGTGATGGAAATATATGCCCAACAGGCATATCTAAGGAAGTTTCGGGCAATGACAGTATTAAAAATAAGGGTGCCTGGTCCTCTCTAACAAAATACATCTAATCAGCGAATCTTCCCAGTGACGAAATTATCAGGAAAGTAAGTATCGAAAAGAATTTCACTACGTTGCTAAATACGAGTAGAGACTGGGAAAAGGAATACACCACCCAAACTCTCAAAGAAAACACCATTAGATGGTATACGGATGGTTCAAAAACCACCACTGTAGCAGGCGCTGGAGTATTTGGGCCTGGTACTAGATACTCATTATCGTTAGGCTCCTTCCCGAACGTCTTTCGGGCAGAAATACTTGCGATTGAAAGATGCGTGGAAATGAACCTACAATAAAACTATCAGAAATGTGACATATCGATTGATTCTGAGATAGTCAAGCAGCAGTTCCAGATTTTCCATCCTCAATTCATGGTTTTTTTCTTTGACTGTGCTATTTATTATTGTGGTTATCGTAATTATTATTCCTGTTTAATTTATTGTAATCTACGTATCTGTTATAACCGTTTCCTGGGTTGTCTTGTTGGCTGTTGCTTCCTCTCCTATAATGGTTCCTGATGTTAAGGTATGATTTCCTGAAGAAATTCCTATTGTCCTTCATGTGTAATACTTGTTGTTGACTCACTATGCCTTCTACTGATACCAGCTTAGATAGTACTTCTTGCGTATTTTCGAAGCTTCCCGCTTCTATGATCATTTTCGTTGCGTCCGCGAGGGCATTCATCGTTACTGCCTTGATCGTTGCTTCTTTGGTGTATTTTTCAGCTAGGCGTTCTGGCATCCCTTCTGAAACGTATGCTGCCTTTAGCTCCCTGCCAATTTCTCTATTTTTGTCGCGTATTGCATTATGTCCTCCCCATTTTGCCTTACTTCATCAAGTTTCGCTAAGAGAAGGCTTGGATTATTTCCTCTTATTCCTGATTTTAGTTTATTCCTAATTTCTGTGATAGAATTTTCTGTCGTTATCAGGCTTCTAGCTTTTCCAGTCAGTCTTGTTTTAATTAGCAGAATCGCATTTTCTTCGTTACCCGTCGCGTTTATTTGTAACAAATCTAATGAGTCTAAAAACGATTGTAAATTGCTTGCTTCTCCGTTGAATTCAGTAGGTAAGACCTTACTCGCGAAGTTGAAAAAATCATTCATACTTGTCGTCATTTTCAACTGTTTGCTTATTGCTTGTAATAGACCCGTATCGATCTCCTCAAATATAGAGGTAGGTATTTTAACAATACAATTAAACGCTTGAAATGCCTTAACAATTTTATCCCTAATATTATCTGAATAACTTTTACAACTTTATTGTTGTACTAAACTTAAGTTTTTCCAATTTTTACCTATCAACTTAGCAAAATTATTATACTATTAATTACTTCAATGTGTATATCTGGATTTTCAGGAGTTTCCTCTTTCAAAAACCCATTTTCCCTGTTTATTTATTTCTTCTGCAATTGCCCTTAGCTTATCTTCGAAATCTACCCACGTTATTGACATTTAAAAGATGTACCATTCGTTCATAGAAATAGAGTGCATAAGTACTCACAATTTTATACAGTCAAAGTTCCTGACGTCTGATTCGCTGCAATGCCTCGGTTGATGTCTCTTTTTAATGCCCTTCGATGCGTTTTCCATAGGGACCACATGAATTTCAGACTGAAAGCTACTGTTATAATGTAATGCGTTGTAAAATTATCTTGCTGCACCATGAAATTATTGTTTACTGTACCAGTTTCTTGCACCTCTTGCTTAGTAGGTGCACCACCCATAGTTTCGCTCCTCCAAGGTCCAAAATTTAGGTATAAGACCATATACCTTCGCTCGTTTCGATTAACATCAGTTCGCAGGATTATTTGCCATTTACCATTTAGTCTGCAGGACCATCCACCATTTACCATTTAGTTTGCAGGGTCGCCATGTGGTAGTTATTTAGCAAGTGCCCCTCGTATGTACTTCTTGAACCATTGAACCATTCATCTTCGGGCAACACTTACCATTATTCATTAGGGTTAAATAAATACCACCGTTTATCAAAACTCACTGGAACAACATATATTTAAAACTACTTATACAAATTACTGACCATGTGTAACACAGACTATAAACGTTTGTACTATTAATAATATTAATCTTCGAGAGAATGAACTCTCTATATAAAGGAAATTCTATTGTTAAACCAACACAGTCAACGATCTGTTCCGCAATCTTGTTGACGCATTATTTATAAAACCGTAGTGATTCCTTATTATGCCACTGACTTTACTACACCTTGTCAGTGATCTTCAAGTTCACTGGCCGCTAGCAATAATTAAATTAATATCTAATTAAATCTAATAATGTCTTTTAGGATCAAAACACCAGTAGCTGACATACGGTCATATGATAATATCCTTGTTGGCGTATTTGAAGTCAAATTTGAAATATAAAAATAAAAAAGCAGGATATGCGATAACTGGAAGAACCACTAATAAAAGAACAAGTCAGAGTCCGCTTAAACGATGGAATTAAATGATTTACAGACGTCAGATCCGAAGAACAAGTAAACAACCTGGGTACTGCTATAGACAACATCAAAGACAATTTACTGTAATATGATAGAACGGAAAAGAATACTTGGATGACCGACCAAATTTTGCAGATAATGGAGGAATAACGGAAGATAAAAGATGACAACATAAGATACAATGAACATAACAATAAATAGAGAAATCAGAGAGGCTAAAAATGCAGAAGATAACGATATGTGTACAGAAATTGAGAATGCAAGCCGTGCACGATAGTTTCAACGTACACAAAAAGGTCGAAGAGCTGACAGGGACTTGAAGACGTAGGTAAGTAACGAACTTAACCAATAATGAAGGAACAACAATTATCGACGAAGACGATTTTAAAAGTGCATGGAGAATATACATCCAACAACTGTTCCATGACACACTGCCTGAACCACTTGAACTGGATGAGAATAAGGGGTCATTTATTCTAATTGATGCAGTTAAAGCATCAGTGCTTAACATCAGTAATTATTGAAATATACACACCTGGAAAAATTCAATACCTCAAGATTGGCTCAAATCAGAATCTATCACCTTTCCAAAGATATCAGGTGCACAAAATCTGAGGACTAGAATAATAAGTCTTATGCGCCACAAAATATATAACATCTGGAAAAATTCAATTCCTCAAGAATTGATCACCTTGCCAAAAAACTCACGTGCAAAAAATGTGAGGGCTATAGAAAAATAAGTCTTATAAGCCACCTTCTGTATCCTTGAAGTCATCCACATCAAAATCTACGAGACCTATGAAGGACGTCAGAGTGAGATGAAACAATGAATTATAAATTACATTATTTCAAGAAAAATGCCAGATATGACGAAAAAAAGACGAGATCTACTTAAATGAATGGGAAAAATGTAATCAGGGCAATTCGTGTTAGTTCATTCCAAATTAATAACAACCATGAAATTTAAAAAAAATTCCGCAAGTGTTGATATTTGTTTATCTCAAACACAGTTTTAATCGAGTGTAATCATTCAGAACGGCAAGAAAGGAGCCATTACAGTGCTTTCTACTTGAACTCGAAATATGCAGACTACTGACTGGCCGTATGGAGGCAACACCTCTATATAATCTCTGAGAGGCGGTGTGCTTCGATTAGCAATCCAACACATGAGGATAATTAAACATGTGTTATAATAAGCACAGCTCATAATGTCCGCAGAATCTCAAGCTACCAAGGTAACTGAAAAGCTTTCCAAATTACAGTTCTTATGGATTCACCCATTACCTACAAATTAACTCAAGTGCATCTATCAGGATGCCACTTGGACTGGATATTGTTCATGTGCCTAAATCTCCATAGTAGAGTGAATTAACTTACGTGTACCCAAAGTTGTCAAGTAGAAGACGACTTAAGATTATACTACTTATTCCAAAAGTCCCGAACAGTAATTAAAATAAACAATTTATTTTATATTTAGTAAATGAACAAAAACAATTTTTATCACCATACATGTCACTATAATATTATTTTGAACAGCTTGGGTAAACAGGAAGATAAAACATGTTGTTACGATATTTTACGTAGGTCAGTGTCTATTATTTAATGAATGTAACCAGGACTTAGGGCATCGTACTCTCAGTTGCACCTGACCGAAAGTATATTAGTATAAGTAATGTTTAGGCTGTACGCAAGTTAGAATAAGTTATATCTCGTAGTGTAAGTCAGTTAATGTAAGTGTTTCCTAGTTGTATTTAGTTATAATTAATCGCAGAGATGTAAGTTACTCGATGGTTTGATTCCTCCCGAATCCAACAAATTGGGAAAGTCTTAAGCAACCTTTAATGCATGGTAACATCACACAATATCATGGCGATCCTGACATTTGACAATTATGTACATCACACGTTACAATAGGAATAGAAGCTAACCTGGCTCAGTAATATATTACTGATAAAAGTTATAATACTTGGAACTACAAAAGCCGATAACAACCGATAACTGTTCAACCTATCCCACAAAATAATAGATATTTCACGAATCGACAAGTATTTGGTCCAGCAAAAAATTATTTTAAACCTAATCAAATACCACAAAATCAGTAACCAAAACCTGTACCAATGTCGACAACGTCGCGAAATTACACAGAAAGATGTCGAATGCCTGTTAATAATAATAACAATAATAATGGATTCTTCCAAACAAATCCACATGCTAAACCAAATTTTGTTTCTGAAGAATTATATTTAAATCAATGTGATAATCCAGAATATGATCCTAACCAATTTAATGAATATGAAGAAGTAGAATTTGATCAAGCCGATACGAATGATGAAGTTCAATTTGAGGAAAATTTTCAGATAACCGGGCCTTCCAAAACAAAGACGTAGTTGAAATAAACGTTATTTCCGCTAATTCTTTACCGTACATAGAAATTAAGAATCCCAAAGCTAGATTATCAATTGATACCGGTAGTTGTAGATCAATAATAAAACCTTCTATTGTAGAAAAATATTTTCCAGATATAATTTACCATTCCAATACGTATTATCTACTAGTCTTGGAAGTAAAGATATCAGATTTCAAGCACTCGTACCTGCATTTGCAGAATTAGAATGTAAAAATTATTATATTAATTTTGTATTATATGACTTTCAAGATTACTTCGATGGAATCATAGGTATTAAAGATCTTGTTAATATGAACTTAAATATAGGACCTAATATTGAAATACCATTTAAATATAGACAATCTGATGATATAGAATTCGATTACGATATTGTATATTTAAAAGGTAAAAGTAACAAGGCAGCCGATGCACTGTCTCGTTTCCCTAATATGAATGCTTTAGAAACTTGACGTTAATTTAGGTGACATTGATGAAATTGTAAATCAAGAACTCGAAAGAATTAGTTCATACAATGTAAATACAAATCAACTTCCTAATTTAGATAATATTGACCTTACAACTATTTTAGACGAAAACGAAAGAGACGTATCAGACACCATGATTAACTCATCCCCATTGGACGAAGAAGCGAACCCCAATAATGACGACATTGAAACAGTACACACATCTGCGGAAAATCCCATTTTATCAATTCCAATATCTGAAAAATCACTAAATATGTATAAAAACCAATTATATTTTACTAGCAAGGGAAATCTTTCTTTCAAAGTTAAAAGAGAAAAAATATTCGCTTATATGTTACATTACCAGTAGTAGACACTCAATCAAACGTAATAAAATTCATTAAGGAATTTATGAATCCTAACCAAAATTTTGCTCTTGATTTCCAAAATGAACCTTTATCACGAATGTTCATAGTAAGTGCACAAAAAACATTTAAAAATTCTGCTTTTAAATTTATCATGTGTACCAATATTCTCACTGATATTCAATCAGTTGACGAACAACGAGAGAAAGTAGAATATTACAATATAAGTGAATCAGGTCACAGAGGTATAAATGAAGTGAAATCATCCCTTAGTCGTATATATTATTAGCCAAAAATGATGAAGAAAGAGAACATTCTATAAATAATTGTGAAACTTGTCTGAAGAATAAGTATGACAGAAATTCCCATGTTATAAAATTCAATTTAACACCTACAGCTTCGAGACCTTTCGAACATAACCATTTAGACGTTTTCTATATATCAAATAAATCGTATTTAACAATCATAGATTCATTTTCCAAACATGGACAAGCCTATCCGTTAGACAGTATAACAGGAGTATCTGTAGTTGAGAAATTACTCGAATTTATTTCCCATCACGGTCTACCTAGCAAAATTACGTCTGACCGGGTACAGAATTTAAAAATTTCGATCTTCAAGATTTTTGCAAATTACACCACATCCATCTACACTTCACAACATCAAAAAATAGTAATTCTACCTCTCCAGTCGAGAGATTCCATTCCACCCTAATCGAGCATTATCGATGCTTACAAGAAAAAAATAAAAATTTAAAATGTGACAAATGACTTTTTGGCACATTAGATGCACATGATGAAGAAAGATATAACAAAGCAATTGATTTACTGTGGAAAAACCAGAAAAATATTATTACAGAAGTTAATTTACAAACCTCTTTATACAAAAAACTGATTGAACACTATAATAAATCTATAAATATTTCAAACAATAATCAAGAGATACTTAAAAATAATTTAGAGAAAAGTCAAGCTTCATTTTACCATAAAATAGAAACTCTTGAAAGTTATTTAAGTTTTCAGGGAATTATAACAAAAATTAATTTAGATTGCCAATCAACGATTACCTTAATAGATAATTTAGAAAATGCAATAGTATTTTCCACATTAAACCCTCTTCATAATTCATTAATTTCTAGTACTGATATTTTCGAAATGATTAAGTATATACTTAATATATATAACTCTAATCAAACTCCAAAATTTGAGAATTTATCAACCTATTATCAATTTTTGGGCACTCAAGTGTCTACTTATATCAAATTCAAAATTAATTTTTGCAATCCATATACCTATCCTTAAAGAAAAAACCTACGAATTTTATCATATTTTCCCAGTTATCCAAAATCATAAAACGTTTACCCCTCTATTTTCCTATTTGGCACACAAGAATGAAGATGACCAATTCGAGAAAAAAGAATGCCCTCTTCTAGAAGACACGTATTATTGCCGACAAAATCCTGTATCCCAAGATAATTGTACAACGCAACTACTCCAAGGAGAAGACTAGTCACATTGCCACATCATTGAAGTAAATTTACAAGAAACAGTCATCGAACCAGTCACCGAAAACGAAATCTTAATTATACCCGAAAAACCTCAACAAATATTTTCAAAATGTAGAAGTAACAGATATATTCTTGTGACATCTCCAATTTTAATCAAAATACCGGACTCTTGCGATGTATGGACTAATAACCAGAAATACATTCATACAATTCCAATTAGTAATGGCAAGCCGTTTATACTACCAAAAATTGAAATGGAAACGTTAAGTGGTTCCAAAAATTACCAAATTTCGAACATAATGAAAATAGACTTTGAAGAACTTAAAGAAATTAGCAGAATTTCGAAACAATTAGAACCAATTTGAGAAGACAATCCGTATAATTACACAAGCATATTAGGAACAGTTATTGGAATTGCAATTGCCTGCGCCTTAGCCTACATTTTCATCAAATATAAAACCCAAATTTTGAAGATTTTTAAGAAGAAACCAAAGGAAAACCCGACAGAAGAAAAGAAGATTCCGAAAAGCCACTCCGTGTTTTTCGAAACTTAAGTAGGGAGGAGTTATGTCTACAGCGCTATCAAGTGGGCACCTGTAAAACTGCATAATTGACACTTTCATACGATATTATATATTCTATCTGACCACCATTTCAATTCAAGGCCAAAACAGCCGGACTGGACTTCAGACAAGGGCGCGTATTTTGGCAAAAATTCTACCGCCTCGTGGGCCTAAAGAGAAAGGTAGAATCACATCTCGAAGTGCAAGGACAGAAGATCTTCACATCAGAAGACAAATCCACCGCCTTCAAAAATAACCTACAAACTGTCTTTTCACCACCCGATAACTCTCGATTTCTCAGGGACTTTGCCGTCGAAACCGACCTGCTGACCCGAAACATTACTCGAAGCCCACACGTTCACATCCCACTAAATGAGAACTCTCCGCTTCTTACACCTTTCACAATCGATGGAGTTGAGCAGGCGTGCCGAGCGGGGAGAAACGGTGCCCCAGGACACAACGGAATCTCGAGGCAGGCACTTAAAAACCTGCCAGAAGAGATCTTCCCTCCGCTCTGCTCCCTGCTGAATGCCTAACTGGCATTCTCATACTTCTCTCGTTGTTGGAAATCAGCCAACGTAGCTCTCATCCCCAAGCCCGGCAAATACCCTACAAAGCCTGAATCTCACTGCCCTATCTCATTAATCAGCATCCTAGGTAAAGTCTTTGAACGCTTGTTGGCCACTCTTGTTAGAACGCCACCGCCAACCTTCAAAAAATCGTCACCCGAGCTTTAAATAAACGACGCTGTTCCGCCGCCATTCTCATGGATGTTCAAAAAGCTTTCGATTAAGTCTGGTACGCCAAACTAGTGAGAAAGCTACTGAGCATCCGATTGCCAAACCAAACCGTCAAATTATTATACTCCTATCTCACCAACCGATCGATTAGCGTCAAAGTTGGTTATAGCATATCCGACTCTTTCACACCCCAAACTGGCGTTCCGCAGGACTCGATACTCGCTCCTCTACTATATATTATTCATACGTATGATACACCAATTCCAAGACATCCCCGGGATAACATCCAACTATACGCGGACGACATCGCACTAATCATTTCTGCCACCGACATTCGCTCTCGCAATATTCGATCCCAAAATCTACTTACTCAATTTTCAAATTGGTGCAGGAGATGGCGGGTGACTCTCACCCCTCAAAAAACCCAAGCCATCGTTTTCGAACACCCTGATAGCATGAGCGAACGACTTCTACCCACAAACATCCGCCTCGTGCTCTGGGAAGATCAACTCGAAATCCGCAGGGAAGTCGTCTATTTGGGAGTGAGATTTACTCACACTCTCAACTTGATGGCCAAACTCATGGACACTTTGAATAAAGTCCGACGGAAAGTTAATCTTCTTAAGGCGCTCGGCGGCAGCTTTGGACGCACTCACCCTACCACCTTACTTCATGCGTATAAAACATATATCCGTCCTATAATCGACTATAGAGCAAACGTCAATTGCACCCTCCCCAACCATCTTGTCAAAAGACTCCGAACTTGCGAACAGTCAATCCTCAGATACCGCCAATACAAGGCTCCATACTCTCCGACTAATACAGTATATGTCAATATCGACATTGAAGCCATTCCATCTCGCCTAAATAATCTACAAGCCCGATACGTCAGTCGCACTATCGAGTCGGGCAGCGAAATTTCCAAAAACACCCTACTTACACCGTGGATCGCCAACAGACGACCTCTCGGCAGAATTTCCAAGAGGAAGCTCCCAGTTCCTCCGCTACGCTTGCTAGCCACGGCCTACGACGACCATCCCGGCGAATACACTGACTACCTGGACAGCTCCCCAATTTCCATCCGATAATCGTCAAAACTCTCACTACACTCCCACACTTATTCTATGTTAATAAATCTCTACTCACTTGACTTTCCGCAACAAAGTCCAAAATCATTCATAATTTAAACACTTCCAACAATTCTAAAATCTCTCAATCCCAAACTATTAATCGTTCAGCACTTTGGACAAACCCTATACTCTCAGCCGCCCCCACACCACCCACGTCGGTGTTGCAGGTTTTTCTGCGGTTTTACTGCATACTCTGTGAATTTATTCACTAGCCAAATGGACCGACGAACGACGCACCCGCATTTTTAGTTTTTTTATTATTATTATTCCACCAACCACCGTAAATAGTCCCAAACCACCGAAGGCACGTCACCGCAACTTTTCATCAAACTTCAACAAATCATCTATTTCTATACACTTTCGAAAAGATTCTCCCATACACTTTTTCACATAACTCCAAAAAACCAATAAAATTATGAATCCTCAATATTCCTAATATATCACTCTTAAATTACCGGACACATTTCAAATTCTTCAAATTCAGTAAATAGCACTCATATTCACAAACTTCTGACACCTAGCCAACTCAACGCATAAATCTATGTATCGGCAACGATACATGGTTCGTCTTCTACATTAACACTTCCATCATAGACACTTTTTGTCACACCATCTCCGCACACAATTGATCTTCGCTGCTTCCAAACATCAACCCCCGATACACCCCACACAACACAACCTCCAGTTACTTTCTAGCGAAAAGCCCATCCCATTACTCTCAATTCCATACACTTTTTTAAACAAATTTTCCTAGTCACTTTTAAAAAAAATTTCTTACTAGACACCTTTTCAACTCCCAACTCAATTTCTCGGTCAACGCGCACTAAACCATCCAATACACCCCCAACTCAGCCCTGAAGAAGAAACTAATCATACACCAGGGCACCATTCTTGAAAACAACAATTCCACCCAAAAATCCAAAAAACCAACAAAAATTCATTACGAATTTATCTCTCTCTCTCTCTGTCTCATTTCAATTAATTCTTTGTATAACTCTCAGTACAGTCTTTATACCTTTTTTGTATTATTTCTGCTCTTTGTTAAAATATATTTGTGTTATAGTTAATTTCAGTTCTTTTTAAAAAGACATTTTTCGTAAAGAAAAACAAAACTCTCTCTGACTTCAGATTATTATTTCACATTGCTCTGAATTCAGCTTTTAAAAAATATATTATTTGTTTTGAATGAATTACTTAAATCAAAATGGGTAAGTTGAACTTGAATGCACATTTGATTTAGTGTAACAGTATAAAAGTGTTAACTTGAATAAAAATTCTGTTTTGTATACAGAGCTGTTTATTTGTCTATGTGACAAGCTATTTGATAGTTACGAGCGTTTCCATAAACAAACATAAATCTGTTTATGCAAATTATGTTGTCGTGCATTCAGAATAAAACCGTATATTCAAAATAAGTCCGGTCATCCTAAAATCAACATGACGGATCAATAGTAGTGACTGCATGTACAATGTTGACGCAGTCTGTTTTTGACTATTTATGGAATTTGATTCCATGTAAAATGATAATATGATTATATAATTTATTAAAAGAATATAATAACAACTATCAGTTCATAGGAGCTAGAAATAGACTGAATAAACTAAGTTTATAACCAATTAAAACCAGAACTGTTTGAGCATGGGCAAGTATACTTCAATTTGATAAATTTGAAACATGTTATATGTGGTTGTACCTAAATTATCAATACTTATGCAAAAGTTGAATTGTGTGTTAAATACCCAATAATACAAGCCAAACATAACATTAAATTAATTTAAATTAGCACCATTACAATGGTTACTCAGGATAATAATAAATATACTAGAAATTCGATAACATTGTCAGTAACCCATTTAAAAAGTACCTATAGCGAAATACAATGAGAGGAAAATGCAGTGACGTGTAAATTTTGCAGTATAATGGAACTCATATTCGTAAAAAGCTTATGCATAAATTCTTGACGTAACTCAGTTGTCAAATCTTTACCATGTCTGCATGCTATATCTTAGTTATACTAATTAATGCAAGAAAAAAAACAGTAATTTCACTTCATGCGTATCATCAGCTTGATGAAAAATCTCAATTTCTACTCTTTCATAGAATTCATTTTGAATGCGTGGAAATTTTTTATAAACCGTTTGTTCATTTAACTGACCACATCATTTGCGACTTCCATAAAATTGTTAGGTAATACGCCAAACAACTCTATCAGACAAAACCGCCAATTTGGAAGTTCTCCAAACATGACTAATTAAATTTCTATGTCAATCAAAACGTTTGAGCAAGTAAAGTGTAGCATACCTGATTGATTAAAGCATTTAAATTGGTAAACATTAGTAATTAGGGGTGGGCAGTTCCAGTATAGGGTGAGCATAAGATGCCAGGATAACGGAATACTAGCACAAACGTGTATCAAAAAAGTGAAAAGAAAATTATGTTCTTGTTTGTATGCTTCATGTGTTTACTGTTTCTAAATGGAACTTACTATTTCTAAATAATTCCACAATATATTGAATAAAAATTTCAAAATTCTCAGAAATTTGACAGTTGCTTCGATATTAAATATCATCGTCAGAATAACAGAAGTTACATTTCAGTTGATGCCTACCTTATGTTTAATAATTATTTTTGGCTAGACCAAGAAGTGACATAGTGATTGGACTTAATATATGTTAATAGAAAAAAGAAGAAGATATGATATTTCAAATATTAAAGCTTAGATATTACTAGCCCTATGGGGATACCCTATATATCTTTTTCCAATTAAGATCAGTATAACTGTGCAATGATATAGAAAACCAGGAAAACAATATCTGCTGATCTTTACAATTATCACTTAAGCAGACAGTTTAAAAGTGGAAAACTCCCTAGATTTATCTGTTCATTGACAACTTGATATTGTGGGTTTCTTAAGCGTCTTCTAATTTTTAATTCTTCGAGGAAATCCAGTTCTTGTTTCGCATCGCAAATATGTAGTACTTCTAGTTATGTGTTAGGTGTCAATGAATGTTTGTGTCAAGTAGATGTTTTGCGTAGTGGGGCTTATCTGGTTGTTTTAACCTGTATGCTCGTGAGTGTTAACTGTATCGGGTTTCAAAAGTTCTAAGGGTTTTACCCGAATAGACAGCATTACATTCTGGACATTTAAGTTTATATATACCAGACATCTCTAGTGTGGATTTTTTGTTTTAACATTTCACAATTTTTTACTCACGTTATTTTCTGTTTTTAAAGAAATTGTTGTATTTGTTGCTAAAGATATTATGATTGAAATAGTATTGGAAATATTCCCTGCATTTGCGATGGTTTTATAATTTTTATTTCTCTAGTTTGTTTAGGAAATATTAGTTGTAATGGCACTTTTTCCTCTTTTTTATTAATTAGTTTATTCATCATATGTAATGGATAACCGTTGGAGGTTGCTACTTGTTCGAATTTGGTTTTTTAATTACCAAATTCTCCCGTGATTTAATTTCAACTTCCCCTGTATACTACTGTTCGAATATTATGCTCAAAACAGATAACTAAATATATCCTTATTTTCAACAGTTAATATTTCTTTACTTCACTAAAAAAGTCATTTAAATTTACTAACACCTAAGGAAAACAGATAAATATCGTTTTCTGAAATTCTACTGAACATATCAAAGTCCCCGACATCTTATCTCTTCATAAAAAGTCTCTTACAAACTCTGTTATCTGTATCTACGAAACCGTTGAAAACCCCACAAAAAACATCTTCATAATTGCAAAATTCACTTGTTGTTCGAACGTTACATTTTAAAATACTTTTATCCCATTGGCTAGTTTCTAATAGCTTGCTCATTTCTCGATCCTACGTCATCAAACATATAAATACTCCATATAACCTACATTCAGCCTCTTTTCATCATCAAACGGGGCACACAACGATACTCATTTTAGAAGAGCACCCGGCATGTTCATAGAGGGAACAAACATTTGTTCTTAAACCGTAATCATCTCATAAATCTTAATAATATGTGCAAACTACCTCCATTCACCGCGTAAAAGTCAAGTGAATTCTTAATTGTTCAAGCAAATATTAGAAAAATGTACTTTTCGTCAGTATACAAGTGGAAGTGACATAATAGTTTGATTTAACCAAAACCGCCATAATCCTACGAATACTACAGTGAACTACATATAATTACACGGTCCTTCGAACTTAGTAAACTACAACCTTCCGTTCCATTTATTATCCCAAGTACAAAAAAGGGTTAATAAAACATGGCCTTTCGAAGCCGGATTGAAACCGAAATTATTGCAGTCCAGAAAATAGGAATCAACACGTCCCACCATCAGTATTAGAGGCCAGCAGACCTGCCTGGGTAAAAATATCCGAGAGTTGGTGATGAAGTCCAGCTGCCGGTACGGGACAAAAACAAACCAGTTAAGAAGGTATTTATGAATGAGTAAAGTTTTCGTATATCCAGTTTAATATATGTAACATACAGTGGGAGGCGAAAGTCTGCACTCAAATACTTTCATAGTTATACATTTACATTATTTGATATTTCTTATGTAACATGGACATTCATATCATACCGTGTCATTCATAATTATACATTACATTATTTGAAAAATTATTCCATATCTCTTATGTAACATAGACATTCATATCATACAGGGTCGTTTATAATTATACATTTACATTATTTGGAAAATTATTTCATATTTCTTATGTAACATAGACATTCATATCATACAGGGTCGTTTATAATTATATATTTACATTATTTGAAAAAGTATTTCATATTTCTTATGTAACACATACATTCATATCATAAAGGGTCGTTTATAATTATACATTTACATTATTTGAAGAATTATTCCATATTTCTTATGTAACATAGACATTCATATCATACAGGGTCGTTTATAATTATACATTTACATTATTTGAAAAATTATTTGATATTTCTTATGTAAGATGGACATTCATATCATACCGTGTCGTTCATAATTATACATCTACATTATTTGAAAAATTATTTTATATTTCTTATGTGACATAAACATTCATATTATACTTACAATGTCGTTCAAATAATTATATATTAACAATGATGTCGAACTATGATAACATTATGCTATATTGATTTCTCAATTACCGGTAAATGAAACCAACTTTGATGTAGCGTTGGATTTACTGAATTCTAAATATAATAATACACGGCAGATTGTTACTGCCCATTTTAACCGTTTGACAGCCTGTAATAACATTTCAAAATGTACTGCCCAACAATTAAGAACATTCACGTCCGAAGCTAGATCTATAGTGAAGTCATTGTTAAATCTAAATATCAATAAGGAAGAGTTATTTGATGCACTAATCGTTCACACATTAAAAACAAAATTAGATTATAATACAAAAAGATCTCTTGAAGAAAAAGAGACTGATCAAAATTTAATTGCTAGTGATACCTTTTCTGATTTCTTAGAAAGAAAATGTACGGTCTTGGAAAACTTGTTAACCCAAGATTCCAAACCCGATACATCCCATCATCGTAACCAGTCTTCTAATGTGACCACACCACCCAATAGAGTAACTTTACTTTCAAATCAACATTCGCTTCCCAAACAAAACCCACCTCCAACATGCTCATTTTGCAAGGAAACAGGCCATAAAATTTATACATGCCCCCAATTCGGGATACTTTCCGTTCCTGATCGGAACAAATACATTAAAGAAAACAAATTGTGCTTCAGGTGCCTAGGTTCCACACACACAGTTACTAACTGTAAATCAGTTGAATCATGTTCCATATGTCAAAAAAGACATCACACGTTACTCCATTTGGACAATTATTCCCCTAGACAAAACCTTGACACAAGACCTGTCGAGAGAAATGATACTCCGACCGTCGCCATGGCCTATTCTTTTCATTCCATATTAAATCAACCATGCAACCTACACTCTCTCGCAACACAACCTTCAACTCAACATTCACTCGCTAATCACTCGTTACCCAACTCACTTGAAAGGGACACCTTTACTCAGCTATGTTGTGGTACAACTCGTAGTTCTAACCCCATCAACATTTCAACATGCTCATTCTGTAACAAAGCAGGTCATAAAATTTATTCCTGCCCACACTTCAGAATACTCTCTACACATGACCGCAAAAAATATATAATAAATAACAAAATGTGTACAGCATGTCTGGGTTTCAGACACACATTCGCCCATTGCTCGTCTACCGGTGTTTGTGCCATTTGCAGAAACAATCACCACACTTTACTTCACTTCCCTCACACCCACAAACAAAACCCATCATTGCGACCTTTGAACATAAACCCTAACCACTCACCACCAATGCAACAATCTCCAGAATACTATCGTCAAAAAACGTACTGTTCTGGACAAGACTCATTCACAATACCTTACGGATAACCTCTCTCGTATTCATTCTTTTGGTGTGACCACACCACTTTCAAATCACAACTTACCCTCAAAAACATTCTTAATTCACAAAACACTCTTAACTCATAAATAAATAATTTTCAAACCAACACTTACACTCGAATAAACAATTCACTTTCATACTCAACGCTCTTTCGGTGCAGGATAGCACTCATGCATTACTTAAACTCTTTCTCGTCAAGAAAACAATCCTTTAGTCCTCTGGAAGAGGACAGTGATACTTATATACTTGACACTTAAGAAAAACAAAAAACTTTGTGAAAAACTTAAACTTATACTTAAACATTGAGAAACAAATACTATAACATTTAAAACCCTGGACGATTAAAAAAAAAGCTTAGACACTTTGACATGAGCATAAACCCTAACCACTCACCACCAGGATAAAGGTATTGAAATGAAGAAGAATATACTTTGTAGAAAAGAAGATGATACTTGGTTGAAAAGATAAAGAAACTTGGTTAAAAAGAAGAAGATGATACTTGGTTGAAAAGATGAAGATACTTGGTTGAAAAGATGAAGATACCTACTTGGTTGAAGAAGAAGATACTTGGTTGAAAAGAAGATGATACTTGGTTGAAAATGAAGATACTTGGTTGAAAAGATGAAGATACCTACTTGGTTGAAGAAGAAGATACTTGGTTGAAATGAAGATGATACTTGGTTGAAAATGAAGATACTTGGTTGAAAAGATGAAGATACTTGGTTGAAGAAGAAGATACATGGTTGAAAAGAAGATGATACTTGGATAATAAATACTTGGGTGACGTTTAGAAGAAAACGGCATCCCCCCTTACTCATATGTTACTTAAACGATCACATTGACGATACTTTGAAGTTAAAAAGACTTGACAAAAACATTATATACATATCTTACCCTCCTTCTCTTGACGAGAACAGAAATAACTCCTTTACATTATTTAAAACATTTTAAAAACTCATTCTTACCCGCAAAAGAGTCGGGTCCCCTTAACACAAACATCTATAATCATAAAAACATATACAAGAATAATCTCAACATACTTAAACACTCGTGGTCACTACCTTACATTTACTTTTATGCTAACTCACACTTACATTATTACTTGCACTAGCATACAATTGCACCTTAATCATACTTATACTCATACTCATATTGGCACTCAAAGCTCACATTAATAATACTTTTACATTTATTCGTACATATTCGTATTTACATTTGCATTTACTCTTGTCAACGTGACAAAGCGTGCTCTCGTTGCACAAATAAACAACCTCATACGTAAAGAGGATCTCTCTCACAATTCCTCTTATATTGGTGGTCACATTACTTGTACTTATACGATCATGTCACATCATTAGTTAATCACACATTAACCTTTCAAACATTAAAACATTACTCTCTTACAATCACCCTCACAAGTCATTCCTCCGCGTAGAAAGGGAGTAGCGCAAGCTACACTGGAGTTTCCACGTTCTTCGAAGAAAAACGTTCCCTTTCTTACCCAGCACCATTCATTCTGATACAATAAAAACCCGGAAAAACACCCACATGAGCTTTCCATGCTCTCTCATGGAATTTCACACCCCTTCACAACTTGGTCCCCCTTTTTGTTTATATATGCCCGAGGTTCCTGGACCGTTACTCGTAAAACAAACTTGTACCACACTTGTCGAAATAGAATCGACTTAAACATTCTCTCATTATCTCATTAAACACTGGGAAGTCCGAGGTTCCTGGACCGTTACTCGTAAAACAAACTGGTACCACACTTGTCGAAATAGAATCGACCTAAACATTCTCTTTCCTTTCTCTCATTATCTCATTAAACACTGGGAAGTCCGAGATTCTTGGACCGTTACTCGTAAAACAAACTGGTACCACACTTGTCGAACTAGAATCGACGTAAACATTCTCGTTCTTTACTTCATTTACTTAGTCTTTCATGTGAATACCTGGACAAAGGTATTATTATCTTCTTATCGGTTACAACTCTAGTCCATTTCTAGAGTATATATCTTACACTCTTATCGTCTACAACTCTAGTCCATTTCTAGAGTATATTGCTTATCTTCCTATCGTTTACAACTCTAGTCCATTTCTGGAGTATATTGCTTACATTCTTATCGTTTACAACTCTAGTCCATTTCTAGAGTATATTGCTTACACTCTTATCGTTTACAACTCTAGTCCATTTCTAGAGTATATTGCTTACATTCTTATCGTTTACAACTCTAGTCCATTTCTAGAGTATATTGCTTACACTCTTATCGTTTACAACTCTAGTCCATTTCTAGAGTATATTGCTTACATTCTTATCGTTTACAACTCTAGTCCATTTCTAGAGTATATTGCTTACATTCGTGCCCTTACCAAACAAGAACTAGCATACATCTAGGCCTCTTGTTCATTCGTTACATTCATGACGTTAGAGTCCTTACAACACTCTAACCTCAAATCTTGTTCATTCGTTACATTCATGACGTTAGAGTCCTTACAACACTCTAACCTCAAATCTTGTTCATTCGTTACATTCATGACGTTAGAGTCCTTACAACACTCTAACCTCAACTCTTATTCATTCGTTACATTGATGATGTTAGAGTCCTCACAACACTCTAACCTCAAATCTTATTAATTCGTTACATTCATGACGTTAGAGTCATTACAACACTCTAACCTCAACTCTTATTCATTCGTTACATTCCTGATGTTAGAGTCCTTACAACACTCTAACCTCATTTCTTATTCATTCGTTACATTCATGACGTTAGAGTCCTTACAACACTCTAACCTCAAATCTTATTCATTCGTTACATTCATGACGTTAGAGTCCGTACAACACTCTAACCTCAAATCTTATTCATTCGTTACATTCATGACGTTAGAGTCCTTACAATACTCTAACCTCAAATCTTATTCACTCGTTACATTCATGACGTTAGAGTCCTTACAACACTCTAACCTCAAATCTTATTCATTCGTTACATTCATGATGTTAGAGTCCTTACAACACTCTAACCTCAAATCTTATTCAGTCGTTACATTCATGATGTTAGAGTCCTTACAACACTCTAACCTCAAATCTTATTCATTCGTCACATTCATGACGTTAGAGTCCTTACAACACTCTGACACCAACATTAGGTTACTTTACAACCCCTATACACCTATTTACATAGTTACTCTCAAAATTATTCACTTTCATTCACGCTCCATACCCTTTCACTAACATCAGCATTCGCTGTCTGAGAGCAGCCATCTCTCACCTCTCTTCCATTCTTCCCGAGCCCCCAATATGTTCGAATTTGGTTTTTTAATTACCAAATTCTCCCGTGATTTAATTTCAACTTCCCCTGTATACTACTGTTCGAATATTATGCTCAAAACAGATAACTAAATATATCCTTATTTTCAACAATTAATATTTCTTTACTTCACTAAAAAAGTCATTTAAATTTACTAACACCTAAGGAAAACAGATAAATATCGTTTTCTGAAATTCTACTGAACATATCAAAGTCCCCGACATCTTATCTCTTCATAAAAACTCTCTTCCAAACTCTGTTATCTGTATCTACGAAACCGTTGAAAACCCCACAAAAAACATCTTCATAATTGCAAAATTCACTTGTTGTTCGAACGTTACATTTTGAAATACTTTTATCCCATTGGCTAGTTTCTAATAGCTTGCTCATTCCTCGATCCTACGTCATCAAACATATAAATACTCCATATAACCTACATTCAGCCTCTTTTCATCATCAAACGGGGCACACAACGGTACTCATTTTAGAAGAGCACCCGGCATGTTCATAGCGGGAACAAACATGTGTTCTTAAACCGTAATCATCTCATAAATCTTAATAATATGTGCAAACTACCTTCATTCACCGCGTAAAAGTCAAGTGAAATCTTAATTGTTCAAGCAAATAAAAGAAAATTACATTTGTGGTTCATGGAAACTGAAAATGCTCTATGTATCATTGAATTATATGCTGTCAATTTATGTGATATGGGATGGTTGGAACTATATGGAATAGTCACATCAGTGTGTATTGGTTTCCTGTAAATTGAATAATCAAGTACATTACATTTTTGTTCTTGTTTCATAAATATCTTGTGCTTTATCCTGCCTACACTTTCTCTGTTTTTGACATCTAAACTGTCAAATTCTACTGGATGTAGTTGGAACGTGAGTTCAGAATGTACAAATTTTACGTAGTTCTCTAAGGAGTCTCTTATTTTAAACCATTTTCCACTCTCTTCTTTGAGCCATAATCGTTGGGCAGATTTTATAGCTTTTTGTGCTTTAGGAGTTTTAGTTTCACATAACCCCAGAAAAATAAATCGTTGGGTGACACATCTAGAGATCTAGCAGGCCATCCAATGATACCATTCGTGGAGATTATCTGTTTGGGAAATTATGTATTTAAAAAAGTTACTGCTAATCGATAATTATGTGTTGCACAAACATCATCGAAGTTGACACCTAATTGTATGAGGGCAGGAGTAATTTATTTTTGCAGAATATTCAAATATTTTTGTCTACTTAAATTTCCGCCAATAAAAAATTGTCCAATTAAATGTTCACCTAATATTCCAGCCCAAACATTTATCTTTTGGGGATATAGAGTTCAACTATTGTAGTGTTTGTGTGGACCAATATCGCTTTACGGACGAATTATGTGCACCGTGTATGGGAAAAGTCCACGCTACATCATTTTGCATCCAATTGTATTTTTTCTCTAACTATTTCACAAAATTCCATTCTACGAAATTGATCGTCTCGAACTATTTCATCTCGTTTTCAGTTTACAACTACGATATCCATTTTGGTTAATTCTGTCCAAATCATTTCCGGATAAACATCAAATTCCTCGGCTGAATGAGTGGACTCTTGAGGATTATTCTCCATAATTGCACAGATTAAAATATGTCTTTCTTCTTCCTAGTGTTGGATTTGACGATTTTGTGTACGCAGTTCATGTTTTGTAGCATTTGTTTCTTGCTAATTGGATGGGTATTTTAGAATCCTACAATAAACACATTTTCTGTTATTTCTCGATATGAATTACCCTGGTAATACCATTTGCACTCTTTGTGTATCTGCATGCTCATTTAATGAGATTTAAAAAGATCGACCATCAATCGAAACAAACAGGTAGTGACTTACAGTTAATCGTCTGAACTATGGCCGGTAAGAAGTACCGTCCTCAAGAGGCGCACGAGCAATTTCTATATTCTAGCATCCTTATTTTAACAGTGATATTCCACGCTGACTTTAGATTGTCTATCTCACCATGTCTCTCTCTAACACACTGGTAATGCCATGTGTCTCTTAAATTTTCCCGTTGACTATTAGGCGATTATTGTTTTACGTTACAATTAAATGAGGAATGTTATCTGTTATTCATAAAAAGAAATATTTCATGGATACTTATACTTTCAGCGTGCGATTGAAAATGGAGAAGAGAGGTGATAGATGAAAATAGAATAATTAGGGCTGTAAACGAAATCGTTTTATCAGTAGCGTAAAAATTACTGGCGGTAGTCGTTCAGAATCGAATATTTGCCATTTTATAATATTTACAGTATTTAATTATTGAGGGGAAATAATAAATTATTTCAAAAAGTAGCATATTCTATATCAATATTGTCGATTTATTGTTTTCATAATATAACCTCTAAAATTATTAGACTTTCAACCTATTTTTGAAATATTTATAATGATTGAAGTGATATTTGAAAAATAATTTAACAGTTTGTGCAACGACACTTATTTGGCATGTTATACCCTATTAAAGGAAATAGGTGATACAGTGAATATACTTGTTTCTTCCCATCATATTGTCGCTTACGGACTCTGTATTAAAACCCTATGTTACCAAAGAATATTCCTTACACTGTATAATGAGATTAGTGAGTATCTTTCTACATTATTAGGATCTAAACAGTAACTGATGCATTTGTCCAATTCAACTGTAGAAAGTCTTAGCAAAATAAAATGTATTTAGTGTTAGATCATTGACATTTTTTAATTAATGATGTAGTTGACAGAAAAATGGGTTAGACAAACAATACATCGAGTTTATTAGAAATCTTTATTAGAACCAAGAAGCATAGGTTAGATATGGACAAATGACATCCGAACCGATGTGTATAGGAAAGGGGATGCGACAGGGCTGTGTTTTGTCGCCAGTACTATTTAATATGTACTCTGAGTACATATTTAACCAAGCAATAGGCGATGACGAGGATGGAATATTAACGGCAGGACGTTAAAGAACATACGTTATGCAGACGACACGGTTATCATTGCCGAAAATCCAGAAGTACTTCAACGCCTAATCAACAAAGTTCTAGAAGTGGGGGATCAACTAGCCATGAAAATTAATGTAACAAAAACTAAAGTAATGGGCATAACCAGATTACTAAACCCACAACTGAAGATAAACATCTATGATACCGCAATATAGCAAGTTGAGAAATTCAAATATCTTGGTAGCTGCATAACAACAAATGTAAACCCTGACGTCGAAGTAAGATCACGTATAGAGCAAGCCAGAGCCATATTCCTAAAGTTGAAAAACCTATTGTGCAACCCAATCTTAAACTTAAGATATCGTTTTGTGAAAGCATACGTGCACTCAGTTCTCCTGTATGGAGCAGAAACATGGACATTTAAAGTTGGTACCATGAACAGACTCGAGGCTTTTCAAATGTGGATCTTCCGCAGACTACTAAAAATATCATGCAGTCAACATATACCTAACGATGAAGTGCTTAGACGTAGGGGAGGGGGAATAAAGTTACTTATAACAATACAATTAAGAAAGGCCGCTTATCTGGGCCATATATACCGTAACAACAAGTATGATATACTTAAATTGATAATAGAAGAAAAAATCTAATGGAAACGTAGCTCTGGTCGCAGACAACACTCGTGGTTAAAAAACATACGCTACTGGACTGGTATGAACACATCATCTTTAATGCGTACCACTCAGATTCGAAATAAGTATGCCGAAATTGTCGCCAACCTTCATCAAATGGAGATGGCACCTGAAGAAGAAGAAGAAGTGTTCATTAAATTACAATTCCACAATGTTAAAATACAATATGTTCCAGGATGGGAATAACAAGATGAGAATAGTATATTATTTTATACAGAAGAGAAGTATGAATTTTCATGGCACACCTGAATTTACCTGCCAAACGGAGTGAGGCAGGTAATAGAAGGTAAGCCATGAAAAGTCATTTCTGGAAATAAAATATGTTATTATTCCCTGGAAGAACCCCGCGTGTTTCTTATGGAAAATAGCTTCAAATCGATTGGCTTAAAATCTAGTTTGATGTAGTTTATGATACTCTGATCAAAGGTCTTCGTGGGCACAAGTTGATCTAAAGCTGTTGTTTTTTCAGCTGCTGTTCAGAATACCTTCAAAGGTTTCACAGATGATTTTGAAGTATACGTTATGGAATGGTTGAGGCACTCGAAGCAGCGACTCTTGCGTGAGAGAAAGTAACCGTAAGTAAACGATAGAATTTTCCTAGAAAAGATTGGATTTTTGTTGATTTACTGTAATGTTACATAAAATTTTTATGATGTAAAATTTTTATTAGTTTTAATATTATTAAATAACTATTTTGATAAACCCTTTGTATACTAGTTGTAATGTATGATGTGTATCAGTTAAACTTTATTAATTCAGTTTCAAAGTATGTTACATTATGGCAACTACAGATTAATATACCCTTTTTCATTTCTTACTTGCACTGAATGCATGCAACAGTTGCACATAAATTCAATTTTTATTAAGATGTGTAATACATCACTTTCCACACTAGTTATATAAGATGCTTACACACTTTTATTCTATTTTTTAGGTTGGATTTCTGGGCACGATATTATGTTTTTCTAATTTTGTACCTGTTTTTTAAAATTTACTGTACTAGTTTTTATTAATAATGAATTAAGTGTTTAAATCCTTTATTGCTTTTTTTTTATTTTAAATATACAGGGTGAACAACTAAGAACGGCTGTAGGCCATATCTCAGAAAATAATCATGCTACAACTATAAAAAAGTACCCTTAGGAAAGGGACCCTGAAACAACGCTGGAAATTATTTTTGAGTGTCTAAAATATCAGCTAAGAGTGGAATGAACACTCGAAATATTGACGAGATTATGAAAAAATTTGACTAGAGACTTTTTGTCATTATTCTTCTAATAATGGGTGGGGATTGTTCAAACTCATGAACAAATGTATAACTTTTTCGTTTTTTAACTGATATTAATGATTTTGGCATCATTTAAAAGAATTTTTTCTGTTTAATAAGATTGATAACAGAACTGAATAATTTTGTATCTACTCGTTGATTTCAAATATAAAATGGAACATTTTTTTAATTCTTAAATCTGATCGTAAATCTTATATCTTGGAGCATTAAGATATAGACTTGCTGTTTAAACCCTTTTCATCAGAATTTGAAAAACGCCTCATTACATTTGAGATTTCCAAGAAAAATGAGAAAATTTTTGACTTTTTGACATATCGTTGACGAAATTGGCCAATTTTGTTATGTATACTTATTAAAGAGGAAAAACTCTTTTATATGTCGCCAAAAACATTGATATCTGTTAAAAAACCAAAAAAAAGATTATGAGGTTTGTTTTTAACAAGTTTGAAACTTTAACCACCCCTTACTTGAAGAATAAGTACAAAAACGCCCTAACTAAATTTTTTCATCATCTCATCAATATTTAAAAAATTGTATTTTCAGGATACCTTTAGTATGTATTTGTCTATTTTTGAGATAATGGCCGTATTATATGTTTTTAAATGTTCATTCTACCCCCTAGCGGATATTTAAGGACATCAAAAATATTTTTCAGCTATTTTTCTGGGTAATTTTCCTGAAGGTATTTTTTGTTGTACTATGACTATTTTTTGAAATATGGCCGACAGCCTGCGTTCTTAGTTGTTAACCCAGTATTTGCTAATTGGGCACAGAAATATCCATAGAATATCATTAGAATGTTAGAGGTATATTATTTAGAGGTTTAAGTAATGTACATACAACATCTACGAGAATATACTGTATTGTTGTTGCATTTAGTTCACTGGTAAGATGTTACTTTATAGACATTGTATTAGCATCTACAAGATGTTAAAAGGCATTTCTGAATGTAACAGAAATGATGTTGCTTCCTAGTTCACTATAGATACTTCCTTTTGAGGAAGTTCCAGTAACATCTGAGTAATGTAAAAAGGCAGCGCTTTAACATCGCTGAGAAATTAATCATCACAAAAGTTAACAGCCACAAGCTGGGCATAAGCCGTTGTATATATGTGCATGTGATGAAAAGAAGAAAAGAAAAGGAAGAACGTTATTATAATGTGATGTTGAATTAACGTGACTGTAACATTTATTTGCATAGTGGGTATGGAAAGCCCCAATTATTCCGGAAATGGCTTGAACGGTATTTATAAACTTTGGTTCGGAACATTAAAGTTGTTTTTATGGAAAGTTTCAAATTTTTCGAAAAATGTTCACGCAGTGGCTTTATAATGCAGTCACATAATACCACACATCAATCACTACTACCGAGTTCTACTTGGCAGTGTATTTTTATTTCGAACGATTTTCCAGCGCATCAATGGCATACTGCTTTATTTCACTATTCAAATAATATTCATTATTACCACTTATACTATTGAAATACAGTCCTGCATGAAATTGTGTTTTTGAGATCCTGATACATGATATAGTAAGACATTAATTGCCTTCGAATGATTAACACACAAAAAATCCTAGTTTTCATAACTCTAGGTTATGTAGAAGACATTACGGTTTGGCTGAGAAATAAGGAAAACTATTCATCTATTTTTCATGGTTACCGTTAATATTTAACTTTCAGCTGTTAGGCAAAAAAATGTTCAATTTCACATAAAGTAAGAGCTGTTAAAAGGATGCCCATTATTTCTGACTCACCCTCATGAATTACTCTTAACGGATATTTATTTGTGTGTTTGAACACATTCGCTAAGCTCTTAAAGACTCGAGAATTCAAAGTTCGTAGTCTGGTTCTTTATCATTTAAGTAAGTCGATTCAATTTTTACACTTCAATCCAGTACCTATTTAGTTCTCACATACTGTGCTCAGAAAAAAAAGTATCTCAAATATAAAAAAATAGGAGTTTTAGCTGATAAGTTTATTATTCGGATAATTATTATTCACACCGTTTTTATGATTAAATGCTGAAAATCTTAGAATAACTAGTTACTGTAAACATGAAAAAGTTAACATCATTTTAGTGAACTAGGAAATATATTAATTGAACAAAATTCTGTCATAACTACACTTCCTTTATTTGAATTTTTTTAATGCAACCTCTGATTTTTGACTATATTCTGAGAAAATAGGATTAAAAAAAATAGAAAAACTGCCTCAGGAACCCTATTAATACAGGAGAAATATTAGTAATCACACTTAGTTTGGTTATTTTATATTTCACAATAAAATGTAAGGAGTTGAGTGCCATACTCGATACGATATAGACGTTATATCTGTGTTCGAATATAAACCGGTACTATTATTATTAATAAAATATTTCTGCATGAGTACACAATAATATATTCCAATAGACACGTGCTCCGATTATTTTAACATTCAGTGTGGATAATTCGAAATTGTTTTAATAAATTTGTTGAGTTGGATTCCTTAAAAACTGTAAGTGATCAAGTCTTACTTTACTTCTAATTATCAACTGTACAGCCGTATACAATTAAATATTCCATAGTTATCAGTAAACAAACCTTACTTATAGCAGATTCAAGTGCCTGGCTTATCGAACGGCCAGGGCCGTACTTAAGTTCAAAATGTGTACCAACAATTATAGTCAATCATTGACCTCATCTCGTAGTCACTCTCGTACCCCCAATAGCTACTCTTCAGCAGTATCAAAACAACAGTTTCCCTCAAAATAACAAGCAATAGTTTTCAGTACTTTAGAAAACACTCAATTACAAGAATATCTAATTCCTCTAGGAACCATATTCAAACCGAAAAATATGATTTTTTCCTCTCGATTGTCACATAATCGTATATGTATGTACCTATCTAGTGAACAGTTGGTGGATGACTTCATATATAACCATGGATACATAAAAGTACAGAGAGAAATAATTAGGGCCATGTTTAAGAATCAGTTCCTCTCTACCTGAATATAGCCATATTATTAGTTTACGGAGAGAAATCTACGTCAGTCCTCACAATTTATCGCTACCAGAATCGTTTAGAGTAGACTTTGAAAGCACGACATACCGAATTTTTCTGTCTCAAGATGGTATGGTATGTTACCATTGTAAAAAACCTGGTCACATAATATCTCAATGTACTGAACATAAAACATCTCTACCGCAAGTACAACCTACAGGCAGCTCCAACTTACAAATCAGCGCATTATGTTCCGACAAACACCGTTGTCACGCAAAATGTAATACCAGCTTCCCCCATGGACTCACATTCAACCACAAAAGAAACAGCAACCTCTAACGTCACACCGGTTGCATCTACTAACAGGGATGCTTCAGAAGAAGCCAACAACAACTCCATCTAAACAAAGCACAATATAAACGAAGTAATTACACCTGAACCAGACGCAGCTGAAAACGATCACAACTCATTTCCTTTACCGAGAAACAAACCAAAATCAACGAAAAAGCAAACCAATCTGTCAATACCCAGTCTTACCACAGATATCACAATACAGTTACTTGAACCGGCCAAAGACTTTATTGATAATCAATCTCCTCCATTCGTTATCAATTATGATCAACTTGTGTGGGATAGTGATATATCCCAAAATAGTCAGCAAAATATATAATATCAATACTTCAGTGGAATATGGACGGATTTTCCATCGCCTTGCTATGGTACAAATCCTAATTGGGGAGTACACCCTCGATATTATATACCTACAAGGAACTAATCTTAGACATCAAAATAGTTATAATTCAAAGCTGTTCGACTTGAACCGGCCAAATACTTTATTGATAATCAATCTCCTCCATTCGTTATGAATTATGATCAACTTGCGTTACTTATAACCAATGTAAGTGGCTCTACAGATCCCATCAGTATAATCGAAGAATATACAACAGATTACCTAGCCTTGACCCATATGCTATCTCAAAGACATCCCCACTTAAAAGATAGATCTATGAAGACTCGATTTACTAACTTAAAAAGAAAATTTTCAAATTCCTGGGTAACGATACTTCAGAGTGGGATAGTCACATATCCCAAAGTAGTCAGCAAAATATATATAGTCAATACTTCAGTGGAACATCGACGGATTTTTCCATCGCTTTGTTATGTTACAATTCCTAATTGGGGAGCACTCCAATGATATTATATGCCTACAAGAAACTAATCTTAAACATCAAAATACTTATAATTCAAAGCTGTTCGACTGTTTTCGCGAAGACCGAATAAGTGATAATAATTTCACTTCCGGTCATAGATAAATACTTTTAATACGGGGAAGAATGGAATCTCCTGTACTAAGTCCGAAGCCACAAAGTTTGGTCGAGTGCTGCGCCATCTATTGTGGTGGAAGGTTACCATCCACCAACAGGGAAAAAATGAAGGAAGAGACCTGCATGATTAGTCACAGTTTACTAGCTACTACTAGATGGCAAGCCAAGCAAATACTGAAGGTTTTTTGAATTATGCCTATATTGTTTTTTCAAATAAAAACAGTCACACAAAGTTTGAACACTTTTTGAAACAACCTGTTATTTTATTTTGAATTAAAAGTAGGATAGGTGGTTTCAAAAAGCTGTTTAAAGCTTTTATCCGTTTTTATTAACCAGGAGTTTATAGTTATAGTTTATTAAAAGACGAATGTCGACAAATAGTTTCAAAAATTTAATATAAAATTTTGTTTATAAAATAGTACATGTGATTTTTTTAATTTTCTTCTCAAACTTAAGATGAGAATAATTTATTGATAATAGCATGTGCTAACAAATATTACACATATGATACAATATAATGGATACACATTTTCAAAAACAGTTTTTTAAAGGTTTCAGCAACATACCTTTTTAACAGCAACTGACGACTCCTTCTAAACTGGGTAGCTCTTTTGGTGATTGGTCTTTAACCCTACAGACATTCACCTCAGAAAATAAATCAGATCTTTCTAAATTAAAAAATAATATCATTAGCAATAAAAAATAATATGAATATGCAATAAACATTGCATTTAGATAACATTTTTGTTGAAATATTAAATTTTAAACCCTATTTTAGACAATATTCTAATGAAAGTATACAGTCAAAACTTGATGTAACTAAATAATATGAAATTATAAATGCATTTCTAAGTACCTAATAATTTTTCATGTTTTTTAATAAATGAAAATATTGACCTATACCTAATATCTACTATTTCTGTGAAAATTTCTTTGTTAAACACCTATATATTAATATATCAATCAATTATTCACTCACTTTTTTTTGGAGTAACTGTGGCATTCAAGTCTGCTGGTGTGACAGAAGTAGAATCTTGAACAGCATGTGTTGATAATTTCAGCTCTGGTTCAACTGAATAGCTACAACTAGCCTCATTAATAGCACAGGATTCTTGTGTATTTTTAGCTCTTAGTTTTACAAACAGAGCATTTACCTCTTCCTGTAACTTTAAAGTCCTAGGACTCTCAGTTACATATGCAGTGCCAATTTGTGGTACAGCTGAAGAGGTTGATGGTTCAGCTTCAATTATTGAGGAAGGAACATCATCAGTTACTGTTTCTAAAGATTCTAGAAAATGAAAACAATTATTGAATAAATGTATCCTAGTTAGTTGTTAGTTTTTTTTTCTTTAATTATTATAGATTTACCTGGTAAATTGACTGATGGGAAAACTCTTCTTTTCAGAACTTTATTAGGACCAAAATCTTTAGGTAAAAAGTGTAAGGCACACACTCTACAATTGTTGTAAATATTCTCAGATGTCATTTTCTCCTTCAACCTTCTGTTTCCGCATAAATTTACCCATTTGTCAAAAATTACTTTATTTTTTAAAATTGACGTCCATTCAGCTTGGTTTGGGTAAATTCACAGATGACGGTATTACAGCAATCAGTAAAATAAAGTTCGTTAGTACCCTTTCAAGCGAATAGATGGCGTTGAAAATGCAGTTTAGCAGTGGCTATAAAAGATCGCAGGGCATACGTCCGGTGGAGTAGCTACATTAGTCAATAAGGCATTGGAGGCAAAACCATTTTCTGTCACTAGCAACTTAGAAGCTGTCGTTGTCAAAATTAACTCACCTAGCACATATTTCATATGCAACCGTTATTTACCCTCAAGTTATCCAGTCTCCTATAACGGCTTAAAAGATCTAATCATGCAAATCTCACCACTACGCATAATTATGAGCGATATTAATGGCCATAACATAATATGGGGCTCTCTACATACAGACACAAGAGGCGAAATTGTGGAAAAAGTAATCTCGGATCTTCAACTGAATTTTCTCAATGATGGAACCCCAACTAGATACAACATCAACTCAGGGGACTCAACTGTAATCAATCTAACCCTTTGCGATCCCTCATTAACACCTCGCCTATTCTGGGAAATCTTGAACTTTACCTATGGTAGTGACCACCACCCTATAATAATAAATCGTTGTACTCATTAATCTCCGGATCTTCTTCTGCCAAAATGGAAAATCGACTCTGGTAACTGGTCCTATTTTGCTGAGCATATTCAAGTCGCTATCTCAAACTATAAACTATCTGAAAACATCGATAAAGTATTATCAAATTTTAACAATATAATTCTGAGTAGTGCTGAACTAATTATAGGTAAAACAAAAAGGACAAAATTGAATCACGTTCCTGTACCTTGGTGGAATCCAGAATGTGAAGCAGCAATTCGAGCAAGCAAATCAGCTTTCAATGAATATAAGAGATACAAGACAGTTGAAAACACAATGGATTTCAAGAAACATAAAGCCAAAGCTCACCTTATAACGAAACTCGCAAAGAAAAATTCCTGGATTCAATATATCTCAAAAATAAATAGTTCTACTCCTATCAGTGAAATGTGGACAAGAGTATAGGAAATTTCGGGCCTTAATTATAAGCCAGTAATAACTAGTTTAAAATTCAACAACGCAGTCACAACCTCTGCAAGTGAAATGGCTGACATATTAGTCAATATTTACAAGGAAATGTCCTCAAACGAAAACTACACCACTTTTCTCGATAATAAATTAGCTGCGGAAAACTCGAATCTGTCACTGGATGGAAATGAACATACTGCTTTAAATATGAGCTTCACAAAGGCAGAATTGGATAAAGCCCTTAATAATTTAAAAAATCTCAGTCCAGGACCAGATAATATCCCAGCCATATTTTTAAAAAATCTTCCCGATATGGCAAAAATAACGCACCTGAAACTAATTAACCGCATTTGGAAACAACACCAGTTTCCATCAATCTGGTCAAAATCTATCGTCTTTCTGCTCCTTAATTACCAAAAATCTCGCATTGAACCTTCATCTTACCGACCTATAAATTTAACATGCTCAACCAGCAAACTGATAGAGAAAATGGTCAATGGCAGACTTATGTAGACTTTATAAAAGGCAAACCATTTAATATCCGAGAAAAATGTTTTCAGACAAAATCGTTCAGGGATTGATAACATCCTGGATTTAGAAAGTGACATTCATGAAGCTCTATCGAAAAAACAAACCTGTATTGCCATATTCTTCGATCTTAAAAAAGCTTTCAATACTTGCTGAAAACCTAATATCCTAAAGCAGCTGCACATGTGGAACATTTGGGAAAGTTGTTTAAAATTCATCAGTAATTTTATGAGCAATCGATTTTTTCGTGTAAAAGTCCATAGCTCTTACTCTGCAGATCAGATAGAAGATAATGGGACATCACAAGGATCCATTCTCAGCCCACATTATTCTTAGTGACCATAAACAATATCATTAAGCGCTTATTGAAACCCTTGAACGCACGCGTGTATGCAGATGATCTTGTTGTATACATTAAAGGAAAAAATACTTCTCTCATGACGAAAATTTCATGCCGGCTTTCGCTTCTTGTTGTTGGTGTATTATTTGGTTCCATTTTAAGGGCTGTTAAAACACTACTATGATCCCTGCAAGTGTCGAGTATCACAGCTCCGATCTGCACGTAACCTTAACTTCTCTATGATATTATTACAGTCTGAATACAGCTTATTAAAGTTACGGTCAGTATTCATCGCTTTTAAACCTTATGTAATTACCCTCTTCAACACATGCTGTTATTATCGTTCTCTCAATATAGTAGTTATGCTGTTTTGATAAATGTTGTCGATTGTATTCCCTATTCTTTCGTTCATTAATTCTTAATAAGCACCGTAGCTTAACTAAACCAGTAATGTATCTCTTCCAGGCTCTTTCTCAGCTGTCAAGTTCCGCTGAATAATGAAAGAATACTGAGGATTGAATATCTCTTCTTAGATGAGATGCTTTTGGACCACTGAATCAAACATAAGTTTAAAACGATTGAATGAGCAATTGACCATACTTTATTTTTATGCGTTATCTTTTTTCAAAGATCACCTTCAATACTGTCTATTCTATATTCCTTTATTTATCGAAGAATTTGCTGAAAGTGATAAAATGAAATTAAATTGTGAAAATTTGTATGAGTAATTCAGCCTTCTGGTGTTTCCGAACACTACTAGAATGTATTGACGATCAGGTTGTGGAATATCGAGTATCGAAGTACACTGATAAGTTGATTTAATGTTTGAGGTCTAAGCGATAAATTAGTAAAACCCGGATGCATAGCGTAATCAATGGAATTTCAAACTAGATTTTGCAACTGTACGACATCCATTTAAAACTGGTTCAGATGGGTTACACAACATTAAGAGCACTCCATGTTCCAGTGGAAACTTAATCAGTTTATTTGATGAATCCGTTTTGCGGTCCATTCTACATTAAATTATCATCACTCTTTTAAATTGGTCCAATGTTTTTACGTTCTGTTACATATTTTTCGCACTCATATAAAATGATTATAAATTTTGAACTCATGATAATTTATTGAGTGAGATTAATAATAATTAAAAATAGTTCACGTGTTTCGAGGTGTAATTCGTATATTTTCATAATAAATTATTTTGCTTAAAAATTAATAAATATTTTCGGAAAAAATAACAACCATTTTTATGTTATTTATGCCTTCATAATAATATTAATAATACTTTATTCATCCTTTTTGATCATAGTACATGATGTAGGACAGGTCAAACAGAGAAGAGGATATTACATTGAATACGACTTACTCATTAAACACTTAAATTAAAATCGTTTGCTTAAAAACTCTGACACATCATAGGAACATTCGACAGTTAAAAATTTTGTAAGTTTTTGTTTGAACACATTGAAATCGCTGTCACATCTTATAGAGCTGGGTAAATGATTAAGGAATTGAATTCCTTTATAGACAGGACTTTTTTCAAACAATGAGGTTTCATGTTTCGGTGGCCGTATAAGTTTTCCAGATCTGGTTGGGTAATCATGGAAATCAGAATTAAGACTAAATTCACTGAAATTACTTTTTGCATATAATATGCACTTGTAGATGTAAATAGAATAAAAAGTTAGTACACCGAAATCTTTAAAATGGTTTCTGCATGTTTCTCTATAATCTAAATTAAAAATTAAACGGACAATCCTTTTTTGAGAAATAAAAATCCTCGAGGCATTTACCGCACCCCACCCCCCCACAGAATGAGATTATAGGAAATATGGGAGTATACTATTGCATAATAAACATTGATCAGTTGACTAGTTGTAAATATATTTTTTAGCTGTAATATTGCAAAGTAACTACTATTCAATTTTTTACAAATGTGGTTGATATGGGTATTCCAACTCATATCCTTATCGAGGTAGGTTCCCAGAAATTTCGTAGAACTCGAAAAATAAACAGCAGTTCCCCCAACTGAGATACAGCTATTTTCAGGAATATATGTTCTTGTAGAAAAATGCATGAGGATGGTTTTTGTCGAATTTACTATCAAAGAATTTCTTTCACACCAACTGATAAATTCTCTTGATAAAATATTCATCTTTAATAGCAGCTCATCCGGAGATTCAGAATCAATTGCCAATGTGGTGTCATCTGCATATAGTATTAAATGATTAGTGCTAACATATTTAGAAAGATCATTTATGTATAATAAAAATATCAGAGGCCCTAAGATTGACCCCTGAGGTACGCCAATTTCCACAGGTTGGGGGAGGGACTTCTGATCTTCAAGTCTGACAATAAGTTTACGGGCTTCTAAGCATGATTTCAGCCACGATAGAAATTTTCCCCGAAATCCTAAATCTCGTAGTTTATTTATTGCTATATCAGCACGAACCGAGTCAAAAGCTTTTGAAAGATCAAAGAAGAGCACCCCCACATACCTCTTTCTATCCAATGAGGTGTGGATAAAATTAAGCAGAGCTACGGATGCACTCTCCGTCGATATGCCAGGTAAGAAACCATGCTGATGGTCCAATATAACATTATACTTTTTGAGAAAAGAAAGCATTTGTTTATAAATACACTTTTCTATCATTTTACATATCACAGTCTGGACAGTTACTGGCCGATAATTGTCAAGGCTGAGAAGGCTATCTTTTTTATGTATTGGTGAAACAACTCCTATCTTTAGACTTGATGGAAAAGTTTCTGTTTCCACTGAGTAGTTGATAATGTCTGCTAGAGTACAAGCGATTTGTGGACCTATACTTTTAATGATCTTTGTCGAAAGACAGTCAACACCCTCGGCATTAACATTTTTTAGGCAGTTAATTACATCCAATACATCTTCAGGGATAACAGGTTTGAAATAAAAAGTATTAGCGACATACATTGTCGTATAACTTTCAAAACCACAGTTAGCAAAGTGGGTATTTATTGCTTTTTTAGTATTCGTTGCAAAAAAGTGGCAAATAAATTAGCAATTTCGTATTTATTTTGAGTTATTTTACCATTTATATCAATGGTATCAATAGTAGATTTTCTTTTTTTTTCCAATTTTTTGTTGTACTGTTCGCCATATATATTTTTGTTTTTCTTTTAAATTTTTATTTTCAAGACTTTTTTGGTAGAACAATTTTCTTGATTTGTTAATTTCAGTGACATAATCATGTTTTAACCTCTTATAATTTGAATGATCATCGGGATTTGCGGAAAATTTTGTTAACCAAAACAAATTCCTAAGATCACTACCCATCCGCACAAGACCGAGATCAACCCATGATTGTCTGGTTACATTAGATACGTTTTTTGTTAAAATAGGGCAAATAAAATCAATATGGAAACATATAGTATCTAAAAATTCATTATATACAAGATCAACACTTGAGATATTTGTATCATTTAGATATTCATAGACCGACAGAAAACTTTCATTGTCTAGATGAGTTTGTTAAACTCAGTAAATTGGATGCTGATACATTCCTAAAACTTGTCTTTCTGTTATTCAGCTTATTCTCGCAAAATGTACATAATATACCCGTACGATATTTTACATGAATGTTTAGTCCCAAATGATCACCAAGCTGCATATCAATCACGCTTTCATTGTATTCAAACGTCATATTAGTTAAAAAGTAGTCAACTTTAGTTTTTGTCGTTTTCGTGTTTTTATTTGTGAAAATCCGTGTTGGCTCACAATTTTTTAAGTTCCAGTTAAAACCCTCCATCAAGTCAATTAATAATGTTCTTTCACGTGATATATTCAAATAATCAATGTTCATGTCTCCACAAAGAATAGTACAATCATAATTATTGAAACAAAAATTCAGGACCTTAAAAAGTCGGTCCATGAACATCTCAATGTTTCCTGATGGGGATCTATATATATATTCACAAGACAACAGCTTCTTTCTTGCAAAAAAAAGGATATACTACATACTTCAAAGTCAATATCAATTGATACATTATTTACAAAGTCTAGATTTTTAGATTTAATCATCTTTTTTACAAGTATCAAAACCCCACCATGAATTCTGTTGATACGATTGAAATGAGTAGCCAATATATAATCGTTAAATCTCACTAAATCAATATTATCATTATTACACCCGGTTTCAGAAAGGCACAAAATATCAGGTTTGTTACATTCCAATATTAAATCAATTCTATTGGTCTTATTAGTCAGGGATTGACAATTTACATTTATGATTTCAAAGGTTTAAGTTGATTTTTCTGTATAAGTACACTTACATACATTTCCACATATATAACTTTGAGAATACACTGGAGTTACATGTTCTAGACTTAGGGAAGTCTCTTTGGACGCAACTGAAAAAACTGCTGGATATGGGCTCCATGTGGCCATATTGCTGGATTCATGGCAGTATTAAAGTTATACCCATATACACTTACTTTGAAAGAGCTGTAAATCTCCGGATATTTCGAATTTATTGATATTACCACTACTTCCGGGAAATGTGGTTTTACTTTTTCACGTAGATCATCTGCTGTCATGATGGGGTCCACTCTGTAAATATGAAGATCCACAAATTTGGGAACCCCCTTAATACCCTTGCCGTTTACAGTTATTTCATTATTATTTCCAACAACAAGTTGTTTTCTATTTCTTTTTCCTCGAACTCCTCTCCATTTATTGTAGTTTTCTCTGGAGCTATTCTCATTCAAATTGAATTGAATGATATCACTTCCGTGAAACGTGATGATAATCGACACTCATAGAAACAAAGCTGTCCCCTATTTGGATTTTAGAGGTGCATAAAGTTACAGACTGTGTCGTTTACCTTTTCCAATTTATGTTTTGGTGTGTTGGATTTATCAGAGAAAATATATACATTCTTTCATCAATATCGATGTTGTCCTCGTGAAAGTAATTCCCATGGATATAATAGATATATGCCATCACTTTTTCCAGCCCTCGAACATATTTTATATGCTATTTCTGTTATGATCTTGGGCTCTCTCGCAGAGGGTTTTTGAGTTGGGTAAGTATGGTAGCTGATGCGTCATTGAAGTGTAGGGTTTGGTAGCAGACTCACGATCAAGCGAATATGTTTTATCTTCATGAGATTCATGCATTGAATTGTCACGAGTCAGGATATTCTGATCATACTATTACAAGAAAAAAGATTATAAATACGAGAATATATCCTTTTTTGCAGTACAACTTTCTAACAGGGGCGCACAATGCGATACGTCTCTATGATTGAAAGAAGCAGTCTAGACCACCTCTATTGTTATGGAACTTTTGTTTCGTAGTCATAACCACACAAGTTTTGTCAGCCGTTATGACCCATTTAAGGAATTTTTCATCGTTGTTGATTTTATTCAACACCTTCTGAGGTATACTCATGCACCGGTTATTTTGAAAAAAAATTAACAATTCCATAACACATTTCCAAATAATAAAATTGGATGCTCCAAGCATGAAAAAATTGTATAGCATTACTTCATAAATAACTTCTGTAATAATGATTTGACTATTGTTCACAACAATTTTGTTGTAAGGCGAGCGTCGTTTACATGCTTTTTGGCATCCTGTATTTTCTAACGAAAATAATAAAAAAGTCGTGTTCGATATTTGAATACCACTAATTCATAACGGAAGGCAGCATAATCGCTAAAAAACAAAATTGATTTCTATTCAGAAGTATATAAACGTTGCTAATACAGAACTATGATACGTAAAACGAATTAAACGAATTATATTACAATACGCGGCGAATATACATACGCAAACACACTACAGAGTCTTTGGACGAATAAAAATATGGACCTAGCATCGCAGCACACAATACACGAGAAATAATGAAGCCAATTTAACGACTGTTTGTTATTGTTCTCCCGCAACCGAAAGGATATTGACATATGAGATATTCGATAACACTTTAGAAGTCGAGTATAACTATATCGCTCTAAAAAAACATAAGTTCACTCTTTGGCTACATTTTACTTTCTAAACACGAATAACTGAATTCTCATTCACTTGAGTGAGAATTATACCACATCATTCAAAAAGTGATATCAACATCACTTAGGACTATTCAATACTCATCTACTAATTTAAGTGAACATTCACCTATTCAAGTTTAGAGAGTAAAGTAATTCTTCGTAAAATCATTGAACTTACTTACCGATTATTGACATTGGTCACTGATTGTTATTATTAAAGCTTATTCAATGTTTTTTGAAAGATGAAACGTTTAAAGATTATTTAATTATAAGATTAAAATTAATACTTAATACTATTTAATAATATAATAAATTTCCTCTCTTCAATTAGATTCAAAGATACAAAAATTATGACGTGCATAAATCTTTATAATGTGTAAAGCTTAGTAGGTATTTTTTTGTGCTTTAATTTTAAATTTTCTATTTGTGACAATTACTCACTAATTGCTATTTAGTCATGATCACTATTTGTTATGATAGAACTTACCAATTACTTTATATACCTATCGATTCCAATTTATAAACCATATTCTTTTGATTATCAATTTCTATCAATAAATTGGATGAAGTATGATAAGTACACCACAGGCAACGCAAGTACACTCTCCCACGAAAACCACCACACCGAGAAGCTCAATACAAACTTAAATGTCAAACCATGAGAAGTTTGATATATGCAGTATTTTCTTTCATACAAAATGTCAATTTTCAAATGTCCGAGAAAATAAGAACGTATTCATCGATCACGATGTCAGTTGACGCTGAGGCAATGCTACAGTCAAAGTTTCAGCCTCCTAGCTGTACTGAAAGCTTCGTTTTATGTTAGGGAGTTTGTCGCTACATATTATAATATATTCTATGTTTTATATTCTTTAATAATATTTGCCCCACGTTTGGGTGACAAATTATTATATTTCGATGTTTTATTAATTATTCAATAGTTTAATTTATGAATTTATACGATATGAATTTTATTTGTTGATGTCACAATTTATGATTGTAACTACACTCTTGTGAATATGCCTTTACTACTGAATATAACCTATTGAAATTTTTGACAGCAGTTGTCAAATTAATATGCCCGGCTCAGATGAATATTAAATTTTATATTGTGAAAGATAAATCAATACACAATCGACTTACTCACTCTTATCTCAGGGAGGGATCAAAGATTTCAAATAATAATTCAAATTTATAAATTAATAAAGAATTTTCCAAATTACGTATTACGCTATTCCAAATCTAGAGTAACTGTTTGTTCGATATACTACAAGACAATTAAATTATCTTATGACATATATGATTTTACTGTCAGGAAATTAACCAAATGTCACTTATTATATCAAAATTTCTATAGCCTGAAAATTATCAAATACAATGAGAAATGAATATGAAATGAGTACCAAAGAGTGATTGGAATTCAAATTTATATAATATATTATCAAATAACAAATTACAAAAAACTAGAACTTTTCAAATATATTATAAATGCAGAAACAAAGATAGAATTTTCTATCAACCTTAAAATTAAGACAAGCTATAATTATAAATCTACTCGCTAAATAATTTATCAAAGTTCAAAATGTTTGATTATATACTTGATGTATATCAATGTCAAAATACGCAAATTTCCGTTTAAATTGTCTATTCCAAAATTATCTTCGCTTGACGTTGAATTTTATTTGAGTAACGTTACTGTAATTTCAATCGAATTTATCACCATAATATGCATCTAATTTTGAAGTATTTTTAATAAATGCCTATTAATTCTCGAGAAATAATGTAAATAAACTGGACAGGACTCACCAACTAGGTACTGGTTAGCTCGTTCGGATTTTATGATCTGATAATATTCATATAAATTACTATATTTTTCAATAAATTTGAGGCAACTCTTATTTCGATGTTGCCTCGTGGGAATATCAAAATCAACTTACTAAACTTTTTATATAAATAATTCTCCTCTCCTTTGGTTACCAAAAAATTCTTTTTTTAAAAAAAAATATAAATTTACGTTTTCCTATATCAAAGAGAGATTTTCATTCTTTTAATATAATTGCAATTTTGCTAACAGAGACATCTGTATTCTTGTTTTCAAATCGTTATAAAGTATATTCTGCATTAATGTCATCCGAAATTAAAATGTCAAAATTTATTTGTATATTGAAACTTTAAAATTATTGATAATATAGTGTGTATCACTAGTATTACAATATGCACATTTTTCCTTATTTCAATATTTTCTCTAGAATTTAGATAGAGGATATGTATTAATATATTTGTGGCAACTTTGTAATGACACTAGCGATTTCGATGAAACTCTGCAGGATGATAGAGTACGAAAAGTTATTACAATTGTATCATACCACGATCCCTGAAAAACTCCTTAAGAGGCCTAAATGGTCATCTATAATTTCTAAAATATGGTTACTTCAAGATTTATTACAATTTATACGGGTTTTGACCCCAGATAGAGAAAAAAACCTCAACGTTTTTTGTAGCTCTATTTAAGACCTTTGGAATGGTATATAATATTCAATATATTTGGTGTACACCCTCTGATTTTTTTCGTTTTTCCAAGTACTGATATAAGTCCAAAATCCTCTTGACAAGATGAAGATGGGTGACGCAAAGTACACCCTTTATAAAAGATGTGATATCAAATCATCCTATGTAAAGGGTGACAGAAGTACTATATCTACATTTGATCTTTTTGAGATAATTGTAATCTATGGCTACATATTCTCACTTTATCCCTTAATAATTAGAAAGTTCCAAATAATTGACGTAGAGACCTGTTTAAATAATGTTAGTGTCGATTTTTTTCTTTCTTTAGATTTTACCAAGAATGGACCCCATCCGAGTTACACCAGCCAAACAGATAACAAAGAAAGGACCCCATCCGATTTAGACTATTAAAACACGTTAGAAAGAAAGGGCTTCATCCGAATTATGCAACCGAAACGCATTTTAAAGAACACATATGTTGCGCTTGAGTTGTCAGGACTACAGAAAAATCAAAAAGAATTACTTATAGGTACTAAAATAAGACCGATTAAAAAACAAAATGCATTAAAATGAAACTAGTAAGCATTCAAACAAATACTAACATTATTTAAACAGGACTGTACGCAAGTTTATCAATTATATGATACTTTCAAATTAATAAGGATTAAAGTGTGAGTATGTAGCAATAGCTTAACTTAAAGTATAAGGAGATATAGTACTTTTGTCACCCTATACATCGTATGATTTGCTATCACTTCTTTTATGAGGGGTGTACATGCATCACCTATTTTTACCTCACGAAGAGGTTGTTGGACTGATTTTATAAACGTAGAGCACATCAAAACACGTCCAACCTTCACATTTGTTAGAACAAACTAACATTGCAAAATGGCTAATTATATCAACAAATGCTAGGGAAATGTGAACCCATATAACAAAAAGCGAACGTACCTACCCTAAGAAATTTGTGATGTTATCTTATTTTTGACAAAACACAAATCAATAACACCATTGGGAATATAGTAAAAACGTTACATGAATTGAAACTAACTCAGAAACCTATAAAATTTGTCTGGGCTAAGGCTCATTGTGGTATAGCTAACAACGAGGAAGTAGATAAGCTAGCAAAAGGCGCCATAGAAGAGGGTGAGGGGTCCAATTATAAATGCTCAAAAGAAGACATGTTTGCGTGGGCGAAAGCTAAGGTTTTAAGCAGTTGGAATGATGATTATAAAAATTCAACGAAAGGACTTTTTTATAAAAGTATCCAACCAGATATTCCAAGCAAACCATGGTTCCAAAAATCACAATTGAATAAGGTAGTTATATCTAAAATTTGTAGACTCAGATTCAATCACACATTAGTTCAGTCACATCTATTTAAAATTAATCTTGAAGATTCACCCATGTGCGATTGCGGAGAGGAAGGAAACGCAGAGCATAAAATTTTAGGATGCATATCGATTCAAAATCAAGTTAAAGAGCTGAATAAATTTATTTATAATAAGAACAATCAAACAATGGTCCCTTATAATTTAACAGAATTAATTAGATCAAATAACTTTGAATTATACAAAAAACTATATTCGCATGTAGGGTCAATCGGGGCTAATGTGATACAAAAATATACACTTTTGACTATATTTCCTAACCATCTACATTATGACATTTGAAAAAAATACTGGGATATGTAATTCGTATTGGTTAGTCTATATATGGGTGCACAAAAAAATGTAGTTGCAGTACCAATGCTAAAAAAAATAAAAACTGCGTATCATAATAACCCCACCTGGTGGGGCTAATTTGATACGTTGATGGGGCTGAAGTGATACAGCATTGTATTTCATTGAATATCGTTAATAAAAGTAAGACGAGGCTGAAATGATACAGCTCTGGGGCTAATCTAATACCAGTAATTTTTTCAAATTTTTATTTCCAGCCATATTAAAGATACAAGCGTGTCTTGATCATGTTTTTTTCGCTCAAAAAAACACATTGAGAAAGAATAACTAAAGCACAGTTTATTGTCGAAAATTAACATTTTTAACATTTCATACATTTTTATCAATTATTCTTGATGAAATTATTGAATATTATAATATTGAAAAGTCGAGTTGAAAATCAATTCTCCTCTCCTTCCCAAAGCAGGTTCAACAAGTGTTTCTTCCACATCTTCATTCTCAATAAATGACACATCTTCCGGCTCCTTCCAACAAAAAACTGAGGTATCTTCATGTGTCTCTTTTATTCGTGCGAATTTCACTTTCGGTTCACCAGCTTCAATGTCAATAACTTGACCAACGTAGTGCAACACTTTCTTCTTGGTTGCAAATTTAACTACAACCCAGTCATTGATTGTAGGTATAGTATGTTGGTAATGCATGTCACTATCATTGCAGTTTTCTAAAGTCTTCTCAAATTCCAAATCTGACTCTTCTTCTCTCTGCGTCATTTGTATAAAATCTTCTTTGTCGTAATCACTGCTATCGTTATCTGCAAAATCAATTTCACTCGGGATATCTGAGTCGCTGTCTGATGAAACCGTTATTTTCTTACGCTTCTTTAGTTTTTTCTGTTTTTCCTGAATTATCTGATTCTCGTCCTTTCTTGTTATTTCGTCAGAACACAAGTTCACTTCTTTGTTAGCATTTTCAGTTGGTTGGGTTTCTGAGGTGCCTGAGGTGGTTGTTTTCTTATTTTTCTTTTTCACTCCTCCCCCTAGTTTTTTACGTTTTTTTCGGCTTTCTTTCTCTTCCATTTCTTGTTTCTTTTTTTGTTCAGCAGCAATCCACTCTTCACTAGTAACGATTGCTGCCGTAGAGGCTAGTTTTTTTCTAGTTTTTTGGGGAGCAACGGTTTTGTTAAGTCGTTGTAGAAGCAACATCTCAAACGAACGGGGGGTACTTGGAGATGTTCGGATCATTGGAGTAGAGGAACCAGAGTTCCTGTCTGTACTTGGGCTGGCTGTGACTGATTGAGATAGAGCAACTGAACATTCTGCTGAAGTAGAAGGTACTGCCGATACAGAATCATTAGACGGTGGTGGCTGTGACCGGTTGGAAGACGAAGGCTGATATACATCGCTTGGATTAGAAACTTCGACAGATGGAATAGCGTTCTCTGATTTGTCGGCTGCTTCGATTTTTTATTTCAGTTCGGCATTGTATCTTGCTAGTTTTTCAGGATCCAAACGAGAAACTGGGTATTTCTTTCTATCAACTGGGTAAATCCCAGCAGATGTGAATCCTGCTTTTACATTGTCAGAAGGTAATCCGTCATACCAAATACTGCAAAGAATGTTTACAAATTCACTCTTTGTCATTTTCCGTTGATTACTTCTGTACCACTGAATGATGTTTAGATCTCATGTATACTTGAGTGTCTTCAAACATGTCTTGTCCAGAGGCTGCAAAACATCTGTTGTATGAGCAGGCAGTTTCACTATAATAACTTGCTGGTTTTTGGCATAGATAGCTGTCTCAATATCCAGGTGAGTAAGATGGCCGTCAAATATTAAGAGGAGTGGTCTCTCCTTTACTTCCTGGCAAATTTTTTCAAAGTAGGCATGGAATATAACAAATGTCATCCACCCCTTGTCACTACATGCATAGAACGTACCAGGCACATCTTTATCCCCTTTCCAACTGGACCACAAGTTAGCGCCTTGGAAGATTATTAATGGTGGCATTACTTTACCTGCAGCATTACAGCATGCCAAAACTGTAGTGTTTTCTCTGCCACTTCCTTCTTGAGTTCGATGAGCTTTCTGCCCAACACCAGAAAGTAGTTTAACTCTAGAAGGATCGGCACAAAAAGATGTCTCATCCAGGTTGTAGATATGGCTAGGTTTATCATCTAGCTTCAGTTCGTTTATCTGTTCCTCAAGCAAGTCATAAAAATGGTATATAATGATTGGGTCACTGGTATTTAGACGCCGAGATTTTTCCAGGGGCTCCATTTTTTTTAGGCTCAATTTTTGTCTTTGACAAAAACCCTTATACCAATCATGCCCCGGTCTATTATTTTTAAATGGAACCGTCAGCGCATTTTGCTCGACGTATTCTTTCACTACCTCCAAGACTTCTTCTTTGCTCAACGCAAACCCATTTTTTGCCATAGTCTTGAGATTTTCGGCTAACGACGCCTCAGTTTCTTCTGGCAGAGCTTTCTTATGACCAACGCGGTTCGTAGTGTTGATCCCAGTATGATTTTCGGTTTTTTTCATGTATCGGCATAGGAACATTTTCTCAATCTTAAGATCCTTAGCCACTTTACGCAGAGACTGGCCTTCATCTATCATTTTTTTAGCACGATCAAGTAATGTCTGTGGATAAACTGTTCTTGTCCCTTTACTGATGTAATGACGCACCATTTTAACATGTCCTTCTGTATACGTCGAGGTTGAATAAGTTTTTTTAAGAATACAGTCACACACTGAAACCGTTGACACTATCCACACTTATGGTCTATAGCTGGCCCTGCAACAAAACAAAACAAGTAGAAATTCAAGAAAGTTACAAAAATTAATAACAGGCACAATTTTCAAGAATTTGCAATATCAAGATAGCCCCTTCAGCTGTATCATAATAGCCCCGTTGGTTGTATCACAATAGCCCCCTCGTTTGTATCAGATTAGCCCCCTATATGTGAAGTCATATATCTCGTGAACACGTTGATTATTTTGAAGTTTTTAAATACAGAAACATAAAACTATCTTCCCCAAATACACGTGGGACATTAAAACATTTCTACCTCAATAAACAGCGGAGTTGAATAAAAGTTTACACTCAGTCACTGAAATTTTTTTTGCTAAAAAAATCACCGCTGATTATTTATTTTTTTATTGTCCACTTACCATGCAATAATGAGTAATTCCGTTATGCCCAACAATAATAGAATGTATTACTTAGTCCGTAATTTTTTTTGGCTGTTTTTGGCTTAAAGCATGTACATAATTTTCTGGTGTATCATATTAGCCCCACTTTTCAAGGTGTATCACATTAGCCCCGATTGACCCTATGTAAAATCGGACTTAAAATTTAAATAGATAAATACTAGAATACTTATATTATGTACATTAAAACCATATCCATAAATGTATCTCCATACCTATTGTGTATCCTAGTCAATCCGTGGTCCTCTTGTTTGTTGAAGTCGCTCTGATCGACCCCTGAGCGCAAAGTGTCCCTGTTATTAAAAGAAAAACAAACAAACAATAGGAAAAAAAAATATTCAAAAAAAAAAGAAAAAAATATATACAAAAAAAATAATAAAAAAAATAATAATAAGAAAGGAGAAAAAAAATTAAAAAAATGAAAAAGGAAATTAAAAAAAAATAATAAAAAGAAAAATGAAAAAGAAAACAATTAAATAATAAAAAAGATGTGAATTCTAAAATGTAGATAAAAAATGTATCATAGTAGAATAGGTATAAAATTCAAGTTTAAAAAATATGTACATCCTTTAGCAAAATGTTAAGCTGGCGAATAGACATAGTATCCGCAGCCAAGGTAAACTAAACCAAATCACACACACACACATATTTTTGAAGCCACTGAATGTTTCTTTTTCGACAGGCGTCACTTTTGATATCTGTTCCATTGAAATATATATCATATGAATGGATATTTTAGCATATGGCTTGTGAAGGTGGTGAGTTTTTATTATCCTCACTAATAGCAACTTAATATGCTGCTTTTTTCTTCTACGACATTGAAAGCATCTCTATTCAGAACAGTTGGTACATTGCACTCCACGCTTTTTCCTTTTCTAGTTTTCTTTTTGTTCTTAAATCAGTTCAAGCTCAATCAAAAAGATTGAGCTATATATAAGAAAATAATAATAATGAAAAAACCCGTAACAGGTAAGAATTATTCCTCATTTTTAGTACCTATCGTTATGAGATGTAATGTTGTGGGAAGAGATGGAAGATTAACACAGGATGGAAATAGGAATGTGAAGAATATGCTGGGGAAAGATACTAACAAAGCTAACTCCACCAAACAATTCACATATAGAGTGTAAGGATTAAGTGAGTGAATATCTCGTACTTCAAATAAGCGAAAATTAGGGAAGAGTATTCGAAATTAAGGTGTATGACTCGAATTAAAAAGTAAAAATTGTTCCGTATGAATTGAAAATTGCTAAAAATATTGCTCATAATCTCAAAAGTTGGCAAATATGTCGAAGTTCTGAGGTGATAAACCAGCAAAAAATTACTCCGAAAATGACTCTCCACTTGCCAAGAACAAAATTATGTTGGCCAGAGCTGTCATTAATATACTTGTTGACGGTCCAGCAACAAGTCAAATATGAATGAACAAGTGGTTTTCTCAGAATAGAAATAATAATTAAGTTTCCATTCTATCTACAAAGACTGTTCCTAATTTTCAAGCAACACTTTTTATTTGGTTTTATCTGGATTCTCTAATGCAACCTTTATCGTGGACACATGAAACAACAGTGATCACGATCATTGAAGAGTGAACTAATGTCTGGGGAATATATCTTATTCGGCTCAAAAACGACTGAAATATCTCGAAAAATGAAATAGTTATCAATGTAATAATTCAACTGATTCGTTGAGTATCTAAGACATATTTCTAAATTTGCTGTCTCGACCGTTACTCTGTGGAATCCACTCATATTAGGGGAGAGTAGGGTAAGATGACGATGGTAAGCTTAAAAAATTCATGAAACTGTTATTTTACGTCTAACGAAATACAGTCAATTACAAGCTCATTGGCTCATATTAGTATTTTAAATAATAAATTTATATTAGTTCAGGGTTCATATTCGGACTGAAAATTTTGAAACATATCTATCTACGTCATATTCGTCATGGAGGGTAAGATGGCGAAATGTGGAGAGTAAAATGACGAGGTACCTATTCTAAAGAAAAAAGGTAGATATGCCAGAAAGTAAACAAATAAAAGTACAATACGTTAATTTTGAAAATAATGCAACACTTATAACATATAATTTACATGCACCAATCGCAAGTACATTGTTTTACCTTTGCTTCTCGGTTTTCCATACCAGTGCATTCAGCGTGAGCCCACTCCTTACACCTACTACAGCAATACCATATCTTATCTTTCCACTTTCACTGCAGATTATGCAATCCCTTCCATCCTCTGAATCATTATCAGTGTCAGCATAATCAATATCTATTGATTAGTCAGAAAAGTCGTTAAACTTTAGTTTTTTCTTGATTGTTTTTTCTTTAGTTTTATCCACTGTTGGTTTTTTATTTTTTTGTTAATGGGTAGAGTCTTTGCTTCTATTTTGTCTTTCACTTTTCTTCTGCTCTCGTATTCTCCTTTTCCTCTCCTTTTCTATTTTTTCAGCTTCCTTTTCTTCCAAAACCTTTACAACTTGTGTACTGGAAATAACGAGACACGGCCATTTCTTTCTGGAGGAAACGGATGAGGAACGGTGGTATGAAATTTCCAATAGCCACAAACAGCAGTAACGTTAACTCCTTTTTCTGCTTAAGAAATCTTAACCACTCGACGTTGATTGAAAAATTGAAATATATAGGATACACGAAAGTAGCTTCTGGAATATTATATGCTTTTGAGGCTGCATTAACACTAAACTGTTCTCTCTTTACTTCAGTCAGTGCCCTTTTTATTTTATCTTTCGACTATGATTGCCTGTCAGCTTTTCGTATGTATAATATACCCATATTTATTTAAATCTGGAATTAAAAATATGACCTAGTAGTAATTTTTAGGTATGTGGGGTAAGATGACGAACAACCCGTCATCTTACCCGCAAGTGCCATTTTTATTTTCAATAATCATAGTCAAATTTATTATTCAAGACGAATGTTTTTAAAATTAAGTTATTCGCAAAAGATATTAGTTTCGAAAAAAAATTTAACAGTCAACAAATACTTACAAAAAACCGTAAAAACTGTTTTTTCGGAAGCACAAATATTCGTTGCAACAACATCCAATCGGTACCAACGCTTATATCTTGCTGAACTCTGGCCGTATTTTGCTTTTAGTCAAACGCAGGAGGTAGGACCACGTTTCTATTCTGAGTGAAGCCGGGAATTCGTCATCTTTCCCGATTCGTAATCTTACCCCACTTTCCCCTACTTCTTTAAATGAAACTGTTACTAAATAATTCCACAATATATTGAAAAAATTCTAAAAAGTTGACAATTGTTTCGATATTGCTATAATCGTCAGAATGAGACAAGTTACATATCATGTGATGCCTACCTGTTTAATAATTGTTTTCGGCTAGACCAAGAAGTTATTTTACTCAACATATATGAATAGAAAAAATATGAAAATATAATATTACAAATATCAAAGCTTGGATATTATTAGCCCTATGGGGACATCCTGGATATATTTTCTCCCATTTATGATTAGTATAACTGTGCAATTATATAGAAAACAATATATGCCGATCATTATAATTATTACTTAAGAAGATAGTTTAAAAGTGCTGAACTCCCTAGATTTTTCTGTTCATTGACGACTTCATATTGTGGGCCTCTTAAGTGTCTTTTAATTTCTAACTCTTCAAGAAAATCAAGTACTTGTTTCTTATCACAAATATGTAGTACTTCTTGTCCTGTGTTAGGTGTCAATGAATGTTTGGTGTCAAGTAGATGTATGTTTTGAGTAGTGGGATTTCTCTTGTTGTTTTAATATGTATGCTCGTAAGTGTTCACTGTATCTGATATCAAAATTTCTAAGGATTTTACCCAAATAGACAGCATTACATTCTGGACATTTAGGTTCATATATACCAGACTCTCATAATGAGGATATTTTTGTTTTTGCATTTAACAATTGAAAAAAGATATTTAAAGGTGGGAGTAAATTTCAATAAATCAAGTGTTTGCCACCTAGGTGTTATGTGTTGAGTAGCTTGTAGGATAATTTCTCGTGCAATAGTGTATCTAGGGTTTGTTACTTCTTTGTAATAATTACGTCTTCTCACAATCTCCTCACTTGCTTCATCTACTAGTGAATAAATAAAAACAATATAAGTTAACTAAGGTACAAAGTCATAAGAAGTTTTGCGTAGTAGCATATTTCAGGTTGTTTTAATCTGAATGCTCGTAAGTGTTCACAGTAACTAATATGGTTGAAAAATACATCTAATTGTTGTTCATTACCTATAAAACAAGTTCTTATGTCATCCACATATCTATACCAAAATAAGATATTTTCTGAAATGTTACATTCAAAGATTTTTCTGATTAAACTGTCTATAAAAATGTTTGGCAAAACTTGTGATATAGGACTCAACATTGGTAAACCTTCATTTTGAATATATACCTTATTATAGAAAGTGAAATAATTCTGATAAACACATACATCGAACAAATTAAGTATATCTTATATATAGTACCAAAACTGCTATCTACGGATATCAGTAAATCTTTGCGCCATATACATGTCTCAGTGAGCCTAGAAAGAATAAAATTCCATTCAATAATCAATTAAAATATCTAATTAAATTTAAATCACAAGAATTTTTTAAATCACGTAAAATACCATGTCGTATATTGAGTTTATCCACCTTTTTCCATTTTCAATTGATACTTACAAAGAAACATTCTTCCAAATAATTCTCAATTTATTGACTAAAATTTATTCAGATAATTTTTTTACTTAATTTCAAAACCATACATTGCTCACACTGTGAGAAATATTATTTCTCACGGCACTATGCCCACACTACATACATTTATATGAAGAGTCCAGTAAGGGATACTCGATGCCCAGCCGATTTCGACAGGGTATACTCAATGCTCAGCCGTTTTCGGTGAGTGGGCCTCGATACTTAGACTGTTTCTACAAATATTCTTTACATGTGTGCAGTTGTAGAAAAAGTAAAGTGTGCAAAATTTGGGAAAAGTACTTCTCTCACTCGTGTGTTTGTGGCACTCGCCTTTAGCTCGTGCCACAAACTCCACACTCGTGAGAAAAGTTGAACTTTCCCCACATGTTGCACAATATACTATTCTTCACTTGTTTAAATATTGTTTAGACAAACTAGATAAAGTGTGGCCAGCCTTTTTTTCTAGCAAATTTTATTTCATACGATTTATACGGTCGAATAATTATCTGAGGTGATGGTTCGCAATTGAAAGTGAAGATAGCGCCTGCTGACTACTTCTCGCAAGTGTGTAACCACACGAGTCAAATGGATGGAATCTTCAGTTCAGATTAGAGACTCTGAACTAGAAGGCATTACGGCTTTCTTGAAGAGACCAAAGAAGGTCAAAACCGGTCAGTGTACTATGCCCGTCTCTTGGCCGTTGCGAATCACCACAGATGTCTGTATTAACAAAAGGATGGATCGACGTCACGTTCTTCGAAGGGGATGTAATTCAATATTCTGCGGGGTATTAGCCAGGAAAGTAGTTGAATCTTTCTCTTCAAAGATCGGTCAGACTAATATGTCGAAATTATTGAAAGTTTGACTAAAAAGGAGGTGTACAATAGAAAACCGAAATTTACTCCTCATATATATAATAATATATTATATAATATATAATATACAATATATAATATATAATATATAATATATAATATATAATATATAATATATAATATATAATATATAATATATAATATATAATATATAATATATAATTTATAATATATAATATATAACATATGATATATAATATAATCAATATATCCGAGCACTTTATCGTAATATCAGCTGTCGATTCAATAACCGCATGCATGGTACACAACAATTTCTGTATTAGCTTCTTCCTGACACTCGAGTGTATATTTATCATTGATTAAAAATATGGTTTTCTCATTTACAACTTCATATTGGTAGTATTCGTCCAAGTTAAGTAAAACATTCTTATTACGAATGTCATTTTGTTGCCAGTGCATGATTAAAAAGTTTACCAGAGCTTCTTTAAAACAACTCTTTTACAATGTCAGCGGATCGTGTTTGATCACGTACATACAATTAGCAAATGAAGCACCTCCATTGGATCTTTCGTAATTTTTTATGGATGGTGACCAATATCGATCAAAAATTAAGTGTATTCCATGGGCTCTATCATTAGATATCATCTGAAGAATTATTCTCAAAAATTTACAAATGATTTTCAAATATTTGATGCAGTGTTTAAGGAAGAACCCGTCAATCAATCAAATGTCTGTGTATGTTGACGCTTTGCTTTGAACTTTTTCTTCCAACGATTCAAGCAATGCCGCTTTATCGGTATTATAAATGGATCAATCCAAATGACACAAACACATTGGAACTGGTGTAAGAGGATACCTGAGAATTTGTTCCATATATGTTCGGTCATTCACTGAAATCACCAACATGCGACGTGTGGCGATTAGAAGTAAGCCTTCCACTTGTTAGGTCATTTGACATTCGTACCATTAATGTAGGGAAACATATACCTCCTACTTCTTCTTCTTTCTCAGCCTTTTTTCATCCACTCCTGGACATAGGTCTTTCCTAAACCCTTCCATCCGTCCCTGTCTTGAGCTTTATGCCACCAGTCTCTACCGGCGAAATCCCTAATATCATCCATCCATCGCAGTGGGGTTCTACCTTTGCCTCGCTTGGTCTCTCGGGGTCGCCATTGGATAATCTTTAGTGTGCACCGTTCATCTTTTGTCGCGCAAGATGCCCTGTCCACCGCCATTTCAGCTCACCGTCCTTCTGTATAACATCCATGACTCCCGTTCTCCTGCAAATCTCCTCGTTTCGGACTTTGTTTCTCAGGCTTATACCAGACATGGCCCTCTCCATTGCCCTTTGCATTACTGGTAGTTTGTTGGCGGTTGCTTGAGTTAGAGCGCTTATTACAAGTCCGTAGGTGGATACAGACAATATACAGGTGTCAAAAACTTTGCGTTTCAAGTTTATAGGTATGGAGTTGTTCCTCAATATATGGGATAGTTTTCCAAAGGATGCCCATGAAAGTTGCACTCTGCTGCTAATTTCTCTCGACCTGTTCTCCTTCCCAAATCTTATGAAGTGTTCTAGATAGTTGTATTCTGTTAAATTTTCGATATAGGTGCCATCAATTGCTATATATGTATTTTCCGGACTCATCATTTTAGTTTTCGCGTAGTTCATCTTTAGACCCGCCTTTCTTGATTCCTGATTCAATTGTTGGAGCGTCTCTTCTATTTCGTGAATGTCTTCTGATAACAGCACGTCGTCATCAGCAAATCTAAGATGGCTCAGTTATGTTCCATCGACTTTAATACATTTGTTTTCCCATGAGAGTCTTTTATATACGTCCTCTAGTAAGAGAGTAAATCATTTTGGCGATATAGTATCTCCCTGCCGTACACCACGTTGGACTTTGATGGTGTTCATTTTTATCTCTTCATCAATTTTTATGTGTACTTATGCATTCCTATAAATGTTTTCTATAAGTGCGAAGTACCTGGAGTGAATGCGTGCGTTATCTATAGATCTGAGAATATGCCATGTCTCGATGGAATCAAACGCCTTATGGAAATCTATAAACACCATGTGGATAGGTATGTTGAATTCTGTTGTTTTTTCTATTAGATCACGGATTGTTTGTAAATGATCAATCGTACTGAAGCCCTTTCTAAACCCGGCTTGTTCTATCGGCTGATAAAAATCGAATTTATGCGTCAGTCTGTTAGTATGGGTCTTTGTAAAGAGAGAGATGGGACAAGAGGCTAATAGATCTGTAATTTTCGACATAGGTTGTATCTCCCGCCTCTACTTTCATGCAGGCTTTTGTTAAAAAGTGCGATAATAGATGTTTCCAATTTGCTACCTCCCAACTTGAGCAGTTCGGTTGTTTGTGGTCTACGCCGGGGTATTTTCCGTTCTTCATCTCTTTGAGAGCACTTCGTAGTTCTTCTGTTATTATGTCAGGTAGATCTTCTGAGCCCGAATTAGTCACAGGGTGTATCACATCTTCATTTGCCAATGATGATGAGTAAAGAGAAATATAGAATTTTTCTATTGTCTCTAGCATCTCCGGTTTCTCTGTTACTATAGTACCGTTCTCATTTTTCATCTTATTGATTTTTCTTCTTTCGTGAGAGAGTTTTGTCCTAAGCGTTAGTTTCTATAGTTTCCTTTATTAGTTTTGTGTTATGTGACCTTGTGTCTTTTCGTATTTCCTTTTTATTGGTTTTATTTAGTTCGCTGTGCCTCGCTGTCGCCATTTCCAGACTTCTTCGCTCTTTCATAAAGTTTAACGTGTTTGTGGTTAGTTTGGTGTTCTGTTGCATTACTCTGGCAGATGTGGAGCATATCTTTTTCACGCTAGTCTGAACTCTTGTTGTTAAATTTTGGGCCAATTGGTCTATACTTAGCTCCTCGGTAACTACAAGTCTCTGGTTTAGTTCATTTTGATATTCACGAAATTGACTGTCTCGACCCTTACTTCGTGGAATATGCTCATATTAGTGTTTTTAAATGAAACTCACGGTTTCTAGTTGATTCCACAATATAATAAAAGTTATTGAAAATTCTAAAAAATTGACAATTGTTTCGATAAATCAATATCATCGTCAGAATGACAGAAGTTACATTTCATTTTATGCCTACCTGATGTTTAGTAGTTATTTTTGGCTAGACCAAGAAGTAATCTAACTTGTGATTGGCTTAATATATGTTCATAGAAAAAAGAAGAAGATGTGATATTACAAATATTGAAGCTTATATATTATTAGCCCTATGGTGATATCCTGGATATCATTTTTCCAATTAAGATCAGTATAACTGTGCAATGATATAGAAAACCAGGAAAACTATATCTGATGATCTTTACAATTATTACTTAAGAAGACAGTTTATTAGTGGAGAACTCCCTAGATTTAACTGTTCATTGACAACTTCGTATTGTGGGTTTCTTAAATGTCTTCTAATTTCCAGTTCTTCAAGGAAATCCAGTTCTTGTTTCTTTTCACAAATATGCAGCACTTCTAGCTCTGTGTTAGGTGTCAATGAATGATTGGTGTCAAGTAGATGTTTTGCGTAGTGGAATGTATCTGGTTGTTTTAATCTGTATGCTCGTAAGTGCTCACTGTATCGTATTTCAAAATTCCTAAGGGTCTGACCGAAATAGACAGCATTACATTCTGGACATTTGAGTTTATATATACCTGACTTCTTTAATAGTGGTATTTTTGTTTTTACATTTAACAATTTTGTACTAACGTTACTTTCTGTTTCAAAAGAAATTGTTGTATTCGTTGCGGAAGATATTATCTTTGAAATATTATTAGAAATATTTCCTGCATATGTGCTTGTTTAGGATATATTAGTTGTAATGCCACTTTTTCTTCTATTTCATTAATTAGCTTATTCAACATATCTAATGGATAACCGTTAGATGTTGCTATTTGTCTAATTGTATTAATCTCTCTATCAAAATTACATTTGTTCATAGGAACTGAAAAAGCTCTATGTATCATTGAATTATATGCCGCCAGTCTGTGTGACATAGGGTGGTTAGAATTGAATGGAATTGTCACATCAGTCTGTGTTGGTTTTCGGTAAATTGAATAATCAAGTACATTATTAACTCTTTGAATTTTTAAATCAAGAAAATTGATTGAGCTATTTTCTTCAATTTCTAATGTAAATTTAATTTTCGAAAAATATTTTATTTTGGTATAGATATGTAGATGACATATTAGCTTGTTTTATGGGTAGTGAACGACAATTAGATGTATTTTTCAACCACATCAATAATTTACACCCGAAAAATAAATTTACATTAGAAATTGAAGAAAATAGCTCAATCAATTTTCTTGATTTAAAAATTCAAAGAGTTAATAATGTACTTGATTATTCAATTTACCGAAAACCAACACAGACTGATGTGACAATTCCATTCAATTCTAACCACCCTATGTCACACAGACTGGCGGCATATAATTCAATGATACATAGAGCTTTTTCAGTTCCTATGAACAAATATACTTTTGATAGAGAGATTAATACAATTAGACAAATAGCAACATCTAACGGTTATCCATTAGATATGATAAATAAGCTAATTAACAAAAAAGAAGAAAAAGTGGCATTACAACTAATATATCCTAAACAAGCTGATGAAATTGAAACTTATAAAACCATCACATATGCAGGAAATATTTCTAATAATATTTAAAAGATAATATCTTCAGCAACGAATACAACAATTTCTTTTCAAACAGAAAGTAACGTTAGTACAAAATTGTTAAATGTAAAAACAAAAATACCACTATTAAAGAAGTCAGGTATATATAAACTCAAATGTCCAGAATGTAATGCTGTCTATTTGGGTCAGACCCTTAGGAATTTTGAAACACGAAACAGTGAGCACTTACGAACATACAGATTAAAACAACCAGATAAATCCCACTACGCAAAACATCTACTTGACACCTATCATTCATTGACACCTAACACAGAGCTAGAAGTGCTGCATATTTGTGAAAAGAAACAAGAACTGGATTTCCTTGAAGAACTGGAAATTAGAAGACATTTAAGAAACCCACAATATGAAGTTGTCAATGAACAGTTAAATCTAGGGAGTTCTCCACTAATAAACTGTCTTCTTAAGTAATAATTATAAAGATCAGCAGATATAGTTTCCCTGGTTTTCTATATCATTGCACAGTTATACTGATCTTAATTGGAAAAATGATATCCAGGATATCATCATAGGGCTAATAATATCTAAGCTTCAATATTTGTAATATCACATCTTCTTCATTTTTCTATAAACATATATTAAGCCAATCACAAGTTAGATTACTTCTTGGTCTAGCCAAAAATAACTACTAAACATCAGGTAGGCATAAAATGAAATGTAACTTCTGTCATTCTGACGATGATATTGATTTATCGAAACAATTGTCAATTTTTTAGAATTTTCAATAACTTTTATTATATTGTGGAATCAACTAGAAACCGTGAGTTTCATTTAAAAACACTAATTTGATATCCACCTTTTTTCGTTTCTGTTACTTCTGTTACTTCTATAGTAGGAGATCTAGGAATTTTAATAAGTATGTTTCTCTCTCTTTGGAAGTCAAGATAGATGATCGCCCCTACAAATCTATGATCGCTGCCTGTATGTAATTTATTTATTACCGACACGTCTCTGCAGATTGATCTTTGGTTACAGATTATGTAGTCTATTTCGTTCTTTGTTACGCCATCGGGGCTTTGCCAGGTCCATTTTCTCTTTACTTTTTTTTGAAAATAGGTGTTGAGGTAATCTAGTATTTCTTTTGCCAAATCCAAAATTACCAACGTTAGCTGGATCCTCTTTCAAGCGTTGACCAATTTTTGCATTGAAGTCCCCTGTACATACTACAAATTAGCTTTTGTGCTCTTTCTGGCCTTTGCAATATCTTTATATATCTGTTCAACCTCTGTGTCTTTTGAGGCGCTAGTTGGTGCATATGTATGAATTATCTGCATAGTATACCTTCTGTTGACTTTGAGGGTCATAGAGATGATGCGTCTTCATATCGCTTGGCAGTTTGTAATTAGATGCTAGATATTTTTGTTGATTAGAAAAGCTACGCCTCCTGAATGGTGATCGGTTTCGGAGTTATTTTGGTAGATAATGTTTCCCGATTTTAAGACTGTCATCTTCTCTCACGGCAATCGAGTTTCGCACAGGCCGATGATGTGTCATTTGATATTTTTTAGTTCTTCCTCTAGTTCCGTAAGGTGGTCTTCGATTCGCATTGTTTGGATATTGTATGTAGCAATATACATGTGTTTCTAGTTCATATTCTTCACCGAATCTTTGCTCTCCCCATATCCTGTGGAGCTGACTGTTAGTACAGTTATCTCCAATCGATAGGAAGTAAATAATACCATATGTTGTATAAACTCACTGGGATAGATTTATTTAAATATCTAATAACAACAAGTCTTGATCATAATCAACAGTCAATGACTCAGCATACATACGACGTACAACTAACACTGAACTGAAGTACAACTAACACTGAACTATGATTGATGACTTATTTATCTACATAATACGGAACCATTTTATTTACATACACATATGAAATAAATATACAATTCATCGCCTTGTTTACAATATTTCGACTTCAGCATTGTCTATTTATTTGTTTGATATTTATGTCGCATACAACCGTGAACGTGTTCCTTACTACTACGCAATTACTCGTATTTCTTAGGATCCGTGGTTTTTCTGACACTAAATCTTCCTATATTTATTGGTGACCTTTGGGTTTAATTACCGTCACAGATGGAATAAATCCCGCTGTAATCGCGTCTCTTGGATTTTGCTGTTAACTCGAACCAGTTTTTTTCTCAGTAGAAGCAGCAAAATTTCATATTATATTTTGCTTTTTCGTTGATTCAAATCTGCTCTCTGACTCAGCGCATTAGGAAATGAGTTTTTCTCTTAGCCGATGGCCGTTTTTTCAGTGATCAATAAAAAGTCACGTACTTCTTGTGATGCTTTCCGTCCTGTTTTAATGCTGAATAACTGATTATTATCTACACTGTCATTCGGGCGAATGTTTTTCTTCAACATATTTATCAACGTGTATCTTTTTTTTATCTGGTGTTCGAGCAACAGAGCGCTGTTGATAACTGTCTGCCACGGTTAATTTTCTGCAATTTTGCATATGGCTTTTTAAATGGATAAATATGACATTCAATCAATCGGGATTGATGTTTGTGATGATTTCTTAATTTCAAATTCTTAAGCCAGTTTTGCACTGTCTGCCAGCACTTTAGCTATTAGCAGATTGTCTGCTAACAATTTTCCAAGTATCTTAATAATAAATAAAAGCTTTTTCATAATTATAACCCATGTATCTTATAAAAATTTTTATATCGAAATTTGACCTTTTATATTATCCGCATCCACTTCAAGCCACTTGGTCGTGCTGTCAGACAACACGATTTGAATTTTACTACACAAAGGGATCCTTTCGAAGTAGGAATCAGCCATGTATCGATGACAAGCTCTCCGTCTATGGGGTTATTATAAATCAATGAATGGAAACGTATCTCAAAACTGGACGTTTAATCAATTCCTCCAACTTAGTTTGATAAGAAATGTAGAACTATTTTTTTAAATGTGACTTATCATTCGGTGCATCTACAGAAGCTAACAATATTTTATTAGATTATTTTTGCGTGCTTACTCAAATTCCAAAAACATTGAATTTAATCATAATTAAGTATTTTTATAGAACACTAATAAAATCATCAACAATGCTCAAGAGGTCGAAATTAATCATAACTCGACTATTTCCAGGGATATTCGACAAAATCCGTAATTGGTCCTTTTCGTTTTTTAAAAGTGCCGTTGTTATTATAAAAGATATCAAAAAAATTATTTTGAACTTTTTTTAATAAACGAGGTTTTCTATAAAATAACAAACCAAAAATTTATATACGACGTTACGTCGTATCACCATCACCATCAACTTCATTTTTTTAAATACAGACCTGGATTTTTTATTGCAATATTTTTCACGTTTTGAATCGATGCATACAATGATATAGCATACTTGACGATTCTACCACGTTTCGTCTTTCAAAAATCAACATCTTCTTAAGTCCGCTCTTCTTTACTAAAGTTAAATTGGCAATTTTAAGTATTGGGCATTAAATAAGAATTTTGAAAGAAGATGATTGCACTAAACATGTATCCAAAAATCTGTTGAATTCGTTGAAGGGAAATGTATGAAAATCGGCTAACAAGAACTATGTGTTACGTGCCGAACTAAATAAAATCGTTTTATAATTTCGTAGTAGTATCTAACTTTTGAAAATAGTACCGTTTCTTTTTTATCAAATCAAGCAGTCTGTAAATAATTTACGTAACCGAAATTTCCATAAAATATTTCCTAACGTAAAGTTGAATACACTCTATTTTCTTGAACGTTTGTTACTATCTTTAATATTTCTAGATTTACATTCACGATTTCCTTTAAAAATAATATTAGCCGTGGATGTCACAACCAAAACTTTTGTCAAGCTGCTTATTAATCTGTCAATTGAAATAGGTGTTACTAGGTATTTCCTTTGATTATTAAGTTTCAAATGATTTAAAAAGTAAATAAATATTATAGCTCGTTATACTGACGAAGAAGATAAAGATATGTACGGTGTGTACATAAAATGTCGTCGAAATGAATTACAGGCAGCTCAGGCCTATTTCGAACTATATCCAGAAAGACAGCAGCCATCGTCAAGGATATTTTGGCGTATATCAAAGAATATGACTGAGTGTAGCAGTGTTAGAAAAATGAGAACCAAATATCAGGTAAGAGATACGGTTAACGAAGTTAATGTTCTGGCTCAAATTTACATTAACCCTGAAAATTCGACTAGACGAATAAGTGAAGAATGTGCAGTGGGTACTTCCACGGTGAAAAGAGTCTTGAAGAAACATAAATATCATGGGTATAAATTTCAGAAAGTGCAGAAACTACAGGCTGGTGACTTTGAGAGAAGGATGACGTTTTGTCGTTGGTGGAGACGAAAATTACTCCGTGATTCATATTTTAACAAAAAAATACTTTGGACTGATGAAAGTACATTTACTAACAGTGGAATATTTAATCCAAGAAACAAGCATTTCTATGCCACTGCGAACCCCATTTAATAAGGGAAGTTACGCCACAGGTCCGTTTTTCGCAAAATGTATGGTGTGGCCTAATCAATAATTAAATAATTGGACCAATATTTTTGGACGGTAATTTAAACCAGTTCCAATATTTAGAGCTACTGTAGGAAGTATTCGATGCGATATCCCTAGAAACAAAATGAAATCTTGATTAGTTTATGCAGGCTGTGTATTGCACAGAATGGACGTCATTTTGAACAAGTTTTATAACTGATTTTTGATTGAAGTTTTTAATATATGTTTAACTTATTATTACCTTAGAGTGTCATTTGTAAATACATCATTAATTATTCATTGTCATTAAGTTTCAAAATAAATGTTGAATTCAATCATTTTCTTCCAAAATTCTTATTCAATGCCCAATATTTAAAATTATTAATTTGACTTTAGTAAAGATGAGCGGACTTAAAAAAGATGTTGTCTTTTGAACGACGAAACGTGGTAGAATCGTCAAGTATGCTATATAATTGTATGTATCTATTCAAAACGTAAAAAATATTGCATTAAAAAATACAGGTTCGTATTTAAAAGAATGAAATTGATGGTGATCCTGTAAATACGAAACGTCGTATAGAAGTTTTTGGTATGGCAATTTATAGAAAACTTGAGAATAATTTTTCTGATACCTTTTATAATAACAACGGCACATTTAAAAAAACAAAAAGGACCATTTTCGGATTTTGTCGAATATCTCCGGAACTAGTCGATATATTTCAAATTTTTTTGAAATATCTAATTCTCCATAAATATACCAAACTTCTTCTCCAATTAATCGATATTGTATTTATTGTAGTTTACGAGATCTCTGTATACGTCAATTAAATCCAGTCCACCCTGTATACTGCAGTTTTCTTGTATTTATCACATCTATTGATAATATGAGGAAACGTTATATCATAATTGACAAGGCCAGTTTTCGTTTCCTGTTTCCTAAATTCGTAATGAGTGGCGATGAATTATATTATACGCCCTTTGATTTTTTTGAGTCTTTAGGAAAATATCATAACAAAAATAACATGGAACGCCTCCTAAAGTAACGTGTAGCACGATCATTCTGCTCTCTCTATAGGGTTTTAGATTAATAAAGTCTGTCATCGAACTTTTTATGATGGAAGCATTTAGTTTAATTAAACACCTCTTGCTATTATCTTTCACACTTCAAATATTGTTATAGTGAGTAATGCCAGTGAAAAAGTCTTAAGGGAAATCACTCAATGTTAATTACAAGAGTATTTTTTTCATATCAATGAAGGGTTCAAGTTTAATATTTCTATGTAATTGAATAAAATAGTATATTGTCAAAGAAGTATCGGTCAATTAATTTATTATCAAAATTTATTGTATCTATTTGAAGGTAGGCCTCTTCTGGAATCGTACACCTACGTCATCGAAGAATTCACTCGTCAAAACATATTTAAAACGTATTCTCAAGAATACATGTCAGTACCTACCGCGAATTTCTTTCCAAATGACAATTATGACATCTAGTTAGGTGAGTCAAAAACTGAGTTTTCATCATCGAGATTATCTCAAAATCATCCATGTAACTGATCAGTCACTTTTTCCGCACTCAAAAGTCAGACATTTTCTTCATTGCAGAAGCACACCGTAAACCAAAAAATAAGATTCATTCCAGAAAACCCCATTATTGTTTATATTGACAAGACAGCCCTGGCAGTACCTCCAGTGGTAACATAATCGTACTCAACAAGAAAGGTATAAACCTCCGATTATTGCACCAAAATGACACTGTTATTGAGAATATTCCAATATTAGTTGAGAACAAAATCAAAATTGTAGACTGTTATCAACCGCCTATAAAAAAATTGAAGGAACAAGACTTTATAAACCTAATGAAAAGTCACAATGGGCTGGATTATATTAGGAACCTTACAAAAATGAAAATATTCTACAACCATTTTGTGATGATAGTGATTGTAACATCCACCATGCTGAAAAACCGACATACTATCCTTTTTCACGTTACCATCCAAGTTTTTTAGATATTGTTATTAATTAAAATATTAAAAAATGGGATTGGATTAAAACATTGAATGATTCGAATTCGGATCATGATCCAATACTAATTTAATTGAAATGAAATTTTAACATTCCCAAACATAACATGATGTCATACGACTATAACCTAACAAATTGGAATCTTTTTAGACCATACCTAAATTAAAACACAATAATTAACTATAATATACAAAATTCTGATGAAGTAGAACATGAGTGTTTTAAATGAAACTCAATGTTTCTAGCTAATTCCACAATATATTGAAAGATATTAAAAATTCTAAAAAATTGATAATTGTTTCGATAACTGAATATCATCTTCAGAATGACAGAAGTTACATTTCATTTTATGCCTACATGAAATTATTAAACTCTAATATGATATAATTGCCGCAAAAAACTAGTCAACAAAAATGAAATAGTATATTACGTAACGTGTGTTGTAACAAGCATTTTACGCACGAACGGAAAAGTTACGTAATTCCGTGAGTGCGTAAAATGCGTTACAACACGTGTTACGTACTTTACTCTACCTACGACCTACTTGTACTTGTATTAATAATCTTATTAAGGGATTTAAAGTACAAATAAAAAGGTACATCCTCGATGCCTAGCCAAGCATTTTAGAAGTCCATCCTCGATGCCCAGCCAAGTTTCGTAAAAGTCCATCCTTAGTAGTAATTATTTTTATTAAAAATGTATGTAGAATTACCGGAATTGCACAAAAATAGCGTATGCACCTTAGAGTAATAATAAACATAGAGATGGCTATTCATTCATAAACACGTTTATTTTTGCGGCCCACAATTCTAAACGCCATTAGTGAAATAATGAATGAATTACAAAAAGTGGAGATGGTATTGTAGCTATATGGCCTTAGTAATTTCGGCTGTTTTTCTGACAAACTGGGCACCGACGAACCATGATAATTCGAAAACATTAAATTAATCAACTTAAATAGATTACTATTGACACATTTGACAGGTACTGAAATTTTGAGTTATGCTTCTAGTTATAACCATAAAGGTATCTAAGGATACAATAAATACTTGTTTAAAATTTATATAAGAATATGCCTTTATTAAATAAAATTCAAGTATTATTAATTAATTTTAAAAATAGCGTCTCAAATGCATAAACTAGTATGACATTTTTTATTTGCATAACTTTTTAACACATTTTCAATTAAACTTCTAATTTAATTTTTTCTGCAACTAAAGAGACTTTGTAAATATGGTAAAACAGTGTCCGCAATTGAGCTTAGAATGTGACTCAATGTTTGGGGCAAGAAAAGATCCAAACAAACATATCTATTTTATTTGTTAATCTGAGGTATGCACCTCTTGACTCTCGACCGTGTCATTAATCACTTAGGTGGATTACTTCCCTCAGGAATCAAACACCACCCGGGGGATTAAATGGGTCATTTTAGTCACTTGGTGCATAATATACTATTGTTTACTAATATTATAGCTAGCTAGAAGATGCGGATTGAATTGAACGAAACCAATTATCATATAATTCCAAAAAACTCTTAGTAGTAAATACAATATCATATCTAATAAATATTTACTATTTATATATAGAATAAAATTCAACGTCTAATACCTAAATAATTTTTTCCATAAAATGGCAACGTCTATTGACAGTAGCTAAGTGGTTGCTAGGGAAGCTGTGCGGTTTACTCTACAGCCGTGCGTTTTGTATTACCGTGCGTAATAGACGTCTTACATTGAATGCCGACTCTGTATTTTTACTACTTGAAGGGATGGTCGTAGGTAAGCAATTAAATTTATAGAAGAGAAACTACCCGACTATATTCCAAATTTCACATTAAAAACAATATACGTAAAAAGTGGCAAAACACCGAAACAATGATGATAAAAAATATATTATTAAAATGTTAAAAACATTTTTAAAAATGTTTTTAATGTTTTATTAATATATTGTGGGATTATCTAGAAACAGTTAATTTCATTTAAAAAAGTAATATGAGTAGATTCTACAAAGTAAGGGTCGAAACAGTAAATTTCATCAATATAATTATGTTCAACAGCGTCTCATTACCAAAATAATCTTTGACGACAATGTACGTTCAGAGCTTTTCCACCCTTCTTTATATAACGACCAAGTCGCTGTTCATATCACTATATAAATGCTTTCTCAAATGAAAATTTTTATTGATGTATGAGAGTATAAACAATAACAACAACACTCACTGGCAATCAGTTTGTTATTCGTTCATTCACCAGCCATAAATTCAAATTATATTTTTAGATAAGAATTAATTCCGACAGAACGAATGAGTGAAGTAATTAAATGTTCACGCATTTTATTCATAATTGCTTTCACGAAGCATTGACGCATATTACCCATTTTATGTATTTGTTGGTTAGTACTTATTTATGAATCAGAAACAATTCTTCAGAACAATTTGAATATTTGGTTCATAACTTCAGTCTAATTCATGAAGCTCATGCTTTCCACTATACTAAAAGTGTATCGCTCATTGCTGATTAAGATATCTGATAGAAGCAAGGAATACGCACTCGATATAAACCGCAAAAACAAAAATTTGGTGGTTAAGGACTGTGAATATAAAGCTAATTAAAGCGACGTTAAAACAAGTCGCTAAATTTTAGTACCTAGGCTGTTAGAATACCGATTCTTTAGATACAAATATTGAAACCAGGAGAAGAAATAGAACAGGCAAGAGCATAATTTCATAAAATGGAACTGATTCCTAGCAATAAATCCTTTAACTTAGAATAAAAAGATACCGCCTGACAAAGTGTGTAAGCATAGACACTGAAACTGGGCTTTGTAAGAAAAATTGAGGCTTTTGAGGATGTGGATATACCGACGACTACTGGAGTGTGTTCAGATGCTTAGTCTGGTAAGGAAAATGAGTGAACTTTTTTTTAGCTAAAACCAGTTTGAGGAAAAATTTTGTTTTTTTCAGTATATTGATGCCTCCCCAAACACAAAATCACAAGAATTTTTCTGCGGAAATGCATCATTTTCCGACTTTAGAATAACTGAAACCAGTTACATGAAAACTTTTTCATGCTTTATATTTCAAACACTTTCTTAAATATAACTACGCGACCAACTCTCAAAACCACACATTTGTGTGGCTTACATACCTGACGAAGGCAGTCGTAGACTGACTTCAGAACTGGTCCTTACCAGACTGAGGAAAATGAACCACGGTCTGTTTACCTTGGAGTGGACTGTACTACACAAGGAAATTACAGGCCCTGGTCAAACAAGGACTTTCGCCATTGACGATCGATCCATGGCCACGTTGGAGAGGATTAAATTCAAATTATACCTGAGTTTTGGACAGGTTGTTTTCCGGCCTAAGGCCCGTCCCTCCCAACCGGCATCAAAACCGGGTCCCTCGAAGAGATCCGAGAAAAGCCATAATAGATCCCACTGTCACATGTTTTTTAATAATTTTTATAAGAGTGGCAGCAAATCTTTTATTTTGCGGACAAACAACTAGTCTCAGATCTTCTGAGTTTTGAGCGATCATTCCCAAAACCCTATGACCCTCCATAACTCGTCCACGATTGTACTTCCTTTTCCCAAATTTCGATTTGTCAATCTAAAAATGAAAATCTCTTTTATTCAATTTATTGATGTGCTTTTAAAATATAAACCTTAAAATATTAAGTTGAGTTTAATCCTCTTCCCGACCTTTAATACAGATCAATGAATAATATCTATCCCTATCAGCTTAATATCGCTTAAAATCTCAAGACACAAACCTGCACTATGATTCCTAGCCCTCCAATTTCCGGCAGAGATGCCTGCATTGAACTAAAAGCACTGGAAACCATCTTCTGACAATACTTCATCCGAGCAGCTATTGTTGCCATTGATAAAGTCCCTTCTGAACCACTTACACCAACACATATCCGTTCATATGATTCTCCGTGAGCGAATCCAAAAAGAATCCTGCATATAAATATTTAAGAAAAAAAAGTTTAAAAAGTCTAACCTACCTAAACTTTTTTTCTGGTGAAAGATGACTATTTTCAAACCAGGTTTCCTTCGCAACAGAAAACGAAGGTTTGCATTGTTGTCGTTTAGAACACCTATATATTCCCAAATCTGTTCCTGAACAATATTAATGCGAAAATATATCCATATTACTCAAATGTCATCCACATTTTGTTCTACAGTAAAGTGGTCGAGGTATTAAGCCTTCATTTTTCGCAAATTCATAAGCTTCCTGTCTAGTTTTAGGTAGATTTTGCTCAGTTATAACGAAATAAGACATCATTTAACCACTAGGTATCCGTATTTCTACTCCGATTCCACAGATTATACTAATAATAATAAAGCTCATATCTTAACGACATATAAAAACCTAGTGAACGTTTTTGTACATGCCATTTTAGAGAGTCGCCGATTAAAGTTCGAATCAATCTAAATCTACAATATTTTATCAATAAATGAAAATGGTATATTTCCCCAAGAAGTTTTTTGCGTGTTTATGTTTAGGAAACTGTCTAAAATGTAAAACAGAAACGTATTTTCTTGTAACTGGTTTCAGCTATTCTAAAGTCGAAAAAATGAAAATTATGCATTTCCGCAAAAAAAAATCGAGTCTTTCTGTTCGAAAAATATTCCTAATGGTGAATAAATGAGTATTTCTCACATAACTGGTTTTAGCTAAACGGAAGTTGATCCAAGAAAATACTCACGGTAGGATTCTTCTTGGTTGTAGTTGTTGACACAAGATTCATCTGATCGACTTGGTGGAATATTTTGATATGTCAAATTACAGCTTGTGTTTTACTTAACCATACTTAACAATTTAAATGGAAATAAACATTTGTAATACTTTGTTAATAGTTGTGAGTGGAAAAATGAATGTACAGATAGTTTGAGAGGTATCAAATATTATTTTTGATGAAAGTGAATCGTCATCATCTGACGATGATATTGAAACTAGTACATTGGCAATAATTGGAGGAGTTGGTATAGAAAATATACCCAAACGTCTCAATCCTATCATTATAAACTGCAAAGCACATGCGGGTCAATTTCTAGCAATGTGTCGACTGGGTTAAATGTTTGGACGACTGTTAAAATTTACCGCTAGCATCTGAACGACCCGACTATTTACCAGATGTAAGCATAAAACGCGCCCGACGTAGGATCTGAACGCACTCCTGAAGGTATCGTGCACCTAGCGAGTGTCCAATAAAAAAATCCTCGTGAAAATGGGAAGAGATAGAGAGATACTCACAAATGGCATTCTGTGAGCACATCTTTAGGAATACCAGCTACTTCAATCCATTATTAAGGGCAAGATTAGGACAAAAGAGGTCCAAAAGAAATTCTTGGACGAAGAACTTTAGAGACTGGACACACATGAATGTCCAGACACTAATACGAACGGCAGTCTTTAGTTGAAGGGGCACTATAAGAAAAATAATGCTTTCCGCTGTACTAAAAGTGAATCATTTCATTGTTGATTACAGACGCTTGTTAATTCAAAGACATTCATCAATTCAGTTTCCAAATATTCCATATGTTGTCAACCTATCTTTCTTCATTGAAATATCATGAGCTGAATAACGTTTTCTTAAAAACAATCAATCAAGAGAATATATAATGCCTCTTCAGAATAAAAGTCTGGGAGACAGAGAGAGAGAGAGAGAGAGAGATATAAGTGGAATGCTAATCGTACCACTTTGCTATAGATTAACGCGAGTTACTTATTGATCACTCGTTAACATAACTTTCAAATATAGTTTAGACTCTAAAAAGAAACAATATAATAATTCAAGGGATAGAAGACAAAGAAGATGAAAACACAAACCTAATATTGAAAGTATATTGGGTTGTGGTGGTTACTTAGTAAGTGTCCCTCGTATACTTGACGTTTACCATAAAGGCATATTATCATTGAGGAAACCACTTACCTAGCAACCTGTATTCGTGAATAGAATAAACAACATCACATTTATAAAATCACTGGGTCAAGTTTTTAATACGTTAAAATACACAAATATAAATATCAATCGACTTAGTGAAAGTATTAATAACAATTCCAATTCCCTGGTTCGTTCACTCTCATTTTATAGGAAGTGTAGCTATGTCTAACTACATGTCTGACCTCCGTCTATACGTTGTACGTGTTTGTTTATACATTAACAAAAACGTGACTGACATTGCCCGTCTCAGATCAATGCTCGCTAAATACTATAATTAATATTAACCTAAGTTTAAATCTTATTTCTAAGCTAATGTCCTTTTGCCGTTACTGTCCTTTAGGAATCACTACATCATCCCCTCTTGGAAGAGAAAAATTATCATTTTAAATTTCGATATCACTTATACCTATAACTGTTTTTAATCAATGTTTTTGTATTGTCTTTGTTTACTAAACACTATTTGTTCGTTTATCAACACACTTCACTTATTTACAAATGTTTCCGTTCTTTGTATATAAACATCCTATTCTTATGAACAATTTGTTGTTTATTGTTTGGAGATGTAATCTCGCAATTCACTCCTTTTATTCCCGTTATTTTAAACGGACCTAGATAATGTGGATCAAATTTATTTCTCCCTTCATTTTTTAAAATAACTAATTCCCCAATTTTAAAATTTACAGGTGAAGAATCATTTTCGCTATTATTAACTCTATTTAATTTATTATTTATTAAAAACTGTCTGGCCCTTTCATTAGCGTATTGCAACTTGTATTTCAATTCTATATCGTATCTTTCAAAATTGTAATACGGTTCAATTTTTACGTCTAGAAATTCTGGCAAATTGGGTTTTCTCCCATATAATAATTCAAAAGGAGTGTATCCGTGATACGTATTTGGTGTTGTATTATAGCAATATGCGAACATTCTTACCAACTCACACCAGTTATCCCTAGAATCTGTGATAAAGTTTCTTATATATTCGTTAAATGTCCTATGTAATCTTTCACAACTGCCTATTGCTTCGTGATGGTAAGCTGTTGAAAAATTATGTTTTATATTTAATAGTTCCGCTAAATTCTTCATTATTTCGTTCTTATATTCCGTCCCTTGATCTGTCTTATCTCCTTCATCAATCCGTAATTCGGTATAAAGTTGTCGAATATTGCTTTTGCTATTGTGTGCGCTTCTTTATTCTGAACCGGTATCATAACTGCGTATTTAGTTAATTCGCATAATATTGTAATACAATAACGATTCCCGTTGTTACTTTCTATAAACGGACCTATTGTGTCTATGTAAATAACATCAAACGGTTTTATAGATGTATCTGTTATAACAAATTTTTCTTTATGATTAGGTTTCGCTTTATTCACTTGACATTAATGACAATTTTTTACATACTTCCTTACGTCTTTCTCCATGTTTTTCCACTTGAAATTTGTTCTTAGTTTTTTCGATAATCCATTATTTCCTACATGACCTCCAAACATTGGATCATTGTGGTATATTTCTAATATCATTTGGATCTCTTCTTTTTGATGCACCGTTTTTGGTACTTCGCATATACATACTTGAATACTTTTTAACCTTAGATTTCCTACTTCTATAAATTCTTCTACTGTGCACTTTTTGAATATATCATCATTTGTATATATTTTCATTCTTTTCACTCCATTTCTTACCGAAAGCTCTTCAAGCTTTTCCAACGTTCGTCCTAGGTCGAAGTTGTGTAATCCGGTATTCAAGGCTTCACTAAATTTCAATTTATTCTTGATCCAGATGCTCATCCTAAGTGAGATACGGTTATTTTCAAAGTGTAAAATTGGTAATTTATGTGCCTCAAGGTTATTTGAAACTTTTACTACTGCAAGTTTTTGTATTCTTACTTCCTTTGTTTCTACTTTATTCCTTTGATCCTTTTCTGTTCTAGCGTTTTTTTTTGCGTTTGTGCTCTTGTGATTGCCAAGACATGTGAATTATTTATGTATAAATCCTTAAGTTCTTCTATGGATATTCTCGATATGCTATCCGCGTAGTTCGCTATACCATTAATATACTGTATTTCAAAATCATATTCTTCCAAATCGATTCTTATTCTCGTTAGTTTCGACGTCGGGTCTTTCATTGCAAATAAATGCGTTAATGGCTTATGATCTGTTTTTACTATGAAATGTGGTGAACCATATAAATAACACTTAAAATGATTGATTCCCCAATGAATTGCTAATAACTCTTTTATGATGGTGGGCCTGTTAAGCTCGCTTTTCTTGAAGCTGCGTGATGCGAATGCGATGGGTACGTCAATCCCTTCGTAATTTTGACTTAGAATTGCTGAACATGCGCTATTCGAAGCGTCTGTAGTTAATATGAATTGTCTATTAAAGTCTGGATATTTTAAAATTGGTGGATTGATTAATGCATTTTTTAAGACCTGAAATGAGTTTTCGAACTCTTGTGACCACTCGAATTTTACGTTTTTCCTAGCTAACCTATTTAAAGGAATACATATTTCTGCAAAATTTTGAATGAACCTTCGATAGTAATTGCAAATTGCAACAAATCTTTTTACTTCGTTGGCACTTTTTGGCACTGGGTAATGCTGAATGACTGAGTATTTTGCTTTATCTGGTGAAACACCATCCTTCGATAAATTGTGACCTGAATATGTGACTTCTCGCCTGAAGAATTGGCATTTTTGTGGATTTAACTTTAAATTAAATTTACGACATGCGTCGAACACTTTTCTGAGATTGGCTAAGTGATGATTCTCTGAAATTCCTATCACAACGATATCGTCCATATAAAGAAATGCTTTTTCCGGCATGAGGCCTGAGAATGCTATTGACATCATTCGTGAAAAACAATTAGGGCTTATGTTTAACCCAAAAGGTAGTCTTGTGAATTGAAATGAGCCTTTTTCGGTACTGAACGAAGTGCATTTCCTAGAAGATTGTTCTAAAGGTATTTGATGAAAACCTGACATAAGATCTAAAACTGAAAACCATTTTGCTCTCCCTAATTGATCTAAAATTGCATCTATATGGGGTAAAGGAAATTTATCTGTGACTATTTTCTTATTTAGCTGTCTAAAATCTATACAAAGTCTCCACGCCTTATCTTGATTCGTCGACTCCTTTGGTACTAATAATACTGGACTATTATAATCTGATACTGAGGGTTCAATTATTCCCTGTGTTATACGTTTTTCTACTTGACTATTTAATTCTGTTGATTGTGAATGTGGTGCGCGATAGTTTTTATGTATATCGGTGTTTCATCTTTTACTGATATAAAGGAAATCACTGGGTCGAGTTTTCAATACGTTAAAATACACAAATATAAATATCAATCGACTTAGTGAAAGTATTAATAACAATTCCAATTCCCTGGTTCGTTCACTCTCATAGGAAGTGTAGCTATGTTTCACTACATGCCTCCGTCTATAAGTTGTACGTGTTTGTTTATACATTAACAAGAACGTGACTGACATTGCCCGTCTCAGATCAATGCTCGCTAAATACTATAATTAATATTAACCTAAATTTAAATCTTATTTCTAAGCTAATGTCCTTTTGCCGTTACTGTCCTTTAGGGATCACTACAGGGTAAAGCAGGATTAAATGTGGAACTAAGTGTTGATGCCGGGGAGGTGAGAAAAATAGGACCCTTCCAGAGAAATAGAAAGAAACCGGTACTAATGAAGTTAATAAACAAGACAAGAAAATAGAAATCTTGAGATCGACAAGGAAATTTAGGGGTAGCAGTATCTGGATAAATAAATATAATTCTAGACAGACCCTGAGCAATAGGCAAGCACTTATACCACACATGGAAAGGGCTAAACAAAATAGGAAAAGTGCATATATGAGAAACGACAAACTAATAATAGATGGATATATGTATGACAGGAAAATCTTCGAACAAGAAGAACAAAATTTCGAAAAATTCGATCATCGGAAACTCAGAAACAATTGGAGAATTACGAAACAGGCACATTCTTCAATAAACTAATAGATGAAATTAAAACGGGACGGGGGAAACAAAATTAAAAAGGAAAAGAAGAAGATAACAAGTTACCTCGTGGTATATAAATACATTAACAGGAAAATAGATACAAATAAGCGAATAACTGGAAAATAATACATTACAGATCTTGGGAATTAGCAAAATCAATAAAAAAGGAAAAGGGCATAAGAAGCTAAAAAATAAACACATATTATATTACTCAGGAATACTACAAAAACAAAGGGCAAATGAGGGTGTCGGAATTATTGTTACAGAAGAATTGAACAAAAACATAGTAAAATATTAACCAGTGGATTCAAGAATCATAACAGTATCAATAAAACTAAACGACATGGGGGATTCAGTAAATATAATACAAATATATGGTCCAGTGGAAGGAGCACCTGAAGAATATATACTAGAATTTCACAAAAAACTACAAAGAGAACTAGACAAAAAATAGGGGAATGTGATCCATGGGAATTTACGATGAAGGAACAATAAACAAAAACCGGATAAAGATGATCGATTCCTGCAGAAGAACTGATTTAAAAATCGGAAATATGATGTGGGACCAACAAATGGATGAAAAATATATTTTTAGACGACGCCATCTGAAAGTTGCTCGTTCTGTATTCATTTACATACCGAAAGTTGCGTTTTGATTGTTGCATGTAGTGAAAGTGACAGAACCGTACTGCAAAACACTTTCGGGACGCACATTACTTTTTGCAAATAATTTATAAATTAATATTGACATTGCAAATATCAATAATTTGAATAAATATATATGTGAATATTTTTAATGATGTTTCTAATTGATTTTGTGAAACGATATTTTTAGAATCTGGTATAGGTATATACATGGCAACTAAAAATACATTAAGTCCACTATATTGTTCAATAAATAAAATGTTTATAATTCTCTATTATTCATTTTCTTTCCTCAGTGTAATTGAAAAAGTTTTGGATCTTATGCGTCGTCTAAAAAATGTTATGTACGCCGCGGCTGAAATACTACTTTGTTGTTCTTGTCTGTTGCTCGCCTCGCTTCGCTCGTCTCGCAATTGTCAGACTCGTCCAACAAAGTAGCACTTTCAGTCCTTGGCATACTGTAATGATGGGTATAAATAAATTATAATTATTAATATAAAAATAATCATTGGAATTGGGACAACCTGTATCATATAAAAAATGAAATAATATATCTTCAGATAGTTCGTTACGAAATTACATTAAACAAAAAATGTTATAGCGTAAGCTACTTCAACTGTATTTTAGAAGCATAATTTGAAACAAAAAAACTGAGAAATACATTAACTCATGTATGAAATCGCAAATCCAGCGACCCACATATGGAGTTTAGTCGACAGGTAACTGAAAAAATTTGATGAAGAGGGGCAGGAAAAAAATTGAAACAAGCCAGAGCGTGTTCAGCCGGTGCGGCGATGTGAACACCCCGGGTAGTTTTCGTGAATATTGCTAAAATCACTAGCATCAGTAATTTTTTTGTTATTTGTTCCGTGCATATTTTTTGGGCCTCCACGCTCCACGTTTGAGGGGAAGAGATTCGTCTCCGGTGAGTAATTTGGAAGTTTATTTTACAGACTAACCAGTTTTGAGGGTGTACATGCAGAATCAGGGCATATAGAGATTGACTGAGAGTTGTTATATTGTACAAACTAGTAACCTGTCGGTACATTGCTTCTCGCTATCGACTACATCTTAACTACTAATCAGATTTGTCAGGGTAGTATTTAAGGAAGTATTACAAAATATTTCCACCGATAATCATAAGAGGTCATTAACTGATCTACAGATCAAGAAGGCCAGTAAGAGGCGATAGTTTGTTACGGCTTCACAAGAAACTGTTTTTTTTATTTTATGTATATTTTTTTTCATTACTATTTTTTTTATTTGATGAAATAGTCCCAGGCCTCCTCTCAGGGTTACAACACAAATAACTATTTTGTAGCAGAAGAAAGAAAAGCCAGAAGTCTGATTGACTTTATTGTATATATCCAAAGTTTAATGGAAACTATACAAAAAGTACAAACAAAGACAGAAGCAGAAGCGAGAACCAAACACAAATTGGTGACAGCACAAATCCTGGGAGCGATGAAGAGAAAAAAGAATATAGTAACATAGCGATACATGAACTCAAAAAGAAAGAAAAAATAGAGATAAATAAAAATGAAAAATTTCAGAAACGGGCAAATGAAAGGGAGAAATGGATATTAGAAGAAAAATGGAAAATAACTAAAGAAACAGTGACATCCTCACCAGAGAAAATATGTGGAAGAAGAGAATTTAATAAGGATATAAAAAGAACAAAACGGTAGACTGAAGAAGTAAGAAAGCTTGTGAAGGAAAAGAAAACAGCATAGGCAGAACATCTTCAAACATAGACAATGGAAGATACAGAAGACTACAAAAGGAAGAGAAACACTGTAAAAATTAGAATAAAAGAGGATAAAATACAAGGTTAGTGAGAGAATTTGGAGAAAAGATAACATAATCACATAGGATAAATACCAGAAAATTTGGGACACAGATAAAAAGATATAGGGAAGCCTAAAGGATGAAATGAAAGCAATGAAGGACAAAAACAATCAACTTCAAACCGAGGTAAAGCAAATACTAGACACATAGAGAGAATACGTTAAAGAAAAGTTCCACACAATACCAGAAACTCAAGATACAAAGGTAGAAGAAATAGAGATAGATCAGCAAGAAATAACAAGAGTAGAAGTCATACAGATCATTAAAACAGGAAAAGCAAGCGGAGAAGATGGAATGGCACCAGAATTTATTAAATGGCTGGGAGAATGCGGAATTTATGGGATATGGAAAATGGTCAAAGGAGCATGGGAGAGAGAACAGATACCGGGGAAATGGGCAAATAATATAATAATACCTATCTATAAAAAAGGGGAACAAAAGAATGTGAAAATTATAGAGCAATATGCTTGGCAAAAAAAGTTACAAACCATATACAAGAATTTTAGAAAAAAGTGTGACATTACATAGAACTAAAACCAGAAGAAGAACAGGCAACTTTTAGACCGTAAGAACAAACCAGTGATCATTTGTACGAAACTAAATAGAAAGAACAATTGCGTAGGGAGAAGAAATGTTCCTGGTATTTATAGATTTGATATCAGCATTTGACACGGTTGTAAGAAAATAAATATGGATAATACTAGAGGAAATGAGAATACCTAGAGGTTTATTGCAGGCTATAAGAAGCACATATAAGATAGTAAGGGCTAGAATCCAAATTGTAGGGCAGATATCAGAGTAGCTTATAATGGACAGAGGAATAAAGCATGGGAAGAGTTTAAGCCCGTTACTGTTTATATTTATTGTGGACCAGGTAGTTAGGAACAATAATTGGATACAGAAACTTGAAACCCGTAAAAATGAGTAGCTTACTATGTGCCGTTGATGTGGTTCAAATAGCAAATTCCAAAAATAAAATTAAAAAATTAATAAACGTCTGGTCTGCGGAGATAGGAAAAATTAAGAAGGAGGAAAACATAAATAAAATCAAAATCATGATAATAAATAAAAATCAAAACGACAAAACTAAAGAAATAAAATATAAGAATGATACTCTAGAAACAACAACACGAAAAAACGGTTTTTAGAAAAAAAATCCCTTGTGTATGTCGTCGTCGTCGTTGTCGTCGGCCACTTTTGCTTACATGTCTTGTTAGCACGATACAGCCTCCGACATGCAAGAAGTCACTAATTTTATGATTGCACATTGTTAAGCACATGACATAGATGAACCCTATTGATTTTTAGCTCACCAGAGCTAGTACAACAGGTGCTATGGTACTTGAAGTACGACATTTTGTTATTTTTTGAGAAATTTCAGTTTGTTAGCACGATACAGCCTCCGGAGTTCAACAAGTCACCAATTTTATGATTGAATATTATTCAGGACAACTCACTGATGAACCCTATTGATTTTCAGCTCACCAGAGCCAATATAACGGGTGCTACAGTACTTTACGTACGATATTTTTGTCATTTTTGGAGAAGCGTCAGTTTGTTAGCACGATACAGCCTCCGGAGTATATACAAGTGACCAATTATATGATTGGATATTATTCAGAGCGTCTCAAAGGTGAACCCTATTGAAATTCAGCTCACTAAAGCCAGTACAACGGGTGCTATGGTACTTGAAGTCCCACATTTTTGTCATTTTTGGAGAAATTTCAGTTTGTTAGCACGATACAGTCTCCAGAGAGTATAAGATTGATCAATTTTATGATTGAATATTGTTCAAGGTGTCTCACAGATGTATCCTATTGATTTTCAGTTGACTAGAACGAGTACAGCGGGTCCTATGAATCCAGATATACTAAATTTTTGGAGAATTTTCGGTTTGTAAGCACGATACATCCCCCGAAGTGTATACAAGTAACAATTTCACGATAGAATATTGTTCCGGGCCACAGATGGGGAAAAGTTAGTTTTAATCTGTGAAATCGTTTATTTCTCAACGTTTCCTATAAAATTATATATATTTCGTTCTGCTTTTTTCGCAAAAAATGTGTCCTCTTTTGCAGTTGAAAAATCTTCTAGGATCATTCAACATATGCAATAAATTGTTGGTGACCAAATAGGGTGTAACTTCTGCAAATCAACGTTTCAATGAGAGAGAAAGAGAAAGGCATATAAGCTTCATTACCATGAAAAATTTTACAATTTTATGGACAAAGCGACATAATTTGAAAATGATAAAAAGTATATAAAAAATACTGACTATACTAATAATACATAACATGATATACAAAAATACAAATTTAAATTAATAATTATAATACAATGTGAGCATCACACATCGTACCAAATATTGAACATCGCCAATGTAACTCAAAAGTGTAGGGTAGATTGCAGAATTCTGCCACTCAATAATAAGGTCTCTCAAGCAGAAACGCCGTTGTCAATCTCCGGAAACTATCAAATGTATTTGCCACTTTTATTTCTAAAGGTAGCTGATTGAATAGTTTGTTGGAATTGAAGGTGATGGAATTTTTTACCATATCAGAGGTGGGTATTGTTAAGTACATATCGAATTTTTTTCTTCTAGCAGTAGTAAGAGTAGTAAGTTGCTAATAATCAAGCTGTTTAGATACATATTTAATGCACAGACCATTTAAGGGCACTATCAATATGAGACCAAGAAACTTGATCGAATTAGAAGATCTTATTAAGTCATTGTTAAGTTTGAGAGGTTGCAAAACTCCTTTGTAAGATGAAACTAAAGTTTTCTCAGTGTTAAAACAAAACCCGTTTGAGTCGGACCAGGACTTAATAGTAATGAGATCTTTGCGTATGGTAGAATGTAAGGTTCGTATATCTGAACTGTTCCAGGTTACACTAGTGTCATCAGCGAATAAATTGAATATACTATTAATTCGTAAGTCTATGACATTGTTAATGAATACCAAAAAAGGAATTGGACCTAAAACGGAATCTTGCGGTACGCCACTGCTAATTGGTAAATTTTTCGAAACTTTTCCATTTGCTCGTATCAGTTGTTTTCTACATTCTAGGTAAGATTCAAATGCTTTTAAAGGAATACCACCATCAAAATTTCATGATCAACACAATCGAAGTCACAAAAAACCGATGCCGTGAAAAGTTTATTATCAAGTGAGGTATATATTTCATTAACAGAAAACATTGCGTCATTAGTACATTTATTACGTAATAAACTGAATTGTTGGAATCTCAAGGTTTCATATTTGGACAGAAAAGGCAATCGACAGTTTTTCATTAGTCTTTCTTCTTATCTTTGATAAGATTGGTAATAAGGCAATAAGACGATAGTTACTAGTATAATGTTTCTCGCCACCCTTGTGGAGGGGATCAATTATAGCTGCTTTTAGAAAGTTGGGAAATAGATATTTTTCAAAGGATTCATTGATTAGAGAATATAAAGCGTTAATCACCGCGTCTGGAATATTTGAAAATAACTTAGCTCAAATTTATCTATTGATCTAAGGAAGAAACTATAAATGATTCTTTTAGAAGGAACATTAACGGAATAGTTGTTAAGTTCGTCTGGGTCGAGTTCAATGAAGTTTGAGGAACGAGTTTTGTTCCTTAAATCATTGATAACAGACCAAGTTTCTGTCGAGGAATTTTTAGTTCTAGAGATGCCATTGTTATAGTAGATTTCTTCGTTCCGAGGTGATGTAAGTTCTGTAGCTGGATAGATTTTCATCCACTTCAACTGAGCTTATGCCATGAAAATCGTGAAAGTTATAATAAATTGCCCTTAAAGCTATGGGATCAACGGGCAGACCCTCGGATACTAAAAACACCTTTACACTTGTGGAAGTATAACCTTCGAAACATACAGACGATAGTTGGTCATGTAGATAGGCGAGGAATAACTTGAGAGATGATAAAACAGCCGGTTCTCTTAATCTGAACATATATAACGATTGCCTCCAGTAGACGACTCCTGTGTTAATTTGATCGTAGGAGGAGTAATCCAGTCCAGCGAAAAGTTAGTGTCATTGTGTGAATCTTTTGTAAACTAAAATGATTTATCACACGAAAAGCTGTTTGATGTACATACGGCTATAGCATGTTTGTCAGATGTGATGGCTACTACTACGGAACGAGAAGGGTCAGAACTTTTACTAACAGGCCGTATTACTTGATTAACTTCCACAGGCTGAAGAGAATCCATCGTCGGAGGAGGCGAGGTTTCTTGGGACAACGAAGAGTCAACAGACCATTTTAATGAAACTCCAGGTGGCCCTACATCATTGTCAAACAATTTGCTAGCAGAAATGTTTGTTAGAAACCCAATTTTAAATGTTGATGTTTTTGATTCATTGCTGGAATTGATTAAGGGAAAGCAACGAATGAACCCCAGCTTTTCTTTAACATGATGAACAATATGATTTGTGGTGAAGCCTGCAAGGAGGTTGTTGACTATTACATAATGCCACCTTTGATTACGGCTAAGGGATTAGTTGATCGAAACTTCTCGAATACTGGCTATCTCAGGAGATGTTTCAGTTTGTTTAGAGGATGATGTGGTATAGGTAGGTCACTTCCTCTGATTATTCTTATTAATTTGGGTGTTTATCCCTTTCACTGAACTGAATATATGAGTTAAATCACTTTTCAAATTTTGCGTATCGTCTTTTATCTCCACGGATGAGGAATCATGGATATGTATTTTCGTGGTTTCTCCGGAATCGTTGAAAAAGTTTGACGATATATTCAAGAGATTATGTTCCATATCCCGTACTGATTTTGGCACCAAATCTGGCTTGAAGACAGTAATTATATCGGCTATATTATTGATATCGTCTATTTTCTTTTCTATAAGATTCGATTTACATTCATTCTTTAATAACATATCGTATATTTCAGTAATAGTTGGTACGCTGTCAGTATATGATTTGCTAGCGAGTCAAATATTTCATAGGGAATCCGATTCTTGGTTAAATCACAAATTTTATGATTCAAGTATCTCAAATTAGGAGAATCACAGATTATTTAAAAGAAGCGCAAGTTGTTGAATTTCTGGGAAAGTAGAATTTTTGTAGTAGCTTTGCCAAGTCCTGTACAGCTCATACAGAAAAAGCGTCGATATTCACCGCTGCATCGAAGCTTATTTTATTTATCTTTTTCTAAAAATTCCTTACAAAATAACGAAAATCAAAACAAACAACAAACACACGAATTGAGTAATAGTCGGACTGCGAAAATTATTACAAAATAAATACAACCGATCAGTCAAACTAGTACTGTGCTACTGACACGAGCTCTGGATGTAGTTAGATTTTCGATAATCGAATAGATACTTTAGGATGTCGCGACAAAAATCCTATGGCCTTCCATCCTTTAATTTGTAGATATTATCCCGTTTTAACTCTTTTACCAAAAGTTTAACACTATCCAATAACTGGGTTTTTGTAACGGGAAAACCTCTATCTGCTGAATGGAACAACCATTCAACCAATAGTTTCTCTTCATCGGGATTTAAAAATGGGGATGGGCCTATTTTTTATCTCCATATGAGTTTTTCCTTTTTTTTATAAATAAGGGTTGACTTTGGTACATTATAGCTGATTTCTCATAGATAAGATGAACGCGTACTTCTTGCATCTAGCGGCTTTTGAATATCTTCTTCACTAGATTTAAATTTAGGCTTCGTTGACATACCAAATGACTGAAAAAAACAGATTCCTGATTCCAATTTCCTAAATTTTCTACATATATCTTAAATTTATTAGCAAATGCTGGGGACTAGTGTTTGACTAAACATTCATTATTCATATTTTTTAGCTATTATTCCTACTTATATGCGGTCAATTCCTTTAATCGTTATAAAAGATGTTTATTAAAATTGAAAAATATGTACGTTAATATTTATAGTCGGCTAATTTTTTCATAAAATTGGTAACATGCTAAGAAACTCACTGTTTGACCTGTTTGTGTTGAGTAAATGATAAAAAGAAAGAATCAGTTACTGACCGCATATTTAAAAATATATTATCTTATTTATAGTGTTTGAATGAATACTAAACCATTTGAAGGCGAATATGTAACTTCAAAAATAAGGTAATGAACTTTATCCTATTATTAAATCCCATTTCCAGTAATTGTGAGATTATGAAACTCATAATTCCTCTAGTATTTGACTGATCGGTCAAACACTTATTTTTATTCAAATTTAGAGCTACCAATCTTTGACCGGTTGTATTTTAGTAGAAAATACATTAAACCGATATTTTTTCCACCTAAACAGTAGAGAACATTTATCAGACCACTAACAAACTAACAAAAATATGCAAAAACGGCTGAATAGGGATAACTTAACAAAAAAATTACGTTTCTTAACATGACGTGCACAGCCCGCTGTTAGATCGAGCCTAACTAAACCACAAAAACGCGGTTACGGTATTACAAGGGCACGTTTTATGTAGTAAGGGGTGGAGAAAGGACTTAAGGATATTCATCGATAATTTTATATTTATTGAAATATTCCCGGGACTCTCATTTTCTACAATTTTTTACGAAAAGGGTCAAACATTGGCTGACGGTCAATTACTGGCGTTTTACCCTAGATAGTCTTCAAAAAATGTGGTGACATAATCAGCTATTTTTCATTGTGAGTTTATATTTAACAGACTGAATGGCTGGACATGCTTAGGCGCCCTCCGGATTTTCTACTATCGAAAAAATGAATCAAAGAAGATGATAAAATAGCTAAATGAAGAACAGTATTCAGGGACATATGTCCAGACCAGTACACCACAAGTAGAAACAAATTGCGTATAGTAATCTTCACCAGTCACAGAACGATGAGTGAGGTACAAAGTCGTATTCCTTTTGATTATCAACCCAAGCAATTGAAAGAGTTCTCTGACGTTTTATTTACTATTTTGTGGCATCATTAACGATGAACAGACATCCTCTAAACTTTTGTCCACAACTATTTGGCTCCCATGCTAGTACTTTGTTCACTTTTAGGTGGCTGTTGAGTTTATGGCCTGAAAGAAATTAGGAGGAAATATTTTAAATGCCGATAAGAAGCATGATATTGGCTTGTAATATTGGGTCTCCTTTCTGGAAAATCATATGTGATAGTAGAAGTGTATGATATGGAGAAATTTTCTGCGACGGCGACGGCGACAATATTGGCACAGAGGCATTAATTTAGCAATCTACAGAATAAGGTTAATGGGGATAAAAATGATGCCTTGATCACCTCTTAAGATATGCCTCGATAATATTGATTCAATTTCTGGCAGCTTTTGTTCATCTTGCATTTCGTAAACAGAATACTGATAAACGATTAATCACTAGTGATGCAAATTTCTTCACATCACGATAATATTACAATATTATACAATAATACATTATTATTTCTTTCACAAGCTTGCTTACAAAACTCACGTTTCTCGTTACTGCGTTTTGTGATGCGACTTTGGACGGTGACAAATAATCATCCGTCCACGTTTAAATTTTCCATTTCAACGAGTTATTGTTAATCCATGTGGTGCTTCAATCAACATCGAGGCATTCTTGTTATCATTATTGTATGAAAATATTTTCAGTAGTAATATCACAAGGGAATGAGAATAAATGGAAAATAATTCGACAGATTTTAGAAAACTTGTTGCCAGGCAATAGACACGAGAGTACGAAGGGCTCGAGTGGCTATTGCCCAATGGCAACAAGATTGAGAAAATTCCTGGAGAATTATTATCCAATTTATAGAACTCTCGTGTGGTATTCGATAGATTATTTTTTGACATTACAATCAAAATCATTTTTAAGATTTTATATTTTTATTTCAACAAATTTTTATCACTCGACTCAATATAAACAGAATGAGTTATTCAAATAAGGATGCATTGAAGTTTTGTGATATTACTACTGATTATATTATTTATATCATCGTCTGATGATTCACTAAAACGTTTGGGATTCATTTTTATGAATTTCTTGAAAATGTATGACAGGCGCGTCAAATCAATAAAATCCGTTGTCAAGTGGTTGACATTCAATAAAAACAATGTACATTGAATTCTTATCGCTGGAATAATGTAAGTAGATTATTCCCACTATAATAATGTTTTGATTGGCTAGAACGTATATGAATTACTGAAATTGAAAATTTCTATTGGTTTCGAGAAACGTCAAAAAATAATCAGTATAATTGTATATGTCAAATAACGTTGCTATGAGGCTTCCCTGTGTGTATCGCAATTCTTATTTGAATTAACTGAAGTTGAATGGTAATTTTTAATACAAATATATTATTTGTTGAGCTTTCGATGTATGCAAAACTGAAATGACAGCTCTCGTATATGATGATAATTACAATTTGCAATCAAAAAGAGTACTTATTGATGATAATGTTATAAATATAAATAATTATGAAAATGATGAGGCTGAACGGCAGCAAAAGGGCACCGCAGTCAATTTAAATGGAATTGAAATATGGGGGGAGAGTGAATCTACTACTTCAAAAAGCAAGTATAAAATCCAAAGCATGAGTAAAAAATTAGAAACAATAATAGAAGAAGAGTCAATAGAAATATTGAATAACAATTAAAAGGAAAATACCAATATCAATATAAAGGAAATTAAATTAAATAATAAAGAGAATATAGAAAGGGAATTAAGAATCAACACTTATATCAATTTTATCAAAGAAACAAAGTACACTTGTATATATAATTTGAATGTAAACAAATCAAACATTGAAATCTTGAAAAATCCTAGCCGATTTGATCTGCTTTACGAAAAACATCAGTTTAATAGACAATACACGTCAGGACCAGAAACAAGACAGAAAATGAATTTTAATATTTATAATCATAGATTGTATAGAAAACATGTAAAATGGAAAAAAGAGCATGATACAGGATACATAAAATAAGATGACAATACTAATAGTATAATTACAAGAAATAATAGCTATATCAGCATAGGAAGCATGAAGTCAAAAGAAAGTAATTTATTATGGTTACCATATATTGAAATAAATATTCAAGGTTTACCAATAGGAGCACTAATCGATACTGCAGCTCAAATGTCAGTAACAAAAGACAAGTTTAGCAATTTAAATGAACATATAATACCAATTAAAAGGATTACTATTATAGCTGCAAACAATAAGAATTTAGCCGAAATTGGAAAAATGTATTGTGGTACCTTATTAGTTGAAAATAAAAAGGTACAGGTTAATCTTTTGATAATGGCAGACATGGATCAAGATATGATTCTAGGGATAGACTTTGTGCGTCAAAATAAGAGTATAATAGATTTGCATCATAAAGTTATACAATTAAATAATGATAATTTGAAAATAAATGCTAGTTTGGATGCAGAACAAAATAAATATGTAATTCCAATGCATGTAATGAAGGTGGAAGAAGAAAGAGAATGGATAACAAGAGTAAAATGTATGCCGGAATATAAAGAGAAGATTTCAGAAATAATGAATAATAATAGGCAACTTTTTGGCGATTCACCAAGAAAAGCAAATTATTATGAATACAAAATAGAAATATATACAGAAAAACCATTTATTTATAGGGGCTATCCTATACCTCAAGCATATAAGGAACAGGTAAAAGAAAAATTAGGAAAAATGGAAGGAGGTAAGGTTATTCAAAAATCAAACACACATTACATTAGTTCGTTAATAATTGTCAAGAAGGCTGATAATTCCATTCGTCTATGCTTGGATGCAAGAAGAATAAATGAGATTTCTAAACCACAATATGAGGCATCACAGCATGTAAATATTCTCATAACAAAAATAAGAAAATCAACAATATTCACCAAATTAGATCTTAAGAATTCATTCTGGTTAATTCCATTAAGTCCAGAATCTAGAAAATATACTGGTTTTCAAGTGTATGGTATATGAATTTTTAACAGTACCATTTGGATTACAATCAAGTTCTTCAGCACTAGTACGAGCTTTGAGGGAGGTACTTGAGCCATATCAAGAATTTTGCATTTCATACATTGATGATATCCTTATCTTTAGTAATAGCTCACAGGAACAACTAAAACATATAGAAAAAATTGTAAATATTTTAAACAAATTGGGATTGATAAGTGTGTATTTTATCAAAGCGAGGTGCAGTATCTGGGTTTTAAAATAACGAATAATGGAATAACAATAGATGAGAAAAGATTAGAACAAATACAAGAATCTCCTAAGCCTAAAAATTTAAAAACAGAGGATTTCTTGGGATGATCCGTTACTATTCTAAATTTGTACCTAATTTGGCAGAAAAAGAAAGGCCATTAATAGAATTGTTAAGAAAGAATGAAAAGTGGATATGGGATGAACGTAGAATAAAGGCGTTTAACCAAATTCAAAATGAATTTTATAAAAACATTTCGGTATATGTTCCAAATTTTAAAGAACCATTTTTATTACGTACAGATGCATCTGAATATTCAATAGGAGGAGAATTGGTGCAAATGCAAGGGAAAGAAGAAGTACCAATATGCTTTATGTCAAGAATGTTTAGAGGAGATGAAGTAAGATATAGTGTGGGAGAGAAAGAAATGTTGGCTATTGTATACTGTTGTCAAAAATTGGGATATTGGCTTAGAGGAAATAGATTTACAATCGAGACAGATCATAAAGCTTTATCATTTATGAGGATAACAAAATATTGAAACAGCAGAATATATCGGTGGAATTTGCTACTTTAAGAATATGATTTTGAAATAAAATATCGGCCTGGGTGTATTAGGTTCACAGCAGATTTTCTAAGTAGAAAAGATACTGAGTAAACTAAAAAAACGACAGAATTATTGATAGCACATAACAAGATAAACACGGTATTAATGGGTTTAAATCAATTGAAACATGAAACAGGGGTTTATTCAAAAAGAACGATTATTGAAAGTCAAGAGTCATTGTTCTGGGGGGAGAATGTTACATACAGGTTGTTCCACCATTGTAGTGACATGTGTTGATCACATATTTAATATTTAATTATTTGAAAGAAAGTGGTATTTTGAGAAACATAATTTTTAGTGTACCGAGAAATTTATTAGTGTAGGAATTACAAAAAGCTGTGATACGGGTGTTAATGTCTGAAAAGGTATACGGAAGTAGGAAATAAGGAGTGTCTCAATTGAGAATTGTTATGATTAGAAAGGAAAATGATATGTTCAATGCGGTTGTATTGATGGTAGTTGATCTATTAATTTTCATCGAATAAAATCTGAGTTTGACAATACATGACATTGATTAAAATGAAAATAAAAATTTATCTGAACAAGCCTTTAAGGAAACTAAGGAAGGAAGTGAGGAGAGAGGTTGTTGAAACGGGAGACTATTCACTTGACATATTTGGTGACGGAAGCTTTTTATCCCGAAAAAGAAAGAAAACTAACAATAAGATAGTTTGAAGACGATTCGGAGATTGAAAATTAACAAGAATATAATCAATACGAGTAATATAATAAATAATTTGAAAATTAAAACATGATATGGAAAACAGAGAGCAAATATTATGGAATGATTCAAGACTGGTGAAACAACACGTGAGATAAATATTACACATTTAATATACATGAATAAAAACATATAGAAGATACTGAACAAAATAAATCATTTGAGACTCTGATAGATAATTTCAAAATTAACATTAAATGCAAAAACAGAGAGCAAGTATTATGCAATCATTCGAGACTGGTGAGACAACACGTGAGATTAATATAACACTTTTAATATACATAAATAAAAACATATATGGAAGATACTGAAAAAAACAAATAATTTAAGACTCTAATAAATAATTTGAAAATCGAACATTATATGAACAGAAGTAGAATAATTTCTCTTAAAGAAGATCAAGGTAATTTTATAGTAGTTTATTCAAAGTTAAGTAATTATTGAATTTTGTTAATTAATTGATAACTTGAGAAAGATCTAGATGATTTGATTGAAAATTTTGGAAGTCTTGTATATTATTGAAATTATTTTGTTAATTAGTGGATCATTAGATATAGAAATTTTGTTTAGTTAATTGTAATTTTAATAGATTTTCTTCATAAGGTAAGCTAAGTATTGGTATTATCGAACACAAAGATCTTTGTTTGAGGAATTCAAAAGAAGCAGTCCTGTATGAAAAAAAGGTAAGAGTTTTTATTATAAAATTTAGGAATTGTATTGGTATAATTTTGAATATAATAAATTTAGGTCAAATTAGAGAAAATTAACATACAGGATGTTTCTTGAAATTTATAATATGTATATGTAATTGTAGAACTGTATAAATGTTGATTTTATTTAAAAAAATATATATATATAAATATAAAAAAAAAGATATATTTGACACTGCAATATTTTTTCAGAATCGACTCCCTGAAAATAAGAGGTCTTATATATATTTACATTATTTCTCTTATGATAACTTTAATTAGGTCAGGATAATTATATTAAATTTTATTTACCTATTGATGGTAAATTGGCGTCCAAAAAACTTATAGAATAAATATCAATACACTTCAAATATCAAAAGTTATTTTAGAATAAATTGTGTACATAGAAATTATCACAATCATAATAGAATTTGTCGCTTTAAAGTGTTAATTATAATATATATATATATATATATATATATATATATAAGCAAAAGGTGATGATTAACAGGTATGCGGTCAGTATAAGAATTAAAACTCTATATTCCCATTCTCAATATTTCGCCATTGTTTAATAGCTTCATCAGGAGACACTACAATAATTAAAATAGAAATGAAATAACAATGAAACGAACATAAACACTTACAGATTTTAAGAGTCAATAAAATTCGATGTACACCATGTCAAGCCACAACTAGACTAATAGACTATTACTAATTTACAAAAACGGTTCTAGAGTGAATAGGTAAAAACAATATAATTTAAACTAAAAGGGGGAACAATAAAATGAGTAATCTGAGCATAAAAATACCTGATGTGACAAAACAATATTTAAATTAATTTAACAGGTGACAATAAATATCACTGAGTTTATTAGTGTCAGATTTGAGATTAATAGTATCGTTTTGCTTGTTGCTGTGACACATTTCAAAAAGTAAACGATTCTTGTAATGGTCAACTTTCTGCAGAATTTCTCGTCATAATTGAATGTATGTCCTGTTTTTATAAAATGATCAACTATTGCACAGTTATTCTTACCTACTCAGCAATCACTTCTGTGTTGGATAATATTACCCAATATATATATATATATATATATATATATATATATATATATATATATATATATATATACATATATATCTCAATAATAAATCGGAAAATTAAAATCATTCAACTTACAAGAAAACTCTAAACTCGTTTCATAAAATTGTTGAAAATACTAAAAACTTACAATTTTTCGATGAATCAATATCATCTTCAGAATGATAGAAGTTATATTTCATTTGATGCCTACCTGATGTTTAGTAGTTATTTTTGGCTAGACCAAGAAGTGACCTAACTTGTGATTGACTTAATATATGTTAATAGAAAAAAGAAGAAGATGTGATATTACAAGTACTGAAACTTAGATATTATTAGCCCTATGGTGATATCCTGGATACCATTTTTCCAATTAAGATCAGTATAACTGTACAATGATATAGAAACCCAGGAAAACTATACCTGCTGATCTTTACAATTATCACTTATGAAGACAGTTTATTAATGGAGAACTCCCCAGATTTATCTATTCATTCACAACTTCATTTTGTGGGTTTCTTAAATGTCTCCTAATTTCCAGTTCTTCAAGGAAATCCAGTTCTTTTTTCTTTTCACAAATATGCAGCACTTCTAGTTCTGTGTTAGGTGTCAATGAATGATTGGTGTCAAGTAGATGTTTTGCGTAGTGGGATTTATGAACAAATGTAATTTTGATAGAGAGATTAATACAATTAGACAAATAGCAACATCCAACGATTATCCATTACATATGATAAATAAGCTTATTAATAAAAAAGAGGAAAAAGTGGCATTACAACTTATATTTCCTAAACAAACTAATAATATGAAAACCTATAAAATCATCACATATTCAGGTAATATTTCTAATAATATTTCAAAGATAATATCTCCAGCAACTCATACAATTCCTTTGAAAACAGAAAGTAACGTTAGTACAAAATTGTTAAATGTAAAAACAAAAATATCACCATCAAAGAAATCAGATATATATAAATTCAAATGTCCTGAATGTAATGCTGTCTATTTGGGTCAGACCCCAGAAATTCTGAAATCCGATACAGTGAACCCTTACGAGCATACAGAATAAAACAACCTGATAAATCCCACTACGTGAAACATCTACTTGACACCAATCATTCATTGACACCCAACACAGAACTAGAAGTGCTGCATATTTGTGAAAAGAAAGAAGAACTGGATTTCCTTGAAGAATTGGAAATTAAAAGACATTCAAGAAACCCACAATATGAAGTTGTCAATGAACAGATAAATCTAAGGAGTTCTCCATAAATAAACTGTCTTCTTAAGTGATAATTGTAAAGATCAGCAGATATAGTTTCCCTGGTTTTATATATCATTGCACAGTTATACTGATCCTAATTGGAAAAATGATATCCAGGATATCATAATATCTAAGCTTCAATATTTGTAATTTCACATCTTATTTTTTCTATTAACATATATTAAGTCAATCACAAGTTAGGTCACTTCTTGGTCTAGCCAAAAATAACTACTAAACATCAGGTAGGCATTAAATGAAATGTAACTTCTGCTATTCTGACGATGATATTGATTTATCGAAACAATTGTCAATTTTTTAGAATTTTCAACAATTTTAATTATATCGTGGAATTAGCTAGAAACAGTGAGCTCCATTTAAAACACTAATATGTAATTTTAATAGAGAAATTAATAAAATTAAGCAAACAACAACATCCAACGGTTATCCATTACATATAATTAATAAATTGCTTGATAAAAATGGAAGAAAGTGGCATTACAAATAATTTTTCGTGAATAATCTGAAGAAATAGCAAATTACAAAACCATTACATATGCTGGTAATATTTTTAATAATATTTCGAAGATAATAGCTTAAGCAACAAATGCAACAATTTCTATAAAAACAGAAAGTAATGTAAATACTAAATTGTTAGATGTAAAAACCAAAATATCCCAATTAAAGAAGTCTGGTATATATAAATTTGAAAGTCCAGAATGTAATGATGTCTATTTGGGTGAAACCCTTGCAAATTTTGAAATTAGATACAGTGAACTCTTACGATCATACAGATTAAAACAAACAGATAAATCCCACTAAGCAAAAAATCTACTTGACACTAAACATTGATTGGCACCTAACAAAGAACTAGAAGTACTAAATGTTTGTGATAAGAAGTAAAAACTGGATTTCCTTGATAAGTTGGAAATTAGAAGACACTTAAGAAATCTTCAATATGAAGTCGCCAATTAACAGAAAAATCTAGGGAGTTCTCCACTTCCAAACTGTCTTCTGAAGTAATTATTATAGTTATACAGTTTTACCGATCTCAAATGGGAAAACGTTATCCAGGATACCCCCTTAGGGCTTATAATATCTCAGCTTGAACATTTGTAACATCATATCTTTTTTCTATTCATATATATCAAATCAATCACAAGGTAGGTCACTTCTTGGTCTAGCCAAAAATAATTATTTAACATCAGGTAGGCATCACTTGAAATGTAACTTCTATCATTCTGACAATGATAGTAATATCGAGTTGTTGTTAATTTTCAAAAATTTTTAGTCAACAAAAATAAATTTCAATCGCCAGCAATTAGTCGAGTTTTTGTCAAATCGATGTCAAAGAGAGTTTGGGCCGGTGAAACGTGATCAACTAAGCGAAGTTATACAAAATACTAGGGAATGGCTCGTAGTTTCATGTGACATACGGCATTTAATTTCATCTATGCCAAGAAGACTGGAAAGTATACTGACCTCCAATAGCTCTATATTGTAGTATTGATGACACTATTCTTATAGATGTAATAATTCAAATAGTGCATTGACCTCATTCTCTTTAGAGACCTCCCAATCTTTTCTAATTTTTATTTTTTGGTTCAACGGAAAACATACGGCTTTAACCAGCATCTAAATCAGCAACCACTTTAATTGAGAACCAATTTTTGTTCAAGTCTAGATAACTTTCCTTATATGCATGAATAATTTTGTGTTATATGTATGAGTAATTCAATTCCGTTATAAATTTGACAATTTATCTTTTTTCAAGTTACCTTTTATTGTAAGAAAGGAATATTTAATGAGACGACATTATCTTTATTGCCTCTGTCTGCAAAGATCGCTGACTAAAAACGGATTCACGAATTTAATTCCTGTGACGACCTAATAACTTCCATATTTGTCTTGGGATAAGTGTACAATTTCCTTTACATGCTCCAAAAATTTGGGAAATGAACTAATTTATATGATAAATAACAAGAACAGCGGGAGCATGATCACTTAATGTATTTTAAATCAAAGTGTATTGCCCCCATTAATTAATTCTCAAAAGATATTGCTGAATAATATGGGTTCAATATTTTATCTATCAGATCTCTAAGATAAAGTATGGAAATTTCTCTTTGGAATGTTCAAGACCATTGTAATTCGGAAAGCTTCAATAACTAATATATTATTAACAATTTAATAATAATTAACTTCTTATTTCTTCTGTTTACTTTTGTGTACACAAAAAATTGAATTTGCACAAGCATACTAGGTATCTGATCCAAAATATATTCATTATTCTCAACTGTAACCATTCATATCAATTAAATTTTATTCCGGACGAGTTTACCACAATTTAAAACTGTATCCATGAATTATAAAGTAAAACATTGGCGAGCTCTACTTTATATATTACCATGTCTAAAAACACTGAAAAATAAGTGCAAACACAAGTACGTACTGTTTACAGTCCCTCATTATTTTATCTAACCAAAAGGAATCCTACCTTTCGAGATGTACAAACTCCACAAAAACTCACGTCACAACTTTCAAAACTTTCGTAAACTTTCGAGAATCACGTAACAAGCCGCAGAGGATATTAAAATATGCGCATACACCCACTAAACGACAGATACACGGCAGAACTGAAAACTGAGAACTTGTGCCGCTTCGCTTTTGCTCTGTCGACTATCTCTGTCTCTATTTAGAGATTGCACAGGCGTTGAGTGTGCCAATCGGCCGGCTCTAATTTACGATTAAGGAGGCTCTGGCTATTTTTCAGTATTCTGAATGTCGAGGCCTTTGATCTATGTAGAATAATGAACCTGACCCCGACAACAAACGATATAACGGATTAGGCAAACGAGAGCATTCATACCAAATTGGGAAACGAAACTTGTTAGGGTATTTGCAAATGTGTAAATGTCAAGTAAACACGTGAAAATTAATAGTATGCAGTGACCAAAGAATGAAGTGAGGCGTTTCAACTCCCTACGTCACTTCAGTTCAAATTTAACTCAGTGGATTAACGATTAATAAATGTTATCGAAGATAATTGTTTTTATTTACTAAGAATTCAATTTGATTGTAAGTAACTTCTCACAACATGCAAACGATTTATGACAATAAGTAGAATATGTGAGGAAATTGTTTAGTTACAGTATCCTCCCACTTAAAATTGATAAATTATAAAACCTTAAATACAATTATACAAATTCATGAGATAGGTGACACAAAGCATGTTTTACTTTTCCGCCCAACCTTTCTATATGCGAGAAAAGTATTGGTTTACCCCAAAAAAAGTTGGAATTTTGAAAAATTTTTCACGTTATTTTCACGTTTTCCATCAACAACAACACGAAAAAATGGTTTTTAGAAAAAGAAATCCTGTGTGTATGTCGTCGTCGTCGTCGTTGTCGTCGGCCACTTTTCCTTAAATGTCTTGTTAGCACGATACAGCCTCCGAAGTGCAATAAGTCAGCAATTTTATGATTGAATATCGTTAAATACATGTCACACATGATCCCTATTGATTTTCAGTTCACCAGAGCCAGTACAACGGGTGCTATGGTACTTGAAGTACGACGTTTTGTCATTTTTTGAGAAATTTCAGTTTGTTAGCAGGATATAGCCTCCGGAGTTCAACAAGTCACCAATTTTATGATTGAATATTATTCAGAGCATCTCACTGATGAACTCTATTTATTTTCAGCTCACCAGAGCCACTACAACAGGTACTACAGTACTTTAAGTACGATATTTTTGGAGAAGTTTCAGTTTGTTAGCACGATACAGCCTCCGGAGTATATACAAGTGACCAATTTTATGATTGGGTATTATTTAGAGCGTCTCAAAGATGAACCCTATTGATATTCAGCTCACTAAAGCCAGTACAACGGATGCTATGGTACTTAGAGTACCAAAATTTTGTCATTTTTGGAGAATTTTCAGTTTGTTAGCACGATACAGCCTCCAGAGAGTATATGATTGAACACTTTTATCATTGAATATTGTTCAAGGTGTCTCACAGATGTACCCTAGTTGACTAGAGCGAGTATAGCGGGTCCTATAAATCCAGATATACTGAATTTTTGGTTATTTTTGGAGAAATTTCGGTTTGTTAGCACGATACATTCCCCGAAGTGTATACAAGTAACAATTTTATGATAGAATATTGTTCAGGGCCACATATGCGGAAAAGTTAGTTTTAATCCTCAAAACCGTTTATTTTCAACTGTCACGGAACATGAGAGAAATATAGGATAATTCTTCTCCCGCAGACTTTATTTGTAGGATATAAGCTATTATGTTATTGGAAACATACCATAAGGTATCAATATTCACTACTATCTGCTAAGGATCAGTACGAGCTTAAATTTATCATATTCTATATACACAAGTAGTATTCTTTAAATTAAATTAACGAACCATCAGTTGTGTGCAAAGGCACTTAACTTTTCTTGGTCGTCTTTCGTCTTCAACTCATAATCCCCAGGGTCGTCATCCTGCTGTCATTCTTCTACGGATCATATTTTCCAAATAACAACTTCAATATAACTTTTCCACCCGATCTATCTAATATGCGAGAAAAGTATTAGTTTACGCCAAAAAAGTTGGAATTTTGAAAAAAATGTTTGAGTTATTTTCACGTTTTTGTCGTCGGCCACTTTTCGTTACATGTCTTGTTAGCACGATACAGCCTTCGCAGTGCAGCAAATAATCAATTCTATGATTGAATATCATTCAAGACATCACACAGATGAACCCAATTGATTTTCAGCTCATCAGAGCCAGTACAACGGCTGCTATGGTACTTGAAATACGACATTTTGGTCATTTTTTGGGATATTTCAATTTGTTGGCACGATACAGTCTCCGGAGTGCAACTAGTCACCAATTTTATGATTGAATATTATTCAGGACATCACACAGATGATCCCTATTGATTTTCAGCTCACCAAAGCCCGTACAACAGATGCTATAGTACTTTAAATAGGACATTTTAGTCATTTTTGGAGAAAGTTCAGTTTGTTAGCACGATACAGCCTCCGAAGTATATACAAGTGACCCACTTTATGATTGAGTAATATTCAGGGCAACTTAACCCTTAATTGGTATGGCAGGATCAATTTTGACCCCAACACACATATATTTCGAATTTAAATAAGAACGATAGCACTTCGCAACGTCGCCTATTGTGTATTTTCTAGAAACCGCTAGCACATTACGTTGATGTATCAGTTATTCTCGTATTGGCGATCACAGTGGTGCTGTGCGTTCGTTGGGTCGAATTTAACCCCGTAAGCGCAAATTTTTCCAATTTTTTATCTTGAAGAATAATGGTGGATTTGAGAGACAGAAAAAGATCCTTGACGCAACAGGAGCTGGAAGGCATAGATGATACGTTATGGGATAAAGATGGCGATATTTCTGACGCCGAAACTATTATTAGTGATTACGAAACGGATTCAGAAAGTGACAAAAGTGACAGTGATAAAAATTATGGAAGCCGGGAGTCGGAAATAAGTGGCGAGGATGAAATTGATCTGGATGATGTGGTAAGCAACTATTATTATGGAAAAAATAGAAAAAACTGGTCAAATCAAACTCCTGCCCAAGTCGCACTCGGGAATCAAATATAGATTCACATCTACCAGGCCTTTCTGGACCAGCGCGAGTACACAAGCCGACGACGCCTGTTGAAACATTTATGTTATTAATTGATGGTACAATCATTGATCAGATTATTGAGAGGACAAATGAAAAAATAACAAGCTTGCAAGCAAATTACAGCGACAAAGCTTTAGAGTGCAGTTTCTTGAGACATGTTGGCTTCTTTGGTCCTCTGTATTTGGCAGGTGTGTTCAAGTCAAACAATGAGGAGGTCAATTTTCTGTTTGCATGTGATTACACAGGCCGTGATATTTTTCGCTATGTAATGACTGCAAAAATGTTTGAGGTTTGATGTCCCGAACACCAGAGATCATCGAATTGCAGAAGGAGACAAGCTTGATGCGATTTCTGAAATTTTCAATTGTTTTATAAATAACTGCAAGCCAATTATTAATGTGCCGGATATGCAACAGTTGACGAAATTCTGGTTGGATTTCGCGGTAAATGTAGCTTTAGAATGTATATAAAGAGCAAGCCCGAAAAGTATGGAATTAAAATAATGTGCCTTTGCAATGCCCACACACATTTGTTTATACTGGGAAACAAGATAACATACCTAATCCGAAAAAATTATTCTTACCCACGTGAAATGTCTTATCGCTTGCTCAGCCGATAGTGGGATCCATGCGCAATGTTACCGGAGATAATTGGTTTTCTTCAGTAGAACTTGTTACAAAGCTACAGATTTCTGAACTTACATATGTTGGTACCATCATGAAAAACAAGAGAAATTTGCCAAAACAATTTGCCAAACAGAGAACGTTAAGTTGAATCTTTTCTGTTTGGATTCACTGAAAATATGACTATACTTTCATATATACCGATAAAGAATCAATCTGTGTGTCTAGCTTCAAGTTTTCATCATAACAGTAAGGTGCTGGGTACCGAGAAAAAAGTACCAGATATAATAGACTTTTACAACTTAACCAAAGTCGGCGTAAATGCATTAGATCAAACTTGTGCCCGTTATAAAGTAGGAAGGCGAACTAGGAGGTGGCAACAGGCTATTCGGTTCCAAATTATGGATATTGCTGCTGTGAATTGAACTATTCTTCATAATACTGCTAATCCAGATTCTCAGCTAACACGACAAAAATATCACACAATCATATGGTCCGACGGGCTCAAATGCTAAATATCCCTAGACTATTGAGAGCGCTTATTCGTTGGCAACATTCTAGAAATTGATGAAAGGCTCTTTGAGAGACCTGCAAAACGTGCAATATGTGAGCTTTGTCCATGAAATGATAATAAACATTCACTTATGTAAAAAATGCCAAAAACATGTCTGCAAAATCCACTGTATTATAACAAATACATGTATTAAATGTGATTAGATTTTTCTCCCTGTTCAAACTTGTTTGTTATTTTTTTTTTCTATTCATCTCTTTTAAAATTTTTAGCATGCGTCGATTATCTGGACATTTATATTACGAATTTCTATTTTTTAACTCAAAAATATTTCTTTGCCATTTTATTTTTTTGAATTTTCAATTTTTCTAGGAGATTCTTTCCAACTCATTTTTACGTTGAATGAAATCAAATTTTTTTAGGATATATTGTATTTATATTACCAGTAGATTATTTCTATAGCCTTGGATAATTTTTCCTATGTTTATTATACATAAAAAATGAGCGGATCAGTTGTGATCCCGCCATACCTTGAACGGTTTTGCTTTTCGCCATATCAGTTAAGGGTTAAAGATGAACACTATTGATATTCAGCTAACTTAAGCCAGTACAACGAGTGCTATGGTACGTGGTGTACCTATTTTTGTAATTTTTGGAGAATTTTCAGTTTGTTAGCACGATACAGCCTCCTTATTGATTTTTAGCTCACCAGAGCTAGTGCAACGGGTGCTATGGTATCTGAGGTGCTACATTTTTGGTCCGTTTTGGAGAAATTTCGGGTTGTTAGCACGATACAGCCTCCGGAGTGTATACAAGTGGCGAATTTTATAATTGAATTTTTTTCAAGGTGCCTCTCAGATGTACCCTATCGATTTTCAGCTGACTAGAGCGAGTACAGCGGGTCCTATAAATCCAGATATACTACATTTTCGATTATTTTGGAGGAAATTTCGGATTATTAGCACGATTCATCCCCCAAAGTGTACTCAAGTGACAATTTCACGATAGAATATTGTTCAGGGCATATCACAGATGCGGAAAAGTTAGTTTTTATCTTTAGAACCGTTTATTTTTATATTAATTTGACTTTAATTGAGTTCACGAATCTTTGACTGTTTTCTGTATGATACCTTCATACGTCAGAATAGGAAATAGTTTTTCATAACCATAACACTGGGTAACAATGCAAATTCAATGCTGAATACCTTTAAGGTGAACTTAATCCCTAAATAATATCGAACAACTTTGGTTAGTTCATATGTTCAATGCAAATTGTTTCGTAGGAATGCTTTATAATGAGCTATACAACTCAAAAGTAAAAGCCAGCATAACCCGATACAACAAACAAGATTGAGTAGTTCATAGGAATTTTCAAATTAATCAAACTGTACAATTTTACCACAAAGCAAACTTCATAAACGGCAATATTGTTTTAAATGATTGTTGAACGTGAATGCTGATTACTGGGAACTGTTAGGTTACAGAAATTTGTATTTCGTCACTCTTAAAAGCTTTCATTGAAATTTTTAACCTAAAATTGCTCTTTCCTCGACCATTTGAGCAATTAAGTTTACAATTTGCTAGTTCGTGATCTTCAATACACTGTCCAGTATAAAATTAGGTCTCTCAGTTATTACTAAAATTCTTAGATTTCTCGAATTTTTCGACAGTAACTTTGATTACTAACTGATTATTCGACTAACCAGAAATGTTGTTTCTATGAGCATTTGAACAATAAAAGAGACCGTCATTAATCTTCATCGCATACCGTAAAACCATCACCATGGTTCTATCTCTAAATTGCTATTTGTTGGTATTTATTTGTTATAGTAAGTGTGTAGCAATGACCATGAATCAATCCTGTTGTTATTGCCTGAAGTGGCGCAGTCAATACAAACCGCCGAGAAATATTGGTGAGAATGGTTGTGCAATCGTTATCAACTTCTAAGATTATATTTTCCTGTTTCTTCTGTATAGGCTTTGTTGCTGTTCTCTTGTCGTTACTGTAGAGTAGCACAATTATTTACAATCAACAGTTTATCGAACATTTATAGAATAGAACAGAGTTGTGTTGAGTACAAGTGTTTATTTTTTATAGAATATTAATTTTGAATAGAAACGGTCTCTATACCCACTTACAAATAAAATGGCAATCAATAATCGAATTTTCTTGGATATGATGTTTAGGTCGGCACAATGGAGGAATAATGCGTGGCGGCGATTTTCATTAACCAAATAGACAATGAAATTTTTATCAATGAATTTCTCAAACATTCCAATAATCGACATGTGCTCATATTTGGAAGAGTCTCTGACAAAATCAGCTCCGTTTTCCTCCGCGGCTATAAATTATTTTTACCACCTAATCGTTGGGTTTCACAGTTTTACATCTCATCAGACAAATGAATCGCTGATGGTGCTACATCTGCTACTGAAGATTCTGTACTATCATCATTACAGTTTATACCGATTCTTCCATTACTTATTAACCGTATTTCAGCATTAGCTCATAACTGATATAAGATTATCCAGTAATCTACAAGATATAAAAACTTAATGTATCCGAAAGTATTATATATAATTAAGCATACTACACATTACCTTAATCACCAGAATCCTCGTCCGTATCCACATTGGGAGCTGGTGGCTCTACAAATATATCTCCGTCAATATCATCATTATAAATATACTAAAGTGCATCAGAAAGAGAAAAGCCTTGTCTTGAAGAAGTATCAATTATAAAAGTCACAGTAGGACAAGTGCCTAGTGTTACCATATGGCAACGCCTGAACGCCTAACTTAAAACATTGGGCATTGCCATATTTTTCATTTAATCATTCAAGGCTTAGTTCAGAATGAAATAGGGCTACTGTAGAGAGTAGCATGAGGCAACTTCAGAAAATTTTCAATGCAGTTTTTCGTTTTGATCTTCCCTAATGCCAAAACAAAACCCCGTTCCAAAGGTCTGTTGTAATGAATCCTTGAAAATGATTATTGTTATCCCGACAACGAGAGTAGCTGAGTTACTGAGGAAGTTACACGACAGTCCATCGAGAGGTCATCTGGGAGTAGTGGAGAAAACCCTCCAACGAGTCCGTAAAATGTTTATTGGATAAACAGCTCCGACGATGTGAAGGACTGTTGTAAGAAATGTACGACTTGTGTTACGAATAATGGACCACATCGCAAGAGAAAAGACCCATGAAATAGTACAATGTTGGAAGCCCTTTCTAAAGGATTACTTTATGTTGTGAAACAGCACACTGGTATAGTCCATGAATCCGACTCTGTCTAAGCCATGTATGAAAGTTATAATTATGGCGGACTCGCAGGGATTTCTTAGAATTGTTTACGATTGTGACTATCTTCTCTAGAAAATGCCAGAGCCAATTGTTTTTGTGTAAGCCGCAATCTAGAATTATCTAGTAAAAAAGGCACTCATATATAAAGGACCGACCATAGAGAGTTAAGTTAGTTGATAAAGTGATCTCGACAAATAAACAAGAATACACTGAAATAGCGAGCAGTAAAGTGTTGATAAAAATTAATAATTAAGGTTGTGTGTATATAAGTTAAATTTAAATGAATAGTTAAGTGTATCTAAATTAAGTGTTAGTGAGTAGTTTAGTGTTCAAATAAATCAGTAAGTAGCCATACCGTGTGTTTAAAGTTTATCCCACTCGTTTAACGTTTAATTAAATAAGAAAAACATTACATTGGTGTCAGAAGTGGGATAATATAAATAAATTGCTACGTAAAAATGGCCAAGAGACTATGTGACTTGAAAGTGACTGAGTTAAGAGCATAATTCGAAGATAGTGAGCTGGAAACGACCGGTAAGAAAAATGAATTTGTAGAAAGACTTAAAGTGGAAATGGAAAATGACGGCTTTGATCCAGAAACAGTTTTATTTAATGACGAGGCTTCCACCTTAATCTCGTCAATTTCTGCTTATATTTCTGCTAACATGGACGAGAAGATTTCTGCCATGGAAGAGAACATGGAAGAGAAGATTTCTGCCATGGAAGAGAACATGGACGAAAAGATTTCTGCTATGAAGAATGACGTTTCTGCTAATATTTCTGCTAACATGGACGAGAAGATTTCTGCTATGAAAAACGACATTTTTGCTGACATGGACGAGAAGATTTCTGCTATGAAGAACGATATTTCTGGCATGGAAGAGAAACTTTCAACGAATGTGAAAAACGATATTTCTGATATAAAAAACGATATTTCTGCTATGAGGAACGACATTTCTGCTAATATTGACGACAAGATTTCTACTTTGAAGAACGATATATCTGCCGATATCGAATTAATGAAAAACGGCATTGCCGCTGACGTTGAAAATGAAGTTTCGTCTCTAAAATCTGAAATCGAGAATAAGTTGTCAACAATGGACGAGAAAATCGAGAATAGAATGTCAACGATGGACAAGAATAAGATTACAACCATGGGCGAGAAGATTGAGAATAAGATTAAAACGATGGACGAGAAAATCGAGGAGTTAGAAAACAAGATGACAGATATAAGAGCTCATTACACGTCAGCGGAAGAAAAGAAGACCGAGCAAACGAAACCTTGCAAGACAGAAACTTACCCTAAGCTAGGAGACATTGGCAGTTTAACACGAGTCAAGGTTCCAACGTTCGATAGAAAAATGTCGTGGACGAATTATGTGAAACTGTTTGAAGCAGCCGCTAGAGTGAATAATTGGTCCGTTAAGGAGAAAGCAGTGAACCTAACTATATCGCTTTGGGGAGATGCCTTAGATGTACTTCAGACGATACCGTTTGAAGAAACGGATGATGACTACGAGCTGCTGAAGAAGAGGATGAACATCTAGAACATTTGTACCAGTCCCAGCTGAAGAAGCGAAGGCAGAAACGTGACGAAACACTTCAAGAGTATGAAGTGAATGTTACCTGACTCGTTCGATTTGCTTATCCGTCAGGACCAGAGAAAATGATGGAATGTCTGGGTATCCAGGCCTTTATTGATGGCTTAAGTGACCCCAATATGCAGAGGACGCTTCGTTTAGCCCATCCGAAAACATTAGTCGACGCATTGACAGCTGCTCTGGAATATGAAGCAGCAACGAAGGCTTCAGGATATAACAAAATTAGGACCATCCAAGAAGGAGGTGACGAAGACAGACTTGACCAGATCGAGATGTGTCTGACCTTACCGTCGATGAATTTATGGGCGCGTATGGAGGTACCGGGAAAGCTAGATATGGAGTCACTTCAGAAGAACGACAATATTTGTTCACACTCCCGGAAGATTATTCACTGGCATTCAACATCCCCGCCCGTCTCAAGAACGCACCAGGGTTGGCAGTCGTCTTTTGAAAGAAATTCGGGCAATTAGAAAAACTTTAAGACCAGATTCCAGCCCCTGGCAAGACACTTCAACTGAAACATAATTCGCGGTACGTCTTCTACATGGTAAATAAAAATGAATTTCAAGATTGATCTACCTACCGCGTGTGGGAAGCACTTCGAAACCTCCGAGACCATGTGTTAGACTCCAGCGTGAAGAAACTGGCTATGCCTGAGATAGCGAGTAACCAGTTGGATTGACGAGTTATCAGAAACATGGTAGATATTATCTTTCGAGATAACGGTGTCCAGATATTAATTTGCAGCTACAACCTCCGTTATCAGTATCCGATGAAGACGGTGTCCTGTTATTTCCATAAGATCGGAAAGTGTAGAAATGGGGCCAGTTGTCGATTCAAACATCCAGTCTGGGCTACACAAAAGTTCCAGGAGGAACTACCATTTAAGGAGGGGGTAATGTTACGAAACAGCACACTGGTATAGTCCCCGAATCCGGCTCTGTCTAAACCATGTATGAAAGTTAAAGTTATGGTGGACGCGCAAGGATTTCTTAGAATTGTTTACGATTGTGACTATCTTATCTAGACATTGTTTTTGTGACCAGTCTTATCTAAAAAAAGCCAGAGCCAATTGTTTTGTGTAAGCCGCAATCTAGAATGATCTAGTAAAAAAGGCACTAATATGTAAGGGACCGACGAGCGCGAGTTAGTTTAGTTGATAAAATGATCTCGACAAATAAACAAGAATACACTGAAATAGCGAACAGTAAATAATTTTAAGTTTGTGTGCATATAAATTAAATTTAAGTGATTGGTTGAGTACATATAAATTAAGTGTTAGTGAGTAGTTAAGTGTTTGAATAAATTAGTAAGTAGCCATACCGTGTGTTTAAAGTTTATCCTACCCGTTTACTGTTTAAATGAAAAATATTATAATATCTTTCAAATCTTTTACGCCATGCTGGCGTTGCAGCTGGCGAAGAAAAATCAAGCTTTTCAGGTGGACTGACATTTACAGGAGTTATTATATATACATTGAACTTATTACGCAGTTGCCCGCGCTCTCCAGTTGATGCTGCTACGAATGGTGAGGAACCTTCAGACCCTGATGTGGATATGATATTAAATATTTTAATGATTTGGCTTCTTGATTGTAACACGCGCTGTAGCCCTTGTATAGCACGTTCTTGTATGATTTCAACAAGTTTACTCACTTTGAAGCACCCGCGCTGCCACCATGTTATGTTAGCGAGTTCTGCAATAATACACATTTAAAAAATCATGTGTGTGGTTTTCGTTGCACATAAACTCAATATTTTTCTTTAAGAGCTATCTTAAGGAATCAGTTACTTGAGAAATGTTTAGTAAAAATTTTGAAATGTAAGTAATCATACCCAAAACCATATGTAACTCTTCTTCATTTTTTGGTACCTCTAAATCCAATATTCCTTGAATTTGGTCATAATCAGCTTTTAGACCTTTTTCACTCAACACATGTACTCAATATTTTACCTCTTTCACATCAATCTGACTTGCTCTCTTGAATACTTCTTTCAAGGCGTTCAGATGTTTTTCTTCACTTGAATACCAGGCTATCCACAAATTTCAATAAAGGTGCGTTGAAATACTTCCGGAGCAGAACACAATCCAAAAGGTACTCTTTTATAGCAGTATCTTCCATATTTGCTAGCATTGAATGTTGTTAGTAACTGACTTTTTTCATAAAGTTCAATCTGATAGAACCCTTTGTTAGCATCAAGCGTAGAAAATATTTTTGGTTTTCCCATCTTTGACATTGTTTCCTCAAATGTTGACAACTGGTAACGTTTTCTAATAATGTTTTTGTTCAAGTTCTGTGGATCTAAGCAAACTCGCAATGAATCATCCGATTTTTTCACAACAATCATCGAATTGACCCATTCTGTCGGTTTAGTTACTTTTTTAATTATATCCATTTTTTCCATTTTATCTAATTCTTCTCTAAGTTTTTCTTCAATCTCTATTGGGATTTTTCTAGGAGCTTCTGCAATAGGCTCAGCAACAGACTTAAGTTTAATTTTATGAGTAATATCTTCTATTTCGCCAATAGATTCTAATAAGTGTTTATTTTCTTGTATTTTATTTAATAATTAACTTAATTTTATTTAATACCTAAAACGTAACATGGCGCTGCGATAATCGTGTTTAAGAACTTGTGTGCTTTCGAAAATAAAAATAACCGACGTGAGAAAGTTAACCTATATAATAAAAAGCCGGTTAATACAGAAATAGGTATAACAGAGAATGGAATACTTAAAGTCTCGGTGTGATTTGAGCTTAGAAGGTGATGTAGCAATAAATTTCAAAAAATGGAAACAAAGATTCCTAATATATATGGAAGCCTCAGGTATTATTACAAATGAAGATATTAGTGAAGAAAGAAAAGTAGCAATTTTGCTTCGCACTATATGGCCAGAAGCTCATGATGTTTTTGTGACTTTGGAGGTTACAAATACTCAAAATAAAAGAATGGAAAGAAATAATAAACATACAAGCTTTGCTCCTACATCAAATGAAACGGTGAGCAGACACATATTTAATTCTCGTAATCAACCAGAAGGTGAAACATTTGACACGTTCTTTACAGAACTTAAAAAATTAAGTAATAATTGAATAGATGAGGCTTTTACTTGATAAGGATCCATACTGAACGATGAAATAAAACAGAAAAAATAATTCATGAACACGCCCTTAGTAAAAAATGTATGTACTGGCACCTATATGGACGACATTTTAGCTAGCTTTATCGGTATAAATAGACAATTAGAGAGTTTCATTACTTACATAAACTCGATTCACAATAATATCGAATTTACCGTAGAGCTTGAACAAAATGAGACTATAAACTTTCTAGACCTTACAATTTCAAATATAAATAATAAACATGATTTTTCTATATTTCATAAACCATCACATACAGATATTACAATTCATAATAGTTCGGTCCACCCATTCAGTCATAAACTAGCAGCTTTCAATAGTATGATACACAGACTCTCAACAGTCCCATTAAATATTAATAATCATACCAAAGAATTAAATATAAAACAAATAGCAGCTAATAATAATTACGATCCAAATTTAATTGACAATATCATAAATAAAAAGATAAAAAAACAGACTTTAGAACAAGTATTCCCTTCAGATAAAAATAATAAACTATTTAAAAGCTTAACATACTTTGGAACACCATCCTTAAAAATTGAATCATTTTTAGAAACTTTAGACATGAATATTTCCTTTAAAACTGATCACAATTTATCCAAATTCATTAGAAATATAAATCTAGATCTTCATAAATAAACAAATCAGGAGTTTATAAATTAAAATGTGGTAATGAAAATTGTGATAAAATTTATATCGGTAGAACTTTTAGAAATTTTAAAACTAGAATTTCGGAACACAAACGTAGCTATGACAACAAAAAATTAGATTCTAACTATTCAAATCATTTATTAGCAAACCAACACATTTTCGACCCAAATTTTGAAATTCTCCATGTAGTCGGTAAATCCTTTAGTTTAAATTTATTAGAGGCCCTAGAGATTAACAAAAATAAATATTCAGGTAATCTCCTTAACGACCAAATATATATCAATCAGTCTCCTTTATTGAACCTCTCTACCTAGAAGATAGCTTAGGAATGTTTGTAGTGAATGAATTTCCAGGTAATTTCTTTCAATACCATTGTTAACCTTAGTAAATAGATTTAGCACTGTATATATTGAGACATTTTTATATTTTACCTTCATTCGTTTTGACAAAGCTACTGTGTTAGTGAAACGCGTCAACAAGTTTCAATTGAACATTAGTTCAAATAAATGAAGATTTGAACAAACTATATTGTTTTATTTCATCGTTAATTAAGTAATAACTGTAACGATGAAATAAAACAATATAATTTGTTCAAATCTTCATTTATTTGAACCAATTTTCAATTCAAACTTGTTGACGCGTTTCACATACACAGTAGCTTTGTCAAAACGAATGAAGGTATAATATGAATTTTATATTATACCTTCATTCGTTTTGGTGAAGCTGCTGTGTGAAGGTACGCGTCCACTAATCGGCGTTAAACGGACGGTACGCATCGGACGAATCGGATTTTTTTGCGTCCTGCGTTTACTACCACGGATTATTGGAGTCGGTATCAGCATTTCTCTACGACAGAGAGCCAGTCATTTATTTCCTGCTATTGAAGCCAAAGCAATGTCGTTACTGAACGAAAAAGATGTTATAATTATTTGCATGTTGTTAGAAGAAGAAGATAACGAAAGAAAAAGAATATCACAGTTTATTTTGTGATTTTGTTCGAGATGAAAGAAAGTTATTTGAATATTTTCGAATGTCACACGTTAGATTTGAAGCAAATTTATTGCGACACAATACACCATTTAGAGAATCTATAGGACCAGAGGAAAGTTTGGCAGTCAGTTTAAGGTATGTATGATTTTGAAAATTAATATTTTAACTAATACGTTTTACCGTTTTTAGCATGATCTATTTAAGCCCTTCAAGTTTTCATTTCTAAAATAACTAATTTCTTTGACTGCACAACTTTTGCTTTTGACCCCATATATTGAACTAAGAATTATTCTAAAAACAGTGGGATACAATAAGGTCAAAGAATAAAAGTGATTCTTGAGAAAATCTGATATTATGTTTATTAATAATGAAAAGAAAGTAAAAGGCAGCGCCGGTTTTACCACTAGGTGCGCTAGGCGCTAGCAAAGGGTCTCAAAATCTGAAATGGTCATGTGCGGTGAAACTGGCGCTGCCTGACGATACATTTTGGAAAGTTTTTACAAACGGATTAGATTAGATGAATTCTGGATGGAACGCAGTTTGGGGACCATACAGACTTCTGGTGTTCTTGGAAACTTGCAGAAATGTTTTGTTCAGTTGTCTGCGTGTTGCGCGGGATACAGCTTGTAGATAAAATACGGCCCTGCTGGTGGTAGGCAACTGGAGAATAAAAATTTGATTCGGTTGTGGCAGTACTTTCAGTCAATAATCTTACTTCGACGTCATTAACTATTTTATCTGATCTCGTTTTGGAAAAGTTTTTGTGGTGTTAGCCATATTGATCAAGAAGTCAGTTAAAGGATCTGCCGGCTTTGACAAATAGTTTTGCAAAACTGAGGCGACAGTTGCATTTTGCGGAACAACTTTTCTAATCCTTTTTTTGCCACGAACAATTATTGATGGTGCTGATGCGTATGAAGTAGAATGTAGTGTATCTGATGTGGTGGGTGAAGGCGGAGGAACGTGGGGAGTAGGGCTAGTCAACACCATTTCTGGGTTTCCCGATTCTTCTTCAATATCACTCTCTTGAGAAGCAGCAGTAGGAGAAAATTGTGATAAGTTCTATCGCCTTTCTTGTTCCTCGTTCAAATATGGGGCCAAAAACGCTAGTTCTTTTTCATACTTGGCAGGCTTCAACTTTGATGCACCTTGGTCACTTTTGATTTCTCGCAAGTTCATAGCTTTCCGAAAATTATCCCTAGTTTTAGTCCACCGTTCTTTGCATAGTTTACCTGCAACAAACAAAAATATTCTAAAATATATTGTATTTTCTGTTTCAGATTTGTGGCTACTGGAAACTCGTTACGAGCACTGGATTTTTCTTTTCGACTCGGTGAGCGTACAGTAAGAGAAATAATATATTCAACTTGCCATGCAATATGCAAGGTTCTGCAACCAATTGTTATGCCAGCACCAGATGAGAAGTTGTGGACTGCATCAGAAAAATGTTTTCGGAAAAAATGGAACTTTCCAAATGCGGTCGGCGCTCTGGATGGCAAACATGTGCTACAAAAAACATTTTAGCATAGTACTTTTAGCACTGGTTGACGCAAACTATAGATTTATCAGTGTTGATGTGGTTGCATTTAGTAAAAATTCAGATGCTGGTATATTTCTAAATTCTCTTTTGCGTCAACGACTGATGGACGAGAATTTCAATATGCCTCCCCCAAAAAGGCTACCATAGACCCATGTTATAATTGGGAATGAGGCATTTCCATTAATCACATTTTTAACCCGTAACCCGTACAGATCCACTTTTAGGACATAAGTCGTACAGTGGGGTCTGAGAGACACCTAGCTATATATATATATTTAGAAAGCGTGTGATAATGGTGAGGCTATAAATATATATATATATATATATATATATGTATATTAGGAGTTAGCATATGTAAAAACTTTATGAAATAAAGTCACATTTTCACGAAAATATTTAATTAATTCTTGGAAAGTAAAATTTTTGACATATTTTGAATTTACATGTTTTTTTTTCAAAATGTAATATAAACATACCAAACAGCTTTTATCTGTAAGGAAGCTTGATAAACAAGAGTATAACAAAAAGATATTCTTAAATTTTTATCAAAAATTACAAAAATAACAAGCTTTATTTTAGAGGTCATTTTTACACTCTTTACATATTTTAAAGGTGCACTCTAAACATACTGGGTTTTTACACATCACACATAAGTACTGGGTCTTACGTTTAAGTCTTTTAGGACATAAATAACACACTTTTCTTATTTCTAAACGTTCTTCCTGATTCATATCCTGTATTTCACGATTTTTTGTGACTTCTTCTCCTATGATACGCTGAATTCCTATTTTGATTTCTACTGGAGTTCTAGAATTTACGAATCTTCTCTCCATGTGGGGTGTAACAAGTTCTTTTGCTAACATTTTTAAAAAATTTCCTGTCGTGATTTTAGGAGAATTTTGTCCTGATGTATATAGGATGTACGCATTAGACGTGCTGATATTTAGTAACTGAAAGAACACTGCCATCGGCCATCTTCTTGTTCTCCTACTAGCACTAAAATTGGAACATTTTTCATCCAACGTATCAACTCCACTTTTGGTATTATTGTAAAAAGCATTTATCTCTGGTTTACCTGTGTCTTCATCAGTGTGTCGTGTGTGATGCATTGACGATGCAAGTATTACTGCTTTTCCTTTTTTAGGAACATGGGAAATAAGGGTGATTTTTTTTGTAAATCCATATAAAGTGCTTCCAACTTCTTTAGTTTTTGAAGGCAGAAATTCTTTATTTTTTCTCATCGTTCCGACATATGTTAGCTTTTTTTCAAATAAAATGTCGATGAGCTCTATTGACGTAAACCAATTATCGGCAGTAACATTTTTATTTGTGCCGTAAATTGGCTGGCATAAACGTAAAACAGACTTAGTTGGTTTATTATATTTTTTCTCGACTTCTGGCAGGCCTTTGCCATCGGAACCACTTCCAGTGTAAATATATCCATTATAGAAATAGTGGTTACGAGCATCAGTTAAACACTGAACCTTTATGCCGTACTTGGCTGGTTTGTTGGGTATATACATTTTAAACCGGCATTTTCCTCGAAAGGAAATCAACATTTCGTCGACACACGTTAACAAGCCTACGGAATATGCTTCCTGACAATTTTGTACAAATTTGTTAAAAACTTCTGAAATTGGTGCAGCGGGATCCTCAATTTTGCGTTCTAGACGATCAGTGGGGTTGTCAAAACGTAGACAGACTAGTAAAAACTCAAACCGTTTCATGGTCATGACACATCTAAATACGTCCCGTCCAGTTCCATCTGTGGCAAAAATGGTCTCTATATTTTCGTGGTTAGACTTAAACACGGATGTATAAATCAGCAGACCTAAGAACGCATTTATTTCAACTAAATCAGTGTCTTGAATCCACGCTAATTTTTGATCAGCATATTTTATCCGCTTAGTTCCAATTTTTTCATTGGTCCATTGCACTATTTGCTGCAAAATGTCATGTTGAAAAATAAGGCCCCATGCGGATGCTGCTGTGGGAGAAATCTGTAAGCGCTGCTTAGCCATTTTACGCAATCCAGGTAACTGAACTACAATGTTGTGCTTCATAGTGCGACTGCGGCTGACATGAGGTTCTGCACTCCACTTATACTTATTTTTTCCATAATAGGATTTTCGATTCGCTTCTTGCCTCTCTTCATACTCATCATTTTCGTCATCGTCGCTGTCTAGGTCTTCATTACCTCTAATAACTTCTTGATCATCTTTCAAACTAGTTTCATCAGGTTCCTCGCAGTCCAGCTCCGACTCACTATCGTGATCACTTTCGATTGCGTAATCACTATCACAAACATCTATGTCGCTAAAATCACTGTCTACTTCATCATACCATCGTTTCACAGTCTCTTCAAACTGTTTATCATCAAACCGAACACGTTTAGACGGCCCCGGAGCAGAATCCATTCTAAACGTATTTTTTAAAAAGTTACTTAACCCGTACAAAGGGGTCTCACAGACACTTTCGTACTTTAACTCGAAATAATTTACGCGTACGTTCACCTATATCGCTCAAAATCTTCAAGCGCACTGCTGTTGGCCCAACTTAAAAGTAGATGGAACGGCAGAATGATATAGGAAGAAGTGGGGGAGCGGGTGTGCGGGACTTGTTGACAAGTGTCTCACAGACCCCATGATACGGGTTACGGGTTAATGAGACCGTATTCACGTGATGATGCTCAAGGAGATGAAGAGAAAAAAGTGTTTAAATATAGATTGAGTCGGGCAAGAAACACGGTGGAAAACTCTTTCGGAATTTTAACACGAAAGTTTAGGATTTTTGAACGAAAACTGAGCATGTCCCCTGAACATGTTGTTTTTTGTTGTAATGGCAACTTGCTGCCTTCATAACTTTTTAAAAGATGATTCATGCCAATGGACAGAGAATGATCAACGCGTTTCCCTTTTCGATATGGCAGGTTTGCAGTGTTTAAGAGGTACAGGAGGTGTGGCTCGACGTGATGCCTTAAATGTTCGAGATTCTTTTAAAGCATACTTCAACTCCGAAGTAGGGTCAGTAGAATGGCAAATGAGAAGAGTTGCGGCTGGAAGACGATTAGAATAAACTAGTTATCAGTAGATAAATAAATATTTAACTTACTATATTTTATAATGTCATATTACCCCAGTGCAGCACCACCGAGTCAAAAAATTAAATGAATTTTTCTCCTGCAATATTTTTTATTATTAAAATTTAACCTTCTTTTTCTCCGCCCCCGAAGGGGTTGAATGATAAAATCAACTAGTCCAAACCACGACTACTCACCAAAAATTCGATATAATAAATTGGCTTTTTAAAAATTACATAAACATCAATGCCATTACAAAAATATTACGGCATGGCGATTTATTTATTACATTTTATAAAAATATTATTTACTTACTGGGTTCATTCATTCTCGTTCCGATTTCATCCCAAATATTGTCCCTGCGAAGAATATTCTGGATGCCGCAGATTGTAAATTTCTTCATACTCCTGCAAAAATCGTGATAAGTCTTGCTACATCCATAATTACTTCTAAACAATGTAGACGAGACGAAAGTCACAAACTATTAACAAAACAAAATATGCTCTTATAATAAACTTTGGAAAGAAAATCCCCGTGCCTGCGTGTACTTGTCGGTATTCGTACTATCAGCATCGGCAGTGTCCGCACGAAACGGATTTTGATTTCGTCTTTGGAATCCCGTTCGGAAATGCCGAAGTGCGATCGCTTCGATGCCGATAGGTGAACGCAGTTCTATTTGAAACAATGTAGTTAATCAAATAATCCGATTCGTCGAATGCGTACCGTCCGTTTGACGCCGATTAGTGGACGCGTACCTCTAGTAAAACGCGTCAATAAGTTCAAATTGAACATTAGTTCAAATAAATGAAGTTTTAAACAACTTATATTGTTTTATTTCATCGTTCAGTATGGATCTTCATCAAGTAAAAGCCTCATACATTCAATTTTTAATAACTGTAATTTTTGAAGCTTTATGTGAGAGTCTAATTCAGGACAGAATTGTATGTGTAATTCGAGATCACAGAGTCAGAGACAGATTATTTCGAGAACCTAACAGATTTAAGAAAATGCAAAGCTGCTGAACTAGTAGAAGCACAAAGTAAAAAGCTTAAAGAAGACGAAAAGGGCGTGAATGCAATAAAGTAAAAATGTGCCAAACAGAGAAACAAAAATTAGATTCTAGTACAGAGAATAAAAAACAGTATGATGAAAATTTGCAGAAAATGCGTATTTGCCAAAGATGTGGTACAAGGAACGATTTTCGAAAATATCGTGTATATGGTGAAACATGTGGAAATTGTGAAATGTTTAACCATTTTGAGAAAATGTATTTAAACAACAAACAAAAAGGCAAAAAGACAAGGAAAACGCATGTAATAAAAAAAGAAAGTGACTCAGAAGATGGGGATAATGAAGAAGGGTTATTCATTGGATAAATACAATTACGAATAGAAAATAATATCAATTAAGTTGGATCAATAGCTAACAGAAATAGTTGGATACAATACAAAATAGTAATCATGCAGTTAACTGCAAAATTGACACTGATGAAGAGACCAATATTTTGACCAAAAAAAATGCCTCAAAGTTTGGTGCTCAAATACATAAGTCAAAAATAAAGCTATTAAACTATGATGGAAGCTCTATTGACAATATTGATGGAGAAATTCGAATACCATGCCATGTAAACAATATAGAAGATATTGAGACGTTTCAAGTGGTGGAACTTGACTCACCTTGTATTATAGGTTTGGAATTCATACAGAAATACAAGCTGATTAAGCGCGCTAATATAAATGTTATTCAAAACAGAGAAATATAAAACCTTATACAATAAAATGTAATTTACTCTTATGATTACAAAACGTCAAAACTTGACATTCTCCTTCCCTCCGCGCCTGGCTGTCAAGTCCTCTACCACAGTTCTCACACCGCCCTCCAACCCAGGCTCTACCAGCCACATAAATATTACATTTTGACACTTGTTCACTGCTCTGCTGTGTTCGCTATGAAATCAAACTGTAGACCAACTCACGGTTCGCAGGTAGTTACTTACATATATATTAAAACGTATTCTGGAACATTCGGTTCCTGAAATTTCGAGATTGCGGCTCCCAACAAACAATGGACCTTCCTAGAAATGCATCTATAAAAACCATCACAAAAAATAGTCCTTCGTATACAGAGTGGCCACCAGTGTGCGATTTCGTAACAATAATTTTTTTAAAATGTTTGGGCTGGCTTATTGGTTGCAAACCAGGGTCAAAAAAGAGGAACAATAACAACAAAATGTGTGAGAAAATCGGAATTCAGATTCTGTTATATTCCCGTTGACATTACTTCATCTGCTAAAATTTTAGTGTACGGCAAGCTGATACTCCAATCGTTCCATGTACCTGCTTCTTCTCCTTTTTGAAAAATTGGTATCAAGATGCTTCCTTTCCGTTCGCAGGTTATATTCCTGTCCGTAAGTATTCTGTTAAAGAAAATCTGAAAATTAGTTAATAACGTATCACCTCCATATTTGACCAATTCGTTCTTTATTTCATCAATGCCTGGAGCTTTTCAATTATTTCAGTTTCACTGGAACCCACGCGATCAAAAATAATATCCAAATAGATTGTCGTTGGAAAATACATACGCTGTAGATGGAGATCGAACCCAGGAAAACTCGATCCAATGCTGTACCCGCTGAGCCACTCACCCTGTTTTTTTTTAAACATTGGTGTGAGTCTCTCAAATTGGCAGCGGAACAAAGATCTCTACAACTAAACAGAACTACAACAGCTCGTTTCTGGTGTTGGACTATTTCAATTTCAATCCTTAGCATAACTTGAATGAATACACTAAAGTTACTTTTTATAAATTCTCTCCACCTTAAGTACCTATTCAACGATATTTTGATTGTACCTAAGCTCCATAATTTTTCGTATTCGTAATATAAATTTCTGGATTTGACGGGTGTTACAATTAACTTCGATCCATAAGTAAATTTCTCAGTTCCAGTCGACATTTTCAATACGTACAACAATGACGTTCAATAATTGAATAAAATGTCGAATAACATGTAATCAACCACTCGATAAAATTATTGATCCCATTTATGTGATTAAAAATGCATTTATACTGAAAAAAACACATTAGGACCACAATACGCAGAGTTGGCTCGATTGTACATAATTTAGTAATGCACTGTTGCAAAATAATAGTGCAATGCAATTATTTTCCTTCAATAAATGGTTAGATATATATGTAGAGAATTTTAGACGCAAATAATTTACAAAAGAAAAACAAGTGTAAAAATCCTGTAAGTACTCTTAAAATATTCATGATATGTAGAAAAGAGAAGTCTCGTATTTATTATACTCGAAACGTAACCGCTTCTGTGGGATCGCAGTGGAGATGAGACTATTTTTTTTGTAGAAGAAGTGACATGAGCTATGGTAACAATTTTTTACATGGAGTAAAGTTAACAAAGTATTTTCCAACATAAAGACTGCTTAAAAATAGAATGGATAACATTTCTATATCTAAAATGATACGAGAGGCGGTTTAATCGGAAAAAGGTGAATAGAGTTTAAAAAATACGTGTTGAGGTAGAAATAATAAACGAATAATTCAATTTGAGAATACGTACCAAAAGAAACAGAAATTTAAGAACACATCACCAGGAATCTTTCAATTTAAAAAGAATTATATTTAAATTAGTTATGATAAAATATTCGCGAAATTTTTATACACATACCATGTCCATTTAATAGTTATTTATTATACAAGGGACAAAGTATTAGATTTTAGCTCGAGGTTATACTGTCTCCCGACGCGAAGCGGAGGGAGACAAAAAACCGAGAGCTAAAATCTAATATTTTTCCCGTGTATAATACACTATTTTTCTCTGTGACAGGAAAAACGACGATTTAATAGTGGAAGAACACATTATGACAATATATTAATTAAAGTCAGAATGTTATCGATATGAAATTTGAATTTTTAAACTAGTAAGCTGTTGTAGTTATAGCGACAATTAGACCTGCGTTGCTAAGAAAAACTTCAAAGTAATCAAATATATGTCAATATAATTCTGTGATTTGATTAAAAAATTGCGAACTCAGTTATTTTGGAAAATATAAAGTTAAAAAATGTCTGATTCCGAGTTTTTTCTGACTCCACTGGAGTTGATAGAAGCAGCGCAAGTAGCGTCACGAGAATTATTGCCAGCTAAATCGCGGAAAATTAACGAAACCGCGTATTCAAGATTTAAGGAATGGAAAATGATAAAGACATGCAGTTCTTTCTCGGAGACAGTGTTATTGGCCTATTTTTCGGAATAGCACAACAACAAAAGCCATCATCAGTGTGGTCGAATTATTCAATGATTAAAAGTATGTTACGATCCAATAATAATGTAGACATTTCAAAATATTTCAAACTAGTTACATTTCTGAAACAAAATGGGGAAGGTTACAAGCCCAAGAAAGCTGCGATTTTCACGAGTATACAAATTAGTGATTTTTTAAATAATGCGCCCGATGAAGTTTATTTAATGGCCAAGGTTGTTGTTGTATTTGGGATTGCAGGAGCTTGTCGAATTTGTGAAATCAGCCATGTAACATTAGATGATATTGAAGATTTGGGAAAGTTATTAATTGTGGAACTGAAGTGTTATATTTGTCACATTACTATGTTTAACGTAAGTCACATATCATTGTAGTCAGTTGATATTCAGAATTTTGTTCGAGAATGGTAGTTACATAGTTACCACGTCAATTATATTTCTTTTAATTAATAAAGTTATTCTTGATTTGGATTCGAAGTGATTTATTATGAAGCATTCACCCATCTGCGTTATTGACTATACACAACATGAAGCAAACAAATAATGTACCGAATGTACATAGCCCTTCGTCCAGCAGCAGCACAGGATCGCCGCCTGTTTTATGCATATCGCAATGGAAAATGTATCAATCAGGTAGTGGGTAAAAATCAGTTTTATAAGGTACCTGAAACAGTAGCTAATTTTCTTCAACTTGAAAATGCTAACTTATATACAGGTCATTCATTTCGAAGATCGTCAGCTACACTTTCAGTTGAATCTGGGGGAGACTTGATGACACTAAAGAAACATGGCGGTTGGAAGTCACCAATGGTCGCTGAAGGGTAAGTTGATGAATCGGTGGCATACAGAACAGAAATTGCTAATAAAGTGTTCAGAACGTGTGGCAGTTCTGAAATAACACCCGATTTGCGACCAGGTACATCAACAGCAGTTGTGCCCATGTCAGTGATAAATATTATTTCAACAAAAGAAAATTCATCTGTTGTACCGAATAGTTCAAGGAACATGTCATTCATGCAATGCACATTTAATAATTGTACTTTTGATATAAAGTAAATGTAACTTATGTTCAATCAAATATTCTAAAATCAAATATCTTCCTTTATCTATATGTATATATATCCAGGAAAAAAGTACTCACTTTTTTCCCGGGGAAAAAAGTAATTTCGTGAAAAGATGTATTTCTTTACCTGTCAATAGAGATAAAATATCAAATTTTTTTCTGCTACAGAAAAAACAATTTGTTTTGCAACATTTTTAGCGTTATATAATGTTATAAAACTATCAAGTTTTTTGTTTAAGATGTTCCTCCTTTGCACACGACTTCAAAACCCCATAATTCTCTACGTGCCACGAAATAAAACTATATACATAGCTTCCCTTGCAGGCCATGAAATAGACCTTTTAATAGTTTGCTAAGCACACGCGCCTCCGCCATGTTTAAGAGGCGACAATAGACTACGTAAGTGTGATGTCACAGGGTGGGCGGAGCGTATGAACCTTCCTGTCAGCATCTAATTACATTTTCTTTACACAGTATGATTCCAACGCATTTTCACCCCTTTTAATGATATTATTGTTTTCAAAGAATTCAATAACGCTAGATAGCTTTAGAACATGTTTTGAAGCCATTTTTATAATATAATCTGTAATAAATAGAGAAATAATAACAAAAATATGACAATAACTCATGACCACGTAACCTCAATCCACCAGCAGCACTTGAAGGTCTAGCTTCTCATGGGGAAAGATTAGACCCATGCAAGGCGTCAACATTTTTTTTTATTTCAAGGTTCGTTTGTTGCACTATAATTGAATAAAATAGTTATTTGTTTTACTAGGCATAAAAGCACAAGATTTAATGCCGCGGCTATGAAACCAGCCAAGGCATTAAATCTGCTTTTCTGCCGTGTGAAACATATCATTTTTTCTTCAAATTTGTTCCAATTCCACGCAAAATCGACTTTTTCATATTTAAATTGCATTTCATTATCAATATCCAAATAACTAAATTATTTTATCAAAGGTAACTGGGCCCTGCGTTACTATGTTTACCGCTGATGACGTTTGTTGAATATGTTTGTTTTCGTACTTCCGGGCCTAAAGTGACAACTTCACTCCCTTGTGACAGGTACTAAAGTGTCACATTTAATCCCTCCGGGATTAAATATTGACGAAACTCCCGGAACGATTAAATCACAAACAAACGAATTTAAGGGATATTTTATTGAAAAATATAATTAATTAGAATGGTAATTAACGTTAATATTCAAATTAATATTGTGACAGTTCGTCATATTGACCAGTCTTTCCTGGGTTAATGCAGCAGGTAACTGACGAGTAACAGATAGGTCCTTTTCATATTGAACTGGTGTTTGTTTCGAAGATCCTGCGGAAACAGGAAGCGAGAATGAGGACTGTGGCATAACTATAGTGGACGAATCGGCGACTTGACCAAATATTTTATCTGAAATTTTTTGTTTATTTTTAATAGACGATTCAATATATCCCTCGGCCACGTTGGAGGATTTCCATCCTCCATGTCTCTTCAGCACGTCTATTGTTGCTCCCGAATCAGCTAACAAAGACGCAGATGTGCGTCTAAAACAATGTCCCGTATAAGACGTCGCATTTTCTAATTTCAAGAAAGCTGCTATTTGCCGTGGAAATGTACCAAACATGTTTTTTCCTACTACTCGCGTAGTACATTCTTTGTTGATGTATTGAACAAAAAATTTTGAATGAGTTGTCCCTGTCTTTCGCAATGCCACATATTTCCGAAATATCGCCACAAAACTGATGGCACTGTTTTCTGAATTTTTGATCACAAAATTTCGGTCAATTTTACTTTTGGTGTTTCTAATCGCAATTAGGAAGGAATCGCCCAAATCTCTCACATCGTCGATTTCTAAATCAACCAACTCTTTTCCACGACAAGCTCCCGCAACGCCCAAAATAAGTGCAACCTACAAAAAAATTGATTTCTTAAAATTTCTGAATATAAACAAATTTCCAAATTTACCTTAAGCATTAAATATTTATCATCCGGAGCCTCCCGTAAGAACTGATCTACCTGCTCAGACGTGAGAATTCTTGACTTCTTTGGCTTAAATCCCTCATTTCTTCTCTTCAAAAAAGCTAATAATTTTGGAAATTTACTTATATCAATATCTTCTCTAATGTTAATAACCGATTTCAGCATTGAGTAATGTGCCCAGAGAGTTGAGGCACAAACCGCTTTTGATTTATCATCGAAGTAGACTAACAGCGCATTTTCAGTAGGTTGTCTCACATTTTTTAAGCGGCACCACTTTTTAAAAGCATCGTACTGCTGCTCGTATAGTTTTCTAGATTTCGGTGGTAACAATTCTTCACCTACTTCGGCTGCTCTTTTATCAATATCAGATACACCTTCTTCACTCATGATACCAATAATTATCAATAACAATGTTTCTTTACAATGACACTAGTAATGACAATGTTTCTAAATTATAACTGTCACAACGCAATGTTACTATGGTAACTTATTTTAAAGACAGTTTATTAAATGAGTTGAAGAGAGAAAAAACTGATTGAAATTATTGAAATAATTAATAAAATCATACCGGAAGTACGAAAAGTATCGTATATACCTTGCGACTGAAGTACATTTAATCCTTCAGGTAAATTATGGCCCTCCCTGCGGTCGGGCCATAAACTTTACCTTCAGGATTAAATGTACTACTTCAGTCCCGCGGTATATAATATACTATTACTGTTTACTTTGTCTTTGTCAATTTTGAAAAGTTGTCATGTTAGAAATGGATTTACTGCAAAGTGAGGATGAATTGATGCAATTAACACCACCTGAGATAAGAGACCAGGCGCGAGATGTGGAATTTAACCTTTTACCGGAAAAATCAAGAACTGTATATGAACTCACGTACAGCAGATTCATGGAATATAGACAGAAGAAAAATATAGGATCTTTCTCTGAAAATGTGCTGATTGTCTATTTTTCCGATCTTCCAAAGAAAATGAAGTCTTCAACGTCATGGTCTACCTATTCGATGTTGAAATAACCAGTTTGATTTAAATTATTACTTGGAAGGTTGCCTAGCAACGAACTTTTTCTGCCTAGGCAGTAAAAGTGGACTTTTTCTGCCTAGGCATTAAAAGTACAACTTCTAAGCCTGCCAAGTGTCATTAAACGACCGCTTTTAATATGATTTGGAGAAAAATACTATTCATTCAAATTTGCATACCGTCTGTGGACTTTCAAAAATCATGTTCTTTCAACGTTAAAATTGAAAATGGTTGGTGTATTTGTTCTATCCATGTTGACAAAATGACAGTTACAGACCAAGGAATATCCTGATGGTTCCCTGTCTTGCCTCCTACAAATTTTTATTTAAATCACGATTGTTGACCCAAACGTCATCAAGTATACAAAGTGTATTCTTACATAAATGTTAGCGGTCATCAATTTATTGTCTTTATTTCAAACGTTCGTAATTGACAAATGTAAATTACAAAATAATTATAAGAACAAGAACATAATATCCAAACACATAACCTAAATATATTTAAACATCTTTAAAAGAGCTTGGAAAGTCTTACCTTTGATATTGTAACGGGAAAAATCGCCCGCCCGCCGAAAATATGATTTGGCAAGCCTGTCGATAGCGGACTACGATAGACCGTTTCGAGAAATACGAGGCAGTCCTCCATGGGTCGTCAAAGCGAACGCTAACTACATCAAATATATTCCTGTGTGCTGTGATAGCCATCACGTTCGAGTTAATCAACATTTTTCACCATTCACGAGGGTAATATCCGACTGACGAACAGGCCGGTAGGACTCGTTATCAAGGTAAACGTTTGAATATTTTCTCGACGTTAACAATTTTGTAGGCATTTCAGATAGTAATTTAACGTTTTGAATCGTAGTTTGTGGAAGTATGTAACCTATTGTGTGTGAAATAATTAGTTACAGTTCATACATTTTACCGAGTCAATCCTGTTATTGTTTCATACATTTTTGGAAGTAGAATATATCACGGGGGCTGAATAATGTTCAGGGATGTGTACAGTAACGTGGTTTTGTTTATAGTTTTTTTAGATATCGTAGTTTTTTGGCTAATCGAAAAAAAACCAGTAATGCAGTTTTTTCTTAATAGTGTAGAAGGCTTTTATACTGTTAAAAGTCAGGTTGTAGGAATACTTGCGGGTTTCGCGTGATTATAATATAATCGATATAATGGAATGGTACGGGGGGACGTCGGAAATTCGACTGGGGTAAAATGAAAACCCTACGTGTAGGCTAATTCGTTTTTATATTCTAGGTTTTTTTCTTATTTTGATTTATGGTTCTATCCTCTGGTTGAGGACCACCCACCGGAACCAGTAATCAGGAGGGCTGGGACATTTGGAAGCGGCGACTTCAATTGCTGTTCTGAGGGAGGAGGAACCCTCGTAACTGTCATTTTCTTTATTAATTTTATACGTTGATACATTTTCAATTCACCAATATCAGCCAAAATTTCACGAGATTTTTTATGTATGGTATTTTATATGCCTATTTCTTGCATTAGTTAATTACCTTTTTGTATAATATTTTGTAGTTCTCTTTTTAAGCATTGCGGTAATTAAGTATTTCTGTAAAAAATTTGGTAATAACTTTTAAAATATTAAATATTGCGGTAATTAGGTATTATTTTTGTACAAAATCTTGAAATAACTTCTTAAATACTGAATTGTGCGCTTGAACGCTAGGTATACCACGGTACGTACCTGGGTGCTGCGTTAATTTCAAGAATTTTTCTGTCTTTGACGTTCCTTTTTCTTCTATGTAACTAATTTTGCACCGTACATAATTTCAATTTATTTTTGCGCATTGTTAAGCGCGCCGGCTTATTTAATTTTTTTTGCAAAGAATTTATATATTTATATTCGTATAAATTGAGGAAGTGTGTACCTATGTAACTGAGATATTTGTAGTTTTGGTATTAGATTTTTCACTGTATTTGATAAATTGTACATGAACCATTTGTTCGTTTCCTGTAAGAGTTTCGTTTATAGCTAGTAAATTAGTTTGCGCATTAGTCTTTTTATGCAGATTTCGGCCTTTGGCCTAACTGTATACTAAATCTACAGCCTTCGGATAAGTTCAGGTATTAAAAGTGTTCCTTTTTATTTGTAGACTTTGTAATATATACTTTTGAAAAGAGACATACGGTCCAAGAGATTAATAAACATCAATCAGGGGACATTTGCTGACTTTTATTTCTCTTTAGTGATAACTTTCCTATCAGAGTAACCTTCGGAGTGTGTGATTAATGCTGTTAACCTACTGAGGAGTTGTGGGTTAACTTCAGAAGTCTTGGGTGCTTGCCAAAACATATCTGGCGCCCTTTCTGTAAACTTGTTAAATTATTGAAGAATCCACCCCTTTTTCGACTCGAAACTAGTCGACTGGTGAGCACGGGTTATACTACTACTACGGGAGACAACCCGCACATTTATAGCGAGCACTGAGGGTTAACGTTTTCTCGTTATAACATTCATGAGAATAAATTCTTCCAACTATACACTAACTTCTTCATTCAAGTAACGATCACCCTTATTTGTAACGAATTTGAGAAAAAATTAAATTGGAAAAAACTCTTATAGCAATTTTGCACGTGTTATCCATTTGTATGGAAAGGTTCATAAGCTCCGCCTACTTTGTGACGACACTGCTTAAGCTCTTTTATAATTATGGCCGGGAACAAGCATTGTCACCAAAAATTGAGTGATGATGCATCATTAGTATATCCTATAGTAGAAACCCATAATTGTGATCAATTACGGCGATGGCTGAAGTGTCATGGACGTTCTCAAAGAGAAAATGAAGCAGAATCAGTTAAGTACTCAGGATGAAATTTTAATGTCAAGTAAACCTGAATCTTAATATCAGTTTATTCAAACCTTTTAAGTTATTATTGACAACGAGCTTATATCAATTGATGGTTCATATTTTTGATCCAGCGTGGTCCTTGTGATATTCATCTGAAAGCAAATTTATTATTTGAGGTCAAATTATTACCTGTTGCGTTAATAAGTAACGGCTATTTGTGTACATAAGCGCGAAAGTGCTACCCACTAAACAAGAAACATAACAACTCTTTTTTGTGATGTTCTTTTTAGAGACTTTTCGTGATGTTTATTCAAAACGTTAATAAGATATCTCCTAGATGTCTTAATTTTATTACCTACTAAACATCAGGTAGGCATAAAATGAAATGTAACTTCTGTCATTCTGACGATGATATTGATTTATCGAAACAATTTAGAATTTTCAATAACTTTTATTATATTGTGGAATCAACTAGAGACCGTGAGTTTCATTTAAAAACACTAATATGAGCATATTCCACGAAGTAAGGGTCGAGACAGTTAATTTCATTAAAAAATCTTCGAGAGAAGATTTGACCCGACTGTACCAGAAGTTACTACAAAAACGTTACAAAGCATCACAAAACATTTGGTTTAACCAAGAATGCCTTAGGAAAAAGGTAATACCAAATTATGTGAATATAAAATGTCACACTAAAACACCACAAGCACAAAAAGCTATAAAATGTGCTCAACGAGTTTGGATAGAATCATAATGTTAGAAATGGCTCAAAGTTAGAGACTCCTTAGACAACTACATAAAAGTTGTACATTCAGAACTCACATTCCAATTACATTCAGTAGAATTTGACTGTTTGGATGTCAAAATTAGAGAAAATGTCAGCACGATGAAGCATATGAAATTTAAGAAACAATAAAAGAAGCTACAGAATCTTGAACACACAACATAAAGTTCAATACTCAAAACATCATGAAACTGTAAGTACCTACATACCAACACACTTTGCACCACGATTTGAAAACCTTTCAGACACTAATCTTACAGATAATGAAATAGAATTTTTAAATAAAGGTTAAAAGTACAGCATACCACCAAAATTTAGGAATAATATTAAACAAAGTTTAAACAGAGTCAGAAATAGCTTTAAAATCTAATTCAAATAATTTTCTTTATGAGAAATTAAAAATTGCTAATTTAATCAAAAATATTGAACCTTCAAAAGTTAAACGTTAAACAAAAAATGACATTACAGTTTTAAATGCAATAAAAAAGAAGATAGAGGATAATAACCTAACAGTTACAAAATCATTTTGACGACTGAAAATTACAATTCCAAAGTATATAACTTCATAGAATCCAGCGATGTAAAAGTTCTTGAAGCAGACCCACCAAAAAAGTTTTCTAAAAATGTAAGGGATATTGTAATAATTCAAATTATCTTTTAAATGATTACGAAAAGAGGTCTATCATACATAAGAATCCTCATTGTCCATAATTATATGGAACAGTTAAATTACATAAAATAACGAAACCAATTAGACCTGTAGTCTCTTATGTTAATGCTCCTAATAATACATTGGCAAAGAAGCTCAACAATATACTCAATACTTACGGATATGAATCTCAGTACTCAATTAGAAATTCAATAGAACTAATCATAAAGTTGGAAGCAATCCACTTGCAAGATAACTATAAACTCATTTCGTTCGATGTAACTAATATGTTTACTAAAATTCCTCCTAAAGAATGTCTAATACTTGTAAGAAAATTACTAGAAGATAAAAATATTATTCCAGGAATAATATCAGATATACTTAATTCATTTGATGTATGCATTAATCAGAATTATTTCACTTTTGACAATAAGATATATATTCAAAATGAAGGTTTACCAATGGGAAGCCCTATATCACCTATTTTAGCAAACATTTTCATGGACAATTTAGAAAGAAACATCTTTGAAAGTAATATTTCGAAAAATATTTTATTTTGGTATAGATATGTAGATGATATATTAGCTTGTTTTATGGGTAGTCAACGACAATTAGATGTATTTTTCAACCACATCAATAATTTACACCCGAAAATTTAATTTACATTAGAAATTGAAGGAAATAGCTCAATCAATTTTCTTGATTTAAAAATTCAAAGAGTTTATAGTGTACTTGATTACTCAATTAACCAAAAACCAATACAGACTGATGTGACAATTCCATTCAATTCTAACCAACCTATGTCACACAGACTGGCGGCATATAATTCAATGATAGATAGAGCTTTTTCAGTTCCTATGAACAAATGTAATTTTGATAGAAAGATTAATACAATTAGACAAATAGCAACATCTAACGTTTATCCATTAGATATGATAAATAAGCTAATTAGTAAAAAAGAAGAAAAAGTTGCATTACAACTAATATATCCTAAACAAGCTGATGAAATTAAAACTTATAAAACCATCACATATGCAGGAAATATTTCTAATATTATTTCAAAGATAATATCTTCAGCAACGAATACAACAATTTCTTTTAAAACAGAAAGTAACGTTAGTACAAAATTGTTAAATGTAAAAACAAAAATACCACTATCAAAGAAGTCAATGAACAGTTGAATCTAGTGAGTTCTCCACTAATAAACTGTCTTCTTAAGTGATAATTGTAAAGATCGGCAGATATAGTTTTCCTGGTTTTCTATATCATTGCACAGTTACGTATACTGATCTTAATTGGAAAAATGATATCCAGGATATCACCATAGGGCTAATAATATCTAAGCTTCAATATTTGTAATATCACATCTTCTTCTTTTTTCTATGAACATATATTAAGCCAATCACAAGTTAGGTTACTTCTTTGTCTAGCCAAAAATAACTACTAAACATCAGGTAGGCATAAAATGAAATGTAACTTCTGTCATTCTGACAATGATATTGATTTATCGAAACAATTGTCAATTTTTTAGAATTTTCAATAACTTTTATTATATTGTGGAATTAACTAGAGACCGTGAGTTTTATTTAAAAACACTATTATTATTAATAATAAAACATGCTCATATGTTGGCAGATATTTGAATCTAGAAGAAAATATTTTCAATTATATTTATTGATTAATTGGCAGTATGAAATTTTCAATTTATATAAAATCAATGGTTCTTCGCCTAATTTTTCTTATAAGAAATGAAACTTCGAGAGTTTTTCTTTTCTACCGACGTTTCGAATCCTTTATTCATATACGTTCATTATCAAGGCTATTCGTATAATATACATAATGATGTTCCATTACACAGCTCAATTTATAAGACGATCTGCAACAATACATCACACAATGAAAACTTTTCATTTATTTATTTAAATATGATATAGACATAATTTAATCAAAGTTGAAAATATATATTTGAGAGTTTACACAAACATTTGTTAAATATCCCTATCTTTTCTTATATTATAAAATTTAAAATTGAAAAACTCACCAATTATTTTTATACCTCCATTTTGGTTTTTCAAGAACAATTATAATAAAACATACATATAGGACGAGGACAATTGATTCTGTAACATCATTTGTCATTTTCAGTATAAAATTGTGTTAATTTTCATAGTTTACACATTTCCATTGTTTAATTCATATTATATTTCAAATAGTAAAGATATCTTTACTGTGTGCATCGTTGGCGATATGAAATAATTTCTTTTTTAAACACAAAAACTTCAAAATAATAAAACATTTTAGTACCATTGTAGAAGGTATAATTGAAACGGGAAGGTGGAGACATCACAAGTTTGAAATTAAATTTTGTTTATTAGATTGTTATACACATTATCCAATTTATCAACATCTTGACGAAAATTAAGTGAATTGTTAGTTTTCTTAATGTGAATCATTTCTTTGATAAATTTTCTATGAAAATTGGTTTCAGTATCCAAAATCTGAAAATTGTTGAAATTAAATTCATGGCCAGTATTAAAAGAATGACTGTGATACCTCCGAAATCACACGAGGCACTAAATCATCTGTCGACTAAAATCAAAGACAGATGGGCATTTGCGCGACTAAGCTAAACAGTGGTGATGGGGTGGGTTAACCAAATTAGTAAATTTAAAAGTTCTTAATGGGCGCCAGGTAAGTCATATCCTGCAAACACCCTAAGTGACTAGCAACATTACCAACTTACCAAATAATGTTGAAATAAAAGATAAAGTACCCAAAATGATTTATTCAATGGTCTTGAAAGAACAATGAAAGAAATATAAAAAATAATTGTTACAGCAGCAACGTCTTCCTAGATCCTATAATAATCGGTTAATTGAATCTTGCTCATGCAATTGATAGCCATAAGCAAATCAGCATCATTAAACATTTAACAAGGATAAAATAAATAAGTAAGCATACGCATTAGATAAACAAGAGCATTATGTAAGCGTGAATATTATGTAAGCATAAGTATTAGATAAACATGAGCATTATGTAAGCGTGAATATTATGTAAGCATAAACATCATGTAAGCATAAGCATTATGAAAGCGTAAGCATCATGCAAGCCTAAAATTACGTAAGCCGATAGCAAAATAAATAGAAAATCACCGTTACGGAATCAGTTGCAAAACAATAAGCACTAACTAATTAATCAATACCAACTAGTAATATTAATATTGAATACTTTCAAACCATATATACAAATAACCCATAAGATAAAATGCTAGACGTAAGCGAAGCAAATAGTAAGCAAACTGAACAGGTATCGGCTATAGTGTAGTCGTAGAAAAATGATAATTCTCATCAGCTGCCACAATGAGCAGACTTTTATTTACCTAATTCAAAATACTAATGCAGGTGAAAATTTTATGGTAATATTTTATATAAATATATGGAATATAAATGAAATCTTACCCTGGCCAAGGAGTTTTTCTTTTTATTCTTAATTCGTACGCAGTGATGGTATTCAGCGTGGAAGTCTCACTGGGACTTGACGAGTGACTATGGGCCTTTCTTATCTCTTACAGTTCTAGCAATAATAAAATAGATTGTAAGATTGACGGAGATAATACCAAGACTAGGAAAATAGATGGGATGATTTCAATAGTGCATTGAAACATACCTGGTATTCGAATATCCTGACAGCACAATCACTTTCATAACCACCAAAAATCCTCTAGCGAGTTTTTAGTTTCAGATTACACATATACACTTCAAAATGACTAATCAATCTGTCACTATATAATTCGTATTTGTAGAAGCGTTCCCAATTAAGGATGATCAGAATAATCAAAGATTCTACAAATCCACAAGTGGTCTTCATGAAAATCAGCTGTGACACGAGTTCAACGAAGGTCAAAACGGAAATTCCAGGATAGAGATGTTCGAATATGACATCTAGGAAATTAATCCTCTAACACCAGAGGGCACTACAGTATTATCCTATCCATCAATCCCATTACAGGAAGAGAACTTAAAATAACTTAACTAACACAATCTATAAATAGTAACGATACAATGGTACAATATCAAAGTTTAACAAATATTTACAAATTCAGGAACGGTTCTGTGACTCCACGAACAGTTCCAGTGCACGAAGTTGTAAGCACCCTATGGCATATCGTGCACAGTTCGGTATCGGAATTACTCTATGGTAGAGCCGATGCATGTCAAACAACAGCTGACTACTTTATGGGTTATGGAAAATTTGTACTGTTTACAAATATTTTAATTATAATATAGTTCAGAATATTTATCGACGATGACTGGGAATGCACATAGAAATGAGGTATGTCGTCATGCATTTTTATTTTTGGGTCAGAATACTCAAACAATGTTCCAATGCGAAATACTTAACTAAAAATATACATAATTTCGTAGACATCTGGAGCTAAATATTATTTCTTTTCAGGTTATTAGACTCGATAAATATGCAAGCGGACCTTCTAAAGGATGAGAATAAAAATTTACGAGGATATAAAACTGAAATAACCTTTTTCTAATTACTTATTGTTGTTGAGTTCCACCGAATAAATGTTTTTAAGTAAGGTATTGTGTTCTGATGGCTCAGGTAGAGGTAGTTTGATTCTAGTGTCAATTTATAACGTAACAATCACCCCCTTTCTTCAAGAAATTTACCCCGTAAATTTCACTTGAATTATTCAAGACTTCACTCTTCTTGAAGCGACGGCTTCAAGTCTTTCACATGCCAGGAACCCTTCGAATTACCAGCAGCATCCCGCAATTCATATGTCCAAGGCGATATACGTTTCTTAACGTAAAAGGGACCTACATACTTTGGAGCCAATTTTTTACTGAAATACTTGGAAGCATCTGACAGAACATAATTACGCTTCCACACCAACTGATTCGGCAGATACTCTTCATGACGTCGCCTGAGATTGTACTTATCGCAACTTTTCTTAGAAGCGAGTTCTAACCGTTTCCTTACATCTTGAAACATTCTACAAAAAATTTCATTCCTCGTGCTTACCCCAGTCTGAGTATCATTCTCCTCCCCAGGAGAAATACCCTGTACATACTCGTCCCCAGATAGAACCATGTTCCTACCAAAGTTCACGAAATACGGAGTCAACTTAGTGACTTCGTGCTTAGAATTGCGGATAGCACAAGCTATCTCATCAAGTTTCTCGTCCCAACATCTATGATTGTCGGAAACATACATTGCCAACATTGTCTTGAGAGTACGATTGATCCTTTCTGTCGGATTCGCTCTCGGGTTGTAAGAGGCGCTGAACTTAATTCGGGAACTATAACGACCAGCGAACTCGAAGAACTTCTTATTACGATACTGAGGGCCAATATCACATATTATGACTCTCGGAACACCAAACATCAGAAAAACATGGCTTTCAATTTTACTAATGATAGCCTCGGTTGTGGCCCGTCTCAAAGGAAATATGAGAGGAAACTTACTTAGGTAATCGGTCACCACCAAAATGTAATTATTTCCCTTCTTCGACCTTGGAAGTGGACCAACAAGATCCGTGGAGATCATCTCCCACGGACGGTCGACTTTAGGGTGCGATGCCATCTTATCAACCGGTCGATCCTGTGACACCTTATAACTTGCACATACGCCACAATGACGAACATATTTAGCAACGTCACTTCGCATCTTAGGCCAATAAAATCGATTCGCAACCCGAGCAAAGGTCTTGAACACACCAGTATGGCCACTAGTAGGAGGTTCATGAGCAGCAACAATAATATTCCGCCGATCACCTTTGGGTACAATTAGCCTCCAGGAGTCAGCATGTGGTGACAAATCGGGATAATCAGGCTTGACATGCTTCCAAAGCTTCCCATCAGAGAGCCTCCAATTAGCAAACTTCAAGGGATTTTTATGAACTTTTTCCTTCATTGATTTGTACCACCTATCACCGTCAATACTTTCAAAAGTCGGCTGAGGATCAGAGCTGACGGAAATTGAATCTACAATAGGCACCGATCGAGATAGAGCATCTGGGACTACGTTATCCTTCCCTTTTCGGTGAATTACCTTAAAACTGTATTGTTGAAGTCTCACTGCCCAACGTGCGAGCCTACCATTCAAATCCTTGAGATTATGAAGCCATAGAAGGCTGTAGTGGTCGTGAAGGACACTCCTTCAATATATGGCCTAAGCTTTTCCACAGCCCAAAGGACGGCAAGGCACTCCCTTTCTGTGGTCGTGTAATTTCTCTCCTGTTTCGTGAGAGACCTACTCAAGTACGAAATTACCTTATCGCCTTCAGGGTAAGGCTGTGACAAAACCGCACCAATGCCATACCCAGACGAATCAGTTTGCACCACAAAAGGCTTCGAATAATCTGGACAACATAGGATTGGAGCCGCTACCAAGCACTCCTTCATTTTTCGGAAGGATCTAGCACATTCGTCTGTCCACGTAAACTTGGAACTCTTCTTCAGCAGAGCCGTAATGGGAGCCAAGATTGACGATAAGTCTGGGACAAACCTACGGTACCAGGAGAAAGTACCGACAATTCTACGAACTTCCGTTACATTATTTGGAGACGGAATTTCCAACATGGCTTTCACCTTATCAGGGTCGACGTGTAATCCATTACGGTCCACCACGTAACCAAGATATTTCATCTCGGGGCGACAAAATTGGCACTTGTCAATACTAACGGTAATATTTGCCTCCCTGAGTCGACGAAACACTTCATCCAAGATGGTCAGGTAATGTTCGAAAGTTTGACTCACGATAACCACATCGTCTAGGTACACGAAAACATGCGGTTCGAGATCACGACCCAACACATCATCTATAAGCCTCTGCCACCGAGCTGGGGCGTTATGGAGTCCAAACGGCATTCTTCTAAACTGGTATAAACCACGATTAGGAACAGTAAATGCCGTATATTTCTTTGACGATTCTGCCATTGGCACCTGCCAATAGGCAGACTTCACATCCAAACTGGACAGAAACTGAGCGTTGCGAAGTTTATCCAAGGTATCGGATACAAGAGGAAGTGGGTAGCTGTCACGAACAGTTACCGAGTTCAATTTACGGTAGTCAACGCAGAATCTAAAGGTCCCATCCTTCTTCTTGACTAAAAGTATGGGCGACGACCAAGGGCTATTGGAAGGTTCCACAATTCCCAGCTTCAACATTTCCTCAAGTTCTGCGTCGATCTGTTGTTGAACGATTGGGTTCACTCTATAGTAGCGTTGTTTTATTGGAGGACTATCAGTTTCAATGACATGCTCGGTCCTATTTGTACAGCCCAAATTTGTTCCAATCAGTGCTATGTTACGGTCGATGACTGCTTGAAGTCGCAGCTTATTCAGCGGTGTCAACAAGGTTGAACTAGTAACATGCTCAACAGCATTGACCGTTACTGGCTCACGAGAAAAATGCCACTCATCGCGGCGCAGATCAGGCACCACTCCCATATACTTCCAAAAATATATTCCAAGTATGAGAAGGTGAGGTATTTCGAGAATAACCATAGCCTCCACCAGCTTCACATGTCCTGCCAATGTGATGGGCAAGTCTACAACTCCTATACTCCGTACACGGTCACCGCTAGCTACGGTGCAATGAGTTGTTCTCGAGCTATCAATTGGCAATCCTAGTTCACGGATAATCTCAAAACCTCTTCCACCGAGTATAGTCCGGGATGCCCCTGAGTCTAACAGGCCTAATAATGACTTCCCCAATATATCAACACGCAAATAAGGACGTTCATCTCCTTTAGTGTGGTCCAAGACATAATCAAGAATGACTTGGATTTTGTCGATCGAGTGTTCTCGGTCGACGCACCTACCTCGACCTTTTAAGTGCGTCGGGGTCCGTTTCCCTTTGGCGAACAATCAGAACAAGATCGAACAGTAAATCCCTTCTTTTTACACCTATAACAATGTAAATCAGCAGACTTCATCAAACAACCAACTGCTCTATGGCCCGGTTTATTACATCGGAAACAAAGCATTTCTGAACGTGACCCTTCCGACGACCCGTCAACACTTGAAGTCGATGCCTGACAGCTATCGATAACATCACCATCTACATGTACATAGGCCAGATCGGGCTCAAGAATATTACATCGTTTTACTGGTGCTGAAAAACTATCAACAGCTTCCTTCCTGGCTTCAAGTCGCCTACATAGGTCTCGGAGCTGATTGATCGAAGTCACGTCAATAAGAGCCAACTGAGTTTGATAGAGAGGGGCAATATTCCTCAAAAGTATCTTGAGTTTCGTTTCTTCTGAAATTGGGCAAGTCAACCTGCTAAAATAACCAGACATGACCGCTAAATAAATGCCAATGGACTCATCGGGACCCTGAGTACGTTTTCTGATCTCCTCAAATAACTTTTCGTTATAATTCGAAGAAAGATATTCTTCTCTAAGAAGTGCAACAAATTCATCCCAAGTCGTAACCTCATTTCGATACGCTAAATAAAATTGATACGCCCTACCCGTAAATAGATCAATTCCAGAATCGAGCAACATTTATTTCGTTACATGTCGAGCTACACGCAATTCCTCGATCCTGCTCAAAAAAGCACTCAAGGACATACCCTTCTTATCTCCCGAAAATTTACAATCCCATTTTATAGGAAGGACTGGCTCAACATTCAACGTCGGTGATTGAGTTGGTGGGACGAGAGAAGATCTTCTTTGTGGAGAAAGGGATTCCCCAAAACTACTATTTCCCAAGAGAGTGAGAAGAGGTGGAATATCTTGTGTCTCTTGGAACTCTTCTGCCTTCCGTTGCAATCGATCCAATAACGAGAGGGCCTTGGCCAGCAGTGTTGGCTTCTCGTCGGTATCCTCTGCACTAATGTTATCCAATCGATTCAGAAGATGAGAAATCTTCGATTGAAGTTCAGTGAATGCATTACTACTCGCTGAATCATTGAAGGTATCAATGAGAGGGTCCAACTCAACCAACTTCGTTGTCACCGCTGCAATGTCCTCTTCGACTGTGAATGGGTACTTTGGATACTTCATGCTGCCACCACTCTTCTCCAGCCTAATCGCCATTGTCAGAGAATGACGCATGCCATCCACGGTACCCGTAGCAATTCCTCTAACTTTGAGCTCGTAAACAAGCTCATCTTGACTCAAACGGTTAACTAACATTTTCCTAGACATGATTATGCTTACTGTAATGCTAAAGAGAAAAAAAAGCGACCAGGAAAATTCAGCGTTCAAAAAAAATCACAATCACAATGGCCCCACGTTGGGCGCCAAATTGATACCTCCGAAATCACACGAGGCACTAAATCATCTGTCGACTAAAATCAAAGACAGATGGGCATTTGCGCGACTAAGCTAAACAGTGGAGATGGGGTGGGTCAACCAAATTAGTAAATTTAAAAGTTCTTAATGGGCGCCAGGTAAGTCATATCCTGCAATCACCCTAAGTGACTAGCAACATTACCAACTTATCAAATAATGTTGAAATAAAAGATAAAGTACCCAAAATGATTTATTCAATGGTCTTGAAAGAACAATGAAAGAAATATAAAAAAATAATTGTAACAGCAGCAACGTCTTCCTAGATCCTATAATAATCGGTTAATTGAATCTTGCTCAAGCAATTGATAGCCATAAGCAAATTAGCATCATTAAACATTTAACAAGGATAAAATAAATAAGTGAGCATACGCATTAGATAAACAAGAGCATTATGTAAGTGTGAATATTATGTAAGCATAAGCATTAGATAAACATGAGCATTATGTAAGCGTGAATATTATGTAAGCATAAGCATTAGATAAACATGAGCATTATGTAAGCGTGAATATTATGTAAGCATAAACATTATGTAAGCATAAGCATTATGTAAGCGTAAGCATCATGCAAGCCTAAAATTACGTAAGCCGTTAGCAAAATAAATAAAAAATCACCGTTACGGAATCAGTTGCAAAACAATAAGCACTCACTAATTAATCAATACCAACTAGTAATATTATTATTGAATACTTTCAAACCATATATACAAATAACCCATAAGATAAAATGCTAGACGTAAGCGAAGCAAATAGTAAGCAAACTGAACAGGTATCGGCTATAGTGTAGTCGTAGAAAAATTACTGGATACTTACGCCATAAACATATATGAATTCCATCACCATCTATAGGTAATCGTGAAACAGTCAGTGCGCTAATCTAACTAACCCGCAGAAATTAAAGCAGCAGTAAAGGTGACAAGATAAGCGTCGCGAGAGCTCTGGCGCATGCGCATACGATTAAATGAAGTGCTATTTAATTTCCGTTTTACAACCAAAATACAAACAAATCGAGAATATAATCATTAGATTTAAGCAATAGCAATTTTTGAGAAAGCAAAAGCATAAACAAGCGATAATAATAGCAATAATATACAATAAGCAACAAAACTTGCGTGATTCCAACGGCGATCCATGTACTCCTTACTATAACTTCGTCACATGGGACATCCTGTACAATTATCCCAGAGATGGACAAGTTTTGGGGAAAACCCGTTGTTCAGAATGATTTTCCGTGCAAGAAACTATAACTTCTTGGCATGGTACATTCTATGCAATCATCCCGTCGTTGAGATTGAATTCCGTTACAAAAAAAAAACCCTAAGGAGGAAATACTTCATCAGAATCAAATAAACTGAAAGATATTCACCCCCAACCCAACTGATATAAATTGACTAATTTTGTTACCCCTGTATATTTAACCCAAGAGAAGTACGAAAAAAAAAATAATAGAGAAAAATATGTTGGGATACCCCCGGTATATGAGAACAACGTGTACCCAAATATCTATACCCCGGTATAACTATATACAATAATAATTATGAAATTCGAATACAATAATTATCACACTTTAACTATAGAGCAAAATTATTAAGTAAGTAATATGAACAAATTTTAAGATAACCCGTTAAATGACAAGAAAAATTAGATAGTGAATTTGGAAAACCCCCTTTCAATAAGTATCAAGTTGAAATTATCGATAAAACCCAGTCTCCCAAAAATTAGGCTACTTTGAGATGGATGTACCTATCGTGGGACATCCGGTACAACAAAATACAAAGATATATTTATGCAAATGATAATTCTCATCAGCTGCCACAATGAGCAGACTTTTATTTACCTAATTCAAAATACTAATGCAGGTGAAAATTCTATGGTAATATTTTATATAAATATATGGAATATAAATGAAATCTTACCCTGGCCAAGGAGTTTTTCTTTTTGTTCTTAATTCGTACGCAGTGATGGTATTCAGCGTGGAAGTCTCACTGGGACTTGACGAGTGACTATGGGCCTTTCTTATCTCTTACAGTTCTAGCAATAATAAAATAGGTTGTAAGATTGACGGAGATAATACCAAGACTAAGAAAATAGATGGGATGATTTCAATAGTGCATTGAAACATACCTGGTATTCGAATATCCTGACAGCACAATCACTTTCATAACCACCAAAAATCCTCTAGCGAGTTTTCAGTTTCAGATTACAAATATACACTTCAAAATGACTAATCAATCTGTCACTATATAATTCGTATTTGTAGAAGCGTTCCCAATTAATGATGATCAGAATAATCAAAGATTCTACAAATCCACAAGTGGTCTATATGAAAATCAGCTGTGACACGAGTTCAACGAAGGTCAAAACGGAAATTCCAGGATAGAGATGTTCGAATATGACATCTGGGAAATTAATCCTCTAACACCAGAGGGCACTACAGTATTATCCTATCCATCAATCCCATTACAGGAAGAGAACTTAAAATAACTTAACTTACACAATCTATAAATAGTAACGATACAATGGTACAATATCAAAGTTTAACAAATATTTACAAATTCAGGAACGGTTCTGTGACTCCACGAACAGTTCCAGTGCACGAAGTTGTAAGCACCCTATGGCATATCGTGCACAGTTCGGTATCGGAATTACTCTATGGTAGAGCCGATGCATGTCAAACAACAGCTGACTACTTTATGGGTTATGGAAAATTTGTACTGTTCACAAATATTTTAATTATAATATAGCTCAGAATATTTATCGACGATGACTGGGAATGCACATAGAAATGAGGTAAGTCGTCATGCATTTTTATTTTTGGGTCAGAATACTCATACAATGTTCCAATGCGAAATACTTAACTAAAAATATACATAATTTCGTAGACATCTGGAGCTAAATATTATTTCTTTTCAGGTGATTAGACTCGATAAATATGCAAGCGGACCTTCTGAAGGATGAGAATAAAAATTTACGAGGATATAAAACTGAAATAACCTTTTTCTAATTACTTATTGTTGTTGAGTTCAACCGAATAAATGTTTTTAAGTAAGGTATTGTGTTTTGATGGCTCAGGTAGAGGTAGTTTGATTATAGTGCCAATTTATAACGTAACAACTGGACAGTGCTGTATTATTTTTAAAATTCTTGATTTCATTTTGGTGGTTACGTAATCTAATTCTTGATTTCATTTTGGTGGTTACGTAATCTATTTTTAAAGTATTGTGAGGTTTGTCCTACATATGATTGGTTGCGGTTGTTATATTCAATTTTATAAACTGGTGTTTCTGTTTTTGGGATAGCAGGTTTGAATTTAGTGAAAAATTGTTTAGTTTGATTTAGTGGTTTGTCGGCAATTTGTATATTGAAAGGTTTCCAAATATTCTCAATTTTTCTGTTAACATTCGGAATGTATGGTAAAGCTATATACATATATATATATATATATATATATATATATATATATATATATATATATATATATATATATGTATATATATATATATATATATATATATATATATATATATATATATATATATATATATATATATCATCATCATCATCATATGCAGCTTATTCAACCATTTTGTTATGGTGTAGCCTCCCTTTACATATTTATATATTCCACTTCCATGTGGGCCCATTGTTGTCTATTGCTAGCTATGCGGCCCCAAGTTGATCCTGCGAGTTTCTTTATGTCGTAGTCCCATCTTAAGTTGGGGCGTCTTCTTGGTCTTTTCACGCCTCGGGGATACGATTGCGTTATCTTTATGGTCCATCTATCGTCTGTCCTTCTAGCGAGATACCCCGCCCATTGCCACTTTAGGGATCTGATTCTATTTATGACATCTATCACTTGGGTCTTTTGTCTGATCCAATCAAGCCTTTTTCTATCTCTCCTTGTTATTCCAAGCATGCATCGTTCCATAGACCTCTGCGTTAGCTGGAGTTTTCTAATGATATCAGTTTTCAGGGTCCAGGTTTCACAGCCGTATGTTAATACTGGTAGTACGCACTGATCAAACACTTTCTTTTTCAAACGGAGTGACATTCTAGACTTGAAGATGATAGAGTTCTGTCCAAATGTTCTCCATGCTAATTTGATTCTTCTGTTTATTTCTGGAAGTAGAGAGCCTGATATGTGTATTAGTTGACCCAGGTATATATATTCCTCTACTATTTCCAGGGAAGTGTCATTAATTGTTATTTCTTGTGCGTTTATCAGTTCGTTATAATTTATCTTGGTCTTACTCAGATTTATTTTAAGGCCTACTTCGTTGCTTGCTGCATTCAATTCATTCATTTGTTGTTGCATTTCGCCAGGGTTACTCGCTATCAGGATGATGTCATCAGCGAATCTTAGATGGTTCAAGTATTGTCCATCTATATTCAGACCTGTGTTGTTCCAGCCCAGTTTTCTGAAGATGCTTTCTAGTGCTGCTGTAAATAACTTTGGTGATATTGCGTCTCCTTGTCTAACTCCTCTGCTGGTGGGGAATTCTGGTGTGCCCTCATATATCCTAACTCTCGCTTTGGCTTCCCTATATATATTTGCTAGGGTCTCAATATATGGCTTGTCGACCCCTTGTTCTGTTAGGGCATTTATTACTACTCTGGGATTTATAGAGTCGAATGCTTTCTCAAAGTCGATGAAGGCTAGTGCTAGTGGTTGGTTGTATTCTTTGGTTCGACTGATAACCCCTTTGAGGATATGGATGTGATCTATTGTACTGAAGCCTTTGCGGAATCCAGCCTGTTCTCGTGGTTGGGCCGAGTCTAGTGTATTTTGTATTCTGTTGTGAATGATCTTTGTGAATACCTTGTACGTCACTGGTAGTAGACTTATTGGTCTGTAGTTCTCAATGTCTTCTTTGCTGCCTTTCTTGTGGATCAACACTATAAGGGCGCTGTTCCACTCTTTAGGTATGCTCCTGGACATCAGACAGTTCGTGTATAGTTTGGCAAGGTACTTCCATGTTTTAGCTCCTGCATATTTGAGTATTTCGGTCGTGATGCCGTCATTTCCCGCTGCTTTGCCATTTTTCATGCTTTTCTGTGCCATTTCTACTTCCTCCACCAAAACTTCTGGTATGGCATCTTCTGAGTGTTCTATTATTTCCTCCAAATTTTCAGGGGCCTTGTATAGGTCTCCATAGAATTTGGCTACTAGGTCTATTATTTCATTCCTGTCTGTGGTTCTTGTGTTTCCATCAGTTAATGCAACTATCTGTCTTTTCCCTATTATTAGTGCCCTTTTTGCATTTTCGTAGCTTTTACGGTTTTCTATTGTTATTTGTACCAGTTTCTCGTTGTAATTCCTGATATCTTCTGCGATTTTCTTTCGTATCGTCTTGCACAGTTCGGTGTATTCAATTCTTTGAATGTTTGTTGTCTTTTTCATTTCTCTTCGTTTTTGTAATAGTGCTTTTGTTTCCGGAGTTAGTTTTTTGTGTTCACCTCGTTGTTGCAGACCTCCCACTTCTACGGCGCAGTTTCGAATTGTGTCCATCAGTTCAAGGTTGTTATATTCCACTTTTTGTAGTCTTTCTTCTAGTAGTGCTTCATATTGGTGAGAGTTCTCTCTCAGCCTTTCGTTGTTTATGTTTTTCGTTGTGTTGGTTTTGATTAGTCTTGACCTTTCTAGTTTTATATCTAAGACCAGTCGAGCTCTAATTAGTCGATGGTCGCTTCCTGTAGTGAACTTGTTGAGCGTGCTTAGATCTTTTACTGTGTTAATTTTATTGGTAAGGATAAAGTCTATTTCGTTTCTGATAGTTGCACCGGGGCCTTCCCACGTCCATTTCCTGTTAGGGTTCTTCTTGAAGAAGGAGTTTGCCACATACATGTTCTGAAAGTGTGCGAACTGTATTAATCTCTCTCCTCTTTCATTCCTTTCTCCAAATTTGGAGATTTGGAGAAAGGAATATATATATATATATATATATATATATATATATATATATATATATATATATATATATATAGCTTTACCATACATTCCTAATGTTAACAGATAAATTAAGAATATTTGCAAACCTTTCAATATACAAATTGCCGACAAACCACTTAATCAAACTAAACAATTTTTCACTAAATTCAAACCTGCTATCCCAAAAACAGAAACACCTAATACAGTTTATAAAATTGAATGTAACAACTGCAACCAATCATATGTAGGACAAACCTCACAATACTTAAAAAATAGATTACGTAACCACCAAAATGACATCAAGAATTTAAAAAGTAATACAGCACTGTCCAGTCATTCTTTTAATACTGGCCATGAATTTAATTTCAACAATTTTCAAATTTTGGATACTGAAACCAATTTTCATAAAAGATTTATCAAATAAATGATTCACATTAAGAAAACTAACAATTCACTTAATTTTCGTGAAGATGTAGATAAATTGGATAATGTGTATAACAATCTAATAAACAAAATTTAATTTCAAACTTGTGATGTCTCCACCTTCCCGTTTTTATTATACCTTCTACAATCGTACTAAAATGTTTTATTATTTTGAAGTTTTTGTGTTTAAAAAAGAAATTATTTCATATCGCCAACGATGCACACAGTAAATATATCTTTACTATTTGAAATATAATATGAATTCAACAATGGAAATGTGTAAACTATAAAAATTAACACAATTTTATACTGAAAATGACAAATGATGTTACAGAATCAATTGTCCTCGTCCTATATGTATGTTTTATTATAATCGTTTTAAAAAACCAAAATGGAGGTATAAAAATAATTGGTGAGTTTTTCAATTTTAAATTTTATAATATAAGAAAAGATAGGGATATTTAACAAAAAATTGTATTAACTCTGAAATATATATTTTCAACTTTGATCAAATAATGTCTATATCATATTTAAATAAATATAAAAAAAGTTTTTATTGTGTAATGTATTGTCTTATAAATTGAACTGTGTAATGGAACATCATTATGTATATTATAGGAATAGTCTTGATAATGAACCTATATGAATAAAGGATTCGAAACGTCGGTAAAAAAACAAAAACTTTTGAAGTTTCATTTCTTATAAGAAAAATTTGGCGAACAACCATTAATTTTATATAAATATTTTCAATGTTTCAGAAGCTACTTACACAAATGAAATAAAAAACAAATAGTTGGTAATTTTGTAATGAAAGGGGAGTAACTATTTCAGATAGTCTGATACAAACATTGTATTAAACAGTACAAAAAATATTGAATCAAGTATCTGTAGTTCTAAATTTTGTAGTAGTTGTCTCAGCCATCAATATAGTTTTGCAAGTTTAGAAAATTTTAACACTATTACTAACAATTCTTGTGAACAATAAGAGACTCTTTAAGACTTTAAAAATAGAAATTTCTGTTAAAAAGCTCATTTCCATTTGAAAATTCACTGAATACAATAAATGAGCTGTAGTTGTCCCTTACAATGGTACCTATATTAATCTAGTTGATGAATATGTAACTTATGATACTGAATGCTCCAGTCAACAAACAGCATTCAATTATTTATTATTGTAGAAACACAGCTATTGGATACAATGAAGTTTAAACTCATTTAACTTGATAATGTGTTCATATCTCTTCTTCATAAGTAGTTTTTTTTGTATACAGTGTATTAATAATGCTTAGTTTTCAATAAGTTACAATTCCACGATGTTAATATACAATTTGTTCCAGGATAAAAAACAAGATGAGAATAGTATATTATTTTATACAGAAAAGAAGTATGAATTTTCATAGCACATCTGAATTTACCTACCAAATGGTGTAATACAAGGTAAATCATGAAAGTCACTTCTCGAAATAAAATATGTTATTATTCCTTTGAAGAACCATGCATGTATCTTATGGAAAATGGGTCCCAGTCAATTGACTGAAAATCATGTTTGATGTAGTTTATAATGATCGATCAAAGGTCTCCATGGGCACAATTTGATCTAAAGTAATTGTTTTATTAGCTGCTGTTTAGAACACCTTTAAATGTTCCACAGATAAGGATTTTGAAGTGTACGTTCTGGAATGGTTGAGGCACTCGAAACAGCCACTCTTGCGTGAGAAAAAGTAACCGTATGTAAACGATAGAATTTTCATAAATCAGATTGGATTTCTGTTGATGTAACGTAAATCTTAATGGTGTAACATTTTTATTAGTTTTAATATAATTAAAAAACTATTCTAATTAATTTTCTGTAAACTAGCTGTAATGTATGTGTATCCGTTAAACTTTATTAGTTCAGTTCCAAAGTATGTTACGTTATAGTAACTACAGATTAATATATCCTTTTTTATTTCTTGCTTTCACTGAATGTGTTCAATAGTTTCCACTTTCCAGACTTGTTATGTAATATGCTTACCCAAATTTATTTTTTTTAGGTTGCATTCCTGTACAATTTTTTTTTCTAATTTTGTATTTGTTTTTTTTTCAAATTTACTGTACTGTTCATTAATTGTGAATAAACGTTTTAGATCAATTATTGCTTTTTTATTTCGAATGTACAGAATGAACAACTAAGAACGACTGTAGGCCATATCTCAGAAAAGAATCATGGTACAACTTTCAAAAAAATTACCTCTAGGTAAGTGATCCTGAAAAATTGCTGGAAAATATTTCGCAGTCTCTAAAATATCCGCTAGGGGTGGAATGAACACTCGAAAATATAATACTCCAAAAAACATACTAAACGTGTCCTAAAAATACAATTTTTGAAATCTTGATGGGATTATGAATAAATTTAATTAAGGAGATTCTTTGCCATTATTGTTCAAATAGTGGGTGGGCAAAGGTCAAACTGATGAACAAATGTATAACTTTCTCGTTTTTTAACCGATATTAATGATTTTAGCTGCATTTAAAACAGTTTTTCTGTTTAATAGGATTGATAACAAAATTAGATAGTTTTGTATCCACTCGGAAATTTCAAATGTAAATTGAAGCATTTTTTTAATTTTTATATCTGATATTGTAAATCTTATATCTTGGAATAGATTCCGGTTTTATTAACACCTTTTCATTAGAATTTAAAAAATGCCTCATTACATTTGAAATTTCCAAGAAAATGGGAAAATTGTCGACTTTTTCACATAGCGTTGACAAAATTGTCCAATTTTGTTATTTTTGTTAAGCATATCTTATTAAAGAGGAAGAACTCTTTTAAATGACTCCAAAAACATGGATATCGATTAAAAAAAAGTGTAACGACATTTGTTTTCGGGTTGAACCTTCCCCCACCCCTTACTTGAAGAATAAGGTACAAAAAGTCCCTAACTACATTTTTTCATAATCTCAACAATATATCAAAAATTGTATTTCTAGGATACCTTTAGTACGTCTTTTTTGGAGATAATCACAGTATTATATGTTCATTCCACCCCATAGCAGATATTTTAGGAACTCAAAAATATTTTCCAGCGATTTTTTAGGGTAATTTTCCTGAAGGTATTTTTTTAAAGTTGTAGCATGACTATTTTTTGAAATATGGTCGCCAGCCGGCGTTCTTAGTTGTTCACCCTGTATTTGCTGATTAGGCACAGAAACATCTATAGGATATCATCTAGAATGTTTAAGGTATATTATTTAGAGGTTTATGTAATGTCCATACAACATCTACGACAATACACTGTATTGTTTTGAAAAGAACGGTGGGAAATATTTTGACTGTACCGTTTAATGTTATGAGGTGAACGAGTCATGAAAAATGGCAAAAGATTTGATGAAAATAATATTTTTGCTGTACCTTGCAACGCAATTAACACCAATCCATAAAATGTTTATATTTTTGGTTATATTTTTCTTTTGATTTTTCAAGTAGCAAATTTAGTGTAGCTTATCTTGCTTTTTGCATAATCCCTTCCGGTGTAGAATAACTGCCGTCGGATTCGTCCATATTATGTAACATACTATATTCAATCTTAGTTTTAATGTCAACAATATCTTAAAGGTACAGTCACAATGAACAAATTAACAATTAGTAATTAAAATTATTCGTAGAACCTTGTAAACTTTCATTGCAGTTTCGCATTCATAAATAAACATATTAGTAATTATACTAAAGCTTACCTTATTTTGTGAGATTAGAAGTCATATTTATTTTTAATTTCCTCTACAACTTCGTCTGATTTCATGGCTTTGATACTTCTACATTGACAAATTATTGTCAAGCGTCAACAGTGTCAATTGTTCTAGCTCATAATACAAAGAGGTCGCAACCAAAAATTATTACATTAATATTCTCTTTGTGAATGACGATTGGAATTTTGAGTTTAATTTTTCTAAGCACTAATTGTAATTGCATTGTGTATGAATCTTTAAGCCAACATTTGAAATTTAAAAGTGATAGCTGTGTCGTCATTTATAATAAGGTGCCATCTAGTGTTATTTTTGTGAAGTTGTTTTCCCTGCCTAGCCAATATTTGCTATTTTTCTCGCCTAGCTCTGCAAATACTCTACCTCTACTTTCCCGTCCCGATAGAGCCACGAAAATTGGGTTTTTGAGCAGTGTGGGATAAAAATGTTTTTCATTACAGAATTGTTTTTTACACAACCAATAGGGTCTCGATATTCTGCTGTTGGTCCCATGCCTCCTACAAAATGAACTGAAGAAATGTATGTGTCTTTATTAACATTATCAATTCCTTCAAATCGATACATCGTTTAACCCACAAATCAACAGAATTACATTGAAACCATGGTATTGTAATGTTTTTCTTATTTATTTAAAAGTTCTTATTTCAACGGGTGGGATAAATTCATACACGTCGTAGGTCTACTAACTTAATTTATTTGTTCACTAAACTATTCACTAATTTAAATTTAATACACAGCATATGCACTCAAACTAATTTATATAAACACTTCACTACTGTTTATATTCTTAGACTATTTACTTGTTCACTTGTTTATCTCACGAGGTCACTTTATAAACTTACTCATCCTACTGGTCGTTATTCTTAATATAAGTGCTTTTTTTACTAGATAATTCTAGATTGCGGCTTAGACAAAAACAATGTCTAGATAAGATAGTCACAAAAAATCGTAAACAATAAATATAGACAGCCATTGGCTGAAATATAAATAACATATCCAAAATCAAAACCCTTACCGACCTAAATTCCAATCATGACCCTGTTCTTATTATCTCAAAACTTCCTCACACAATTCACAACCCTATCACTAAATCATATGATTATAAAAACACAAGTTGGAACAAATTTCGTGAACACATAACTTAAAAACAAAAATAAAATTTCCTACAATTAGTATACAGTGTTAGGAAAATTCTGAGGGCACATATGTTTTATCGTCAATGTGTTAGAAAGAGACAAATACATATGAATTCAGTGTATTATTCTTTTTCGCTAACAGGATATCATATGTGGAAAACGTGCAATAGATCTAAGCGTCTGGTAGGCTCCGCCTTCGAGAGGCGTGTCCATAACGTCAATGTGTAATTGTTTCTACATACGAACTAGATAACAGAAACAGTGTTGCCAACTTTCATTGTACATTTATATTAATTGTAAAATGCATTGTTCTAACATGAGAACATGTTATAAGAAGCTTTTAATTATGATAACTCAAGAGGTGTACGAATTTCTCATTAAATTCGTACAATAGTCGGTACGCCCCTGGTATAATATTTGAGTGCAAACGTTACAAGCTTGCTGGTCCAGTTTGCTTTCCCGCTACAAACTTACTTGTTTATTGGCAATGTCATAGAAGTGACGTCTGTTACTTGTGCTCCGCAAAATGTAGTGTTTTTCCTCTATAAAATGGGGGTTGTACCGCTTATAATTACAAATAGTTAATAAGTATAGTGTAATCTATAATTGGAACTGATTGTAAGTACCTTTATTCATTATTAAAAGGATGAAATATCCTAGAATATCCGCCGACTGTCTCCCTTGCAGTATACTGGAATACTTAGATTACACTTTTCAAGAAAACACAAATGCAAATGCGCACATTAGTACACAAGTTCGTAAAGCTATGATTGCAATGGGACGGTTATACCCCTTCATATGTAGACAAAGCAAACTCACCACAGAAAACAAATTAATCATATACAAACAAATAATACGCCCCATTTTAACATATTCAGCACCAGTTCATTTGACAGGAACTAAACATAACTTTTACTCCCTGCAGATGATAGAAAAAAAGTACTTAAGAATGGCAATTTAACACCAAATACCGTACCCTCATCTTCCCAAAACCTCATGGTTACATGATAAAGTGGACCTCCTACTATCAAAGACTTCATAACAACAATTTCTAAAAAATTTTACGATAACTGTATGCCCGAAAATCTTCGAAAAGCACTCAAAGCCATAAATCGCGCAGAAGTAACCCAAGATAGTGGGTGTAGGCTTTTGTATGGTACGTAAACTATATAACTGGTTGTTATTCCCAAAACCACACTTTTAAAGCAGGGGGTAACTTCGGCCCAGCCATTTACACTGGACTCAATTACCCCTATGCTACAAACATTACTGTAAACCAAAATAACATCTGACATGTTTCTTTTCTTGAATCTAATACTCCTATCAATTATTGAGACCCTGTTTTTCAGCTGCTTTTCAGGGAATACCCATCCGAAATATTTAAGGAGCTAGAACTATATACCGGGGGCAAAGTTATTGGAAGAATCAGAATAAATGGATAACGCTTTTATGCAAGGAGCCAAATACCTCTCAGACTTGCACCATCTGTCTCCAGATGTATAGAAGTCACTATATTCCTTTCAATGAACGATAAGTATTCAACATATGGGTATATTTAAAAAAAAATGATGAATTCAATACTGTAAGATGACTTAGGTATCTATTTGTTAAAAAATCTGCTTAGATCAACTTATTTTCTATCATTGATTTTGAAGATTTAACGAAGATCAAAATTTTCCTGGGGTTGATGGCTGTGTTGATTACACACATGTAGCAATATTTCCTCCAAAAGTAGAAAATAAGGATTATTCAGAACATATTCACGTTAATCGTTAAGGATATCATACTGTTAATGTTCAGTTGGTAAGTTTATCATGGAAATCAACATTTGACTTGAAATGATCGATCATGATCCTAAACTTCATCCAATATCTTTTTTTTCAGATATATGATAGTATATTGAGAATTATAAATGTTGATGCAAGATATCCAGGAAGTAGGGACACATAAATTATAATCTATTCGGTAGGTATTACATGATGAAGAGTTTCAATAATTCCTGAATTTGAATTTTTTATTAGGTGACACTGAATATCCTCTCTGGATATGGCTCCTTCTACCGCTGGAAGGCGAATATCCTCAAAATTCACAAGAATTGAACTATAATGTTGCCCAAATGAACATGATGTTTTATAGAGATCTGTAATGGAGTTCTGAAAATGAAATTCAGATGTTTATTCATGCATTGAGCCCTGCATTATAGACCTTCTAATGCTTGTAGACTGATAAATTTTTTATTGTACGTCACAACATGTGCATTGAGTACAACACCACAATGCCAAAACACGAGAACAGAGAAGAAAACTATGATTTTGGCATAATTTCAAATAGAAATGGCCTTATTGAAAATATAGAATATCACGCAGCAGTAGGCAGAGTGAATCCTCAACTTGCTGCAGGACGAAGAGTAAGAGCTCAATTAATATCAGTCGAACTCGCTTTGATTTTCTTGCTATATAGCTCTGGCTTACGGAGCAAAAGTTGCATGTATTACCAACCATAGATTCACCTACCCTCAAGCTGAAAACAGGTGCCGTCCTTACATTGCATCGCTTGCCAACAGAAAACCATAATCATTCAGTAACAAGTAAGAACGTTCCTTCTTTTTGTACTTTTACCTTGCAAAGAATATAATTGAGATCTTCATAGTGTTGTAGTATCATATCCACCTAAAACATAATAGAGTAATTAAATTTTATTGAATTGTGTTTATCAGAATAGATGTACTCATAAATAATTCTACTTTAACATACTTTTAACGAATATTTGTAGTTATCCATTTATTTGATGTATATTATACTTAGCATATTATTACCTAGGATCCACTCACTGAATATAAACTGTGTACACCATCTAGCACTAAGAGGCGACTCCATAAATTATTGTCTATTGATACCAGAAGTCATGTGAATTGTTTGAGAGTTGCAAGAAACCACTTGAAAATACTGTAACAAATGTATGCCTATATCATCAAACGACGAATAAAATATTTACTACCACCAAATTTAGAAGTAGTGCTTCTAAAGAGCGTGAGAAAATTAGGTTACTTTTGCTATTATAATAAAGTAATTAATGTAATATTGCTTACATTCAATATTATTACAAAATGACATTTTTAACGTCAACTGACGCTGAATTGCGCTGCTCTCAAGCATATTCAAGCTAGAGAATGACACCATACGTATGATTTAGGGAACGGTGCTCGAGAATATCATTTTTAGGAAATATTTGCAAATAGAGCATTCACAGCCTTGCGTATACGTAACGTTGAGTACAATGTCAAGAATACCGAACAGCACATCTGCAAGAAGTGAACCACCGGTAGTGACAGTGATTTTGTTACCGATATATAGCAACAACACAAGCCAATCCTTCAACTTTAGAAATATTTTTACAAAAGTTTCAACTTTTATTTTTTAGAACTAAATATCGTTTTAATAAATGCTTGGAAAATTATCACTGATGCTGCAAATGAAAGATCGTATATAAATTATATGGCAAATATATGCCTAAGGTGATATACTTTTTAAGTAAATAAAAAATATATAATTGCGGAGTGAGGAAGAAGACGAAACTTTCGGTATAAGGCTGTCTGCAGCCAATCACATCATGACAGAAAGAATGAGTGAGACAAAGGAGTAGACAGCAAAGTCAAAACGTGACACGGCGCCAGTGACACAAAACATGATTTGAAGATATTTAGGGACAACCTAAATTTTTATTCTCTTAACGAAATAGCTTTTTTCTACTTCCGTTACTAAAACCGCATTTCCAGCACGAGTTTGACATTCACAAAACGACTCTTTAAACACTAGTGTTTAAAATGCGAAAAGTCACATCTCGTTTATCTTTTGTTTCTTTAACGTCAAATCAAGTGTATCTTTTGTGAATTAAATTTCATGTTCCGTGATAGTTTTGTTATTCTGCGTCATTTGATTTGGCAGTCAGCTGTCAGCCATCGTCCGTCATGTAATGAATATAATTCAAATATAATATAATTTTTTCCTTCCCTCGGGCGAAGAAAAAGTATAGTAAGCACCTCGTGTTAAAAACGTCTTTAGTCACTCCTTTTACAAGAAACTCGTCCCGCTTCGCTCCACTCGTGCCTAGTTAAACTCGTGACTAAAGTAACTTTTTTGACACTTGGTACTTAATATACTATAATTGTCATTATTTTTCTAATGGAGGATTTAGAATAGTTTTGCTCTTATGATAGCATTTATTATTATGGCTTGTTTACATTTTGTAATATTTCTACATTCTGCCATAGTTTTATGAGTCGTAATAATTGTTTACAATAGGCAATGAAAGAAAAATCATGACCTCAAGTTTATGGATTATGGTGGCAACTCGTAATTCTTATACTGATATTGTTTGGGGGTTCCAGCATAAGCGCAAAACTGTCTACGCGATTTTTTTTCAAATAGATGACCAATTATTCGCGAGAAATAAGGTGAACATTTTTTATGAACCTTACAAAAGTATGATGCTTAATAGAAATTCATCTATCACCCAACGACTGATCGAACGAATTATCATTTTATGACCCTTTTCTGACCTTTTAGATGGTATGATTGGTCAGTTGAAATTCCATATATGAGGTGCTAAAATCGCGGAGCTTTTCTTCAAGACCCGTCGAACCTCATTACTTATTTCCCTTGAAGAGTAATTGAATGGTAAATCTCACTTAGTTCACTTTAATGTATATACTCAAAATATTTGCTTCATTTGTTGCATTTCTAGATATGGTTCAACTGTTATTAATTTTTTTGAGCAAATCCACGTCAGAAAGAAACATGTTCTGGATGAGAAATCTTCAAATGTGGTGATAATTATGAGTCATTTTTACGTTTTCCATCAAGAACAACACGGAAAAACGGTTTTTAGAAAAAAATCCTGTGTGTATGTCGTCGTCGTCGTTGTCGTTGGTCACTTTTCGTTACATGTCTTGTCAGCACGATACAGCCTCAGGAGTGCAACAAGTCGCCAATTTTATGATTGAATATTATCCAGAACATCTCACGGATGAACCCTATTGATTTACAGCTCACCAGAGCCAGAACAACAGGTGCTATAGTACTTTAAGTACGACATTTTTGTTATTTTTGGAGAAATTTCAGTTTGTTAGCACGATGCAGCCTCAGGAGTATATACAAGTAGTAATGTCTGTGGATATGGTGTACACACTAGATGTAAATTGAGTGAATGAAAACGACGAATACTCAGTGTGTATTAGTTTATTACTTTCCAGCTAAGCGCTTTCGGCTATTAAGCCATTATCAAAGCTGTCCTATGAAAAATGACGAAGCTTGTGAAATTTTGAAAAAACAATTTAAAAAAGGTTGAACTTACGTCATTTAAAAAAGTAGGTGTCAAAGCCATCAAGTTGATTAAAAACAATGCTCAAGATAGAATCATTGTTATGATTAAGTCATTGGAATAAAATCATGAAAATACCCTATTGGAAGGGTGTAAAATTATAATTCACATGATGTAAATTCATTCAAAATTAAAAAAACTGAATGAAAACAGATGACAAGTTTGACGTTAAAATTACGGTGGCTAATAAGCCAGCGCGCCGTGAAAACAAGTGCATGACAATACAACATATTTACACGACGAACACTGAATCAAAAGCATGATTGAAAAGATGAAAAAATTCATATAGTGAACTGAAAATTGTAGGGAACCCTGAATATTACATTTATTTTCAAATTTCAAAATGAAGTTAAAGATGTGAATAAAGCAAAAAAATTGAAAATCTCTATTCAAATTCAATTCCCAATATTCATCCAATTTAGATAAATTTAGCTATTCATCGTATGATGATGATGCAAGAATCCATAGGACTGCTGTGCAAATCTGGGTGGATAATATCAGAGAATTTTTTCTCAGTTTTGGAGTTTTTAAAAAAATGTGAGATGCTCTAAGGAAAACCCAGTATTATTAATATTAGATTACCACGAGTCACACCTTAGTATTGAGGGAGTTGATTTTTGGAAACAAAATGGAATAACACTAGATAAGTCTGTGTCCGGCCAAAAAAAAATAATTTATCGAAGCAGTGCACACTTGGATATTATTCCATCCTAATAAAACTCTTCCTAATTATGCATTACCTGAGTTATGCTCCAAAGCCTGGGATCGAGCTGCTACACCTAAATCGATAAAGTAAGGTTTTCGCAAAAGTGGAATTTTTCCACTAGACAGAAATATATTTCAAGACCATGAATATTTGTGCTCTTCCGTCTCTGACCGTCCAGCTCCAAAGAATGAACGAAAAACTAAAAAAAATTTAACACAAAAAGTACCCCACAAACAAACAAAGACGTTTTTTCTACCAGTAACATTTTACCAGGTGTAAGTACCGAAATACAAAGTACCCCACCAACAAGTATGGGCGTTCCTTCTACCAGTGGCACTATTTAAATAACGCTGAGAGCATATCAATTCATTTTATTCTCCCGATTTAATTACTCCATACCCAAAGGCTGATCGGAGAAAAATAGCTCTAGAGCAAAGAATACAGGTAGATGCATGATTGCTGCCGATACTCTGGAGAAGGAGGAGCTAGAAAATCGTAAAAAGTCACCAGCATTAAAAAAAGTTCACGCCTTAAAGAAAAAAGTCCTTGTTGGAAGTTATTCATCTGAGAGCGATGAAATGAAGCCGCCTTCAAAGTGGAACGAATTTAAACAAGAGGAGGACAAGGACATAAATAATGTTGAGGAAGTTGACTTTATGGTTGTAAAAGTTCCTGGGAAAACTTCATCATCTGGTAGAAATTATGTTACTCGAGTACAACACAAACTTCGGGATGGATTTGAAGTTCGTTTTTATAAGAGGCCTATTCCATCAAATATATTTCAAATAACGGAAGAAGATTCTTCTTTTATATCTAACGAAGAAGTTGTTTGAATACTCCCAAAGGCAACAGAAGATACACGATCGCGCTTCAAAAAATTATATATTTTAACGTAAATATTACCGAGTTTAGTTTGCATTAATTTGAGTATTTTCTCCAAGACTTTCCATACTTAGCTTAGTTTTTCAGCATTTTCTGAAACATTTTCTATTTAGCCCAGTTTTCTTAGAAGTCTATTCAGTTTCTTGCAATAGTTCTATGTATGTGAAATATTTTTCATTTATACAATGTATATTTTGAGATTACTTGTTTTGAAATAAATATGTTTATGATTTTTAGGTTCTAAATAGGAAATTTCATTTTAATCAGCATATGGCCAAGGTATCCCCTTAGCATGTCCATTGTTGCCCCATATCTGAAGATAGAGTGGACAACTGCCAACTAGATTTTCAAGCCTTACCAAAGTAAAAGTACTTGGTTTAGAATAAAATGACGTTACAAATGGGTTCAAAAAATATCTTCGAAAATTTTGTGAAGGTGGATTACCTACAGAAAAAAATATAACTAAAATATCAAAAATGTATCCTCAGTGTCTCCTACTGTCCAAAGGAGAAGAGGTAAACCTAGAAGAAAGTGGATAGACCAAATAAGGGAGATAGGGGATAAGAAAGGAAAAACCCTAGACGAAATGAAAATATTGGCAAGAGACAGGGAATAATGGGTACAAGAGGAACCGGAATCGTCGTTCGACACCTGAAAAGGTCGAAGGAGAAGAAAATCGATAAATATATAATATTTTCATTCGCCACACATGCATAATATAAATTCGGTGAGTATTTGGTATATATATCAAAGAAAGCTTTCTCGTAGTCACTTGGATATTATTATTATTATATATAATTGGATAAACCCATATACCACATTCATAGTGTCTGGTAACCAACGTCTATTTTCTCATGAATTCTTTCCTTTTTTTTTAATCATTGCTTCGTTCCACTTTCTTCCCTCTCTACTCAGTATTCCTGCTGTCGCCTTTCTTATGTTTGCTCTGGTCTTCCCATTCGTTCTTTATACTTTTTGATGCCCATATTCTTCTTCTTTGTGTCGTGTTTCCATTTGTAATAAAAGTCCAAACAATTCCAGCTGTCTATATACTCCAAAACTGGTTGTATTTCCAATTCTTTTCTTATCTTTCTTTCCCTATTTTGTCTTTGTGACTCCAAATACTCTTCTTAGGTACTGCATCCCGATTATTTTCATCTTACTTTGTTGTCTTTTATTTAATATCCACGATTCACATCCAAATGACAAGATTGATTACTATTTTTGTTATTGAAGGCATTACTGATGTTTTAATAGAGTTACATGGTTTTCTCTGTTGTAACGCGAAAAATTCGCCGAGTTGTCGCAGGTTTAACGATTGGCAAGCTTGTTGACGAAGAGAATCCAAAGAACTGTATGCGCGAAGTGTCAGTCCTTCATTTGCCGTCAACGTGTAAACACACACTTCCAACATAAAAATTTGGCATGTGCTCTGGAAACCATAGAGTATTTTACGAAAAACCTGACAATCCTTACGTAGGGGAAGAAAATAGGGCTTAAACCAACAGCTGGCAGCTCTGACCCGTTAAGCTACTGGTCCAGAAAGGGCCGATGACTGAAAATACCAGTAGAAATTAGTGGAATTGCGTAATTCGTGGTAAATTTCTGTAGACGGCGTTGGTTAGAAGGATTCATTATCAAGGGGTTTTTTTATATGGATATTAAATCACTCATTGGAGATTAATGAGTCAGTGAGACCAGTTCCAGGAGAGCTGGAATATTCTGGAGCGACTTCAGTTCCTGTTCTGGGTCCGGAAAAAGGATAAGTGACCAGTTTTCCTTTTTATTCTTCATTCATTTGTAAATTCACCTTTATGCGTCACATTTCACAGTTTTTTTTTATTCCTTTTTTGCGGCAATTACTTTAGTTCCGCTTTATACTTGTATTTGAAATTTGTAATATTTGCTTATAGTTTATAATATTGGGCTGTTGGCTCTGAACGCTAGGATACTACGGGACGTACCTGGGTACTGCGTTATTTAGTGGATTTTTCAAATTCTGACGATTTTATGTATATAATTTTGCGCCGCACATAATTACGAGTTATATTTTCTTTAGCAACGCTAGGCTGGTTTGCTATTTAAATTTTATGCTTATGCATTTATTTATGTTTATATTCTTATTGGTATAAATTGCGGAAGTGTGAACCCTTGTAACTGTACATTGTTAATTTTTGGTATATATTATCATTGTATTTTGAGATATTGTACATGAGCCATTTGGTCGTTTCTCTATAATCATAGAATTGAGTTTTCGGTGTAGTTTGGGGCCCTCAGTTCTTCTGCACCCTGAGTTTGAAGCCTTCAGCTCTGCTCAGAGTTTATAGAACCTGATTGTCAGTTATTTATTTAAGCTGCGACTTCGTTATAACTGATAATTTAGTTGCGAATTAGGATTTATGTTTAATCTGGCCTTCAGCCTACCTACATTCTGAATCTACAGCCTTCAACTGAGTTCAGACATTATTTGGGACATTGTTGTAGTAAAATTGTAATAAATATTTTGAAAAGAGACCTTTGGTCCAAAGTGACTAATTAAAACTTCAATCAGGGGATACTTGCTGACTTTTATTTTCTTATGATAACTTACCTATCAGCTTAATCTTTGTAGTGTGTAGTGAGTGTTGTTTACCCACTGAGGAGTTGTGGGTTGAATAAAGAAGTCTTGGGTGCTTGCCAAAACTTCTCTGGCGCCCTTTTGTGAACTTAATAATTTTTTGACGAATCCACCCCTTCCTTCTTCGACTCGAAGCTAGTCGACTGGCGAGCACGGGTTGTACCACGTGAGACAACCCGTATATCTATAACGAGCACTGAGAGGGTTGGTAGGTTTTCTCGTTATACTGTTCCTTGGTTTATTTTAGCGTTATTTTCCCATTTCGTCGATTATTACTCCTAAGTATTGGAATGTTTTCACCTGTTTAGATTTTATTATAATTTTTTTATGAATATTGTGCCGCTTTCTCTTACCTCAATTGCAATTTCACTGAAAATTGTCACATAAAAATCATGCGATATTGTATAAAGATGTCAATCATAATAATACCTACCTATACACCATTACTTTCAAATAAATTAAAACATACTACTGTTTTATTATAGCCATCGCATTGCTCCCAAAATAAATTATCCAGAGCTAAATCTAATAAATAATTTCCGAGATACTGTCACGTATCATTTCTTATTTAGATACCCGGTATTTATAATGTTCTCACATTAATTATTAATCACAGATCGGTGGAACAACCGTCATCAATATTACATTGTCTATTAAATTGAGTGTCTAGGTACGGCGACGTATCGCTTACAGAAACATGAATCAGCCACTATTAATTTCCAAAACATTTAAAGGGTGCGTTAATACCACATTACGCTTCAGTTAGGTGTCACTTTGAAATCAGAACAATTGAGTATATACTTATTCCCCTTATATGACACCACATAAGCCCTGGGGTTTCACTCAAAGGGTAGAAAATTCCAGGGCTGTATTAAGATCATTTTTTGAATAATTTATCTGTATTTTATTAGAAAAAAATCAAAATAATTTAAAAACTCTGTGGGATGTTATTCAACAAATATCAAGGACAAAAAAACAAAAATACGTCATAGATAAAATTAAACATCCTACAGAAAACAAAATTTTGACTGACAAAACAGAGATTGAGAATGCATTCAATGGAACCTTTGTTGAAGTGGGTTGAACTCTTGCTGGTCGGATAACAAACAACAGAAATTACAAAATAAAAAGATCACCTATTCTCAATTCATTTGTGTTCGAACCAATTAACACCATGGAGACGAAAAACCTAATTTTAGAATCAAAAAATGACAAGTCAGTAGGTTATGATGACTTGAAGGCAGAAACCATAAAACAAATATCAGTCTATATTCTAGAACCCTTGACTTATTTATTGGATAGATGTGTGGAGGAAGGTGTTTACCCTGCTAAGTTTAAAAAATCAATTATTACACCACTGTTTAAAAAAGGGGATACATCCATCATCACCAACTATCGTCCGATCTCTCTAGTTACCCATCTATCGAAAGTATTCGAAAAGATCATTAAAGGAAGGGTTGTTAGTTTTCTCAATAAGTACAAACTAATTTCGGACTATCAATTTGGATTCAGAGAGAAAATTCCAGCTCAGGATGCTGTTCTGTCATTGAATTCAAAAGTTGCCCAAGCTTTGAATGAGGGTAGACCGTCCTTATGTGTGTTCATAGACCTATCCAAAGCCTTCGACACTGTCATTCATCACCTTCTTCTTCAGTCGCTGGAAGATATTGGAATGCAAGGTAACATATTGAAGCTATTCGAAAGTTATTTAACAGGAAGATGCAAGGCGGTGAGAATCGGTGATGTACTTGGCAGTGAGATGGTGATGGGTGATGGACTGTGGAATACCTCAAGGTTCCGTACTGGGACCAACATTGTTTAATATATATGTGAACGGACTTTTCTCATTGAGTAACTACGGAAATATAATTGGATTCGCAAATGGTACAGCCATCTTCTATGAAGCAGATGACTGGGACTCATTGAAGGATACGGTTGAAAGGAAGTTTTCTACGATGGAATGTGGGTTGGATAAAAGATTATTGACGGTTAATATAGATAAAACACGTTATATACCATTTTGTTGTAACTCAGCTGGAATGCCTCCATTTGATCACTTGGTAGTCAGGAATGAAACACCTTTCCACATCCTCCCCGAAAAAACAATTAAATATTTAGGAATAATAATTCATATGCATATGAAATGGGATTTACATAAAAAGTATACTGTCAACAAATTGAGAACTATTTTATATAAACTCAGGAAACTCAAAGAAATCCTGCCACTGAAGCACTTGAGAACTTTATATTATTCACTAGTAGAAAGTCATATTCGTTACGGAATAGCGGTGTGGGGGGGGGAACTTTGAATACTCACATACATTCTATCGAAGTTATGCAAAGGTGCTCCCTTAAATTAATATTTTCTAGAAGCAGCAGATGTTCTTCTGATATTCTGTACACTGAAACTCAAATCCTAGATTTAAGACAGTTGTATTTTCTATGCACAAGTATCAAATATCATGCTAATAAGCATACAGCTTTACTTCCCTTCCATCATTACAACACTCGCCAAAAATATCCTTACGTTACTCCCCTGATGTTTAAGGTCGCTGCTCAGAGATCATACTCTCTCTTTGCTCCAAAACTGTATAATATTATTTCTGAAATAATAAAATCAATAAAAAATAATAACCTCTTAGTAGTGTAGTTATAAGAGTTCTGAGCCACTACTTCGAAAAAGGTCCGCTAGGCGACGGTGGCGCTGCGTTGGCGCTGTCGGCAGTGTCGTCCATTTTTTATCCAGTCTGCCATTTTTTAGTCGGTCATTTTTTATCGAGTAGATTTCGCTGGATGGCGCGCTTCAATTTTGCAGATTTCTTTTTAGATGTGTGTCGTCCATTTTTTATCCTGTAAATTTGTGCATGACGTAAAAATTTTTGCCCTGAGTGAGATTCGAGCCCACGACCTCATCGTTCCCAGCCTACACCGCTACATGTATGCCATGAGGGTTCCAATATATTTTAGTTTTGAAAGTGATCAGTATAAGTATTTTGGAATCTCACGAGGCGTAATTTCACGATGCGATGTAATTTTCTCCAATGCACCGATTTTAATGCATGAATATGTTCCACATTCAAAAAAAAATGTATTAAAATCGAAAAAAAGTTTACCCCGAGTGAGTTTCGAACCCACGACCTCATCGTTCCCAGCCTATACCGCTACATGTATGCCATGATTCCTACAACACTAATATCGTTTTAGTTGTTAGAACACGTCAAATGCAGTTGAATCAGAATCCTTCGTAATCGTTAATTGTATTTATCAACAAAAATATGCACGCGTACGCGATCTTAACGTATGAACTTAATAATATTTTTCCATTATCATGTATAATATTAGCATCCATATTTGTTTTAATAATTAAAACGACAGCAAATCCACTTTATTCGACAACAGAGGACACCCAAAGCCTTTGGATTGCTTCAATGTAAATTTCTTCAATACTCCCTTGTACTAATATCGTTTTAGTTGTTAGAACATGTAAATGCAGTTAAATCAGAATCCGTCGTAATCGTTCATTGTATTTATCAACAAAATACGCTTGCGTTCGCGATCTTAACGTATGATTATCATGTATAATATTAGCAGCCATATTTGTTTTAATAATTAGAATTCTATTGAAAATTGTTAAACGTAAATTTAAATGATCATGTAATATATCGGTTGATGAGTGGGAGTTTTAATCAAAAATCCTGTAGAAATAAATATTATTTGTGTTGTTATTACAAATTATGAAAATATAGAGAAGAATGAATATAAAGAACCTTGAATTCACGACATACGAGTGTTTTTTTATTAAGCGTAAATATTCTTCATACTAATATCTATACCTAAGAACAGGTAGTCTCTCTCGCCTACACTGGTTCAGGTAGGGAACATTAAAAGATTTTAATGACAATATTCTGTATAGTGGTTGATTTGAGAAGCCGACAAGACGTTGAGCTTAGATCATAAAGATTATTAATGTTTCTATATTAAATAGTCCGCTGTATGATACATAAATTAGGTTCATTACAGTATACGAATATTTTTTTCAATACAGGGTGATAAAAGATATTTGCATCCCTATTATTATTCTGCGGGGAATATCTACGTGAAATATACGAGGTATGTTATGATTAAAATTGATATATACATGGGGTGTTTGTAATTATTAAGACTGTAGAAATATGTAGATATAAAGGTTAATGACACACACAGTTTAGTAGTATTTTGAGCGGGGTGTCTACGTAAATTATAACAAATATATGTCTGAATATGATACTGAGAAACCATCAACGTACATACAGATACAGCATTTTTTATACAGGGTGTGGTCATAAAACATACCATTTTTCTTATATACAGGGTGTAGTCAAAAAGATGTGATGTTCATATATACAGAGTGTAGTCATAAAAAGATGCGATTTTATACAGGGTGTAGTCATAAAGATACCGTATTTTTTATATATACAGGTCCTAGTCATGAAAATACCGAATTTTTTCATAAAAGATGCCCCAGGGTATATAGAGATATGGACGTTACAATGAATCTCTGCTATTATTGCTCAAATTTTCATCGAACAAACCGCATTGGTAGATTCTTTCCACATACAGGATGTTACTAGAACGACAACGACAACGACAATGACAGCAAATCCACTTTATTCGACAACAGAGGACACCCAAAGCTTTTGCATGCTTTGAGATTTGTTGCTCGTACGACTACACTATAGTAAAATATGATGTGACTCATTATATTATTAGACCGATAACACACATCAGAAGTCTATCAGACAGATAGCAGAGGGGTAACAGAAGGGATAACAAACACACCCCAGACTCACATCAGAAGTCTGTTTGACAGTGCTAGTACTAACAAATTTACTGCGACACTCGGTTTATATGAATTATTTTCCAAGAAAACAACAAAATGAAGCAATGCTTTCACAACTTTGTCATACACTGAATGTCATTTTTATTATAGTTGCGGTGAAACAAGAGCCAACTTTACAACTCAAGCAGAGGGACAGCAGACACACATCACAGGGTTAGCACACATACACCACAGAGGCACCAGACATGCACCACCGTTATACGTTTGACATTTTTGGTATCAAACAGTACTCTTTGAAACAAAATATCAGGAATCTTGTATTTCCGAATTTCATTATGAATCACCCCAAATATTTAGAGGGGCGTATGATACTGATGGCGATATTGGTAACCAACAAAAGAGCAACATATTTACAGATACTGGCATTAACGGATATCCATCATGATAGAAGAGGACATCTAAGACATCAGGCTTGCATCCAACTAAATTAATATAATTAAGCTGCTCTTCAAAAAAAAAATGCTACGCTAATAGAAAAATCTTGAAGCAATGATTTCACAACTTTGTCATACACTGAATGTCATTTTTATCATAGATGCGGTGAAAGAAGAGCCAACTTTACAAATCAAGCAGAGGGACAGCAGACACACATCATAGGGTTAGCACACATACACCACAGAGGCACCAGACATGCACCACCGTTATACGTTTGACATTTTTGGTATCAAACAGTACTCTTTGAAACAAAATATCAGGAATTAGCACACATACACCACAGAGGCACCAGACATGCACCACCGTTATACGTTTGACATTTTTGGTATCAAACAGTACTCTTTGAAACAAAATATCAGGAATCTTGTATTTCCGAATTTCATTATGAATCACCCCAAATATTTGGAGGGACGTATGATACTGATGACGATATTGATAATTTTCATATACATTATTGCTATTTATAATTTTATCACGTTATTTGTATATTCATTTAATATAGTTATATGCTTTTATGTATTTATAAATTCTTAAAATAAACTGTTATATGCTTTACCCAAATCCCAGTAAGACTACGCTTTTCAGGCACGGATTATTATACCGAAATATGATAACACTTTCGACAACATGATTATAAAACTAACAATTTTAGTAATGGAACTCACAAAATGTTATTCAAATATTGTGATTTGTCTGTATAGGAGAGAGAAATTACGGTCGACGGGCAGGTAAGATTTTATCTGAAAAATAACAATGACATTCTCGGAGGGTCAAAAAGATTTCACCCGCTGTATGTTACATAAAATGTAGGGAATGTATATGCAAACATAGAATTTGTATCTTCCCATGATGGTCGTTATGGTGCTAAAAATCTCATTTCTAGTCCGCGTTATCTCAATAGAACAAATTTCACTGATGATCCGACTCTAAGAAAAATTAAAAAATCTCCATTTTCAATAAACCAATGTATATGGATATGCCAATTCTCGATATTTCCAAAACTGGAATGTACGACTTTCACTATAATTTTATGCTTCCAACAATGGGAGTAGTCAATTGTATGCTATTGTACACAGACACTAACAGTTTTGCTCACCAACTTACTTGTAACGATGCATATAAACATTTAATTGACGCAAAAGTTGGCAAATTTGATAAATAAGACTACATTTCGTTGGTCCAAAATGTACGGCTACAAAGTTCAGTGTGGGAGTAAAGTCGTTAAAGAGTATTAAAAAATATGTAGTAAAAAATAACTTTTGATGATTATGTCGATTGTATGAAAAATTGGAAACAGATGACAATTACTCAAAATACGATACGTTCCTTTGTCCATAATGTGTATAGTGTTGAACAAACCAAAATCGCGTTGAGTCCTCAAAATGATAAAAGGAAATTACTTCATAATTCTTTATGGGAACGATGAGGTCGTGGGTTCGAAACTCACTCGGGGTAAAATTCTTTTCTCAAGCAGGATGAAGTTAATCTAAAACATATATTTGAGGAACATGTGTCACCAGACATGATATTCGAAGAATTTAAAAATATTTGCTCAGAATGTTGGTCGACTACTAACAACTATGGAACATTGGTGATTGTAAAAGGTCAGAAGGAGGACAAGAGGAGATAAAAACACAATAATTTCAATTAATCAATTTATTACATCATCTAAATCATTTACAACTTTAGGTTTACAGAAATATATAAATTCTCTAAGTGCCGCAGACAATATGCTATCACTACAACCACATATGCTATACAATAACTAAAATTTAATTAAATGCACATTATTTTGAGCAAAATTCCTAATAAGTTCAATCATATTTCTATAGTATTCACCAAAATTTAGAGATTCCAAATGGGCGAGACGTGGGGAAATGAGGTGATGATGGAGTTGTAGAATTTGATGAACATCTTGTTGAGTTAAAGGGAAGCTGATGCCGTGTTTGATTACTTCCAACCATTTTACACAATCGATTATTACTTGATGAATGGTACAGTAGTCGCCACATTGTATCGTCTCTGACTCATAATCATCGTAAAACGCTGGAAGTGGCTGATCTATGAACGAATTATAGTTCAACTACAACATCTGTATTTTCGATCCAACTGTTGTGTTTTGTGTCTAAACCCAGACATTTAACAAACATTTTGTTGCCTTTTCTTCTAAGCACCTTTTCCACCAAGTAAATATCTGGATTTGACGTTTTCTGTAACTCTTCCTCGTAAAACCCTCCACTGATTGGTATACCCTGCATATCTTCTAACAAATATGCGGTGGGATCTGTTATTTTAACTTTAACGATTTTGAATAGTTCAGCCGTCCAATTGAGTGTATATCCTTTCGACATGCTTATACGTACAATATCACCAACTTTAAATTTACGACGTCCGACAATCTTTAGATGTGTATATGTTTTGTTTAAAATATCTTTTTCGTTGGATTTATTGACATTGGAAGGTTTATAGTTGGTAGTTGAATGCTTTGTATTATTGTATTCCATCGTAATTTTGGGTAAAATGTTTATCCATTCATGTCTGCCATTTAAACTGAAATGTTTGTACAGCTTTAATTTCAATGTTCTAATAACTCTTTCTGCCATAGAAGCTTTTTTTCATCACCAGAGACACATCAGAGACGCATCACAGGCGTCCCAGAGACATATCAGAGACACCTCAGAGACGCATCATAGGCACACTTATGAAAAAAATGATACCGTTCAGTCTTCCGTCCGACTAGGTGTTTACTTCTTACCATCGAGACACATCAGAGTCACATGAGAGACACCCCAGAGACACATCAGAGACACCCCAGAGACGCATCAGAGACACCCTAGAGACACATTAGAACGTATATTGGTGGTGCATGTCTGGTGCCTCTGTGGTGTATGTCTGCTAACCGTCTAATAATATATTGAATCGCGCACCCACACATTTCAATTTACTATGATGTTGTCATACAAACAACAAGTGTCAAAGCATGCAAAAGCTTTACGTAAAAAATATAAGTCGCTTGAAAGAACTAATAAGAAATGTTATGAAGAATATGTCAAGTCTGCAACATATCCTCTCAAACAAATAGCAGAATCACTGAGCAGTCCAAATCAAGGTGGAGATTCACCGAAAGACGCACCAATCCAGCCCGTAATAAGCGAAGATGAGGTAGAGCGGGAAGACTCTTCGCTCAAATAAGTACTTAATGACAATAATCAGAATGTATCAAAAGAATCTGACTGTGCTTACACTCCAGAATTAGGAATTGAACAATGGATTCTCGACCATGCTTACGGACCGCAATTAATGGGTGAACAATGGATGTTTGGAAACAAACAACTACAATTTAATGATGAACAACTAATTGTAGGTGGCAGAGTATTTAAAAGTACGCCCGGTTTGAAACAGTTTGTATTCTATAAGGATCCAAAACATTCCACCCCAATTGATTTACAATTATGCAAACAGATACTAGAATTAACGGATATCCATCGTGATAGAATAGGACATCTAAGACATCAGGCTTGTCCCACTAAATTCAGTGAAATAATTAAACCGCTCTTTGAAAAGCGTAAATACTCCGGAAATTCGGGTAATATTACAAAACAGTTCGATTACTCTCAGAAATTTTGCTTTAACAATAAGTTGAATAATACCATAAAACAACTCAATGAACCAATTACAAGAAGGTTTCACACACCAAAAAGCTATCATATTCTTTCTAATTGGTCAGATCCGAACTTATTGGTAGACAGATTAAAACAACTACACCGGAATGATGACGAATTTCATAAAATAATTGAAGAGCTCATTCTAGCACACATTATTGAATAGAAAAAACATAAAGAAGAAGATCTCTAACACTTGGACCAATGACTATTGTATAACTAAAGTTTCGTAATAAAGTGAATCAATACGTAGAAACAAAAAAAATTTTTTGGAATCTCTTTGGTATAAGGATTTGCTCAACAATATATTTAGGTAGTTTTATAATACAGATGTACTCACCTAAAAAATTTTCTCTGTAAATCAAACATTGATAAACCAGCGAAAATCTCCTTCAGCACATACGAATGGGCTACGCTAACCGATATTTTGATTGAAAATTCATTTATAAGTGCATCACTTCCAGCATGTTACGAGGAATATGATCCCGAGACGATGCCATGTGGGGATTACTACACCATTCTACAAGTAATATTTGATTACGTTAAATAGTTGGAAGTGATAAAACATGACATCAGCTTCCTTTTATGTGGAGAAGATATTCATCAAATTCTACAAGTCAATCATTGTCTCATTATGAATATTTTGAAAAATTGTAGATATAACCATGAATTTTGTTCAAAATAATTGAAATTTGAGTAAATGAGAGTTATTGTAAGTAGTAGTGTTGTACTTAGAGAATTATTATAAGTCAAAAGTTGTAAACGGTTTGGATGAAAACAATGTAATAAATTGATTTGATTGAAATGTTTGCGTTTCATTTTTCTCTCTCTTCTCCCTATAGTCATGCGGGTTGTAAGGATGATTTTTTATTAAACAAACTTATTACAACATACATATTGTTTTATTCATTCAATTTACAAATACAATACGGAAAAATAGAATAGAGAAGACGAAGAAAAGCATAAAACGGTTGAATTTAAAGAATACACAAATACGAAAAGCGTATAACTATATTAAATAAATATACAAATAACGAAATTAAATTGAAAATCAGTAGGGATTAATCATTATAGTGTATTTAGCAGGAAAAAAAGCTTCTATGGCAGAAAGAGTTATTAGAACATTGAAATTAAAGCTTTACAAACATTTCAGTTTAAATGGCAGACATGAATGGATAAACATTTTACCCAAAATTACGATGTAATACAATAATACAAAGCATTCAACTACCAACTATAAACCTTCCAATGTCAATAAATCCAACGAAAAAGATATTTTAAACAAAACATATACACATCTTAAGATTGTCGGACGTCGTAAATTAAAAGTTGGTGATATTGTACGTATAAGCATGTCGAAACATGTATTTGAGAAAGGATATACACTCAATTGGACGGCTGAACTATTCAAAATCCTTAAAGTTAAAATTACAAATCTCACCGCATATTTGTTAGAAGATATGCAGGGTATACCAATCAGTGGAGGGCTTTACGAGGAAGAGTTACAGAAAACGTCAAATCCAGATATTTACTTGGTGGAAAAGGTGCTTAGAAGAAAAGGCAACAAAAGGTTTGTTAAATGGTTGGGTTTAGACACAAAACACAACAGTTGGATCGAAAATACAGATGTTGTAGTTGGGTAACTACTTTTCGCTGCGCCGCGTATGAATACATTTTTGTATGAAGGTATGTGTGGTGGTATGGGGTAGGTCATGGAATAAATTGGAGAAAGCTGTAGGTTAGATTGTTAGTCGTCAATATGAGCTCTAAAGATAGTGTTTTTAGTAGTAGTACAGAAAGTTATAATTATAGTGCCGAATTAGATCATATTTTTGAAATGTATGAAATAGCCGCTAAAAAGGAAGACCAGTACCTGTTGTATATCGAGTATCCTACACATACGAATTTTCAAATTGGTTGTGGTTTGAGTCCAGCAAGAACGTTTGGTAGCGCAATCACTCTATCAGAAACGAATGAACCTACGAAAATCTCCTTCAGCACTTTCGAATGGGCCACGTTTATCGATATTTTGAACTATAATTCGTTCATAGATGAGCCACTTCCAGCGTTTTACGATGATTATGAGTCAGAGACGATACAATGTGGCGACTACTGTACCAATCATCAAGTAATATTCGATTGTGTAAAATGGTTGGAAGTAATCAAACACGGCATCAGCTTCCCTTTAACTCAACAAGATGTTCATCAAATTCTACAACTCCATCATCACCTCATTTCCCCACGTCTCGCCCATTTGGAATCTCTAAATTTTGGTGAATACTATAGAAATATGATTGAACTTATTAGAAATTTTGCTCAAAATAATGTACATTTAAGTAAATTTGAGTTATTGTATAGCATATGTGATTGTAGTGATAGCATATTGTCTGCGGCACTTAGAGAATTTATATATTTCTGTTAACCTAAAGTTGTTAAAGATTTAGATGATGTAATAAATTGATTAATTGAAATTATTGTGTTTTTATCTCCTCTTGTCCTCCTTCTGACCTTTTACAATCACCAATGTTTCATAGTTGTTAGTAGTCGACCAAAATTCTGAGCAAATCTTTTTAAATTGTTCAAATGTCATGTCTGGTGACACATGTTCCTCAAATATATGTTATAGATCAACTTCATCCTGCTTGAGAAAAAAAAATTTACCCCGAGTGAGTTTCGAACCCACGACCTCATCGTTCCCATAAAGAATTATGAAGTAATTTCCTTTTATCATTGTGAGGACTCAACGCGATTTTGGTTTGTTCAACACTATACACATTATGGACAACGGAACGTATCGTATTTTGAGTAATTGTCATCTGTTTCCAATTTTTCATACAATCGACATAATCATCAAAAGTTATTTTTTACTACACATTTTTTAATACTCTTCAACGACTTTACTCCCACACCGAACTTTGTAGCCGTACATTTTGGACCAACGAAATGTGTGATGATTTGTTCATTAGACTCATCTTTCATTACGCATAATACTTTTTATTAACTCTAGGTATATTGTATGGATTATTAGTGTAGTAGCCTTATGTATCAAATTTGCCAATTTTTGCGTCAATTAAATGTTTATATGCATCGTTACAAGTAAGTTGGTGAGCAAAACTGTTAGTGTCTGTGTACAATAGCATACAATTGACTACTCCCATTGTTGGAATCATAAAATTATAGTGAAAGTCGTACATTCCAGTTTTGGAAATATCGAGAATTGGCATATCCATATACATTGGTTTATTGAAAATGGAGATTTTTTAATTTTCCTTAGAGTCGGATCATCAAAGAAAATTGTTCTATTGCGATAAAGCGGACTAGAAATGAGATTTTTAGCACCATATCGATCATCATGGGTAGATACAAATTCTATGTTTGCATATACATTCCCTACATTTTATGTAACACACAGCGGGTGAAATCTTTTTGACCCTCCGAGAATGTCATTGTTATTTTTCAGATAAAATCTTACCTGCCCGTCGACCGTAATTTCTCTCTCCTATACAGACAAATCACAATATTTGAATAACATTTTGTGAGCTCCATTACTAAAATTGTTAGTTTTATAATCATGTTGTCGAAAGTGTTATCACATTTCGGTATAATAATCCGTGCCTGAAGAGCGTAGTCTTACTGGGATTTGGGTAAAGCATATAACAGTTTAATTTTAAGAATTTATAAATACATAAAAGCATATAACTATATTAAATGAATATACAAATAACGTGATTCAATTATAAATAGCTATAATGTATATGAAAATTATAAATATCGCCATCAGTATCATACGTTCCTCTAAATATTTGGGGTGATTCATAATGAAATTCGGAAATACAAGATTCCTGATATTTTGTTTCAAAGAGTACTGTTTGATACCAAAAATGTCAAACGTATAACGGTGGTGCATGTCTGGTGCCTCTGTGGTGTATGTGTGCTAATTCCTGATATTTTGTTTCAAAGAGTACTGTTTGATACCAAAAATGTCAAACGTATAACGGTGGTGCATATCTGGTGCCTCTGTGGTGTATGTGTGCTAACCCTATGATGTGTGTCTGCTGTCCTTCTGCTTGAGTTGTAAAGTTGGCTCTCCTTTCATCGCATCTATGATAAAAATGACATTCAGTGTATGACAAAGTTGTGAAATCATTGCTTCAAGATTTTTCTATTAGCGTAGCATTCTTTTTTGAAGAGCAGCTTAATTATATTAATTTAGTTGGGTGCAAGCCTGATGTCTTAGATGTCCTCTTCTATCATGATGGATATCCGTTAATGCCAGTATCTGTAAATATGTTGCTCTTTTGTTGGTTACCAATATCGCCATCAGTATCATACGCACCTCTAAATATTTGGGGTGATTCATAATGAAATTCGGAAATACAAGATACCTGATATTTTGTTTCGAAGAGTACTGTTTGATACCAAAAATGTCAAACGTATAACGGTGGTGCATGTCTGGTGCCTCTGTGGTGTATGTGTGCTAACCCTGTGATGTGTTTCTGCTGTTCCTCTGCTTGAGTTGTAAAGTTGGCTCTTGTTTCACCGCAAGTATAATAAAAATGACATTCAGTGTATGACAAAGTTGTGAAATCATTGCTCCATTTTGTTGTTTTCTTGGAAAATAACTCATATAAACCGAGTGTCGCAGTAAATTTGTTAGTACTAGCACTGTCAAACAGACTTCTGATGTGAGTCTGGGGTGTGTTTGTTATCCCTTCTGTTATCCCCAGACATATATTTGTTATAATTTACGTAGACATCCCGCTCAAAATACTACTAAACTGTGTGTGTCATTAACCTTTATATCTACATATTTCTACAGTCTTAATAATTACAAACACCCCATGTATATATCAATTTTAATCATAACATGCCTCGTATATTTTACGTAGATATTCCCCGCAGAATAATAATAGGGATGCAAATATCTTTTAACACCCTGTATTGAAAAAAATATTCGTATACTGTAATTAACCTAATTTATGTATCATACAGCGGACTATTTAATATAGAAACATTAATAATCTTTATGATCTAAGCTCAACGTCTTGTCGGCTTCTCAAATCAACCACTTTACAGAATATTGTCATTCAAATCTTTTGATGTTCCCTACCTGAACAAGTGTAGGCGAGAGAGACTACCTGTTCTTAGGTATAGATATTAGTATGAAGAATATTTACGCTTAATAAAAAAACACTCGTATGTCGTGAATTCAAGGTTCTTTATATTCATTCTTCTCTATATTTTCATAATTTGTAGTAACAACACAAATAATATTTATTTCTACAGGATTTTTGATTAAAACTCCCACTCATCAACCGATATATTACATGATCATTTAAATTTACGTTTAACAATTTTCAATAGAATTTTAATTATTAAAACAAATATGGCTGCTAATATTATACATGATAATGAAAAAATATTATTAAGTTCATACGTTAAGATCGCGTACGCGTGCGTATTTTGTTGATAAATACAATGAACGATTACGACGGATTCTGATTCAACTGCATTTGACATGTTCTAACAACTGAAACGATATTAGTACAAGGGAGTATTGAAGAAATTTACATTGAAGCAATCCAAAGGCTTTGGGTGTCCTCTGTTGTCGAATAAAGTGGATTTGCTGTCGTTTTGATTATTAAAACAAATATGGATGCTAATATTATACATGATAATGAAAAAATATTATTAAGTTCATACGTTAAGATCGCGTACGCGTGCATATTTTTGTTGATAAATACAATCAACGATTACGAAGGATTCTGATTCAACTGCATTTGACGTGTTCTAACAACTAAAACGATATTAGTGTTGTAGGAATCATGGCATACATGTAGCGGTATAGGCTGGGAACGATTAGGTCGTGGGTTCGAAACTCACTCGGGGTAAACTTTTTTTCGATTTTAATACATTTTTTTTGAATGTGGAACATATTCATGCATTAAAATCGGTGCATTGAAGAAAATTACATCGCATCGTGAAATTACGCCTCGTGAGATTTCAATATACTTATACTGATCACTTTCAAAACTAAAATATATTGGAACCCTCATGGCATACATGTAGCGGTGTAGGCTGGGAACGATGAGGTCGTGGGCTCGAATCTCACTCGGGGCAAAAATTTTTACGTCATGCACAAATTTACAGGATAAAAAATGGACGACACACGTCTAAAAAGAAATCTGCAAAATTGAAGCGCGCCATCTAGCGAAATCTACTCGATAAAAAATGGCCGACTAAAAAATGGCAGACTGGATAAAAAATGGACGACACCGCCGACAGCGCCAACGCAGCGCCACCGCAGCGCCACCGTCGCCTAGCGGTCCTTTTTCGAAGTAGGGGCTCAGAACTCTTATAGCTACACTACTCCTCTTCAAAAAAGAACTGAAAAAACACATCCTTCAAAGTAAGAGAATTGAACTTCAGCGAATATTTCTTTAGATAATATAGAAAGTCACGATAATACAAAAATTACGTACCTTTGCTAAATCGTCGGCTTGGTGTCTTGAGATTCCTTATGTGGAATTGTGCTGGTTTTCCTATTTTAATGTTTATCTGTTTGATAACGAGGTGCATTGCAGGTTCATTGTTGTTTTCTCGTGTAACTAGTAACTTTTACTTTTTAGCTTTCCGTGTGTGTGCATGTGTATCTATGTATGTAAATGTGTATTTTTCCTCGTCTATCTGTATAAGTTTGTGTTTTACATTGAGATAGGTCTATCATTGATTGAAACTTCTCAATATTCATTGTGATACATTATTTAATTTAATTAGTTCTTGAATCAAGTGTTTTACGCTTATCGAGTGTTTTTCTATTCACAGCTGAACTTTATATTTTTGACTTTGTATTTGTATTATGGTGATGTGAATAAAAATAGTACATTGTTTACCGGGTAGGAAAAGCTTAACATTCCTGGACGACTGTGAGTCCAGGAATGTGGCTTTTCCTACGAGGTAAACATACTATTTTTCCGCAAATCGTTTAAAATTCGACAGATATTGATTGATTTAAAAAAAACGCGATAATTTTATTCCCAAATAAATGGTGCTTTGAAATTCCTAATAAAATTACTTGGGTTACTATGGAAACGTATTGAGGTTGAATTGTCAAACTTGACGCTTATAAATTTAATTGCTGGTGTTCTCGAAAGTAAAATGATAAGTGATGATGAAATTTCCATTCCTGGGACTCCTCCAGAGCTGGTTGAGGCAGTGAATACTGCTTCATTAGAATTATTGCCAAAGAAATCAAGAGAAAAGTACGAAAATGCATACAAACGTTTTATGGATTATCACATGAGTAAAAATACGATTTCTTTCTCAGAAAATGTTGTATTGGCATACTTCCTAGACCTTTGTTTAAAGATGAAATCTTCAACATTATGGGCCAATTATTCAATGCTGAAGTCAACCCTTGCAGTTAAACACAATGTAGATATATCTACATACTCAAAACTTCGTCCTTTATTGAAACGGCAAGCTCACGGTTATAGGGCAAAGAAATCTAAGATTTTAACGAAGGAAGAAATTGAAAAATTTATCCAGGAAGCTCCAGATAAAGAAAATTTAATGATTAAGGTAATTTACAAGGTTTTAATTTCTATTTAGATTATACCTTTATTTATTTTTTAGGTGGCTGTAATATTTGGTATTTCTGGGGCCTGTAGAATGGATGAGTTGGTCCGAATGACTGTACACGATATAGAAGACTTAGAATCTAAGCTTTTATTCAGCATACCTGATTCGAAAACCAACAAACCAAGATCATTTGTAATTAATCAGATCTACTTGAATGTTTATCGAAAGTATGTTTCGTTAAGACCAGAAAATATGAACAGTGACCGATTTTCCTTTAAATATCAAAGCGGAAAGGGTTGTAGACAAGTGGTAGGAATTCATCAATTTAGAAAAATGCCCAAAATAGTTGCTACTTATTTGAACTTGGTAAATCCGACAGAATATACTGGTCACTGCTTTCGTCGGTCTTCTGCAACAATATTGGTTGACTCTGGTGCCGACATAACTAGTTTAAAGAGGCATGGCGGATGGAAGTCATCAAACGTTGCTGAAGGATATATCGAAGAATCGCTTAACAATAAGGTTGAGGTGGCAAATAAAATTTTCAGAGTACAAAATATTCACTAAAATGACCCTACCACCCTGCATGTTGTCCAAAATGTTTCTCATAGTTCTAAGAGTGTTCCTCCAATGTTCAATAATTGTACTAACTGTCAAATTACTGTAAATATAACAAATTGATCTTAAAAATGTATTCAGCAATGACTTGATGTTTTCAAAATATAAATTAATTCCTTATAAGCAATGTGTTTTCAATCATTTATGTAGAACACTAACAACTGTACGGAAATATAATTTCCTTACAGTAAGGAAGTCCTGACTTTTTATTCAAGAAATTTTGACAGGAATGTCAAAATTTCCTAGCGATTTGCGGAAAAATATTATTATTTAATAATATATTTTCATCGTCGATTCATCATTCACGGGTGCTGAACAATAGGACTAAAACAAAAGAACTGATGTTATTTGGATGTTTTGGTAGGAACAATGCGATTTCAGCCAAAACATATTTAAAAGACACCTGGTATCAGTACTATAGGTTGGACACAAATTTTTCTATGATGGAAAAGTCCTAAGTTAATTGAACTGTACTATCATATAAAATGCAATATTGCGTACAGAAAGATAATACAAAAGATTAAGTTATATTGTCAACCTATAATAGAATGAGAGAATCTGAATGAAGGATACTGCATAAAATTGTCATCATTTATTGAAAATAATTATGGAATTGATATTATTCACGTGGTTCTATCTAGCAATGATTATTAAATATTATTTTTTAATCCAGTATAAAGATAAATGGAAAATGAAAGAAAATACCACTACAATAAATGTTTGGTGTGAACTCATTGAGATTTTACACACTTCCAGAGTCTACGCAGGATATTTCCTCGTACTCTGATTTTGCCGTAAAACTTCTAATTAAAATATTATTTTATCCATCAATTGTTTCCCATATACAGTTGGTCTTTTGGTTCTTTACCCGCGCGCCAATAATATTTGATAAAATAATTATTAAGTGATATCTGTCTCATCTAACGTTGTTCTATTATGTTATCAAATATTAATGAGTTATGGTTGAAGAACCAACGAATCAACTATACATGGTGTCAATACAACAGCCTTTCATGATTGAATTTTGTGCCTTCCTAGAACCTCACTCGAGTTGAAAGTATTTTGTATCTATTGACTCTACATTCTACCAAAGAAGGTGGAGTAAATCGACCAGAATCCTGCAGAGCAGAATGCATTAGATGCAGTAATGATTATCAACTAGCGTTTAATAGCTGTCAGTTCACTGTAATATGTCAAAGACAAATTTGTTCAATATTCATTACGTGCATTCCATGGATGTAGAAATTCATTCAGCCAGAATTTCCTAGGCTTTCTAACTTTGGGCAAACACCAACAGGATAATAGTTGGAATAAAAAATTGTTTTTCACATAACAAGCCATATCTGTAGAACAAAGGGTGAGCGCAGGTTCATGGTAATGTGTGATCGGAAATAGTGGGTAACAATTTAATAGATCCAAATTGCTTTTCCGCCCAACCTTGTCTAAGATGCAATTGAAGTATTGGTTTACCCCAAAATAGTTGGAGTTTTTTTTGAATTATTTTTTCGTTTTTCAGCAAGAAAAACACGGATAAATTTCGGCTTGTTAGCACGATACAGCCTCCGGAGTGTATAAATGTCACAAATTTTATGATTGTATATTATTCAGGGGGTTTCACAGATAAACCCTATTAATTTTCAGCTCACCAGAGTCAGTGACAGTTTAACGGGTCCTATAAATCCAGATTTACTACATTTTTAGTCATTTTTGTAGCAATTTTGGTTTTTTAGGCTGCATACAGCCTCCGGAGTGTATATACGAGGATATATTGAAAAATTCTTAGCATACTTTAGAACCAAACAAAATTTCAATGTCAAAATATTTTATTATTTTACATATTCTTCTCTTAATTGGATACATTTATTAAAGCGAATAACCTGCAACGTCTCTAGACCTTTAAAAAAATGTTTCTTCTTGCTCTGCAAACCAGACCACCACAGCTTTTATCACCTCCCCGTTGGAAAAAAATTTACGACGTTTTAAATTTTTTTCAGTTGAGGAAAGAGATGATAGTCGGACTGAGCCAAATCTGGTGAATAAGGGGGGTGTTCTAGTAATTCAAACCCTAAATCATGAATTTTTTGCATGGCAACATGAGATTTGTGTGCAGGGGCGTTGTCCTGCAAAAACAAAACACCTTTGGATGGCTTTCCGCGCATTTTCTCTTTAATTTTTTCCCGTAAAGTTGTCAATAATGTCGAAGACTAACCTCCAGTTATTGTTCTACCCTTATCCAAAGAATAAATCATGATTACTCCATGGCAATCCCAAAAAACTGAAGCAAGAACTTTTCCAACAGATTTTTAGACACGAAACTTCTTAGATCTTGGAGAACCAGAGTGTCGCCATTCCATCGATTGTTGCTTTGTTTCTGGATCGTAGAAATGTACCCAAGTCTCATCCATAGTAACAATTCGGTTTAAGAAGTCTACATCGTTTTCAAATCGAGCACAGATCGAACGCGATGCTTCTACCCTTGCACGCTTTTGGTCAACATTCAAACATTTGGAGATCCATTTTGCAGCAATTTTTCTCATATCCAAATTGACGTGAACTATATGACGAACGCGTTCGTATGAAACATTCAGTGCTTCAGATATCCGTTTTAGCCCAATTCGGCAGTGTGATAAAATCATGTCATGAACTGTATCGATATTTTCGGGGACTGACACAGAAATTGGCCTTCCCGATCGGTCATCACCTTCAATAGAAAATTCACCTCTTTTGAAGCTTGCAGTCCAATTTTTCACAGTCGCATACGAAAAACATTGATCACCAAGGGTGTTAAGCATATTTTATAAATCCGCTTACCTCTTAACCTTTTCAAATACAGGTACTTGATGATGGCTCGATACTCCAGTTTTTCCTTTTTCACAATTTCGGTGGACATAGTTTTCCTTTTAATTTATTGCGTAACTCTGGTTTACTTTTTTAACGTCAAACTTCACACTGACACTTCTAATAAGTTATTGTTCGTTGCTATGGTAACGCAATATTCTGTTTACGCATGGAACTGGTCTATGCCAACTAGATATCAATACATCCTCGTAAGGGTCCAATTTTATGATTGGATATTGTTCAGGGCGTTTCACAGATGAACCCCATTGATTTTCAGCTCACCAGAGCCAATACAACAAGTCCTATAAATCCAGATATATCACATTTTTGATAAAATTTGGTTTTTTGGTACGATACAGCCTCCATAGTGTCGACGAAGCAATGAAGGCTCGAAATAATAATAAAATAACATTGGCTCAACGAACTCCGTTCATCGTTTTTCGTCCGATGAACGAGTTATTTGGGCCAACGAATACTTGTACAAATACTTGTACGTTAGTCGGTGTTTTTATTTTTATCACTTAATGATCCCTTTCAATGGGTTTGGTGAAAACGTTTATTGATCCAATAAAATATTATTATCGAATTGATGTATATATTCGGAGAATTGACATGTTTATTGATGCAATAAAAATATTCGATTATTCAATCAAAACGTTTATTTATTATATGAAAATATTAATTGATCCAATAAACCGGTTTATTAATATATGAACATATTCATAAACTCCGTCATTTTTGTTCATGAAACCAAACCAACGAGCGTATTCATTGATCCGATAAACGGTTCCATTTATTGATCCAATGAAAACATTCATTAGCTCAATATAATTTTTTTCCGTGAAAGCAACGAGCGTGTTGATTGATTCAATTACCGGGTTAATTAATCCAGTCAACCCATTCATTGGTTTAAATATCTATATTTGTTAAAACATTGAACGTATTTATTAATTCAATCAATAGGTTCGTTGGTTCAATCAACGCGTTCATCAATCTAACGAAACTATCATGTACCATTCCGGTGTACACAATATCAACTGCATACAGGACTATACTCACTTCGAAAATATAATAAAAAATCGAGTATTTATTGTAAAAAAAGATTAAAAAAAGGGGAGACGACATATTTTAATACTTGTATTGTCAGTTTTATTCAATTCAAATACTTTTGAAAAAGAATATGAACTATTCATTCTGAAAAAATAATTTTCGAAGCAACTCCTAAGCAATTGGCTGTTCAGTAGAATGTTTAGGTTGAATGAATAAGTATACTTATAGCAAATATCCACAGCTCATTTAATATTATTAACGTTGTATCGTGTATTGTCAAAAGAAATAATAATTTCTTTAACTCTGAATATACTCGTACTCTCGTCTATATACTCAATGGAAGGATGAATTGAAAATTTTTGTGATTTCAAAAACCTCAGGTGATCCTCAAAAAGTTTAGTTTATTACTGGCTTGAAGAAAAAGTCATATTGGTTTTTGCAACTGTATTTCCTTGCACTGGAAATTCCGTGAGGATTTTTCAATAGGTATTGGTTGGCACCAGGTAATCATGTAGGATGCAGAGCCCATAATACTGCCACATGACGACCATATGAAAATATTTAAACACTATAAAAGCAGGTTTGTACAGGGGCAATACCATAGTTTTCGTCACATCAAAATCATTTTCAACTGATACAAATTATGTTTAGTAAACTAAATCGCAACTTGAATCCTGATCCAAACTAATCGACTATAATGGACCGAATCTTCGAATACCAGCAAATGTTTTATTAATCATACTTTTCCGTTTTATATATATTAAGTCTAATATGGGTAAACTTACTTTCAGTATGCCTTTCACCCTCAATATTTTCCAGCAAACATTTTATACTCTTTTCTTCTACGTTTTCTGGTACTTTTAGGAAATAAACAATACTCTGAAAGCATTCCTCTCAATGGCAAGCAGTCGCCCTTGGAAAATTCCGCTTCAAAATCCATATCAGTTTGAAATAAATCATCTCTTAATATTATTAAACATTCGATTTTTCATTGAAACTTTTTACCAATCGATATTTCTTTGGAATTTTGTGCTGATGCCATTTGGCGTCTTTAGATCGTTTAAACTCCAGTTTATACATTATTGTATATTTATTTATCGTTTGGCACATACATGGAGTTATCTCAAAAGTATAAAATACGTACACAAACATGAACTAACGAATACAAATGAATCTAACATAAACATGAACATATTGAAGGATTACACTGAAAAAAGTTTATAAATAAAATAAATGTGTAAACAGGAAACACAGAGCTCAATTTACAGCGCAACGTCCAGGCTCTACACCCAGCACTCAACCACTGGCGGCGTTAGTTTGATTACATCAATTAGGTTCCCAGCATAGGCCCTGCTTGCACACTTCTGAACTATGTGATGTTAAAATTGTCATTATACAGTTCAGTTGCTGTCCTTACTGAAGGTCTTCGAAATTTCAGCCTTCGAAAAGACGCGCTGGCGATGTCTTGGTGGATGGGCAATTGCTGATTTTCCATAATTTTTGTATATAGATGCATCAAGTTCACCTGTCTTCTAAGAAGGGGGGGTGTGATGTGTCTCAGTGTTGGGAGCCAATGTGTTGGTGTTGATTTGATGCATCCCGTAATAACGAGCATCGTTTGGTTCGGAGGTACATCCATTTGCCGTATATGGTGGCTTTTCAGCCACATGGGTGTCCTATATTCCGCAGCACTATCAGCACTATAAACAACGCTTAGAGCCGATCTCCGGAGCGTAGTAGCAGTGGCACCACAGGCTCTGCCACATAGCTTCTGTATGATGTTGTTACGTGTGCGGACTTTAGCTGCAATATTATTTAGGTGTTGTTTATAAGTTAGGGTTCTGTCGAGGGTGATACTTAGGTACTTTGGGGTAGCGTTATGTTGAATTATGGTGCCGTTGATAAGTTGTTGAATGGCAAGCTTATTGTTTAGATGAAAGCACGTGCATTCCGTCTTATTTGGATTTACAGTGAGTATCCATTTTGATATCAGTTTCCTGCCGGCTTTTGACAATAAAAAAGCACTCGTGGTTCGTTTGTCTGCAAAATGGTGTTAGATGTTGGCTTTTTTAGTCATCTGATTGTGATTGTGCTATTTTAAACCTTTTTTAGTGAACTGTTTCATACTTGAATGTCCGTAGTTTATTTTTATATAACATAATGGATCCTAACCTCAATTCGGAGGTAAGTTCGCACCTGTTGCGATTTCTTCTATATTATATATTACTTATCAACTACAGTATCTTAATGCTGTTTTTCCATTTCAGTATTCCTGATGATGAGGACAATCATCCTCGAAAGCTTGAAAATTTTCCGTTAAGAGTACACGTTTTCCGTTTTCTTCTTGCTGCTTTCCCCAATATTCACCAGTTTTTTATATATATATATATATATATATATATATATATATATATATATATATATATATATATAGTTAACATATAAAGTGGGCTGCGACACACCGAGCCCAGTTTACCAAGTCCTAAAAAAAGCATCAGCTACCTCATATTTATGTCTAGATTGATTTGGCATAGTTTTTAGAAGGAGCTAATTATTTTGGCCGTTTTTGTGAATTTGTATATTTTTGTATTGCGCGTGTATATTTCTAGATGACGATATGTTGAGAACTTGATATACATGTTATGATATATTTCTAGGTATAAGTAGAATCCGATAACTTTGGCACCACTGCAGTTGAGTACCCCATCACTGTAGCGGACAGAGTGAGCTCCTTCTAGTATTATTCTACTAAATTGGTAAAGAATTACATCATCGGTTATTCCTTGTTACAGTTAAAGTATTATTCAAGAAAATCAAAGCTACGAGCCTATTTTTAAATACATATTTAGGAATGAGATACGTATACCATACAAGGGCTCTCAAGTAATTTGACATTTTAAACGATTCGGTAACGGGAGCTTTGAAGTTGGCTGTCTTTTGTTTAAGATATGAATGCAAATTATAATTACTTTAATTCATTCAGATAACATAACTCTGTCATTTTGAATCTTGAAAGTAATTTGAATAAAAATATTCAAAACGTTTCAATTACATTGTAGATCTTATTGACTCGAGGTTATAACAATTTTTATTATATTGTAAATAGAAAGTGTGGAATTAATAATCTACTTTTTCGGCTTATAATTTTACTGATTTAATATATAAGTTCTTCTTGAATTTAAAAATGGGTGAGTAATCACGACGTTTATTTCATTGGCTCTTTGTTCCTATTTAGGTTTGAGTTCCATTTGGCATATAGATTTTTTTTTCTTATGTTTATAGATCATATCTACCGGCTTTAATTTTATGGCAAGATAGACTGAATGAATATAATCAAATATTACGTTAATTATATATAGAGACTGTTAGACTATACCAAAGAAGAGGGACAATTGCCTAAGCTGAAGCCTTCGGATATCCTAAAAAATTTCTACGAAATACTCTAGTTTCTCGGACTTTCCTCAGGAACTAAGTAGAAGAAAGGAGACATAATAGATCTCTTAGGTCTCAGTAAATGTCACCCCAGTAAACATTCATACATACACGATACAAAAAATTATTTACTAAATATATCTAGTTTGCGTCCTAACGGAACTAGAGTTTTTTTCCAATTCTAGCTTTTATTTCTTGTACAAATACGATGTTAACATCAAAACTTCGTTTTTTTCATATAATTTTCATGCTAGCATTTTAAGTTGGCGTCCTGAAATTATGAGAATTTCAAGTGTTCAAACAGAACAAAAATTCAATTTGTTTATAAATACCATAACAAACAATATACTTGTTCAGCCCCAGTATATTTTGAGAGCTAAAAACTTATCATGCTTCCCTACTCTGATTTTTAAAATGGGAAATACTAAGAACAAATTATTAATTCCTGAAGGTTAGCATCCAAATTATAACATGATCTTGATAAACACTCTTCTGTTTTTGTTGATTCGACATAATTTTGGGATTACTAATCTTATTAAAAATCGAGAGCTTCCGCTCGAGGGCTTTGATAAATTGACTATTAATATAACATTCCATTGACCAATGAAATTTCATAAATTTTAAAATAAACCAATCGGAAATAATAGCGACTATTGCGCTCGAGCAAATATTAGCGACTACAGAAATAGTAACTTCCATTTGGAAACGTTGAATATAACTTCAAATGATTCTGACAATTTTGGCAGTAATTAAATTGTCATATCATAATAGAATTTGTCCACGGCTGATTTATAATTGATAATGTTTACATTTTACGTGTGGAGCTTCCTCAGAATGATGACGTTCGTTATTCACAAGTCAATAATAAATATTGATAATCAACAAATTCCAGACAGGCCGTCTCAGGGCGAGTTCCCGCGATTACAATACAGCTGATAGCTAGTATTTTAATTATTACACTGAATTAAAATTACCAGAAAGTTTAATATGAAAAACGAATCAGACGGTGAAATGAATGTTACCCCGCCGAACATAAGGGAAGCAGCACAAATATGTAGATTCATTAGCTTGTACCCGCGACTTCGTCGACGTAGATTGTCAAATTAAATATTATGCTGATATGTAACTTATCTTGCTGCAAAAAATTCGTTGTCTTTTTTTAATTCAAGCAAATTCAATATTTAAAACAAAACAAAGTGGAATTTCATTATTATATATTATTGTGAATTTAAATAAATTTTTGCAATTATACATATCCACACATGTAGTAGTGTGTGCGCAACATAAATTTAGTTCAGCTCGTAAGTTTGAAAAACTTTAAAACTGTGTACTTTTTTAACTTTACTACTTCATATCTAGCAAACTAGGGTGAATATAACATACCAATGTCCCAAAAAACGGACGCCTCTTTGTATAAAACAGCGCGATATCTTTTCAGTATACTCGTATATAGCAGTTATTTCGGGCTCCAGTGGAGTACAAGCATGTACTGTACAAGGCACGTGGTTAGAAACAATTATTGTATAATTGTTATCTGTATTGTGTGAGAATGTTCACGATGACATTTCGATTTAAGAGAATATTAAATTTGGCTTTAAATCGGGTTTCAGATTGTAAGTATTTTTACAAAGTTTAATTTATATGATAGTGTGTGATGACAAATGTTTATATTATTACTTTTAGAAAATAAGTCAATTTTTCTGTAACATTTTTACATTGTTTTCAAGCCATCATATAGCACATCCACAATGTTTTTGAAAAAGTATTATTTCTGTGGAAGATTAAAGAGATAGGAGGTTAATATTTACGTAGATAGTAACGGAATATCGAAACAACATGCTGAAATCATTTTTACGATAGTGGCGTAGATTCTAGGGGGGGAAAGAAGTATTTATCCCTACCGCATACCTCTAGCGATAGAGGAAAATTATATTATACCACTAATTGAAGTATCCCAATTTATAAAAAGTGGAAGGTGTGAAAACAATGGACTACAATCATTTGAAATATTTATGATATAACACCCTAGATCTCAGTAAGAAGGAATATTTTACTGAAGTGTTCTCGAATCTTCATATTTTGTGCTAAGGTTTCTCCAGTTACTATATGAACAATTGTTAGTGCACCACCCTGAATAAATATTACTGTTATACAAGTGAAAAACTCCATTTTTTACGATAACGTGAAAGGTTTACCAAATTATGTTAAATCTGACGTTTTTACGTAGATGTGAGAGGTTCTGTGTTTGCTTGTATTTAGTTTATGTAGCTTTAATTACCTAGAACGATCGGAATAAGTAATTTAGTAAAAAAATTAAAAAACTGTTACCTGAACTTTTATAAGTGAGCATGATAAAAAGGTTTATGATAATCCTGTAAAATATGGTGGGTTAAGGGTTGATGTATGCGGTTGGAAAGGAATGAATAATGGTATTCCTGCTATTCACTGTGAAAGGTAAAGTCGTACGAATAAATATCCAGTGGAATAATTGTAGATACTAAAAAAGTCTACAATTCTTCAAACACATGCTTAAATCTTCTTTTTCTGTGTTGTTTTTCTTTGTCGTGAAAATGATTTAATGTTGACGAAATTAAGTACACTACTTCATATCTCAAATGAAATTATTTTAGTGAAAACAACTAATAAGCTTGCGAGAGATTTATTTTTTCTGGTCTGAAACACTTTGTTAAAGAAAATTGAACTGTGAAATATTATGTTACAGAGTAACCATAAACATCCGTCTTAAGCGCAACAAATCGGTAAAATAAAAGGTACTTTGAAGATAGGGCGTAGAAAAATGACTATTAATATACAAATAATAATTATTTTTTATTAACTAATAAAGACAAAAGAATCTCGAAAACCATTACATTCAAGCATAGGGAAATGTTAAGAATATATGGTTGGAATCTAATATAGAATTGAGGGGACAAAAAAATAAGTTTGCCATTTAAAAAAACACAGTTATTACTATTATTCATTATCCAAAATTTACGTTAATTATTCTTCACTCTATATAAAAAATTAAACACGTTTTTCTGGGATTGAGTTACCTAACAGTGACCGAGATGGTGGAAATTGAATAATCATAATTTATCATCAAATTTATAGTTTATAAATAACAGTCAAACGGGAATTTCCGTAATAAAATAATTATCATCTCGCCATGAGACTAAAGTATATTACTTTGTCATACTGAGTTGTTGATAATTATATTAGCAATTTAGAAGGTTAAAAATATACTGGGTGTTTTATTTGGAATAACGAAGCAACATAACTATGAGTATGTATCAAATAAATCATAATATTTAGGGGTAAGCTGTTTACTTAATAGCCGATAAATATTGCACAGTTTGTTCATAACTATTATAGATGAGAATATTTTCTTGATTCATACTTTTTTCATTAGTCGGGTTTCAGTTTTTGAATTTACTTTTCATTCCGTATGCGATAACATCCTCTAGCGGTTACTTTCAATATACTTTTTTAATTTTGAAATGTAGAGTCATGGGTTATCTGTTTACAGAATACAGCAGGTATCTTTTAAATTTGCACACCGACTAAAGTTGTGCAGATTAATTATGAGTAATTAATCTTGTGTACTGACAAGAAGTGTGTATATTAAAACAATCGTTAAAATTCATAAAATTTAAAAATGAAAACTCAATTGACATAAAACATAAAATTGGTAGTTTTGACAAAAGTTTGATACTGTATTATTTTCATAAATGATTTGAATTGTCTAATTTTATAAAAGACATTCTTTCTTAGCACTCTTAGCACTGAACAATATCTCAGTAACACAGAATCATCTAGTTCTGAATATTTAGCACCTGAGGAAAGTTTTTTTCTAATAAAGCAAACAGAGAAAACAATCTTTTTGACTCATCAGAGCGTATCACGATCCCACAAAATAAGGTGCCGTTGACAAGCTATGCCCTTTTACAAAACTCTCCCTTGGATTTTCACTACAATTTCAAAAATGAAGTCGTAACACGTGATTCAACACTGGGAGATTCTACGTTTTAAAAAAATAACGATTCACATATAGAACAGATGTCGTTTTCATTTGAACTTGATCCAGTATGTTCTTCCATATCCGAAAATAATTCATCACTTAAAAAGTAAAACATACAGCACTGGATAGTTCAACAGAAAAACCAAACTTCTTGTTTCTGATTAATTTGATGTTCAAAGTTTTTTATTCTTAGACAAGGGTTCAAAACTACGAAAACACGCTTTGGATCAAATTCGACGTCATGGAGATTTTGTAATGAAAAAATTCCGATTAACGAAAACAAGAAAAGCAATGTGAACCGTAGTATTTCTTGTAAATTTTGCAAAGGGTATTACCTAACAATATGTACGATACAAGCCGTTAAATTAGAAAGTAGCGGTTTATCGAAGGTACTATTTCGTTTTAGTAAGCCTTTTTATTATTAATATTTTGCAGGGCTCTTAATCCTTACCCATGCGGCATTAGTTTTAGACTAATTTTTGACCCAAAAATATAGATAGTTATAGGGTTAGTGAAAAAATATTTGAAATGAAATTCTTACTAGCTCTTATTTTTTGCTATTTTCTGCAATACTATTTCATACAGTGTGAGACAAAAAATTGAGGACGCTAAAATATTCCGAAATTGCGATTATCTTATAAATGATCCTATATTTAGAAATTTCGTCGGTATATTTCTGCATTTTTGTATTATTACTGTTAGTATTGTTACTTGTTAAATTCTTCTATTTTTGAGATATACATCAAGATGTTATTCACGTCAATAATTACCGTGTAATACAAAATAGATAATATACTTAACTTCTTGTATATTATACAACTGTATATATAAATCAAAAGAGGCAGGTATTTCATGGATATTTTTAAAATTACATGCTAAATACATACAGTGGCTTTTTAATTTTTTTATACTATATAAGTGATATTCAATGGCTATGTGTATAGATTCAATGGCTATGTGTATAGCAATTCTGCGGGGTTTTTCATTTACGATTTTAGCCACAATTCTTAAATGTTTTAGTTTTTGACACAGGAGCTATTGAGAACTTATTTATTTCACAGTTGATCACTCGTACAAAGAAAACAATTTAAAAAAGCGTTTAATTAATCCAATAATGGATTTGAATCACTTAATATCACTTAAAAAAAACCTTTGTTATGTGTTGAGCATGTTAATTTAGAAATACCCATTACTTATATAATATGTTTAAGAACACTCTGTATAAATAAGTATATTTTCATATTATTTTGTGATCTACAATAACTGCATCCAAAATTTATTTTCTATGTTGTATTACACGGGGAATTATCATAATAAAATCTAAATTGTTCATGACTTTAAAAATATATATTTTAAAAACTGATCACAGGCAAATCTTAAGAATTCAACACTTTCATTGAGTACTAAAACTTATAACAAAAACTGACGGACATTAACCACCAGTCTTAGAATTAAGCTGAGCCTATCAGCAACTTAAGTAACTAGATCGAGTACAAATGCAAGTTTTCAATGAAAGATACCAGTCGCCACTTTCCATAAAAAGTGCAGGGTCCTTATTCGGATCAACTATTAATACAAAAAGAATTAGGTATGCATAAAATGGGAAGGAGAAGGTAACGTATTCTTGTAAATGCATCAATCAATAATGTGAATGTATATTTCCATAAAAATATATAATATAAGCTAGACTATTGATCTTATTTTCGTCAACAGGTTTTTATATGATATGCAAATATTATAATTTATAGGTATCATTACTTTTTCACTCTTTCATGTTATAAACAATCTCACTTTCTTTAATATAAGTTAATTGTTTTTAATTTATAATTTTCATTTCTCATAGTTGTTGTTTCAAATTAACAATTGCAGTCTCAGATTAAAATTTCTTACGAAGAAAGCCGATTGCAATCGTTTTATAGAATGTCAATACCTAACTGGCAATTATACTTTCAATTGTATGTATTAACTGGCCGATAGTATATGTGGCATCGCCGCAAGAAGTGCATATTACCTGAAATGTATCATATACGGAGCCTACCTTGCTTTTGAAGTATGGAAATATACACCAACAGAGCCTACCGTAACCGCTACATATAACGGATCCCAATACGACGTCAACTTATATAGTGGTATACATGAAATATACGCTAGGAGCCCAAATTAGACTAAAGGTATAACGGAGTTCACAATATCTTGCAACAGTGAATAACGCCGTGATCTTTGCTGATCAATTAGAACACAAATTGAAAAATATCTTATTGGGGATAGCAGCAAATGAGGAAAAGTATACTCTATTCAATTCTCCACGCTTTCGTGAATCTTTATTCACATCATCAGGGAACTACAATAAATGAAAGAAAAACATAAATTATAAAAAGTTTCCCTACAAACACTTCTTCATCTTAGATTAATCGAGATTGCATCCTAGATCTTGAAAATCGGAAATGTGTAAAACAGCAAATCATTAAAGAAATAAGTCCAGTTGGCAATACATTTGCCCACTACTGGTTAAATTTTAAAAAATTATTAAAAATGAAAGTTAAAACATTAAAATATCGTGAATCCACACACCCACGCGGACCTGTGAGAATACCAACGGAAACTGAAAATGTTAGGTTAAGTACAAAATTCATCATTATTTCATGAATGAAAAGAATCGATCTGGGCAATGACGCGAGTCAACGAAACAATCGAATTAAAACTTTCAAAAGAATACCAGGATGGTACCAGAAATTATGAAAATGCTATGAAATATCACAACAAGAAAATTATCATTAATAAGAATTAAAATGTTATTATTAATATTATTATTAATAATATTATGAATCTCCTCTTGAAAGGAACAACCACCAATTATGTTAACCCAAGTAGGAAACTAGTGATAATTATTATTATTATCATTATTATTATTATGAAGACAATTGTGCTTATCAGGCGTTAGGAGGAGGGAGTAGAGATTGCTCAAATTCTGAATGTCAGTCTTTTTATTCATACAACCATCTTATTGGAAGATGAACGCCATTTCCAAAAACAAGCTTTTGCTATAACATCTCTCCCGATAAAGGATTTTAACTCTTTCCAAATCAATGACATGATCCAACGAGGAGACATGATTCGCCAGAGAACATCTTTCAGGATGTAACCTTATATCACTTTTATGGAGGGATACACGGCTGGAAATTTTCTGAGAGGTTTGACCAAAATATGAGAGGCCACAACTGTTACTTCACAGCCTATAAACAACATTACTACAATCCACGACAGGTATCTTGTCTTTTAAAGGACTATAAATTGACTCAACAATCAAGGAACTCCTGCAGGCAAACCTAACATTCTGCAAGTATTGTGAAAAAAACCTAGTAAGTCTGGGCGTAATTTTCCTCATATAAGGCAGAGACACCGTTGAAACGGAAGGAATCGTTCTAGAGACCGAGAGAGGGTCCAACTCAGCTGCACATGATCTTTCTTAGTAACTGTTTTGGATAGGAATTGTCCAGGAACAAATTGAAAAGAATATCACGATTCTTATTTCTAAATATAGGGTCAGAGATGTTCATAACTCTAGCTGTCATTTGTTTAACCAAGTTCACCTTTATGCTAAATTTATGGTAAGAATTGTAGTTGAGACAGTTCCCAGAGCTACTTTGTTTTCTATACCAATCAATTAGAATCACATTTTCAGGAGACCTAGTCCATAAAGTATCTAAAAAGTGGACAGCCATGTTAGAGTTTTCTGCTTCGAGAGTAAATTGAATATAAGGATCATAACTATTTAAAGTGAAAAGAAGATCTTGGGTGGAGTTTACAGGGCAAGTTAGGATTATATCATCTACATATTTCTTGATGGAAGGTATATTAAAAGGAAGTACCGGAAGGACCACGTCCTGTTGGACGTCCTGTTAGACGTGCGGCTTAACCACACGTATTGTTATATTATTTAAAACTGACACTTTTCCGGCTCTCAATAATTTCTTTTATCGAAAGATGAATTATTTATTCATTAATTATTATTGCTCTCTTTTCTCAGGATGATTTCAATTTGTTATCAAAATAAGTTATATAGTTTTTAAGTATATTTCAAATTAAATGTTAATTGTTATTCTTATACTGGATTATTCACCCAGTTGTATCGTGTAACTGTATACTCTCAATTATACAGGGCTATTTAATTATCTTCTGGCATTTCACTGTATTGAATGTTATGACCAATAAGAAAAATTTTCACTGTCAAATTAAAATTTTTACGATTGAATTAATTAAATTTACTACATAAAATAATTCCAAATATTTCACAAAATACCTTTCACAGTAAGTTCAATTCAAATATATCTATGTGTCAAACTAACAAATCGCAAAAACAACTTTAGTTTTCCTTTTTCAACAATTGCAACACATTATCTATACTAATACAAATTAAAATCAATTACATTAAGAAATAGAATAAATGATACCTTCTTCATGAAAATTTATAACTTAATCAAAATGATCAAAAAAATTTTAAATTTTCAATTAATTTTACAAATGTCAAACACCCGGTCACAATCCTAATTTTGTTCAATATAGTCTTTTCAATTATTTTTGTATTAACTTCTTGGATGTATACCCAAATATGTTTCTGAAAGTAGTATGGATGTGTTTTGGAATTGCATTTCATACAAATAATACTGGGCTAGAATTGTTGACTATTTAGCATAAAATAACTAATGTCTTACTGATTTCTCTTGTTGAATTTCAAACTATATACGAGCAGAAATGTAAACGTTAGATAAAATAATATGTGAAAAACCTTTCCGATTTATAATACTACCTCTGTCTCCGAGTTATTAATTTGAGTGTCATTCATGAGGATTTAATGTCCTAACCCGACTCAGGAAAAACCATAATCAGTCGTCATATGTACGAAATGAAATGAAATAATTACAATAGACTAGATCATTACACAATGAAACGAGATATATCAATCGTACCCCAAAATACCTACTGCTTAGCAGAGCCGCATCCTCAAGGGGAATGGTAATCAGTCCACACCCTTCTTAATATACAAATGTATGATAAGTGAAATCCAATGCCTTCAGAAAATCAATTACAATAATTGTCCTCCTCTAGCTACCCTAGGGTGTTCAGTAAAATTCCTAGTATGATTTTTTATAGATGACAATTTAAACACATGTACTCATGACGGATTTAGAACTCTAGGTACACGGGAAACTTTATGCAGCATCAAAATACTTGTGTATAAATACTATGGCCGACAACATTTGTTTGATAAACGTTGGGAAAGTTTAATCGTATAAAATATGAGGCAAGGACATATGTTTACTAAAAACCCTTCACTAGCACCAGACAGCGCCAACATGAAACTAGAGAACGATATGTCATAGTGTTCAACTTAGATTTTGAACTCATTTCCAATGGATCCCTGGAGAACCGTAGGACTATAACTCTTACCATATTAAGTAAGTGAAGTATGGGACGTCTGTAAATACAAATAAAACAGAGAGTGACTTCAAATCAAAAAGCCCCAGTGTGCATTTTTGCCTATCATAAAATCCTAGAAAGAGTAATACGCTACAGATACTTGCCCACTAAACAAGAAACATAACAAGTCTTTTTTGTGATGTTCTTTTTAGAGACTTTTCGTGATGTTTATTTAAAACGTTAATAAGATATCTCCTAGATGTCTTAATTTTATTACCAACTCTATTAACATCCATGTCATGTAAATAAAACATATTTTTGATGTACACAGTAATACTTGAATTAGCAGTTACATACACATCCTATGAACTTCTTTTTAGTAACTTCCTATAGGAAACATCCATACGATGTTAATTTGTATACTTCTCACTAATGTCACATACAGAACGTTACTGTAATATTACAAATTTACATGTTTCTAAGATGATCACATGTTGCAGTTACTTTTACATCTTTCGAAATAATTTTTATTAACATCGTCCTTATTACGTCTGTACTAGTGATGTATGAATTCGAATTAAAATATTCGTTGAATCCGATTATTTATCTACTCGGATTCATCCGATTATTTTTCAACGATACGAATATCGACTCTGCCAGCTACGCTCGCTCCGTCAGGTGGATGAATGGGCGGCATTCCGCATGTATTCCGATTTCCTCCGATTCCGAGCGGTTATTTGGAATTTCGACATCGCATCGCTTCCTATGTCCTTTTCGAAGCGGATTGCGCCGATGCAGCCAAAATCGTCGATTGGAACAAACCTATTCGGTTCAGTACAGCCAGTACAACAGTTAAATTTGAAGTGAATTCGGAATCGAATAATTAATCCGAGTATTTGAATCATTCGATTCCGTTGAATCCGATTATTGAAACCATCACTAGTCTGTACGACGTTAGTTAATAAAACTCTCAGTAATATCCCATATTGAACATTACAGTAACATAAAAAAGAAGAAAACAGAAGAGGAACTGATGAACGAAACATACAGTAGTTATCTGTGGAAACAAAAATGACAAGCATGAAATGGCGGATGGTTTTCAGTTATGTGTTATATTTTATTTGCAGGAAGCACATATTTTGCAAGTAGTACTTGAATAAAGTGGTCTTCGTTTTCGTTAGTTCCTACTAAGCTACAGTTTCTATACTTAGTTATAATTCTTGTTATAATAAAAGAACAACAATTGTTATCGGTAAGTACCTATTCCAAAATCATAATTATTAAAACTTAATACTCATTCAATACTTCAATCGGCTATTATACATTGATATTACCTAGTAAGTATATTTTGAAAACGATTCACAATATTTCATATCCTAGATATGCATTATACTCTACAAAAAACTTGATATTGCAATAGGGTAGATATTATTATCAATAATAAAACATGCTCATATGTTGGCAGATATTTGGATCTAGAAGAAAATATTTTCAATGTTGAAGATGTTTCAGAAGCTATTTACACAAATAAAATAAAAAACAAATAGTTGGTAATTATGTAATGAAAGGGGAGTAACTTTTTCAGATAGTCTGATACAAATATTGTATTAAACAGTACAAAAAATATTGAATCAAGTATCTCTAATTCTAGTTTTTTTAGTAGTAGTCTTAGCCATCAATATAGTTTTGCAGGTTTAGAAAATTTTAACATTATTACTAACAATTCTTGTGAACAACTAGAGACTGTTTAAGACTTCAAAAACAGAAATTTCTGTTGAAAAGCTCATTTCCATTTGAAAATTCATTAAATACAATAAATAAGCTGCAGCTGTCCATTACAATGGTACCTATATTAATCTAGTTGAAGAATATGTAACTTATGATACTGAATGCTCCAGTCAACAAACAGCATTCAATTATTTATTATTGTAGAAACACAGCTATTGGATACTCAATTGGATACAATTAATTATAAACTCATTTAACTGGATAATGTGTTCATATCTCTTCTTCATAAGTAGTTTTTTTGTATACAGTGTATTAGTAATGCTTAGTTTTCGTTAAGTTACAATTCCACGATGTTAATATACAATTTGTTCCAGGATGAAAATAAGAAGATGAGAAAAGTATATTATTTTATACAGAAAAGAAGTATGAATTTTCATAGCACACCTGAATTTACCTGCCAAATGGAGTGAGGCATGGAATAGAAGGTAAATCATGAAAAGTGACTTCTCGAAATAAAATGTGTTATTATTCCTCTGAAGAACCCCGTATGTATCTCATGGAAAATGGGTCCTGGTCAATTGGCTGAAAATCAAGTTTGATGTAATTTATGATGATCGATCGAAGGTCTCCATGGGCACAATTTGATCTAAAGTAATTGTTTTATTAGATGTTGTTCAGAACACCTTCAAATATTTCACAGATAAGGATTTTGAAGTGTACGTTATGGAATGGTTGAGGAACTCGAAAAAAGTAACCGTAAGTAAACGATAGAATTTTCTTAAATCAGATTGGATTTCTGTTGATGTAACGTAATGTTTTATCAAATCTTTATGGTGTAAAATTTTTATTAGTTTTAATATAATTGAAAAACTATTCTAATAAATTCTGTAAACTAGCTGTAATGTATGTGTATCCGCTAAATTTCATTAATTCAGTTTCAAAGTATGTTACGTTATGGTAACTACGGATTAATATACCCTTTTTTATTTCTTGCTTTCACTGATTGTGTTTAATAGTTTCCACTTCCCAGACTTGTTATGTGATATGCTTACACAATTCTATTTTTTTTAGGTTGGATTGCTGGACAAGATATTTTTTTTTCTAATTTTGTACCTGTTTTTTTCAAATTTACTGTACTGTTCATTAATAGTGAATAAACGTTTTAAATCCTTTATTGCTTTTTCGCTATTTTATTTCAAATGTACAGGATGAACAACTAAGAACGACTGTAGGCCACATCTCAGAAAAGAATGATAGGACAACTTTCAAAAAATTACCTTTAGGTAAATGATCCTGAAAAATTGCTGGAAAATATTTTGCAACCTCTAAAATATCCGCTAGGGGTGGAATAAACACTCGAAAACATAATACTCCAAAAAAACATACTAAAGGTGTCCTAAAAATACAATTTTTGAATTCTTGATGAGAATATGAATAAATTTAATTAAGGAGATTTTTTGCCATTATTTGAAGAATAATGGGTGGGAAAGGTTCAAACTTATGAACAAATGTATAACTTTTTCGTTTTTTAACCGATATTAATGATTTTAGCTGCATTTAACAGTTTTTCTGTTTAATAAGATTGACAACAAAATTAGATAATTTTGTATCCACTCGGAAATTTCAAATGTAAATTGAAGCATTTTTTTAATTTTTATATCTGATATTGTAAATCTTATATCTTGGAATAGATTCCTATTTTTTTAACCCCTTTTCATCAGAATATAAAAAATGGCTCATTACATTTGAAATTTCTGAGAAAAATGGGAAAGTTGTGGACTTTTATCAAAGCGTTGACAAAATTACCCAATTTTGTTATTTTTGTTAAGCATTTCTTATTAAAAAGGAAAAACTCTTTCAAATGAAGCCAAAAACATGGATGTCGATTAACAAAAAAAGTGTTGCGACATTTGTTGTTTGGGTTGAACCTTCCTCCACCCGTTACTTGAACAATAAAGACAAAAAGTCCCTAACTACATTTTTTCATAATCTCAACAATATATCAAACATTGTATTTCTAGGATACGTTTAGTATGTCTTTTTTGGAGATAATCACAGTATTATGTTTTTAAGTGTTCATTCCACCCCATAGGAGATATTTTAGGAACTCAAAAATATTTTCCAGCGATTTTTCACGGTCATTTTCCTGAAGGTATTTTTTGTACTATGACTATTTTTTGAAATATGGCCGACAGCCGGCGTTCTTAGTTGTTCACCCTGTATTTGCTCATTAGGCACAGAAACATCTATAGGATGTCATCCAGAATGTTTTGAGGTATATTATTTAGAGGTTTATGTAATGTCCATATAACATCTACGAGAATACACTGTATTGTTTTTGAAATGTCGCATTTAGATCATTGATAAGATGTTATTTTTTAGACATTGCATTAACATCGACAAGATGTTAAAAGGCATTGTTGTCTTTAGTTTGTTATAAAGACTTCCTTTTGAGGAAGTTCTAGTAACATCACACTAATGTAAAAAGGCAGCGCTTTAACATCGCTGAAAAGTTAAGTTGAAACATCACAAATGTTAACAGCCACAAGCTGGGCATAAGCGGTTGTATAGATGTGCATGTGATGAAAACAAGAGGAAAAAAGGAAGAACATTATCACAATGTGATGTTGAATTAACATAACTGTAATATTTATTTGCATAGTGGGTGGGTTATAAAATTGATAATAAACATGACTCTGAGACTGAAATAAGATACATAACAGAGCGTGCACGCGATATATTCATCCGAATGAAAAAACTCTTCGTTAAACACCTTAAGCTGGAAACACTATCCAAATTGTGCTAGTGGACCATATCACTAGTTCTAATACTGGTGAATAAGAATGGAGAGCAGGTTTATACAATAAAATATGAGTGTATCTTGGATATATTCTAGATAACGACAAATATTATACAGATTCGGCTTATATTTTCTTGGATATAGGCAAAACTATCAAGTGGCAATAAATGAGAACGATATTCATATGAAGCGAGGACAGGAGAGAGAACGTAGATGAAGGCGGTGATATCCCTACTATTCATTGCGACAGCTACCGATCTCACCAGTGTTGCCAACCTTGAAGTAAGCTTTTTCCCTCCACTTACCTTAAAAATTCTGACATTTTTGAAAAAATCCCCTCCGTTAACAAAATTAACAAAATAGGTTTTGTACCAGAAATACAAACATGTGCATATTTTCAAAAAAATATTTTTTATAAGAAAAACGAATGTAGTTACATAACAAAGTATAAAAAGTCTAGAAAACATAAATCGTTTAACAAAACGTTAAAAATACGTCAAAGAATTAACAATTCTATTTCATACATATTTTTATTATGTAACTTTAAATGCTTATCATTATACCTAACTTCATACTTAGTACAGTTTAAAATTTAACCTAAAGAAATGGTCATAAACAGTAAACCATTTATTAGTTTTCATTCATTCGAATTATTTTCTAATAATCTTTTGAATATTTTTTGAAACTTTTTTACAATTTGGACTAGAGGAAAAAATTCCCGTTTCCAGTTAACTTTTTCCCTTTTATGTTGAAAATTCCCGCAAAACGGGAAATTTCCCTCCAGCTGGCAACACTGGATATCACCCGTCGACTTCCAACATACACACAGTACACGCACACAATCAGATTCATTTTTAGACAGACAGTCAGCCAGACCAGACCGTCAGCCGAGTTCAAAGAGTGTGAAGGGTAGACAATAGTTTCTGGTGTTTTGATTTAAAATTACAAACAACTAAATATGCCGACTGTTTATACCACAAGAGAAAAAATTCAAATTGTAAAATGGTTTTATGGGGGTGTTGTAAATTTATTTGCTGTTGCCTTTGAAAATAGGCCAATTCCTGCGGCTAACACAATTACTGCAATTACAGCCAAACTTGATAAATTTGGCTCTGTCAATAATTTCAAAAAGTGTTGTCCATCTAATCGACCACGTCGAAATCAAATGACCCAAGAACGGGAAATTAGGGAAACACAAGTCTGTGCATTAGCTGAGGCTACAACGTCTTCAAGTAGACAAATTGCCGATGAAGTTGGCTTGAAGGAGAGACGGGTAAGAAATATTTTAAAAAGAAACGGGTATTCCTGTTTCAAGGTACAGACCACTCAATAAATTTTTCCTGACGACAATTTTAAACGGATGGAATATTGCGAAATAATGATGGAAAGAACTAATCACAATATAAATTTTTTGAAAAATATTTTACTCACGGACGAGTCTTCTTTCACCCTACATCGAAAGCATAATCCATCCGTGTTACGCTATTGGTCACAGGAAAATAAACATTTGAGTGTAGCTGTACGCACACGATACCCACAGAAAATAAATGTCAGGACGGGTATCCTAGGGGATAATATCATCGGTCCTTTTTTTATTTAGGGTAACCTGGATGGCCCGAAATATTTACAACAGTATTATTCCTGCGCTTAGAAACCTTCAAGTCGACTTCAAAGACATTTGGTTTCAACAAGACGGATGTCCAGCACATAATGCACGGATAGTGACTACATATCTGAAACAGCAAATTCCTGATCGATTCATTGGTACTAGAGGAACTATAAAATGGCCCCCACGGTCGCCAGACTTAGGGCCTCTTGATTTTTATTTTTGGGGAATGCTTAAAAGCAATTTATACAGGTTTGCGTTCGAACGAGCTACCAACTTGGACGAATTAAAACAAAAAATCACACAATTCTGTGCACAAATCAGACCTGAGCAACTTAATGATATGAGAATATTATTGTGCAATAGGTTTGGTTTCTGTTTAGCCCAAGCTGGAGGTTTGTTCGAACCGCTCTCGCATTAATTGTTTTTTTATTTGATAAGAATGTTTATTTTCACATAAATTTTATATTTTAGCAGAGTTTTCTATTTTTTTAGCAGAATTATTGTTTTATTTTTCATGTCTGCTATGGTAGAAAAGAAATTAAGTAAATAAGTTTGAAGATAAGATATTATTTTATTTAAAAGATAAAAATAATATCTTTCATTTGAAATAAAATATCGTAAAATACTCCGGCAATTGCTGCATTTCGATGTACACGCTACCGATTATTGCACATTACTAAACTTAAAATCTTTACAGAAAGCAGAAAGTCATAATTCACACTACGTGTAGGAGGACCGCATCCCCACTAATTAATTCATCACAGAGTGGGATTTATCGCGTACTCGCGTTTTATAAAGCTGTCTCTTTTCCTCCCGTTAAACGGTAATATACAAGCAAAATATAAGCCGAATGTGTATACTGTTAGACAAAATAAAAGAAATATACCTGAGGAATGAGAAGAAAAGAACTATATTGGTTAAGAATCATAAAACATTATCAGAACTAAAATTTTAATTATTAATAAGAGCAGCTGAAAAATAAGCGAGGGTGATAGCATACTTCTACCCTCATAAGGATGAACGCGGTATGTTCCAGAATTTTCAAATTTGAGTTAAGGGCATGATATGGTTTATTACACATATGTTTAATCGTGTAATAACTAATATTGTCGTATCTTTGATATTTCCTTGTAAAAGCGATATTCTTTTTTGCCGTATGTACCAAACCACCCATGCTTCCTAAAGATAAACGCAGAATATTTTCAATACTAAGAATGAACGCGGTATAAAGACAATTCGCGCCTCAAGATACGTACGTAATAGATACCAGTAGCATCTAGAGTTTCGATGGCAACACATGCATGAGTTTGTTATTGTTTTAAATAATTACGAAATGAAAGAGCTGTGCTAGTGCAATTGTTTCATTTTTGCAGTTGTGTTATTATTTTGAATGGTAAGTTGTAATGTAATTCTCTATTTCATTTGAATAAAAATGTATTTTCACCAGTCTTCCAGGTTATGTTAGTTATAACATCAGTCTTCCAGTGTAAACGTTTGAGAGAAATAATGTTTACCTACGATCCTATGACACACGCGTTTTGAAAAGCACTTTTCAACTCTAGTGTTGTTATATTCTTCTCAAGTCTTCAATGTTAGTATGTGTTTAGGTACTAATTTTGAAAGAGAATACCTGCTTTTTTACTGATCATAAGAAAAATATTGTACACAACTCGTGTTGATAGTGACTTTTCATACACTCGTGACTTTTCACATACTCGTGCATGTGAACAGTGAAACTTAAACTCTTATTGTGTAACATACCATAACAGCTTAAAATATCAGGTTTTTCTTTCAAAAAGATGAGTCCTGGTAGAAGCCGTCTTATGTTGGATTTAGCTTCAAAGAAGCGTACTATCGGAATATCATCATCATATTACATGTCGCCTAACAACAGAATTATAACTCTTACACTCCATTACCACAAAATTTATTTGACGAGTCAACTTCTTCAACTAACCTGTTACCTGTCGTAGAACCAGAACTTACTTCAGAAGAATGTGAAGAGATGGCTTCGCTTACCACGCTGATGCCTGTTACAGAACAACTACCTGAATTATTGGCAGAAAATATTTTTGAGGGACCGGCTTCGCTGAGTACCTTGTTATCTGTTGTATAATCAGCACCCGACTTTGGTGGATTCAAGCAAATAGAAGCATCTTGTACTATTTCAAATAATACTATCGTAGTTAGTCAAATCAATACTGACGAAATAAAAATTGAAAAAGGTGGCCAAAACGATACTGACAAAATAGAAATTAAAGTAGTTGGCCAAAACGGTACTGAAAAAATGGAAATTGCAGTAGGCGATCAAAACGGTACTGAAGAAATGGAAATTGAAGTAGGTGGCCAAAACGGTACTGAAGAAATGGGAATTGAAAAAATGGAAACTGGAAAAAGTGGTCATGACGTTACTGAAAAACTTGTCACTTACTAAGCTTTACCCGGCCTTGGGACTCTACTCAGGTGGTGTATTAGGCCTTAGTTACACTATTTTCCATTACCTCAATTGGGATAAGGTGAATCAACACACAATATTTCGGAACAAATGGATTTATTTGACACAAAAATAAATTTACATAAGCCGTATATACTCAATACAATACGAACAACAATCAGTTATTACAATAAAAATGTCCAACTCAATATTTTATATCTACCAAGAATAAGTTAGGGACTTATCTTGGGAAGACTAGGGACGTAGAGCTCTCAGCAGTATTCACGGGTTTTTGAGCCGCCTGATGTGGAAGAGTTAGATTGTTGGTAGGATCCGTAAGGTCCTTGGAGTGAACTGTCCATAAGGGCTCTAGGAGTGAACGGTCCTTAAGGCTTGGAGAGAACGGTCCGTAAAACTTGGAGAGAACTGTTCGCAAGGCTTGGAGAGAACTGTTCGCAAGGCTTGGAGAGAACGGTCCGTAAAGGTGCCTAGAGGTTCGTAGAGGTCCATACAGGCTACAGAGCAGCAAGAAGAACACCCACAAAATTATTTGGAAACTAAATGCTGAAGTTGATTACCAGTGAAGAATGAAAAAAAGAGAGCGAATTAGACTTGAATCGTAGTTCAAGTAGATATTTAATGACGGTAAAAACGATCACCTAACATTTGAAATAGAAGGATTTGGAATTAGAGGTGGGAGTAGCCGACTAATAAGTAACGCTCCAAAATAATTGATGAAAATAGGAACATGTCTCAGCGACATGTTACAAACTCAAGCACAAGGAAAGGAAGATGTAACTAACAGTTCCGGTGTAGGATCTGCTGATGAAGGACACAAGTTTCACCGGAGAAATAAAAATGAAAAAAGATGTGCTTTAAGCTGTTGAGAATCGGAAAATGAAATCGTAAAAAGTAGTGACTCTGAAAACAACCTACCACTTGCTGAGATAGTTAAGCAAAATGCACCTAAGGATTACACAAAAAATGGAGAACCAAGAAAAAGAAGAAAGAAGAGAACATCAGAACAAATCAGATAAGAAAAAGCAAAAAAGTGTAAATTAATTGCTAGTTGAAAAACATAAAGTAGTTCCACCATGTTCAGTTAATGTCTGTAGAATAAAGTACATATCAATAATATCTGTAAATCAAAGACAACAAATTAACTTAAGCTTCTGGAGTTTGATGGGACAAGAAACGAGAAATTACATTTTGCCGTCCTGTTCAAGGCTGAATGCTAAGAAGCGCCGTAAAACTGATGAAAGCCACAGAAAGAAAAATAGATTTATATATTTTCTAAAGGATGAAAAAGGTAACTCAAAGGAAGTTTGTAAAATATTTTACCTAACCACACTTTGGTTTCATAAAAACAATGACAGGCTCTTACATGAAGTTCTTTCAAAGATCCCCAAAATATTATTCAAGCCATGGTCATTAGAAGAAGAAAAACGCCAAATGAATACAAAATCGATAACGACATGCTTAAAGAGCATATCTTTTCCTTTAATTCTTCAGTTTCTCACTATAGACGAGAACATGCTCCAAACAGATTGTACCTTCCTAGCAACGTTTTAGTTTCTTGAATGTATGGAGATTTTAAGTCCAAATTTCCAGATAGAAAGGTTTCTTATGATTCCTATAGGGTTCGTGTTAAGGAAACTAATATTTCGTTCGCAAAACTTGGCCAAGAGGAGTGTGAGGAATTCAAACTCCATGGCCATACAAAAGATAACTTTCAAGAAAAATGTATGGTTTGTGATAAATGGCAGTTACATATCAACCTTGCTAAGAAATCTCGGGAGCTTTATCAAGAGCAAGTAAGCATGCCTTCCAATATCGATACCGTTTAGGTTTCCGCTGACCTCCAAAAAGTGATCATGCTTCCACGGATAGATGGCTTCAAAAGATTTATCTTCAGTAAAAGACTCATTGCCTATAATGAAAGTTTGTTGATCTTGGCAGTACAAAGAAATTACCACCTCTTGCAGTTCTGTAGAATGAATCGATTCCCGGACCTAATAAGAAGGACATAATTAGCGTTTTTTTCCTTTTATGCTAAGCCAAAGAGACGTCAATTGATTCGTGTTTTGGTTGGATAATTGTGCGAGCTAGAACAAGAACTGGTGCTTCCCGACGTTTTTGGTTAGAATGATAAATTCTGCAAATATATCAGCCAGTGAAATTGTAGTGAACAACTTTGAGCCCGGTCATAGTTTTGTGGCCGCTGATAGCTTTCACCACCAAAAAGACAAGAAAATAAACGGTTTTAAAGATTAAAACTAACTTTTTTCCGCATCTGTGGCCCTGAACAATATTCTATCATAAAATTGTTACTTGTATACACTTCGGGCGATGTATCGTGCTAACAAACCGAAATTTCTCCAAAAATAACCAAAAATTTAGTATATCTAGTTTTATAGGACCCGCTGTACTCGCTCTAGTCAACTGAAAATCAATAGGGTACATCTGTGAGACACCTTGAACAATACTTATTCATAAAGTTGATCAATCGTATACTCTCTGGAGGCTGTATCGTGCTAACAAACTGAAAATTCTCCAAAAATGACAAAAATTTGGTACTTCAAGTACCACACCACCCGTTGTACTGACTTTAGTGAGCTCAATATCAGTAGGGTTCATCTATAAGACGCCTCATCACTTGTATATACTCCGGAGGCTGTATCGTGCTAACAAACTGAAACTTCGCCAAAAATGAGAAAAATATCGTACTTAAAGTACTGTAGCACCGGTTGTATTGGCTCTAGTGAGCTGAAAATCAATAGGGTTCATCAGTGAGATGCCCTGAATAATATTCAATCATAGAATTGGTGTCTTGTTGAAATCCGGAGGCTGTATCGTGCTAACAAACTGAAATTTCTCGAAAAACGACAAAATGTCGTACTTCAAGTACCATAGCACCCGTTGTACTGGCTCTGGTGAGCTGAAAATCAATAGGGTTTATCTGTGAAATGTCCTTAACAATATTCCATCATAAAATTGGTGACTTATTGCACTCCGGAGGCTGTATCGTGCTAACAAGACTTGCAAGAAAAAGTGGCCGACGACAACGACGACGACGAAGACGACATACACACAGGATTTTTTTTCTAAAAACTGTTTTTTCGTGTTATTGTGTGTTATGGATAACGTAAAAATAACTCAAAAAAAATTTCAAAATTCCAACTTTTTTTGGGGTAAACCAATACTTTTCTCGCATATTAGATAGGTTGGCGGAAAAGTAAAATATATGACTTTGATGATTTTGTCAAAGCGGTTAGTGAATGCAGAATGAATAACAAACCTCAAGGTAAAATTATGAATTTTACTGATTTTTATCTATGGCAAGATCTAAGATCTCAGCAAAAAGTAAAACGCGACAGCAACCGACCTCTTCTGGTAAATATAAAACAGCTAAAAGCAAACCGTGGATCATTTTTCCTGAAATACAAATACAAACGAAGAATTCAAGACAATAGATTTCTTGTGTAAAAAAGCAATGAAAAAATATGGCTTTTTCATTCCAGCCTGTCTTTCTGGACCACGAGGCTTTCCCAAAAGTAGGAAAGATGACCTAGTTAAGTTGTTAAATGGTATCATTCCTGCAAGCAGGCAAATATTTTGGAACAATCTACACGAATGCGAAGATCAATGAATATTATTGAAAAATGTTTGTATTATCAAAAACGTGATAAATCTTTTTAAAGTAATCTTAATTTCTTTATGTTTCACTTATAATTACACGAGAGCTTTTTTCTGTCGAAGTAAACTTGACATGTATCAATGATAATTTTGTTGCCTGGCAATTTAAAGAAAAAAACTGCCTCTGGCAGTTTTTTTTGTTGAATTACCTAATGACAACAAGATTCGAATGGTAAATGTCAAGTTTACTTCGACTCAAAAAAAAGCTAGAGTGTAATTCGGTAAGAAAATTTAATGAATATTTAAATCAGTAAATTAGAAAATGAGATGTAAATTAGTTTATTTGATTTAACGGAAAAGTAAAATTGTTAAAAACACCATTATTGTCAGTACTTTCATATCTTTCATTAAGATTTTGCTGCATGCTAGTATTTTGAGCGGTGGTAGTGACTGTTTCTTGGATGGTAGTGCGAATGGAACCAATGATTTCTCTATGATGTTCTCCATCTAACTGAAGGTACGGTTTTGGATTGATATGTCCTGTAATTTTCACAAGTTTTTGTTCACATATACCACTCCTGGACAATTCAAGTACGGCGGTAGCTCGATTAGAATGGTTCGTAATTTTCACCTGCTTGATATCAAGTCCAATATTTTTCGTCGAAGATTTGGTCCATTTAGATATTTCGTTGATCCCTATACGAGAATTCTTATACCATCTTTCCAATTTGGGTTTTGCCAGAAATGATTTGGAGTTAAAAGAAACTTTTCACATGTGCTATGGTTTCCCCGTCTTCCCATAGTTTGTTTATGTTTATTTGAATTTAAACAATCTTACTGGGCATACACAATCTTCTGCAGTGTTTGCTACCAACCATTTACTGTCGGCCAACTTCTGATTTCCCCCTTGTGCTGTCTTCGTAAACCCTGGGTTATATTCAACTCTTCCGGTCTCTCTTCCACGGTTGTCTGTCTCGATTTTAAAATAGAATACCTCACAATTTGCTGCTTCTCCACCTCTCCAAGCCAATTCATACGCAGCAATGTGATAAAATTTTCTTTGGAGGCCTACAGGTTCTTCTTCACTCCAGGACAGTGCCATTTCAAAAATTTGTTGTTTTGTGAGAGCATTAGAACTCACCTTCCATTTTTCTGGGATTGCTTGTAAAATTTTGAGTTTTGTGTCGCGTGCATTTCTCACTTTCTTAAACTGTATGTCCATGAACGGATTAAAAATTCTTTTAGAATCTTTAAAGTACTTATCTTGTAACATTTTTGCTGAAGTCTTCCAAATCGTCTTGACTGCACTCTCTTTATAATCTTCTACATTGTTCTTCTTCATGTTGAATGCCCAGTCACATAAAATAGAAGCTAACTCTTCAGTGGACGTTTCTGCGATGAGTTCATATTTTTTTCAAAACATATAAAATTGTCGCCAAATTGATGTAGTTAAAATCACAGTATTGCGAGGCACAATGATAAATAAAAATGAGTCAACCCATTTCTGTGTATGCATATGGATCACTAACAATAAGTATGTACAGGATGGCCAGATAATGATGCAGTATAAGTGCTGTATCTCGGAAAATATTCGTCGTTGAAACTTGCTATACAAAATTTTAATACTAAAGTTGTCAAGAGAAGAATGTGGAGAATATTTTCACATTTCCAAGATGGTCGCCAGGCGGCGTAATCTCAAACTTTTAAAGTGATTTTTCACTGAAATCCACCTAGTTAGATAGCGTGTACACCCGCTGGCAAAACATCTTAGAAATCTGAAAATATTTTCCACAAACTTCTTATGGCGTCATAGTAATGAAATTTTCCTTCGCAAGTCTTTACGAAGAATAGTTTCCGAGGTAAAGCACTTTGAATTCTTATCTGGCCATCCTATACATTGCTATTTATTAGTTACCTACCCCCCTCGTATGTTTGGAGCGGTTGTCAATTCTTTTTTATTTTATAATACGCATCAACCGCGTGGGTCATTAGCGTCATTAATGTTTACAAAAAAAGCGAGTTATACATAAAATAATTTCTATATGAGTCTATCGATTTGAGATTGACAATTGTCAATTTTTTAGAATTTTCAATAACTTTTATTATATTGTGGAATTAACTAGAAACCATGAGTTTGATTTAAAACACTAATATGAGCAGACTCCACGAAGTAAGGGTCGAGACAGTTAATTTCAGTATACAAATATCTTTATCTGAATTAAGCAATCACAAAAATTACTTTTTTTAATTAATTCATTTATTTTTTAGATTGCCAGTCTGAAACATCTGAGCTTGACGTCTCAGATCAGGATAGTGAGAAGAATTTATAGCTTGTACAATTTTGAATTCTTCATGAAATAAATAGCGCTGAGGGAATCCGAAAGAATGAGATGGTTATGTGTGTCAGATGCATTTATGAGGATTAATACTTCATATAGTGCATACAGCTCTGCTGAGTAGATTGAGCAGGTTGGTGAGAGCTTGAGCAGGTTGGTGAGAGCTTGAGCAGGTTGGTGAGAGCTTGAACATTTGGGTCGAGATTGTGGTCACTACAGCAGCTCCGACTTTATTAGAAGACTTTGAGGCGTCAGTATAAATGTGAAAGTAGTCAGGGAACTTTTCTAGTATGCTGTTTAGCGTAGATCTAATAATGTATGGGTTTTCATAATATTAATTATAGGAAGACTGGTGATGCAAGCTGGAATTTTGATTTGCCAGTGTGGAATGGAACTAAGTTCATTGGGATAGCATTCTTGAAGTGAGTAATTAAGTTTAGTTAGGTAGTTTTTAATTCGGACATAGTAAGGTTTGGTGGTTCTTGGTTTTTGGAACAGGTTGGGGAAGTTTTCTGTGGTGCAATTTTCACAGGTAGGGTTGGAGAGATTTTGCCTCATTTTAGCTGCATACACTAGAATTAGGTACATTCTTCTGTCTTCTATCGATGATCCTCCAACTTCGCTATATAGGCTCTCGATTGGTGTAGTGCGGAGTGCCCCTGTTATTATGCGTAGAGCCGTGTTATGAATGCTATTTATCAGGTTTAAGAGTGATTTAGTCGCTGTCTTATAGGCAATTGAACCGTAATTTAGCTTGGACCTGATTAAAGTACGATAAAGCGTGAGCAGAGTTTCTCGATTAGCACCCCAATTTTTATTAGTCAGCATTTTTAAGAGGTTCAGTCGTTTTTGACCTGTCAGGAGGAGATTGTTTATGTGGCATTTCCAGTTGAGAGATTCATCAAAAGTCATTCCTAAGAATGTAACAGATGTTTCAGTATGTAAAAAATTTCCATGCAAGATTTACGCGCTCTGGAATTTTCTTTTTCGTAAAAATAATGTTTTTGGGTTTTTCGGTTGGAAAGATGAAGCCTGTTCGTTCTGTTCAATGTTGTAAATGGAAGAGGAACTCTTGCACGATTTTCTGACTGTTCTGACTCTTACTTTTGCAGTAAACGGCCAGGTCATCGGCATATAAGTGGGCTGTAAGTGGCGTTTTTAATCATTGTAGAACATCGTTCATTGCTATTATTGATGAGGTCGGGCTTGGTACAGAACCTTGTGGAATGCCGTTTTTTTGAAATCCTAAGTCAACCATTGTGTTGTTTACTTTTACTTCAAACGATCTGTCTTGTTGGAAGTTTGTGATGAAGAACAGGCAATGTCCCTGTACATCCCAACTATATAGCTGTTTAATGATATAATTATGCCAGGCGGTGTCGAATGCTTTAGTAATATCGAAGAATATCGTTAAGCATTTACTTTTTAGTACGAATTGCTTCATTGATTTCGCTTTCAAGTTCAATGATGTTATGTAACGTTGATCTTCCTGATCTATAGCCACTGTGTTCCGGTATTATTAGGTTACGTTTTCCAGTGTCCATAGTAATATTTTGTTAATCATCTTTTCTATTAATTTGCTCATGATATATGTGAGCGAAATAGGGCGGTAAGATTGGGAATTTTATTTCGAAGTCTGAGATGGAGATTATTAGCGATTTTCTCCAAGTTTTCGGAAATTTATGTTGTAACCTAATAATATTGAATAAGTGGAGTAGATGTTGATGAGCTCTTCTGGGAAAGTGCTTAAGGAAAATGATAGGAATGGGATCAGGTCCAGGAGAGGAATCTTTGAAGCTTGATCATGCTTCGTGATACTCTGCCATGGTTAGGGGTAAATTCAGTGGATTATTACTTTCCACCTTAATTTCAAAGTTGTTTTGATCTTGGAATTCTTTGTGAAGTTTGAGTGATATGTTCTGGTTGATTTCGTTGGAGCTCTGTTCGTGAATATTAGCGAGGGCATTTGCTATGTTAGTGCTGTTATTTAAAGTGTGGCCTTCGACATCAACTCTGTCAATTTTATTATTGCCTTTTGAGCCAGATATTCTTCTTACTTTGTTCCCAATTGCGGTCAATGGTGTATCTGAATTTAGTGATGATACGTAATCAGCCCATGATTTGCGTTTTGCGTTTTTTATTGTATACTGGAATTTTGCGCGCAATCTCAAAATCTCAATTTTGCATTGTACTGTTTTCAGTCGTTCATATTTATTAAAGGAACTTCTGCAGACTTAGTTGCGGAATCTATAATCATATTTGTGAAGTGCTTTACTGATTCGTCAATGTCAGAAGAAACTGTAGAGTATTCGATTTTATCTTCAATTGAGGATGAGAAAAGATCCTTATCTGCATTTTTTTGATTCCATGCGGGAGCGATGGATCTGTCACTACTTCTATTGAAGTTATTATATATAATGATGGTATAGTGATCGCTGTTGTATGCATAGTCTAGTTTATCCCAAGTCAGTAATGGTAACAATGTTGGATCGCAGATCTAAAGATAAATACACAAAGAGTCTCCAGTATGAATGTTGAATCTAGTAGGTCTTCCATCATTCAAAATAAAATAACAAGGTTGTGACGATCAGTTTGTTATATGATTTTACCTTTAGTATTTCAGGAGGATGACCCCCAGTTGTAGCTATGTGCATTATAGTCCCCTACGTTGATTCTCGGTTGAGGTATCTGTTCTAGAAAATCATTAAAATCTTGTTCATGGAGATGAAGTGCCGGTGGGAAATATATATTGCAGATGTGGATGTCGTTTGTATCGTGATTTTTGATAGCAATCGCTTCTAGGTTTGATTGCAGAGGAATTTCCTGAGCTTCGATGGTATTACGTGTTAGAATTGCTACTCCACCGCTTGCTCTCTGACAACCATTACGATGTTTGCAGAATTTCAGATATTGACTTAAAGCGGATTTATATTGGTCTAATATATGCAAAAGCTCCGGAAGTTTGTCAATGAAACCATTTTGGTTCCACTGTAAAATTGAAGTGAACATATTGAACGGGGAAAGTTAATAGCTGGATCGTTGTGAGGAATCACTATCTAGTTCGGAGGCCTCCGTGTCTGAGGTCATTTGGAGATGTATTAAGAGTTACTTTTTCAGTTTTGTACATCTAGTTTTTATGCATCTGTCTTTGAAATGTGGGTAAATATTTGTCAGCATGTGTATTAGAGCGGTAAAGTCTGTTGTGTAGTCTTTAACTATACCTAAGGGATCGGGGGATCCGTATACATTTTCAAGGAGGTCCGATATTTGATCGAAGTTCAGAACAAAAAGTGGTTCTGTTCAGCGATAGACTGTCTTACGGGTTCAATAAGTGCCGACGGGGAAGCTGCGTCTTTTTTGAGGATTGTTTCGGTTTGCTTGCTGAAAGGATCTGTTCGTAATGTGTTCTTTTCGGCATCAGGTTGAGTGGACGGTGTGGTGATTTCCTCGATTGTTCGTTTTGACGCATTCTGAGATACAAAAACTTCCGTAGATAAGTGTTTCTGGGATAATTCAGGTTTTTCTATGTTATTGGGGGATGGTAATGGGTGTTGTGGCGGGGATTGTGGTGGAAGTTTTTGGTTCGCTATTATACTGTTGGGGATTCGCCTCGGCGCTAGCTGATTGCGGGTTGTTGAAAAGTGTTTTAGATTGTACAGTAGGTGAGTGAGATATATTGGTTTCACTATTGGGTGTTACGGAGTGGATTGGACAATTAGCTGCTAAGTGTCCTGATTTTTTACAAGAGTAACATATTAGAGAATCGTCTGAGAAAAATATTCTATAGGAAGTGCTGTCGTTTGTTACTAAAATTGATTCAGGTAATGAATTTGAACTTGCCGTCTGAAACTATAGGTGTGGCTGTATTCAGGAAGATTTGAGCTTATTCTTAAAAATCACATCGAGGAAAGGGATTTGATGCCTAAATTATTTAGCTCATTTATTATCAGATTATAAGGAATTCTGGGGCTCACATTTGATAGTATAAGTCGAACTGTTGGTGTGACAAGTCTTCTGGCCGGTACAATTTCGTCAATAATTTTAATTTTTCGGTCATGTTCGGTCATGAATTTATCGACTACTGTGGTACGGGTTGAATATATACACATCCGGTTGTGAGATAATTTTGAAGAAAGCAAAATATTTTTTGGTTGGGTAATTTCTCCAAGTGGGATTAAGAAACCTGAATTTTTTCATTATTACCTGCGGGTAAAATTATTGCTTGGATTTTTTTGGAAACTGTTGTTAAAAGATTGCGAAATTTGGCCGGTTATATAGTAAGTAGATGAAATGATTCAGGTTAATTACAAATAAACGGTTTTTTTTTCACAAGTTGATGGGGTGAGTCAAAAGTGACTTACGTGTTCGATGGAGGAGCACTAATATTCACTATACTGTCTGCAATTGAGTTTTTCTTTGATCAATAATAAACACTGTTAAATTTGAAAAATGTAGGAGCTGGCACAATTACTGTTTACACATTCGTTGCCAGTATCGAACTCGCAAATTGTACTGTTTTACATGCTTCGTGCAGTGATTAAAAGATTATTCGGAGAGGTTGTATATATACTAATGAAATTTGAGAATTGAATATTTTCGATTAATACCTTGACTACTAGTGATGGCATATGAAATAAATCAAAAATGTGTATATCAAATTGTTTTGAGGGAACTCCTGCAGTGTAACGGCTTGTTTTAAATACATTACAACTATTCTGAGATTCCTCCAGAAAACTACTCCTCATCGATGTTTCACGCGCGATTTTATGGCTATATTCAACAAGATCATCGCCTTCATCTGCATTGAAAACACATTTTTCTACAATTTTGTTCTACTTGTCAGTGTTTCTAAATGTAAATATCCAACTCCAAGGTACATTCAAATCAGTAGTACAATTTTCATCCGACTTTTCTCCAAGGATTATGATACAAAATCTAAATTGCATCACTTTATGAAATCGATATGTTGGTGCACTGACATGGATATACTCTCTATCCTAAGAATTTATATTATACTGATTCATTGATATAAGTAGAAGTCATTATCATCTTATTGATATATTTCCTATCGAATCACAGTACTGCCGTGCCAAGGAAAAACGCAGTAAGTACAAAAAAGTGAAATGGCAGTTAAACACATACACAAATTGAAAGATGATTTGAGGTCGTTCAATTCAAGATATATTCATGAAATTCAGTTCAACAAAGTATTATTGTTCCAGTTTCATGTTTTATGGATTTTGAAACAATTCGAAGAATATTTCAAAAAATATATCAATTACTGTGATTATGAACACGGGGTTGAGCTGTTTCCATGAAATAAAACGTAGTAAGTAACTACTTACTGTATTTTAATTTATGAAAAAATTCATACCTTGATAATCATGGAAGAGTGTGTGTTTTTAATAATTTTTTATTCAACTTTTCTTACTATTCACAAACTGAGATCACAACTGCAATGCCGCATTGGTAAATAAAAACAAACTAAACGAATTATCAATAGGTAACATATAAAATAATAATGGATACGAAATATCAACTGTAAGAACAAATAAATGAGTGTTTTGAGTAGAATTAATTTTTTTTTTGACTGGGAGGTTTTTCCAGAACTGTAAACGAGTTTTGTCCATCAATGGTCTCACTACTTTCCACGAAGCCTCCTTTTTGGTTTTCTCGATGCCGTCTTCCACAATCAGAGCAGTGGTTTCGGTACCAATCGTTTTCATTGAAGCGTTTTTGATGAAATTCAGCTCAAGTTCTGTTCCTGAACTGAAGTCTGTTTTGTACTTCAATGTGAACATTCCGCGCTCTGCGCGGATCTGTACAATATCACTCAAATATGGCTTAGGATTATTGAGTTTTGTATTATTAGTCTTTGCCATGGAATGATGGTCTTTCCATTGGAAAAAATCGTTGATCTGCATGGATTTTATATCAACTTTTCCAAAATTTGATTTTGAAACTGAATCTACAAAGTCCAGGAAATCATATGTTTTATTTTTCTTTTTTAAACTTAATTCGACTTGGTGGTGAAAGCTGTCGGCACTCATGAAAGTGTGTACTGGTTCGAAATAATTAACTTCCAAACTTTCAAGTTACACCATGCTAGAATTCACAATATGCACAAGAAAACTGAGCATACACCAGTTTTTGTTCTGAGCGGAACAATTATCTAGACAAATGATTATATTCTTGGTATCCCTATTATGCAAGAAAAATTGGTAGAGGGTGCTTATAATATCCTCCTTTTTTCGAGAAGTTATTGCTTCGTGCCACAAAACTGCGAATGGTCGTCGAGATTTCTCCACTCTTTCCACCGGTACGAAACTTTCGTTGTAAAATGTGAGGCGTCTGATAAAAATAACTGCCTTGAACATATCCATACGAGGTAACATAATTATCTTCTGTAAGTCAGCTGATATGCACTCTTACTCGGGTTTGTAACCGAGAGTCATCAAACAAAATAGTTTACAAACGTGCCGCTTTGTACCTTCTTCACTATGGAGATGATATTGTATAGTAACATTTCGTTGAGATGATTCTGTTTTGAGCGTTCTGCGTTTAACAGTATTTCTCGAACACTGTTGTAGAATGAAAGATTTCTGTTGTTCCCAGTTTAACTTCCAGTACTCGCTATTGATTTTATACCTTTGCTCATCATCAAACTTGTCACCACATTTGAATTTAGACTTAACGGCATTACATCCTTCTAAAACTCTATGATTTTCTAGCAATTTCAATCGTTTTTCCTGTAATTTTTCAATTTTGGGCCGTTTGATTTTTCTTTTCCCCACTGTTCCTTTCTTTGTATACTCTGAAACATTATTATAGTATGAGATAATTAATACTCTGAATATTGCAACTTATACTAACCTCTTTCATTTGACTGGACAGTTGTTTCTTGTATTTGTGCTTGTGATATCTGGATTAGTTTTTCTTTTGATTCTTCTTCGAGCAATACTCCTTCCAATTGTGATAACTGCTGGTTTGGGTCTGGAAATGGTAATATTTCGTTAATTAATTACCTTGGTAATATGTGAAGAAGATTACCAATCTTCTGCTAGGCTGACAAAGTCTATAATAGTACTATTCTCGTTTTCAAGATCTTCTTGAAATATAATTGGTATGTCGTCTATTTCTTTGTGACTTTCAATCGCTAGTTCTGGCATAATGAGGGCATCTAATTGAACAAGTTCTTGAATAACAACTGGTATTTCCACCAGTTCACTCCGTCCTGCACTATTTTTAGGAATAAGAACATTCCCACTTCCGATATTTTCAGTTCTCTGCGAACAATATATTTCCTGATTAGCCATTTCTACTTCTGGTAATGCCTCTGCTTGCTGCTGCAACACTATCTGTAATTCTTTATCGCGCACCATTGCCATTATTTTTGTTGATCTACTTCCAAATATTTCCGCGTATAAATGAACCTACTCTCTGGAATCAACGGATACAACTGAGCTAACCTCAGTGAGTTGAAATAATCTACTTGTTGATTCTTGTCCGTACACTTAAGACAGTAAGTTAAAATGTAGTATCTACGAATTGTAAGTTAAAACACAGTGTCTACTTTCAGATACTGCTTTCTTTCTGACTCAGATGCACATACTATATTTTGAGGTACAAAAGGAACGATTCCTGCACTTACTGTGATCATTTCCACGACGATATCTCAGCAATCATTGTATATACTGCATTTTTTCTTGCATTTTCGAATTCAGCGCGTTCGAATACATAGGTGTAGATAAAAAAGTGATTTTCGACTTTTTTGCACTTGCTGCGTTTTTTCTTACGACGGCTGAGTAGATACAAGTAGTCAGTATTTGTTGTAACTTATGGTTTTTGATTTCAAAGATCAAATTGGTAATTATATTCACTCTCTTATCTTACCATGGATGTTTCTGGGAAATATAATTTAAAAGATATGTACCAATGTCTCGCAAAATTACTATTATACTGAAATGATAGTCCGAATGGAAATATGGGCCTGGTGATCCTTTAAACTCGAATGACAGTTCACTTTGTTTATTTCTAAAATAATATGTACATTTGGAAGTGTGTTATTTTGAGTGATACATACTAAAAGCTTCTGAAATTGGCAAAACAGTTAAACTATATTTCGAAGTATAGAAATTATTTTGTGTAAAGACGGTTCTATAGTGTCTAATGCTTGTTGAGCTCTGCTGGAAATTGAAATGATAAAATTCAATTCAATATGTTACCTACACTTATTTCAACTAAATGTTTCTTACTAAGTGACATGCAGAATATTGAAACGTCCTTTTTTATTAATCAATCAACAATATTACATCTAACCCTGATGTGTTCGGGTAGCCAGCTCTAAATCGTAGCTAATGTTGTTTATTCAACCGTAAGTGTCAGATACAATGATCTAAGAAAAAACATTATTTAATTCAGGAGATGGATCCCTTACCTACGATATGTGAGCCTCAATAAACATAAAAGGAATCAAAAAGCACCATATTTCAGTCCCTTCCAGACCAATACAGGAAAATACGTTCTGGCATATATTAAGTTGGCTTATAAAGGATTAAACAAGGGTCGAAATAACGACATAGGATTTTTCTGTTGCGCAGGGCTAATATCGTAGTTCTCCAGATAAAACGGTTCTGGATTGCAATTAGCAACGCTTTTAATTATATCCGTATTAGGAAAATAAAACTGGATGAGAAGATTATCTAATTAGTCAGGACAATTGAAGTGTCATATCTTGGCGCTAAAAAAGTTCGCTATTATATAAATTTTATAATTAAATTCTTCTTCGTGTATAAAATCTAATAAATTTGATGAAAATTCTGGACTGTACTTGTCTTTCTCCAGTTTTTAATTGTACAAGAACAAACTTGAAGTTGCTCAATACGGTAGATGAGAGAACTAGAGAATTAATTTGGAAAATCATTGATTCAGACATATACACCAACGTTGTAGTATTGGATATTTTCACAATTTGTATCTGGAAAACGTACATAAATTAATTAAATACGAAAGAGTTTCGGTTATCTCAAGTTAACAGGGTGATAATAGAATTTTTCTTAAGTTTGTATCGATACTGTGAATTTCACAATAATTGATCTCATTAGTCAGATGGCCACTCTCGAAATAGGGACCTCAGCGACGTCTGTCTCCAACGTGATTAGAGTGAAGCTACGTTTCAGTCCTATATCCAAAGCACCAGGAAAGGTTAGCGTCAGCATCATTATTCAAATAAATATATGAAACAAGTCCTGATAGAAAATATTTATTGAGGATACTAGCCATAAATTACCTAAATAATTATTCACTTGCATATGGATTATGTTATTAATATACTCTTGGTTTTGGTGGGATCGTAGGACAATCTTCTTCATCCAATGTGCAATCGGTTACTGGTCGATATGTGAAACATATCTGAAAAATAGAGATGTTTTAGAAAATTGCTAGATATGTACTACAATTTTGTATACATTCATACACTCAGTGAGACAGGTTAGAGTGAACATTTGGAGATAATCAATAGATATTCACAAATTACGATGTGCTCGAGATAATGGATATGTTTTGAAATATTTATATTAGTATTATGAGTAGTTCAATGTAACAATTCAACCAAAACACAGAAAAGGGGAAAAGTAAACTGAGGAGAATTACATCAATATGAAAAGTCACAATAGAAAACCAAGAGCACATTCATGACATCAATTTGAAGATCTTGGATTCTCAATACTATAATTCTCTATCATGTGAGACTCCCAGCACAAGGAAGTACAGTATACGTTTTTTTATAGAAATATTTCTATAAAAAACACATTATTCATTAAAATAGACCATAAATCAAGAACATTTAATCAAGATAATATAAGATATATAAAGGTTCGTGTTAATCGTTAAAATTATTGATTCAAATTATTTCAAGAGAGGAGAAACTACCAACAGTTTAAAGATCTCTCACATAGATAATCAAAATGAATCAATTTATTCATCTTAGATTCTCTAGAATCTTTCCATTTTTAAGTACTCGTATATCGATAATTTGGATTATGTTTCAAGTATATCTAAATTTCTTTCAATTAAAATTTGTTTTTTCTGCTATTTCGTAGTAAATTATTGCTCTTTGATTTTTTTAATTCATTGTTGGCTTTTTGATCTATTTTTCTAATACTATGTCGTTGGTCTCATCTAAAAGGTGATTACATATATATGTACCCAAATATTCAGATAGTTTGTTATGTCCTTGGTGATATTGATATTGTTTTGTTTGTTGAGTGGTCAAAGTATTAGTTGATCCTTCCTTTGAAAAGTTATTCTTCAGTTTTATCTAGAATGCTCATTTTCCTCTGTGCAGCTTTGGCCTTCTTAATACCGATTCAAAAGAAGATAGATGGATAGCTCTATTCGCTACACCAATAATTACCTACTGATTTTTTGTAAGGTGGGATGACTTGAAATAAAGTTTGAATATTTTGAGAAATAGGTATGTTTTAATACCATTTTGTTTTTATATATTATTACTCCTTTCATGTGATGCTTCTAAATTTTTTTGCTATGGTCTCTAACTGTATTCTGTTATGATGGGAATTCAATATTTATATTTCAGTACAGCAGTGATGCTGTCATTTATATAGCGGAACAAGTAAGGAATATTAATATTAAGTTTATTGATGATAGATCTTTCAATACTAATGGCTGCAACCATAACACAGTTATTTACTGGTTTATATAGTTTAAGATCAAATTTGGAGTGTGCATTAGTTCCAAATCCTGCATAATTTTGATATCATGAACTTCATCAAAACCTAAAATTACAACCAGTTTTTGATAGCTTCGAACTATGGAGCAATTTTTCAAGATAAATTATGATATCCTTTTTATGGCAGTCGCAAGAGTTTAGTCTGATTACAGTGGCACTACTAATTCAACATAGAGAGCCTGGTATATCTTGAGAAATAGAAGTTGAAAATTTTTATTTAAATCTAACCATATCATTTTGAGCCTTCTAATTTTTTAGGACAAATTATACCACAAATTACCCATTATGTGCCTTGCTAAAAAATATTATTCTGATATCTTTCAATGGCGTAGTTTGGTATGGCATTTTATAGCTGAAATATATTTACCTCGCCAGTCTCTACGTCCATCCATGAAAGAGTATGTTTCCGCCAATGATCTTCAAAGTCTTTCTTCTTTTGTCCTCGTATAGGAACACTGTAATCATATTCATCAATACGTTTCTGAAATAAATAAGTAATTAATAATAGAAGCACAATTGACTAAATTTTTGCAACTAGATCAAAAACACCGAAAGCCTCCAAGAACAGCAATACTACTTAGGAAATACCGAAATAAAGCCATACCGATTAGATGAATTCAATTTCAAATGGGCTTTTTATGTGAATCCGCAAATTTGAATTTACATTTTTGTATGAAATTGTTGACATCAACTAATAAGGTTATTCAGCCTTATGTGTTCGGTGTTATACTACTCTTTTTCCGGCACCACTGAGAAACAGCACTGTTAGTTAGAACCCAACAGTGAATAGTGTGGTTGGGATTCACTCACCTAGTTATCTAAGAATAATTGGACACAGTTATGCAATAAGAAACCAACCGACATTTGGTGAAAAAATGAGACAAATCGTATTTCTAACTCAAATAACGATCGGAACGTTTCGCAATAGAGAGCTAACCGCTGAGGATCTATATGCACCATATATTGATCGCAGGAACCAACTGAAAATTTTAGAATGCATTTATTACACTTTGCAACTGATAACCAAGAACACTTGGTGTCTTGTTACAAAATGCCGACTGAACTTTTTAGTCCCATTATAGAAACAATGTCGCTTGGATCCCTTATGCATAAAACGCTTTGTTTTACACACGATTTATCGCGATCCAGTTTGTTGTTGGTTTCTCAGTTAGTTGATAATACATGCATGTTATCATTATACTATATTACCACTAATAAAGATGTACTCCCAAAGAATCATACTTATGGTAGAAAAGGGAAGGGCATCGACACTTCCGCTGGACGATAAAAACACGGTAAGTCTAATTAAATGATTGATTTATTTAAATATATTATTTTTGATTATTCTAACCTAAAATTTCAAAAACTGATTTTGTTGAAACTAGACCATGTTATGAGCATTCGTTTCACTTTATGTGCAAACAACATGTCATTAGAATGATTATTGTCGGGTTACTGTACCTAACTATTTTGTTACATTCCTTTTTGTTTATTTGTGTGTGACACAGTTGGTTTCTTATTGGGAATTTATTACTTTTCCGCCCAACCTATCTAATATGCGAGAAAAGTATTGGTTTACCCCAAAAAAAGTTGGAAATTTGAAAATTTTTTTGAGTTATTTTTACGTTTTCCATCTACAACAACTTGAAAAAACGGTTTTTAGAAAAAAAATGTCGTCGTCGGCCACTTTTCGTTAAATGTCTTGTTAGCACGATGCAGCCTCCGGAGTGCAACTCTTCCTCTGCCACGTCTAACAACTAATATCATTTTCTACAAAAGCAGTTATGGTTATACAACTGTGGTATTTATGCATGCGGGAAAAGAGGCAAAATCCACTTTTAACCTGTGGCTGGAAGGACAGGCAGGTCGAGAGTCCCAAAAAGTTGGCTCTTGCTTGCGGCTTTATATTGCAAATAATCATGTTTCGAAAAATGTTAAAAATCTTATTTTATGGAGTGACTCTTGTGGCGGTCCAAACCGTAATATAAAATTGGTTCTTATGTTAAAATATGTGCTTGAAGAGTCCACACATTTGGAAACGATCAGACTATGCTTTTTAGTTTCAGAGCACAGTTTCTTGCCGGATGATAGTAATTTCGGCGATGTCGAATATGCCCTCAAGAGGCATTCCAAATTGTTTTCCCAAGAAGATTACTTCGAAGTAATGAAAACCTGCCGGAAAAACGTCCCATTACAGTAGTTTCTATGAAAGGTGAAGACTTTGTTGGTACTGAAAATATTGAAAAGGAGATAGTAAATAGAAAAATAGCTGTGAAAATGAAAAAATCAACTGGTTGAAAATACTAAAACTAACTACGAAAACACTGACGACTACAAAGAAATTAACATTCAATGGGGAAAAGGTAGACAACAAATTATAATTTTTTTTTAAACATCTAACAACTCTTTGGCCTAACGGAAAGCCCGTAGCAGAAGCTAAACTTGATGATATTAAGAGCCTACCTTCATTCGATTCCTCTGGCAGATCATCCGTTTTACGCGAACCTTATTGGCGATAATAAAATTGAAGAAGATATATAAGGGTATAATAGTACAAATTTAGATTTTGAAGAAGAAGATGAATGATTATCGGAAATTCAGTTTTGCAAGATGGAACCAATTGAATTTTTTTATATATATATATATATAGGCATAAGACAGGCCCTAGGGCCTATAGCCGTGTAAAAATTTTCCATCTGTATCTATCGCTTGCTACGCTTTCCCAGTTCAGTATTCCCTTTTCCGCGACGTCCTGCATTACGGCTTCTTTCCACTTTCTTCTGGGCCTACCTCTCTTCTTCTTTTCCTCTGGTCTTTTCCATGCTACTTCTTTCACATCTCTTGACTGTACCATCCATTCTAAGTGACCTAACCACTGCAGTATTTTTGATTAGATTACTTCAATTATTGATGAGTCATTGTATAGATCATACAACTCCTTATTTGTGCGCCTCTCCCATCCTTCTTCTGTTTTTTCTCCGCCATAAATTTTCCTTATTTTCTTCCTCTCCCAGATTTCGAGTTTGGATTTCTGCTTCTTATTCATAGCCCATGTTTCACATCCGTATAGCACTGTCGGTCTTAATATTGTTTTATAAATTCTTTTCTTTGTTGCTCGTGTGACTTGTTTTGATCTCAGGATTTTGAGTAATCCTCCAGCACATCTATTGCCCTTGGCCAGTCTAAGATCGATTTCTGCTTCTCCCTCACATTTATCATTTATTAGGACACCTAGATACATAAAGTTCTTGGTTTCCTTTATTTGTATTATTTTATCGTTCTGTAGCTCTAGCCGTAATGTCTCAGGCTCTTCCGTTACTGTTTTATTTCTCAGTTTCATGTACTGGCTTTTTGCTTCATTTATCTCCAACCCCACTTCTTGTGCTGCTGTCACTAGATCTTTTGCTATTTTCATCAGTTCTTTTTTTTCCTTGATAATAAAACCACGTCATCTGCATATGTCAAACATTGGTGGCTTTTGTTCAGTAATGTACCCCGGCGGTTGATTTTGCTTTTTCTTATAACATCTTCTAATGCTATGTTGAATAGCATGGTAGATAGGGGGTCTCCTTGCCTCAGTCCTTGGGTTGTATCAAATTCTTCTGATTCTTCCCCTTCTACTCTTACTACATTTCTTGTCTGCTTGAGTGTCCTTTCCACCAGTTTGCATAGCTTCTCTGGAATTTTGTATTTTCTTAAGACTCTCAATAGCTTAGTCCTGTTTATCGTGTCATAGGCTGCCTTAAAGTCGATAAACATCATATATGTAGGAATCTCGTATTCGTAACAGTGTGTTAATACTTGTTTTAGTAAGAAAATTTGGTCTGTTGTTCCTCTAGCCTTACGAAATCCACACTGGTACTCGCCGGTTATCTTTTCTGAATAAGTTTCTAATCGTCTTTTTATTAGTGTGGCTAGTACTTTGTACATGCAATCAAGAGTGCTATTCCTCTGTAATTGTTGCAATGTGAAATGTCACCTTTCTTGTATATCGGTAGAATTACTGCTTTTTTCCACCCTTCTGGCATATGTTCAGTCCTCCAAACCTATTGTATTAACTTAGTAATTTCTCTTTTTAATACAATATCTCCGTATTTCAAGTTTTCTGCTGTAATACTATTGGATCCTGGGGCTTTATTATTTTTCATATTGTGGATAATTTCTTCTATTTCTGCTAGTGTAGGTTCTTCATCTTCGGAACGGATTTCTTCTCCCAATGGAACGTCTTCTCTTTTTTCTGTTTATAGTTCTGCATTTACTTTTAATAGCTCTTCAAAATGGCTTTTCCATCTTCTTATTATTTCAGTTTTTGCTCCTAGCAGTTTACCGTTTCCATCTTTGATGTATGGTGTTTTTGGCCTGTGCCCTTTCACATCCTTGTAGAAATTTCTAATTTCTTGTCTCCAGTATTTTTCTTCCATTATTTTTTTTCTGTTTTCATCGTGTTCTCTTTTCTTAGTTCTGCAAATCTTTTTTGCAATTTTCGTCTGTTCAATGTATTCCCGTTTGTACTGTTCTTTCCCGGTCTGTAGATATTTTTCCCTTAAACTTCTTTTCTTACTTATTTCTTCCATACATTCGTCGTCAAGCCAGATCTTCCTTTTGGTAGCCTTTATGGCGTTTAAGCTTTCGTCTGACGCTTTCAAAATTGCTGTTTCCATCCGTGATAATTTCTTTTCTACACCCTGTTCTAATTTTGTTTCCCTAGTTTGTTCTAAGTATTTCTTGATTTTAGATCTGTATTTACCGGCTACTTGCGGATGATGCAATTCTTCCATGTAATATTTCACCGTTCTTCTGTTTTTTCTAATTTTTCTTTTATCTGCTTCTGTTAGTTTAAATTTAGCCATTACTAGAAAATGGTCAGAGTCTATATCGGCAGCCCTATATGATTTTACATTTTTTATGGATTAGGCATCTTTTCCCCCTATTAGCACGTGATCAATTTGGTTTGATTCGTTAGTGCCTGGAATTATCCAAGTTCCTTTGTGTATATTCTTCCTTTTAAAATGTGTACTCATAATCTTCATTTGCTTTTCCATAGCCATATTGATTAATCTAAAACCAATATCGTTACTCGTATTATGTTTGCTTTCGCCTCCCGTTATAGTTCTAAATTTGTCTTCATTTCCTACTTTTGCATTTGCATCTCCCATTATTATTTTTACATTGCCGTTTGGTATTCTGTCAATAATTTCTTCCAGTTGTTCATAGAATGCATATTTATCTTCATCAGTTTTCTCTTCTGTAGGTGCATGAAAGTTAACGATTGTTATGTTTTTGTCATTTCCAGTAAACTGTAGTTTGCATATCCTGTCTGAGATCGCTTGGAAGTGTGTGATTTGTCCTTTCATATTTTTACTGACTATAAAGCCTGTACCAAATCGTCTTTTTTCATTTCCACTTGTAAATAGGACATATTTCTCCATTTCTTTTATATTATTATTTTTTAAATGTGTCTCCTGCAGCGCTAGAATTTCTATATTGTATCTTTTTGCTTCCTTTACTAAATTTGTTATGTCCCCCTCTCCGTATATTCCTCGCACGTTCCATGTTCCTATATTCATAACTTTATTTTCTTTTTTAATTATTTCTTTTTTGCGGTTCTTTTCTTTACCTCTTTTCTTGTAATCCTGTACCTTGTTCATTGTTTGAGTCGATGCCGGAATCGTATTGTCACGTGTGTCTACTAGTTTTTTTGGTTGAACTGTAACAGTTTTTGTTCATCATTCCATTTCCATACTATACCATTTACTATTAATTTCTTGTAACTTACTTTTGTTTGTTTGCCCTTATCTTTTTCTTCCTTAGCCTTTCCTCTGATTATTTTTTGTACTTCCTGTTCCTTCTTGGTAAGATCCGACTCAATGAAAATTTTTTCCCGGAGATGTCTCAGTCTGCTTTTATTTTTCAAGATGTCAATTTTATCTGTTATGTTTTCCATTCCAATTAAGTACATCTTTTCCCCTATTTTCTGAGCGCTTCTTATTTTAACGTCCACTTGTATTTCTTTTGCTATGAATGTTTCTATTTTTTGCTTTAGAGAAATATCTTCATTTGTATTCACTTCTATTCCAGTAATGATCAGGTTTTTCTTATTAGTAACTCTTTCTAAGTGTTCTACTTTTTCATTTAATGCTTAAATTTCCTCCTTCATTTTCAGATTTTCGTGTTTTATCTCTAACAGCTGCTTATTTGTTTCTCCATTTTCTTTTCTCAATTGTTTTATCTCTTCCATCATATCATCATTCTTTAACATCAGTTCCTGCATCATTTTGATCATAGTTGTTTCCGTATCCACTCTCCTTTTATCCTCTTTCTGTTTCTTGCTTCTTCCGAAGCTTTCATCTGCTTCTTTTCTTTTTCTCTTATACTTCTCTTCAGTGTCCGACCCGTTTTCTTGATACATTTTCTTTATCTTCTCAAACGTCCACGAAATCCGTGTCTCTTTTGTAGTTTGTTTACCAAGGGTCTACTACAATTCGACCCCTAGCCCACTCAGAGCTAACTGATTTCGTTTCTGTATTAAATTATTGTTTGAAATGTACTTTCTGATTATTTAAAGCCGACCCTGTGTCTTTTCCAAATTTCTATCGCTTATATTTGTAGCAGTTCTTTCCTGTTGTAGTATGAATGGTAAAAACTCGTCTTCGATTTAATGTTTATTATCAGGTCTTACTAATTATCCAAATATCTATTTTTTGTTATTGTTGAATATTTAATTTAATCGTAACTAGCACACTTTTTACATTACTCTAAACTTAGCCCTCATAATATAACATTATTTAGGATAATAGACTTTGTAAATATATATGACTGAAACTGCTATATACTTATAAATAAATTCTATATGATGTTTAGCTACTTTTTCCCATATAAACAACTATATAAATACGTTAATCTTACTTTGTTTTTGTCGCCTTCATTTGTACAATCACTCTACCACTTGTTTATCCCTTTTCTAACACACAGATGATTATTCAAACTCGCAATCTCCCAAATTTTGAGTTTAATTGCGGAGTAATTATTTATCACTAACTACGAAAACACTGACGACAATAAAGAAATTAATATTCAATGGGGAAAAGGTAGACAACAAATTATATTTTTTTTTAAACATCTAACAACTCTTTGGCCTAACGGAAAGCCCGTAGCAGAAGCTAAACTTGATGATATTAAGAGCCTACCTTCATTCGATTCCTCTGGCAGATCATCCGTTTTACGCGAACCTTATTGGCGATAACAAAATTGAAGAAGATATAGAAGGGTATAGTAATACAAATTTAGATTTTGAAGAAGAAGATGAATGATTATCGGAAATTCAGTTTTGCAAGATGGAACCAATTGAATTTTTTTATAGTTACGCATAAAATTCCTTTTTTATTTTAATCTCAGTCTGTTAATTGAGTTCATACGTCAATAGGGACCGAGAAATATAACGCTTACGCCATCTGCCAAGAAAAACCTCAAACAAAGTTATGTAAACACTATTAGTTTTGTATGGTTTTGTATAATCAGCGTTTTTAAATGTTCATTTTTTTAAACTGATATTAAATGTTTGTGATGTCTTCATCAAAAGTATCATACTGTATTCATGGCTGTTCAAAAATGCCGTATAAAAATATTATATACGCAGTTGAAATATTATAGTCTCCCCGAAAGTTCATTGAACACTGCGTGGACAACCTTAAAACGTCAAAAATGGATAAATGCAGTAAAAACCATATGTAAGTGAAATGTAATTAAAAAATTTATTAACTATTATTTTGTCTATAATCAATATGATAAGTAATAGTATATTATATACCGCGGGACTGAAGTAGTACATTTAATCCTGAAGGTAAAGTTTATGGCCCGACCGCAGGGAGGGCCATAATTTACCTGAAGGATTAAATGTACTTCAGTCGCAAGGTATATACGATACTTTTCGTACTTCCGGTATGATTTTATTAATTATTTCAATAATTTCAATCAGTTTTTTCTCTCTTCAACTCATTTAATAAACTGTCTTTAAAATAAGTTACCATAGTAACATTGCGTTGTGACAGATATAATTTAGAAACATTGTCATTACTAGTGTCATTGTAAATTTGAATATTAACGTTAATTACCATTCTAATTAATTATATTTTTCAATAAAATATCCCTTAAATTCGTTTGTTTGTGATTTAATCGTTCCGGGAGTTTCGTCAATATTTAATCCCGGAGGGATTAAATGTGACACTTTAGTACCTGTCACAAGGGAGTGAAGTTGTCACTTTAGGCCCGGAAGTACGAAATAGTATATTATATACCGCGGGACTGAAGTAGTACATTTAATCCTGAAGGTAAAGTTTATGGCCCGACCGCAGGGAGGGCCATAATTTACCTGAAGGATTAAATGTACTTCAGTCGCAAGGTATATACGATACTTTTCGTACTTCCGGTATGATTTTATTAATTATTTCAATAATTTCAATCAGTTTTTTCTCTCTTCAACTCATTTAATAAACTGTCTTTAAAATAAGTTACCATAGTAACATTGCGTTGTGACAGTTATAATTTAGAAACATTGTCATTACTAGTGTCATTGTAAATTTGAATATTAACGTTAATTACCATTCTAATTAATTATATTTTTCAATAAAATATCCCTTAAATTCGTTTGTTTGTGATTTAATCGTTCCGGGAGTTTCGTCAATATTTAATCCCGGAGGGATTAAATGTGACACTTTAGTACCTGTCACAAGGGAGTGAAGTTGTCACTTTAGGCCCAGAAGTACGAAAAAGTTATTATACAGAGAATAAAATGATTTCTGTATGATTTCATTGCTTATATAAAATAAAAAGCTTGTTATGTATTTGCTGACTTTAATATTATATAATAAGTTCAAATAATTAAATACTATTAAGAGAAAGAAAGTGAACATTTGTACAAAACGAATTACTTCAAGTTTTTTAATTACATTTTAGAAAACATCGGGAGGATTGGGAACCAAATAAAAATACTAGAATTTGCAGTGCTCATGTTGTCAATAATCAAAAATCAGATAATCCCCTACACCCATCTTACATACCAACAATTTTTCCTGGCGGAGATAATAAAAAGATCTATTCATTTTTTGCATTTTGTATGTTATTTATTACACTGTTTACATCACAATGTTTTCTTATTTAACACCAGGGCGCTCTACTTTCGGCTGAAGTGCTGCCTCTATATTTCGGTCTCGATACCTATAGAAGCAATAAAAGTAAATACATATCATTTCTTTATATAAGCCATTATTTTCATTAACCAGTCTATCACCACTTTCTTATTTAACTCAGAAACATGTTTTTGTTGGTTGGTTCTCTATTGCATAACGGGGTCCAATTTACCATTGAATGAAAATTAGATTAAATTTCCGCCGCTAGAGGACGTCTAGAGTTCAGGCTCCATCCATTAAGCTACCAAGCCGGTGTTGTTTCGTTCTTAGCTAAGGTTATAATATTTTATGAATTTCAGATTTAGTTTTTATGATAGTTAGTCCTTTGTATATTCTATACATGATTCATTCATCATTTATTATCTGTATTTTACGTGATTTGTTGATTTGTAATCGACCTTCGGTTTTGTTCGCACCACCCTCTCATTTTTCCATTAAATTCGGCGCGACGATCATGAATTAATTTAATACTAGTTTTCTGAAGCACTCCCATAAGAGACTAGTTTTATTATCGTCGCTTTCGTTGGAGGAACAACTGGTTTCCGAAATACATTTTGACGAATTTTCTCATTATTAAACCGCTTTAAAATCAGTTAAAACCGCGACGTATTAGTCCAAGAGCCCGTGAGGGCCAGACCTTCGGATTTTTATAAAAGCAGAAAGTTTTTCTATGTATGTCCCCAATACAGGTAAGAATGATCCCCGCCCATGAAACCTGGGTAGTGGTGGCTTTGGCAGGTAACAGGTAGCAAAGGTGTATAAAATTCCACCTCAAATTTATGAATTTATAAAACTCAATTTTTTTATATTTTACTCGTAATAAAATTAAAACTCGCGTTGTTCATTGCCAGACACTTAGTATAGTTACAACCCCCCGCCGGACACCCCTAAACTATTATAATTTGTAATTATACTTACGTTATATTATAAAAGCTAAATTTTATATATATTTTTTGAACAACTATTGAATAATGTTTTCTTAGTAGCCAGACAGTTTCGAGGGCTCTATCGTCCTGCTAGACGTATGAAATATGTAAATTAGATGTGAGTGAGAGGAGCATATGCAGCAACGGGTGCGAGTGAAATAGAGCGTGCAGTCTATTGCGATCTTTTACTGCGCATCATCTGCTCGTTGTGTATTATGTAGTGCGCGGTTATGCTCGTAGTAAACGTATATCAAACGTCTATTAAACGTCATATTATTTTTCTGTGTAACTTATAAAATAAATGTGATCTAGTTGTAATAACAAGTTATCATGAGTGAAGAAGAAGTAAAAATAGTTTTGTTTGTGAAAAATAATCTCATAATATTTTCCGAGGAGACTTTAAAAAAATGTCAGAACATTCTAAAATTAAGAAAAATACACAAACCTAAATACAAAGACATTATTTCACCTAGTGAATATACAGAGAGTGGTTATCACAGATCATGTTATAAAGCATTTACAGGTCTAATGAAAAAATACTTCAGCACTGAACCTTTAAGTACTAAAAAAAACTAGCAAGTTGTGTAGTTACAGACAAATCACTTCCAACTTCATCGTCGATTCCAGATTTGAGTTCAGAACCATCTGATTCAGAGTCTTCATCAATAGAATCTTCAACAATATCTCAACATCTCAAGATGAATCTTATTTACAGGCTGTACCTACAGAATCCTCCACGAGACCTCAGCCAACTCCATTTTCTGAATCTACAGGTTTACAATCTTCAACTCTTCAAGATATTTCTGATGTTTTTGAACCGGATGTTAGTGATAATAATATTGTTACTCAGGACGTAAATACTTCGACTGATAATATTGCTGGTAATAATCATAACGAGGTTGTTTACATATTTTGTGGAAGAAAAAAGTGGGATCGAGAATGCTTCCGCTTCATGCAGCTGATGTCCATCAATTTAAAGCTAGTATTAAACCCAATATAAGACGAACCGAACTAACTAACTACGAACATATTCGGCCATAATGGACCCTGCCTGATTCTAGCTTATGCAGATGATCTAGATGTAGGAAGAAGTACAGTTAACGTGAAGGGAGCCTTTATAAAACTAGAAAAAGAGGCAAAGAAAATGGGACTGAAAGTCAATGAGGAAAAAACTAAGTATATGCATATGACATGAAACGTAGGACGAGATCGAATACGTCAAAATGTTACTATGGACGAATACAACTTCGAACATGTACAGACTTTTCAATATCTAGGAGCTCTAATAACATCAGATAATAACGTTAAAGTAGAAATTAAACAGCGTATACTTCAAGGAAATAAATGCTATTATGCAACCCAACAATTATTAAGATCAAGGACTCTGACAAGGCAAACAAAAATAAACATATATAAAACTATTATAAGACCAGTTGTAACATACGGCAGCGAAACATGGACCATGACGGTACAAGACACGCTACTACTCAATCGTTTCGAAAGAAAGATCCTTAGGAAAATATACTGAGGAGTCTGGGATCAACAAACAGTGCGGTATAGGAGGCGCACGAACAATGAGGTATATGAACTATATAATAGCCCAAGTATAGTACAAGAAATTAAATCCAACAGATTAAGATGGCTGGGACATGTCCAGAGGAGGAATGACTCAAGGCTAATTAAAATGGTCTGGGAAGAAGCCCCTAACAACAAAAGACCACTTGGGCGCCCAAAACTTCGATGGCGTGATAATATACACAAGGACCTGCAAACTTTGGGAGTCCTTAATTGGGATGAAAGTACTCAGGATCGACATGAATGGAGGAGAATTGTTGAGGCGGCCAAGACCCACCCCGGGTTGTAGAGCCATGGATGGATGGATTAAACCCAATATAGACTACACATTTTTATCGATTCTTATACAGTGTATGATGTGAACGAAGCTTTAAATCGAAAAAAATTGAGGAATTTCGACGCTAGTAGTTCACCACCTTGTAAAAGTGAACTACTACTGCAATTTTTGCGAGGAAATTATATATGTACTATATGAAACAATGCTCATTTGAAAATTCCAACAACGTATGAACCAGTAAATAATGGTTGGATTCTGGAAAATGACCAATACCATTTTAAATGGTTTGAAGGGGATCAACTACCGAATTATGTCAGTGAATCTCTAAAAACTGTATTAGGTATATAATAATTATGTCAAATTATTTTACAATAATTTGTGACTAATTATAATTAAATTAACTTGGTTTTATTTTACTATTGCAGAAGCAGGCGAAGAAGACGATGTTGATAACGATGAATTTAGGGAGTGGAGTAGCAGTGACGACGAAAATGAAGGTGTCAACAACAACGATGACAATGGAGAATAATTTTAAATGTGTTATTAAAATGAATCTATTTTTCTTTAAATTTCTTATTTAAATGAAAATTGTTCTTCCGTATAATAAAAAATTTCAGTTGAATTGAATATAATAAATTTTATAAAATTTATTAGAAATAACTTGAATTGAGTTACTAATATTGTTTTAAAAATTTATTTTTCAGACTGTAATAATTTTATTCAATGAAATTTCTCAAAAAATTAGAAAGAATATTACTAGATAATTCGGAATAAACAACAGTAGATGTGCGGTAAAAGATCGCAATAGACTGCACGCTCTATTTCACTCGCACCCGTTGCTGCATATGCTCCTCTCACTGACAACTATTTTACACATTTCATACGTCTGGCAGGACGATAGAACCCTCGAAACTGTCTGGCTACTAAAGAAACATTATTTAATAGTTGTCCAAAAAATATATATATATAAAATTAGCTTTTATATTATAACGTAAGTATAATTACAAATTATAATAGTTAAGGGGTGTCCGGCAGGGGGTTGTAACTATACTAAGTGTCTGGCAATGAACAACGCGAGTTTTAATTTTATTACAAAAAAAATATGAAAAAATTGAGTTTCTTGAATTGATAAATTTGAGGTGGAATTTTATACACCTTTGCTACCTGTTACCTGCCAAAGCGACCACTACCCAGGTTTCATGGGCGGGGATTATTCTTACCTCTATTGGGGATATACATAGAAAAACTTTCAGCTTTTATAAAAATCCGAAGGTCTGGCCCTCACGGGCTCTTGCTCTATATGTCAATTTTTATAAAGGCATTTATTCGCAAATACTGACATTGCATCAACTTTATTTCCTCACACAAAAGGCAGGAACCACACTAGAAGCTAAAGGATCGATCGTTGAAGCTGATAAGTGAGTTGCAGAAACTGTCTTCATTTGGTAAATCCCTATAAACCAATGTTGTTTTATTTGTTGACGATTTTCCAACTGCTTATCATTGTACAAATGCAGTCCATTTTCAAGCCGTAGTGCTTACAAGTTTATAGTGTTTAAATTCAAGTTGTGAAAGTATAATACCTAGATTTGAATCTAAATCAATGAACGTTTCTTATTTCTTTATGATTGTAATGTTTTCGCTATTGTAATATCTACAGTACTGGGTAATGTAGTCTAGATGAAAAATGCATGGGAGGGGTACTAAAAACATTTCAACCTATATTGTCACAAAATATTTGGGAAATAATTTCATTGGGATGTTACGTATATTTGGCGTGTTCAGAATTAACATTATCTACGATAAGTATTATATCATAAGTGTAAATCAAATTTAAAAAAGTCAATTAATCAGTTTATCATATAATAGGTGGTGAATTGTAGCAAAACATACGTAACTGATTATAACATACTTTGAAACTATTTTCTGTTAAAGCGATGTTTCATCATTATTATATTTATTCAAATATTCATCGCATCAGATCGCAATTCCCAAGTTGAACCGGAAACGTATTTATAGAAAGCTTTCACCAATTTTCACTCGAATAAAGTTCGAATTCAGCTTCACATCAAGTTTACATAATCTCAGTGCTGATGTCTCCATGTTATCAAATATATATACCTAAGAACTTTCTTTATTAACTATTGGTGGTGGTTTTACGATAAAAATAAAATTAGAGTCGTAAACTGAATCACTTTCGGAGAAAAGCATGCCATATACAGTGTAGTCATATAAGTTTTATAAGCTAAGTACCTACACAAGTTGAAATTAAAGAAGATTATTATGATCAATTAATGTTTTAAATGGAACTCACGGTTTCTAGTTAATTCCACATTATAATAAAAGTTATTGAAAGTTCTAAAAAATTGACAATTGTTTCGATAAATCAATATCATCGTCAGAATGACAGAAGTTACATTTCATTTGATGCCTACCTGATGTTTAGTAGTTATTTTTGGCTAGACCAAGAAGTGACCTACCTTGTGATTGACTTAATATATGTTAATAGAAAAAAGAAGAAGATGTCATATTACAAATATCGAAGCTTATATATTATAAGCCATATGGTGATATCCTGGATATAATTTTTCCAATTAAGATCAGTATAACTCTGCAATGATATTGAAAACCAGGAAAACTTTATCTGCTGATCTTTACAATTATCACTTAAGAAGACAGTTTATTAGTGGAGAACTCCATAGTTTTAACTGTTCATTGACAACTTCATATTCTGGGTTTCTTAAATGTCTTCTCATTTCCAATTCTTCAAGGAAATCCAGTTCTTGTTTCTTCTCACAAATATGCAGCACTTCTAGTTTTGTGTTAGGTGTCAATGAATGATTGGTGTCAAGTAGATGCTTTGCGCAGTAAGATTTATCTGGGTGTTTTAATCTGTATACTCGTAAGTGTTTACTGTATAGGATTTCAAAATTCCTAAGGATCTGACCCAAATAGACAGCATTACATTCAGGACATTCGAGTTTATATATACCTGACTTCATTAATAGTGTTATTTTTGTTTTTACATTTAACAATTTTGTACTAACGTCACTTTCTGTTTTAAAAGAAATTGTTGTATTCGTTGCTGAAGATATTATCTTTGAAATATTATTAGAAATATTTCCTGCATATGTGAAGGTTTTATAAGTTTTTATTTCATCGGCTTGTTTAGGAAATATTGTAATGCCAATTTTTGCTCTTTTTTACTAATTAGCTTATTTATCATATCTAATGGATAACCATTGGATGTTGTTATTTGTCTTATTGTATTAATCTCTCCATGAAAATCACATTTGTTCATAGGAACTGAAAAAGCTCTATGTATCATTGAATTATATGCCGCTAGTCTGTGTGACATAGGGTGATTGGAATTGAATGGAATTGTCACATCAGTCTCTGTTGGTTTTCGGTGAATTGAATAATCAAGTACATTATTAACTCAATGAATTTTTAAATCAACAAAATTGATTGAGCTATTTTCTTCAATTTCTAATGTAAATTTAATTTTTGGGTGTAAATTATTAATATGGTTGAAAACTAGAACTAATTGTCGTTCACTACCCATAAAACAAGCTAATATGTCATCTACATATCTATACCAAAATAAAACATTTTTCGCGATATTACTTTCAAAGATCTCTCTTTCTAAATTGTCCATAAAAATGTTTACTAAAATAGGTGATATGGGGCTTCCCATTGGTAAACCTTCATTTTGAATATATATCTCATTGTCATAAGTGAAATAATTCTGATTTTTGCATACATCAAATAAATTAAGTATACCTGATATTATTCCTGGATTAATATTTTTATCTTCTAGTCATTTCCTTACAAGTATTAGACATTCTTTAGGAGGAATTTTAGTATACATATTAGTAACATCGAACGAAATGAGTTTATAGTTATCTTGCAAGTGGATTGCTTTGAAATTTTTGATTAGTTCTATTGAATTTCTACTTGAGTACTGGGATTCATATACGTAACTAGTGAGTATATTGTTGAGCCTCTTTGCCAATATATTATTAGGAGCATTAACATAAGAAACTACAGGTCTAATTTGTTTCGTAATTTTATGTAATTTAACGGTTCCATATAATTGTGGACAATGAGGATTCTTATGTATGATAGACCTCTTTTCGTAATCACATAAAAGATAATTTGAATTATTAACAATATCCCTTACATTATTAGAAAACTTTTTTGTTTGGTCTGCTTTAAGAACTTTTACATCGCTAGATTCTATAAAGCTATATATTTTGGACTTGTAATTTTCAGTCGTCAAAATGACAGTTGTGTTCCCCTCATCAGATTTTGTAACTGTTAGGTTATTATCTTCTACCTTCTTTTTCATTGCATTTAAAACTGTAATATCATTTTTTGTTTGACGTTTAACTTTTGAAGGTTCAATATTTTTAATCAAATTGGCAATTTTTAATTTCTCACAAAGAAAATTATTTGAATTAGATTTTAAAGCTATTTCTGACTCTGTAGCTATAATTTGTTTAATATTATTCGTAAATTTTGGTGGTATGCTGTACTTTAAACCTTTATTTAAAAATACTATTCCACTATCTGTAAAATTAGTGTCTGAAAGGCTTTCAAATCGTGGTGCAAAGTGTGTTGGTATGTAGGTACTTACAGTTTCATGATGTTTTGAGTATTGCATTTCATGTCGTGTGTGTTCAAGATTCTGTAGCTTCTTTTCTTGTTTCTTAAATTTCTTATGCTTCATCGTACTGACACTGTCTCTAATTTTGTCATCCAAACAGTCAAATTCTACTAGATGTAATTGGAATGCGAGTTCTGAATGTACAACTCCTATGTAGTTGTCTAAGGAGTCTCTAACTTTGAACCATTCCTTACATTCTCCTTTTATCCAAACTCGTTGAGCACATTTTATAGCTTTTTGTGCTTGGTAAAGAGGCTCAACAATCTACTCAATAGTTACGGATATGAATCTCAGTACTGAATTAGAAATTCAATAGAACTAATCAAAAAGTTGAAAGCAATCCACTTGGAAGATAACTATAAACTCATTTCGTTCGATGTAACTAATATGTTTACTAAAATTCCTCCTAAAGAATGTCTAATACTTGTAAGAAAATTACTAGAAGATGAAAATATTAATCCAGGAATAATATCAGATATACTTAATTTATTTGATGTATGCATCAATCAGAATTATTTCACTTTTGACAATAAGATATATATTCAAAATAAAGGTTTACCAATGGGACACATTTTTATGGACAATTTAGAAAGAAAGATCTTTGAAAGTAATATTTCGAAAAATGTTTTATTTTGGTATAGATATGTAGATGACAAATTAGCTTGTTTTATGGGTAGTGAACGACAATTACATGTTTTTTTCAACCACAACAATAATTTACACCCAAAAATTAAATTTACATTAGAAATTGAAGAAAATAGCGCAATCAATTTTCTTGATTTAAAAATTCAAAGAGTTAATAATGTACTTGATTATTCAATTTACCGAAAACAAACACAGACTGATGTGACAATTCCATTCAATTCCAATCACCCTATGTCACACAGACTAGCGGCATATAATTCAATGATACTTAGAGCTTTTTCAGTTCCTATGAACAAATGTAATTTTCATGGAGAGATTAATACAATTAGACAAATAACAACATCCAACGGTTATCCATTAGATATGATAAATAAGCTAATTAGTAAAAAAGAGGAAAAAGTGGCATTACAACTAATATTTCCTAAACAAGCTGATGAAATAAAAACTTATAAAACCAACACATATGCAGGAAATATTTCTAATAATATTTCAAAGATAATATCTTTAGCAACGAATACAACAATTTCTTTTAAAACAGAAAGTAACGTAAGTACAAAATTGTCAAATGTAAAAACAAAAATACCACCATTAAAGAAATCAGGTATATATAAACTCAAATGTCCAGAATGTAATGCTGTCTATTTGGGTCAGACCCTTAGAAATTTTGAAATCCGATACAGTGAACACTTACGAGCATACAGATTAAAACAACCAGATAAATCCCACTACGCAAAACATCTACTTGACACCAATCATTCATTGACACCTAACACAGAACTAGAAGTGCTGCATATTTGTGAAAAGAAACAAGAACTGGATTTCCTTGAAGAACTGGAAATTAGAAGACATTTAAGAAACCCACAATATGAAGTTGTTAATGAATAGTTAAATCTAGAGAGTTCTCCACTAATAAACTGTCTTCTTAAGTGATAATTGTAAAGATCAGCAGATATAGTTTTCCTGGTTTTCTATATCATTGCACAGTTATACTGATCTTAATTGGAAAAATGATATCCAGGATATCACCATAGGGCTTATAATATCTAAGCTTCAATATTTGTAATATCACATCTTCATCTTTTTTCTATTAACATATATTAAGTCCATCACAAGTTAGGTCACTTCTTGGTCTAGCCAAAAATAACTACTAAACATCAAATAAAACGTAACTCCTGTCATTCTGACGATGATATTCAGTTATCGACAAAATTGTCATTTTTTTAGAATTTTCAACATTTTTCATTATATTGTGGAATGCTTTGCCATTTAAATCGATATATTCTGCTTTTTTCAAAGTATTGAATATTGGTAAATACCAATGAGCCATTTATAGAAATATCTATATGTTTAAGGGAAAATTAAAAAAATATTTGTACAAAGGGGATCGAAATGGAGTCAACCGGTTCCGCGTTGAATTTAATTCAAATTTGTACAAAAATTATGATTCAATTGGGAATGAGACTAAGATATTCTGAAACATTTACATATAAATTATACTTCAACTGTATTGAATTTATGAAATCGTTTCAATTATTGAAACAGAGCTCTTCCGAAAAATGAAATTTTTTCCAATACATGAAATATGTCATTACAAATGTATGATATTGTAGTGTTTTAAATGAAACTCACGGTTTCTAGTTAATTCCACAATATCATAAAAATTGTTGCAAATTCTAAAAAATAGACAATTGTTTCGATAAATCAATATTATCAAAACAATTGTCAATTTTTTAGAATGTCCAACAATTTTTATTACATTGTGGAATTAACTAGAAACCGTGAGTTTCATTTAAAACACTAATATGAGCAGATTACATGAAGTGAGGGTCGAGACAGTTAATTTCTTGATCAATTAAGTAAATTAGTCAACTTTGTAATACAGTGCCGAAAAAGCAAGTGGAATAAATCCATTATTATTAATAGCAACTTCAAATGATACCTACTGTGGAGCTCATGGAAGACGATTTTGATAGAACTTATTGTTGAGAGCGAATAATGAACATGTTGGATAACAATATTATCCAACTAAAAGACGTTATACTCTCTGATGAGTGTACTTGTTCACTTAAAGATCATACTAATCATCAAAATTTCCGCTACAGATCAACGGACAATCCTCACTAGATGAAGGAAGAATACCTGCAGTACCCTCAAGAGGTTAATGTTTTGAAATCAATTGTTTTTCATTAAGATCAATTTTAATGGCGATAATTATTCAGCACTACTTCAAAATTATGTTCCAATTTTGGCGAATTTATATTCCGATCCAGGAAACCACCACATTACCCACAATGTCTGGCAGTACCTCAAAGCCATATTTCCAAATCGGTGGACAGGGAGGCGAGGATTAATTTCGCACGATCACCTGATCTAAACTTATTAGATTTCATTTTACGGAGGTATGTGAAGAGAATTCTGTAACATAAGGAATAACGCTTGCCATAAGGTCGATAACGCCTGATATGTTAAATAAAGTTACAAGACATTTTTATGATTAACATGTTTCCAATATGTTCGCGATGAGCGGTGAGCAATTTATTGGCATTCATAGTTTCTTTCGTTGTTTATATTATTAATAACTATTACATTTTAATATTTGAGTGTATTGTTGCGAATTTCGGTAATCAGATGATTTTATTATTATTATTATTCGAGAGGGGTTAACTGACAGTACGAAGGCCAAAAAGATATAACATCAGAAAAAATTACGTCGAAATATACGATGAATTGGATTTTTTCCAAGTAAATCGTATTACCAAAGAAACTTTCCGCACTCTTCTTGCCCGAATTGAGCATTGAATTAGACTGCAACGAATAGGTGCGAAAAATATCGACTAGGATATATAATATGGGTTATGGAAATGTATTAATTCAAGAGGAGGAAGCATTAAAGCAGTAATTGTAGTTCTTTCGACGTTAAAGTTTTATGCATGTGAAAATTTGCAAAAAAGCACAGCTGATTTTGTTGGTGTTTCAACATCTTCTGCATGTATGAGACATACGAATAGGTAGGTACAGAAGTGCTGGATTACAGTCACCTGGTGGAGATGAAGCAGAACTCTATAGGATACGAATAACATTTTTTGGTATTAATGTCCAGACAGTGTTTGATCGAAATTTCTATATCCGAGACCTTGTTGCAAGATGGCCCGGGTCTACACATGACCAGACTATATTTAAAATCAGCAGATTGAAACGCGCGTTTGAAAGTTTCATGCATCTAAGTCAGGGCTGTCCAGCATGAGGCCCGAGGGCCGTATACGGTTTGCGACGTTATTTTTTTGCGTCCCGCGGAGCGGTCTTCAAATGTATAAATTGCTCTCAAATTCGAAAAATGCACAATTCTTACATTAACGATAAAAGACAAATTAGATAACGTGTGACGCCACTGGCGACGGATAGAGAAGGTCACAGCGATGTTACTGTAAATCGGACCGATCTCACTCTATCACCCTCGAATATTCGAGAAGCTGCGCGCACGTATATAAGAACGTTGAGTCAAGCGGGACGGGCAGAGTAAATTAATAATTGTTTTAGTGTGCGGTACGCACCAATTCTAAATTCTTTTAAATAACGAACGAACATAGAGTTTATATTGACCGTTGACAGATTATTTAATGACGAACAACAATAATAAACTCCCGTACATTGTTTGTTTGCAAGTACTATCAATTCCCTAGGAATAAAAGATGGATCGACATTACACTACGTCACACGAGAAAACGTTTGAGCTATATAGAGGGAAATCAAGGATTATAAGAAAAAACTAAAACAACAAACAACGTTTTTAAAAAAATCTGACGCTGATATCAAGTACAATATTGCCGGTTCTTATGAAGTAGCGCTGAAAATGTTCAAAGAGAAGAAACATTTCAGTGTTGGAGTGCTTATTGAAAACTGTGCAATCAAAATAGCAAAACAATTCAATGAATCAGAAATTGCCGAAAAATTCGAAACATTCTCAGTGTCGCATCAAACAATTGCAAGACGGGTAGAGCATATTAATCAATATGTATTCAAAAAACTGCATAACACGGTTGAAATATGTAAATATTTTTTGCTATGCCTGGATGAAAGCACTGATCTGTCCGACATTAGCCAGCTTGTAATTTTTATCCGAACTAAAAACGACTTCAGTGAAGCTGAGGATATGCTTGGTCTTACTCCTCTCCATAGTACAACCAAGGGGACGGATATTTTTTAAGCTGTATATAAGGTGATTTCAGCCTAAGGAGGATTCAATGAATATTCCTGTATTGTCACTGATGGAGCCAGGGCTATGTTAGAAACTGTAATTGGATTTGCAGGACTCTTGAAACAAAACAACATTAACTGTCCTGTGATACACTATGTTGTTCACTAAGACGCCCTGTATGGAAAATCCTTACGTCGAATGAATGTCATGAAAGTGGTTGTCGTAATACCAAATATGATTCGAGGAGACACTCGTACTTTGACTCACAGAAAGTTTTTTGGTTTTTTAGACGAAGTAGATGCTACATACGGGGACTTGTTACTTCACACCGATATTCGTTGGTTAAGCGCCGAAAACTGTTTGCAACGATTCTTCGCTTTACGCAAGGAGATACCCATTTTTATTAAAGATGGAGTTAAGTCTATCACTACGGAACTGGAAAATCAATTGGTAGATGCACAATTTTTAGCAGACCTTACATTTTTAATCGACCTAACATCTCACCTTAACGAACTGAATTTGAAGCTACAAGGAAAACAGCAGAATATTGTCAACTCTATTCCTTAGTTGTAAAGAGCATTTTGAAGAAATGAAGGGTTTGGAAGAAGTTTCAAATTTACCTCACATAAAATGAATTGACACAATTGCAGAAGAATTCGAAAATCGATTTAGCGACCTAGAGAGAAGTCAGTTTTTACTCAGCCCCTTACAATCTCATTTGAGAATGTAAGCAGAGCAGACCTTCAACTGGAATTGTGTAGTTTGCAATCAGATTCTTTTCACCAAAGAAGAACTGAAACTGGATTGGAATTTTTCAAGTTGTTGCAAGAAGAACGATAGCCTAACTTGTGAAACTTATGATATATACTGGGTTAAATGCTGGAAAGCACGTATATCTGCTAAAGCAGCTTTTCCAACAAGAAATTTATAAAATCAAAATATAGCTGTTCCCTCTCCGCTGAAACCGTATTTAATGACAAAATTACAAAATGTCCTCACGGCTGCTGAAAATGTTGTAGACCGTCAATATGGTGTCTGGAAAGTCTTTTCCGGTGCTGCGATTAGGAATGCGATTAAAATTTGAAACATAATTGTTGCAACGGTTGTATCTCATAACATGGCACTGGAAGAAAATTAGTGGTTAGATGAAAATGGGGCGAAGAACATTTAGAAATAGAACATGAACTAGCCATTTTCTATGAAAATGCTTTTAATGCACGAAGGCTGATAATAAATGAACATTTTGCTAGACTGTGATGTAGTTATGCGTTTTATGCATTTTTTTTCAACTTAATTTCTAATTCCATTTAATACATATTTTCCATGTTTTTCTGCTTATTTTTTCTAATTTATCAAAACATCTTCTTGCTCCACCAAGTTTTGCATTTAGACACTATAAACTTAGAAAATTGCGAGTTTCTTATGACAATGGATTCATTTTCCAAATATGATCAAATGTATGAATTAAAATCTAGACAAGGAATAGAAGTAGCTCATAGTCTAATTAAATATTTTACACACCACTGTATACCAGAACAAATAATTTCGGATCATGGAACTGAGTTAAAAAATTCTGTTGTAAAGGTATTATTAGAAACGTGTGAAATTAAAATTCATTTCATAAGTACTCAACGTCCAGATTCGAATGAAATTGCCGAAAGATCAGATCAGATCGACACTATCAAAATTTGACATTGAACTGTGTTGTTTATTTTCCGGTAATTTAAGAAAAACGAGGATCGAGGAATGTTTCTACCTCCAACATTATCACCAGTGGAATTTGAAAATCTTCTGTTGATAGAAACTGGTAGCTAACCTTGACCCACATAGACAAATAATATATTACTTTCTCTATGGTGAAACATATGTTAAATGTTTTATGAACGTTTACTTTGTACCCAAGTGTTGTGAAAGCAGTACTGCTGTAATTGTTCAAAGTTCAAAGTAAAACATAAACCACGTTTTGTGAAATTTTCGGATGTGGTAGTATAATTGGTTTCGTTAATTCGTTGCACATAATATTGGTGATTATGAACTATAGGAATAATGGTATTCTATTGCTCTGTGATTAAATTATACCTACATGATTTTTATAAGACATTTTTTTATTTTTTATTTTTGTCCTCAATTTGGCTAGTAGTGGAAAGAAATGTATATACACCACGGTGGTGGAGACATTTATAAACCTCGCACATTATTCCGCTCGGGGCAAAGCCTCTCGCGAAATAATGTTGGTGCTCGGTTGATAATAAAAGTCTTCACCATCTTGGTGTATAATATATTATTGATTTATTACATGTTAGTTTAATATAAATCATACAAATATAGTCGATAGACAATGTTAAAAAACCTGTATAGTATTTATTTTAAATAAATATTAGGTAGACGTAACTGTTCTGTATGTGGTTTTTTTAATGTAACAAAAAACCTTACTTGTTACAGCTTTTATCTAGCCTTCGTATTTAGATAGGTTCATTCTATTCAGCTTTATATTATAGCAAATTTTTTTTTGTCTACCAGTGTATTTAGTGACTAATTGTTATAGTAACTAGTGACATATTTAACTGTATGTATGCCTCATGGAATAAACATCTTTTGTCTTTGTGTAAAATTTTATTTGCGTCAACCATTCATGCGGAGTCATGCGCTCTTCAAGAGTAAAATATTTTAGAGTGAGTCCTTAGGCTGGATAGGGATGCCGAACCCTGCTGCATACAGTCAGTCCAACCTGAATGTCAACGGTTTCTGTTGATATGTAATTTTTAAATGAAATCCGTATGGCTTTGGCCAGCTATGACTCAAAAAAATGGTGAATATACAGGCCCTGGCATGAATATCTTGAACCGAACTTAATATTGCTGAAGTAGAGGAAACTGAATAAAAATCGTGGTTTGAGTTTGAGGGTTAGCTGCTGGAATTTCTGTGCCAAATCAACTAGTATGGGAGGGTGGGGCACAATGAAACACGGGGCACAGTGGAACAGTTCGTGAACCGGATTCACACAAGTGTCCAGTGCAACGGGATTCCGGTAGTAAGCGCTGCGGGCCACACCTAACAAAGTCAGCTAATCGTCCCCTGCTCATCAGTCGCGTTCCAAACTTAACGAGGTAATGTGTAGTTTTTCGCTGTGAAAGTAAAAATTTAGCGCCATCGGATTTTTCCCTCCAGGTAAGAGTGATTTTTTAATTCAATCGGCTTTCATGGCATTTCATTGTACATCTATCCCTGAAGTTTTTGCTCAATTTTCGCATTTCTACTGCTTTACGTTTGTGGTACAGAATATGGGAAAGCAAAATGGCGTGTTTGGGGATCCTTGAAACAGATGAATTTGGAGCACAATGAAACGTGTCATTGTGCCCCATGTGTTTTTCATTGTGCAGTAAGTATGGTTTTTTCTTCTTGTTTCAGAAATGGTGCGAAATCGACAGCGCAAGAGTACCAAGGGGCTCTTCTCGGAAGATGACATGAAGGCAGCAGTGGAAATGGTCATGAATAGAAACAGTTTAAGACGTGCTGCTACATTGAAGAACGTTAGTTATGACACTTTATCAAGATATGTGAAGAAAAGAAAAGAATATGGTGATGGTGGAGAAGAGAATATGGAATTTGCACCTAACTACACAGTTAGGATGGTCTTCACACTGAAGCAGGAGGAGAAACTGAAAAACTACCTCATTATGTGCTCTAAAACGTTTTATGGCCTACCAGTTGAAGATTGCAGATGAGTTGCATATGAAATGGCAGTTATGAACAAAATACCATGCCCTATATCATGGGGTGAGAAGAAAATGGCAGGAATTGACTGGTTTTATGGTTTTCTGAAAAGGCACCCCAAACTCAACCAAGGAACTCCTCACGCTTGCAACTTGTCTCGTGCTACTTCGTTCACCGAATCAAATGTTTGTGTGTTCTTCAATAACTTGGAAGCACTGTATCGACAACACCCAGAGTTTGGAGATGGGTCAAGGGTGTACAATTTGGATGAAACAGCAACATCAACTGTGCAGAAACCCCAGCGAATTGTGGCTGAAAAAGGCGTCAAGCAAGTGTGCAAAGCTACAAGTGGGGAAAAAGGCACTAACGTCACTACAGTGTCCATAATTTCTGCGCCTGGCAGCACAATTCCGCCAGTCATGATTTTTCCACGTGTTCATGTCAAGGACCACATGACTCAAGGAGCACCTCCAGGCACACTGGCCTTAGCCACCCCTAGCGGTTGGACGACATCAGAACTTTTTGTGGAAGTTATTAAGCATTTCATTCACCACACTTGCAGTTCTGGAGAGAACCCCACTCTATTAATCTATGACAATGTAGAAAGTCACTTGTCTCTGGAAGCTTAATATATACAGTGCTGTATATATTAAAACATTTTTATATTTTACCTTCATTCGTTTTGACAAAGCTACAGTGTTAGTGAAACGCGTCAACAAGTTTGAATTAAGCATTAGATCAAATAAATGAAGATTTAAACAAACTATATTGTTTTATTTCATCGTTCAGTATGGATCTTCATCAAGTAAAAGCCTCATCTATTCAATTCTTTTTAATTTATATCTTTGAAAATAACTATTATTGAATAAGAAATAACGGTTGGAATAATCCTAAAATGTAAATATGTTTACGCCATTTAATAAAGGTACGAAGTCTGTTTTCTGCCTCAATTTTACAACGTGAGCTTCCCCTTTTATTTTGAAGACCGTGTTGAGACTTCTTAACAATCTTAATTCCAAATTCTCCTTAAATTCTCGAAGAAATTGATAATCCTTTCCTCTCAAGGTGGAAAAATGTGATGATTTAATATGAAATACGCCAAAAAATCGTTCTTTATTTATATATTCAGGTCAGGTTGTAACTCGACTCGAATTAAAGACAGAAAAAATTATATTAAAATTTATTATTCATTGGAAAAGACTTTGTCAAATTGAAAAAAGTAGAACGGATCTGTATTTAGTACGAAGGCTCGTGAACAATAAGTTCGAGTGAACAATATTGATTTTCATGGAAATATTGGTATAGAAAATCAACACTATATCAACCATGTTATTGAACTTGGTTGTTTCGGAGGTATTTGTTTAAGTTATAGAATACTCCATCTTGTGAGAACACATTAGATTGCATCCTAAACTATTTCATCAATGAGACTTGATATGCAAGGGAAGATTGTCATGAAGCGTTTCAACAATTCAGAGAAAAAAGTAATGATGTAAGTATCATGGGGCATCATTGAGAGGATCTACATGAGTGACAATGTATGTAGTTTCCATAACACGTACAGATTCTAGAATAAACAAATAATTTTCTTTTTTTGAAATAACGTGCATAATATATTAACTTACTAAAAACAAAGACGTTATGTACCTACCTCTAGCTATTTTAATAATAATAATAATAATAATAAATGCTTTATTGGCCAAACATACAGTGCATACAAGTAAATATATACAAAAAGAGGTTCATTATGTTACACAGCAGTTTGCCAAATGGCAGGGTTCAAATTTCTTGAATAAATCAAGAATCTGCTTTTCCTCTCAACCAGTTAAATACTGATAGCTATACACTATAACTATGAATACAATTCAATAAATAAAGACATGCATTATCATTTAATATTAACATTTTGTGTAGATACATTTATGTAGAAACCTTTTGTGTAGAAACCAGAAATTGCAAGTTTTATTACAAAGAATATAATAATACTATATCATATAAAACCAAAACTAAACCAAAACCAAACCGAAATATCCAGGCAGCCCCAACAAAAAAAATTGAAAAATCCAAAACTGATAACTATTTCGATATTAAAAATAACGAAGCAACCACCAACCCTGAACTCCCAAGCACCCCCCATCAAAGTGGAACCACTCAGAAATTCTCAGCCCCACTGAAATAATTATATTAGTAGACTCCACAAAGTAAGGGTCCAGATAGTAAATTCAAAGAAAAGAAAATTAATATTGTTACTATAGGTATCCATCTTCCATTACAGTTTTAAGCTACCATTAAGCAAGTTACTTTTAATTTCACGTTATGGAAAGCAGCCCTTAAATAAGGCGGTTGAATGTTTAGGCATCGTTAATAAACCAAGTTGTCTCAGGTTTAGATGGTGTACGTCGGTTCTAAATCTAAGTTTATTGTACAAGTACGGAGGTTTTTGTGTATGTAGAATTTGATAGTATAATACACATTCACGTACCCTGCGACGTTCTTCCGAAGTAGGCCACTGCAATTCTTTATAATAGGATGAAGTAGTTGTTTTTCTTCTTAATCCACATATAAATCTGATGCAGCAGTTCTGGATACGCTGTAATCTTAGTACGTCTCTTTTTAATAATCTAGGCCCAAAAACCGCATCGCCGTAATTTAACTGTGATAATACGAGTGATTCACATAATATCATCTTTGTTTTTTTTTGTAAGCATAGTCCGGCTGCTGAATATTAATTTGAGATTAGCAAAGGCGCGACGAACGATTAAAGTTACATGGGACGAATAGCGTAAATCAGAGTCAATGATCAATCCTAATTTTTTTGCACTATCATCTATAGTGATTATATTATCATTAATTTTTAAGTTCATTAACTGATTAAGCACTATTTAGTGATAGACAAAAATTATTGGATATTGCTATCAGTGACTTTAAATCTTCATTTACATGCTGACACGACACAACCGCATCTTCTTCCTTAAAGGAATAATACAACTGTGCACCATCCGCATAAAAATGAGACGAACAGTGTTGCAATTTCTTATAAAATGCATGACCATATAACGGGAAATTGAACCAAAGGTGTAATTAAAAAGCAGAGAAATTAATCAATATATAATCTATTAACTGATAGAAGTGTTTATTGATTTAACAATGTCAACCAGTAGCAATAAAGATGGTAACTTTTTCTCGGGGCTTAAATCATAACTATGATAGCCCACAAGCAGCTTATTCTTTTGCAGACTACTCTTGCTCCGAAATATCTATTAATAATAAGAATAGAATAGGATATGAAAATGACTCCTGTCCTGAGGGACTTGTGATTGGCTCACAGAAAAGATACTGTTGTTATTGTTGAAGAAATATGTATTAGTCTAAGGGACCACGACACTAAACCTTGTTCTATGAAACTACCAGATGATATATTTATAATTAGTCACGTCATTAATAAAGGAACACGAAATGGTGATACTGCAATGCGGAAAACCTGGCAACCTTATTGAAAATTATTTTATCTGCGCCCACTATGGTAACTAGACTGTTGTTGAATTGTTTTGAACAAGTAAGTTCATTTTACCGCGAAACTCCTAGTTTCTATTGACAACGGGTGGTAAGTGATTCACTTACCACCCATGGGTGGTAAGTGAGTACGAGTCATGCAAATATCCACAAGCGCGACTTATATTAATAACCGTCAAAAAATTTGTAAATGTCACTATCAAAATACATTGAGAAACATAAAATCTGATTTTTTTATTTCGTTAACCCTGAGGGAGCAGATAAAATGTTATCACCAACACTGATAGTCTTATCGAACTAGATTTAGTGTCGTGGGTCTCCTACTAATAGCAAACTCATGATATTATAGGTTTGACACTTGGGTAATAGATTTGTGATACACAGCATCAAAAGTTGTCGGAATGAGATAAAATAATATAGAATTATAGACAATTCGGGTTAAGATTGCAGTGCCATGACGGTGACAGCTGAAAGCTAGCTAACCCTTTCAGTCATCTTGGGTACAACTGTACCCATTAAAACTAATACTCAAATTACTCCACAGAGATCGGTAAATGAAACTAGTATAAAAAAAATTCTATAATTGCTATACTTATGTGTATTGTACATAGATGGCGCTGGGTCAGTTAATTCTGAATAAAAATAAATGTCAAAAGTAATATGGTGGCAATCGTTTTGTTAGTAATAGGTGAGTATAGTTTTTTCTTGAAATTCTCGTATCAGTTGGAATAATAGTCAATCGCAGCTTATATTTTAGTGTAATGTTGAAAATAGTGTTAGCTCTTACTAATTGTGAACATATTTTATTGAAATTTTACTTTCTCAAATGTTGCTAGAGGAGTTAGTAAAAGGGCTGTCTGACATAGAAGGAGTCTGTGGTGATGACAGTGATAACGAAGAAGAGATACTTCATTACTTTGAAAAAAAAAACGTAAAATGGTTACAAAATGTGCAATATGTAACTAGATATCTACCCACCAAAATATCCCGGAATTCCAAGGAAAACTGTTATGAGGAATATCCAGCTACATATTTTTTGAGATATGTTCCAGAAAGTTTATTTGAAGACTGCGTATGTATTGAGAAAAATCGGTAAAAATTGACATTTTAACAGAAACAATGACAGTTAATCGTTTTTCAAACTTCGCACCCATATACATTGTGATAACAATCTGGAACCCGGACTGGGCAACGACAAACTGTGGAAAGTACGACCAATTTTTCAATCCGTCCTAACGAGAGGTAGAAACTAATGTCTGCATTGATGAACAGATCATGCCCTTCAAAAAAAGATTGTCGATAAAACAATCCATCAAAAACAAGCCCCATCCATGGGAGTGAAGCTCTATTTATTAGGCGGTGAAAGTGGACTGACGTACAATTTTCTAATCTATCAAGGCAGTACCACCATATTTGAAATATGGACAGGGTGCAGCTGTCGTATTACAATTATCAAAAGAACTCGAACCTAATAAGCATAAGTTATACTGTGACAATTATTTTTTGAGCTAATATCTTCTACAAAGTGTCAATCAAAAATCAATATTCCTTGCTGGCACTGCTAGGCTCAATAGGTTTTATAAACCACCTCCAACTGATGTGAAGGACTTTTTAAATAAGAGAGAGGATCTAGGGAAGAAGTTATCTCTACAGATGGAATTGTGGTAACCAGATGGTAACCAGTGGTAATGGTATCCAACTTCGTGGGGGTTGGAACCGAAATCTTTGTGAAATGCTGGGATAGAAAATCAAAATCGTTCATTGACGTAAATCGACCCGAAGTCATACAAAAGTATAATAGGTCCATGGGTGACATACATAAAACAGATCCTCTTATCGCTTTCTACAAAACGAAAAGTAGTTGTAGAAAGTGGGCTGTTCGACTAAGCTTTCATGCAGTTGACATGGTAATAACAAACTCCTGGTTGGAGTATGAACGTCGACATGCATACTCTGGGAATTTCTCAAAAAGATGTCATGGACCTTTCACACTTCAGGATGAAAATTGATGAATCTCTTGTAAAAGTCAACTCTTACAACAACAGAAAATGGGAAAGACCAAGCGATAAATATAGTCCGGTAGTGGCAGCAAAACGTCAAAACAATGAAGTTAGACCTCTTTCTGAAGTGCAATATGATATTATAGGACATTTTCCAGAGCACCCAGAGTTACCTTTACCTTTGAGGTGCAAAAACTCTGGTTGTGGAGTCAGGTCAAGATGGAAATGTCAGAAGTGTAATATCCATTCGTGCCTTCGAAAGGACAAAAATTGTTTTCTTAAGTTTTATCAGCGATAGTTTCGTCAGATGAACTAATTTTGTTTAAGTACTTTTGGGTACAGATGTACCCACAATAAACTTTTTCAAATATAAATGCTACATTATACTATTGTTTACGTTTGTGTGTATTATAAAATTGGTCTTTCTTTTAGATATTTTTCAAGTAAGGTTTATATTAATCCATTGGTATAAGTGGGGTTAACTTTAGTTGAGAACTCTTTTTCTGGTGTTTTTTCGAAGAGCTCTGGATGATGGTCCTGTTGACGATGTACCACATGACCCTGACAGATTCTGGGACGGCACAGCAAATTATTTTAATGTTCCACGGTTTACTCTAACTGAGCATAAAAGCATTGAGTGAAAAGGATTTCAATCATAGTTCACTTACCTTCCTGTAAGAAACTACTTTCGAGAAAATGTAAAGAGCACATTTTCATCGTAATTGACTCACTTTTTCCGATTTTTAATGTTTTTTTTTCCACAAAAATCTTCTATCAACTAGTTCCCTGGATCCAAGCTCAGTTTCCACAAAACCTTCGATTTTGCTTCTTTCGGGAAAATATGAAAACTTAAATAAAAATGTTGATCGTCCCAAGATAAACACTGGGGAACGCAGCGATACTGGTTCATTTAAAGCATCTCCAACAAACACAAAATTTTACAAACCCAACTAAAGCTCTCTATGTGTTTTTTTCATAAACAACAACAATGAAAATGACCGCTCAATCACTTTTAGCTTGGTTCTTAACTATCCGGAAGAGGGCGTACCGCTTAGCACGAATCGTCTATTAAAAAAATATTCGATTGCTATTCTTATTTTATTAAAACGGTTTCTGAATTTTTTTGACAAATTACAGGGGACTGGAGAAAACGCATTTCCAAAGAATTTTTGTTGATAATCTCTATTATGCGAGGGTATCAAGGAATACCGTAAGATGGGGTGAAATTGATTTTGTGGGATGAATTTGATAGTTGGACTAAGTTCCAATCTAATATTCAAACTACGGAACAAGCTTAGAAATAGACCAATATTACTAAAAGTGAAGACATGGGATAAAAAGCTGGACATATTGAAAGGAAGAAATAGATTAAAGGGAACAAATATCTATATTAACGAAGACTTTCCCAAAGAAAACAGCTCTTAAAATACTCAAGAGTTGCAAGAGACAAGGGATGTAGAACTAAGATCATCTACAATAAATTATATATTAACGATAAGCTATACACCTTATCAGAATTAGAAGCACAAAATGAAACTGAAATCGAGACTGAAGAAGAGACAGGACTACCAGAACAAACTCCAGCGAAAGGAAGCAAATACAGTGAGAGATCTCCCGAAGGCGCTGAAGAAACGACAAAAAAAATAACAAAAATGAACAGAGAAGTTGAGACATCATCAAAAAACTAATTAATACAGAGGTGAAAAAATCAAGGTTTGTGGACGGAATTGTCCCTTTTAAGATAACATTTTGGAACTGTCAAGGTATTAATACTTTAGATAATTTAGAAATACATGAAATTAATGATTTGTGTAGCTCTGATATAATAGGCTTAGTGGAGACCTGGATTACCTCTTCCCAAAATAGCTTACCAAATATTTTAAACAATTATCATACTTACTCATGCCAAGCTTCAAAAGATAAGCAAATGGGTAGAGGTAGTGGGGGTATCTTAATACTTATATCAAAAAACCTGGGGGGTGTGAAGTCATTAGATGTAATCGATAGATGTAATATGTGGAATTTTATCAGAATAAATATAAATAATAATCATATTATTTTAGGTGTAGTCTACTTAAAACCTGATTTAGATGATCATGTATGTGTAGAGATGCTTGAGGATACTCTAAAAGAAATATCAGTAGAATTCCCAAATGACGAGATGATTCTGTACGGAGACTTTAATGCGAGAGTAGGTGGTCTGAATGATTTTGATTCAGAGAACGTAATACATATCAATCCCCCGTTAAAACCACGTAAGTCAAAAGATTCCCTAGTTAATACTAGAAGACCATTACTTGTAGAAGCTTTGGAAGATCTAGGGTTTCTCTTGTTAAGCGGTAGGTTTGAGGATTATGAAGGTGCTTATACATACATTGGGCGGTCAGGACGAAGTACAATAGATCTGGTCTGGGTAAGAGTTAGTAGTATAGGCCTAATTTCCAGTTTCTGTATAAATAAAAACCTGTTCTCGGATCATCTGAGTTGCACTGTAAAGATAGAAAATGCATATTTTGTGGGGTCTAATAAACTATCAGAATATCATAGCTATAAAGAAACAATAATAAGGTGGGATCCTGCCAAAACACAACCATATAAAAATATAGTATCTATCTTTGAAATACATTCAGACTCGAGTACTATTAATATAATGGACAATCAAATAAATGAGGCAATCAAGTTAACAGCAAAATTTTTAGGTATGGAAAAAAACCGTGACAATACTAATCATATGTTCTCAAATTCAAAACCATGGTTTGATAACTTTTGCAAGGATGCAAAGAAAAAGTTAAACATGTCAAAAAAACTATTAAAAAACTCTAACTTTGAACAGAATGCACTAATATCATATAGTGAAATTAAAAAAGAGTACAAACAACTCATTAAAATTAAAAAATTAGCTTACGAAAACGTTACAATAAAAAAATTTAATAATATCAGCAACCCCTCCGAATTTTGGGAACTTCTAAAAACTAGAAAAATTAAAAATAGAGGTCCCACAACTGATACCGTCACAATGATTGAGTTTTACAAAGAGTTTTATGGAACGTATTTACATAGGGATTCACAATATTTTGGCGTTATACACCCTTATCTAGATATAAACTTTTCCACTAATGAAATTTTTAGAGTCTTAAACTCAGCTAAAAATAATAAATCACCCGGGGTAGACAACATTAGCAACGAATTCTTCAAAAACTTTCCTTTGGATTGGATAATACACCTGAAAACATTCTTCAACAAAATTTTAAACGAAGAACAAATACCACCCACATGGTCAGATGTTAAAATGATCCACTTCCACAAAAGTGGCGATATTAAAAACCCTAATAATTACCGTAGTATAGCACTTTTAAATCACAAAACTAAGCTCTTTACCCAATTAATTAATACGAGACTAACTAACTTTGTTGAGAATAATGAAATATTACCAGAGTGCCAAAGCGGCTTCCGCAGAACACGCAACTGTGAAGACAACATATTTGTGCTCTACGCTATAATTAACAATTACCTTCGCCTCCCTTCAAGAAAATTATATACTCTATTTGTAGATTTTAGAAAAGCTTTTGATTCGTTAGACCATCATATACTCTGGGAAAAATTATATTCAAACGGAATAAGTGCAAAAATTACTAGAATACTAAAAATAATATACAAACAAGCAGCACTGTTTATAGAACAAGAAGGTAACAGTTCAGAGAGAGTACAAATAACCCAAGGTGTTTTACAGGGGGACCCGCTCAGCCCACTACTATTCGCGATACTCATTTCCTATATTGATAATTATTTTCAGAACCAAGGCAGTAAGGGAGTTACTCTTGATGAAGGGGATAACATACGGATGTTGTTATACGCTGACGATCTGGTACTGTTTGCAGAGTCGCAAATACAAATGGAAAAGAGCCTGAGGATTTTAGAATCATACTGCAACACATTCAAGCTTCAGGTAAATACAGAAAAAACAAAACTAGTTATATTCCGAAGGAGCCCCAATATTGGAAAACAACCCACGTTTTCATACCTTAACAACCCAATAGAAATCTCAAACACTTATGAATATTTGGGAGTGGTCTTTACTTTCAATGGACTGTTTCTAAATAATTTTAAATCACGAGAACGAAAAGCAAGAATTACTCAAGGTACTGTACTTTCAACTATAAACTCGCAAAAATTATCTTCTCTTCAGTCTATTAAGACTCTGTATAACAATGTCGTCATACCCACTTTCACATATGCCAGTAATATATGGGGACTGCGTTATCTGGATCAAACTGAGAAAATACAGACGTCTTTTTGAAAAAACCTCCTATTCCTCCAGAGAACTACTGCCGCTTATATAATAAGAGTCGAAGCCAATCTGTGCAGGCTAGAATATTATCTAATAAAACAAGCAATTGAATACTTCATCAGGGTAAAATCTCAAAATCACTCAAGGTACCCCTATAGAGCATTATTTCGATTAATAAAATTATATAACTCTGGATATGGTCATCACAAATACAATTGGTTTGTTCAGTTGATTAATGTTGTCAGTATTTATTGTCCATATAATGCTGGCCTTAACACTGACTGTATCAATGAAAATTTTAAACATATTGTATTAGCCGAACATCTAGCTAAAAATATGCAAAATGATTGGAATAAAATATTACTTAGTATTCACCACCCTACATATAAATTCTTTCTGCAAAATAATAATAATTACAATTATTTAAGTGGACCGTCACCGCTTTATATTAAAATATTAACAGCCCAACTGCGCATAGCAAATTCACAGTATTTATACCTATATGTGAATAACTCCTCTCATACAATAAAAACCGACCAGATGTGTACAATATGTAACCAGCAGGCCAATGAATGCCTGGAACATATCATATTTGACTGCCCATTGTATGCTGGATTAAGAAATACAGTCATAGGAAGACGAAAGCATTCAGACGATCTAGATTGCCTTCTTAATTCAAACGATCTCTTACTATTGAAGCAATTGCATGGTTTTATCAGCGGAGCAATGAAAATTAGATCATTCATTATTAACGATTAGATATCCACTGTATCTCTACATAAACAATTTATAGTATAGGATTAGTTATGGGAATTATGCGTTTGTCTTATATTTTTTTTCTGCTCTTCTCTATTGCTGGACTATTATGTGCTGTACGCTGTCTTCAAAAACATGTAAATTTTATGTCATTGTTTCTTGTAATACCTTTTATCTATCATGTTAGTTTAGGAGTATATATGTATTTTATATTTACTATATAACCGACTCCTTGTTCATGTACTTTGTATAAAAGAACAATAAACTATTCTATTCTATTCTATTCAAACTACGCGCCGGAAGTAATCCATGAACATATGGCCAGGGTTCAGTCCAAAGTGAGAACATCGAAAAGTCTTGTTGTGACCTCGGTCAGTTGCAAATGAGCATTGATATATTTTTCACAGAGTCTCGAATATAGTGCTTCTATTTAGTGCTAAATCTACAGTGGAAAAAATGTGAGTAGTGTTATGTCTTTACAGAGTTTATTACCAATTTCATGCTGAATAATTATTTGGTTTCAGTACATTTTTCGTTGTGTTACTAAAAAATCTTGAGGCGCTGTCCCTCAAACAGTATTACTATTCTATAGATCATTTATCAGAGCTATATTTGACTACGGCTGTATATTTTACCGATCGTCGTCAAACACAAACCTAAAAAAAGTCGATCTCATACAATTCAAAGCAGAAAGACTTCGTATCGGAGCCATGAAATCGTCTCCTACTAATGCAATCCTGGCGGAAGCGAATGAACCACCTTAACGTTTTAGGCGACAATTACTAGCCTACAAATATATTACCAAGTTGAGCACATATAATTCGTCCTTAATGATCAAAATTAGGAACTTAAACAGGGAAATTTTAACCAACCGCTACTGGAGAATTAAAAACTCTCCTTTATTGACAACGGCCTTTCTCAAAACCAATGAATTTTGTCAATTCATTGTAACAATGGATAAATTGCCTGTATTCATGAATAACTATGAATCTATTTTTCCAAAGCCCACTGTCATATTGCCGAACTATAATGAATTACCCTCCTATAATAAAACTTCATTACATTCTATAATCAGCAATTATAATATATACACAATAATTCATACAGATGGAAGCAAAAATCTGAAAGGAGTTGGTAGTTCATTCTACGTAGAAAACAGTAAAGATATTTTCAAATTTCAATTGCCAAAGATTTGTAGCATTTTTACAGCTGAAGCCGTTGCCATACATAAAGCTTTGGAGTGGTGTGCGGAAAACAAGGTTCAAGTGCAATATTAGTATCGGATTCAAAGTCGGTGTTAGAGAGCATAAAAAACATAACGACTAAATATTATGATAATTTTATTATATGCAGGATTAAAAATTTGATATATCAGTTAGAACTCAATGAAGTTAAAATTATATTTATATGGGCAAAAGCACACTCTGGTATTTATGGTAATGAGATAGTTGATGAAGCTGCAAAAGAAGCGAGGGTATATAACAATTTCCTAAAAATTATGTGTTATAGAGATCTTTACAGTCTATTCAAAGTTAATATCTACAGAGATTGGAATAACTATTACACAGGAATAGCAAAAGGACTCAACCAGCTCATATTTTTCTATCTACAAAGAGCTGCCAAAGAAAACTTCACATATATTCAATGATAAAGTCAATAAAAAATAAACGGTTTTAAGGATTAAAACTAACTTTTCCGCATCTGTGGCCCTGAACAATATTCTATCATAAAATTGTTACTTGTATACACTTCGGGGGATGTATCGTGCTAACAAACCGGAATTTCTCCAAAAATAACCAAAAATTCAGTATATCTGGATTTATAGGAACCCCTGTACTCGCTTTAGTCAACTGAAAATCAATAGCGTACATTCGTGAGACACCTTGAACAATATTCAATCATAAAATTGATCAATCGCATACTCTCTGGAGGCTGTATCGTGCTAACAAACTGAAAATTCTCCAAAAATGACGAAAGTTTGGTACTTCAAGTACCATATCACCCGTTGTACTTGCTTTACTGAGTTGAATATCGATAGAGTTCATCTTTGAGACGCTCTGAATAATATCCAATCATAAAATTGGTCACTTGTATATACTCCGGAGGCTGTATCGTGTTAACAAACTGAAACTTCTCCAAAAATGACAAAAATATCGTACTTAAAGTACTGTAGCACTTGTTGTATTGGCTCCGGTGAACTGAAAATCAATAGGATTCATCAGTGAGATGCCCTGAATAATATTCAATCATAAAATTGGTGACTTGTTGAACTCCGGAGGCTGTATCGTGTTAACAAACTGCAATTTCTCAAAAAAATATAAAATGTCATACTTCAAGTACCATAGCACCCGTGGTACTGGCTCTGGTGAATTGAAAATCAATAGGGATCATCTGTGACAAGTCCTTAACAATATTCAATCATAAAATTGCTGCCTTATTGCACTCCGGAGGCTGTATCGTGCTAACAAGACATATAAGGAAAAGTAGCCGACGACAACGACGACGACGACATACACACAGGATTTTTTTCTAAAAACCGTTTTTTCGGGTTGTTGTTGATGGAAAATATAAAAATAACTCAAAAAAAAATTTCAAAATTCCAACTTTTTTTGGGGTAAACCAATACTTTTCTCGCATATAGAAAGGTTGGGCGGAAAAGTAATACTGCACAATCTTAACTCGATTGAAAATGAATCATGGGTGTTTTCCATCTCATTTATATAAAATAGGTATAATAGATTCTCCACTGTGTCCACATGATAACGAGGTTCAACCTGTTTAACCATACAACAAAAAATAATATAAGTATTTAACTTTAACTTAATAGGTACTCAAAATGAATTTCTTCATTTTGTGTGTCCATTGCCAACATAAAAAAATTCAAAGAGGTGGAGAACGATAAGTTCATTATTGCTCTGACATAATTGCCGTACTTAGTGAACCAAGAATTGGAAATTCTGGAACTCGTCTCAAAAGATATATTTTCACGAAACCAGTTGATGTTTTTGAGCGTTGAACATCAGTTCAAAATTTCACTAACGTTACTTTCACGGCAATTTACCTGATTAGTTATGTTCACGTTTTGTTTTATTTGCTTATTCTACAAGTTTTACTTTTCCGCCCAACCTATCTAATATGCGAGAAAAGTATTGGTTTACCAAAGAAAATTTTGAAAAATTTTTACGTTTTTCATCAAGAACAACACGGAAAAACGGTTTTTAGAAAAAAAAATCCTGTGTGTATGTCGACGTCGTCGTTGTCATCGGCCACTTTTCGTTACATGTCTTGTTAGCACGATACAGCCTCCGGAGTGCAACAAGTCACCAATTCTATGATTGACTATTGTTCAGAATATCTCACAGATGAACCCTATTGATTTTCAGCTCACTAGGAGCAGTACAACGGGTGCTATGGTACTTGAAGTACGACATTTTTGTAATTTTTTGATGATTATCAGTTTGTTAGCACGATACAGCCTCCGGGGTTCAACAAGTCACCAAGAGAGATTGAATATTGTTCAAGACGTCTCACGAATAAACCCTATTGATTTTCAGCTCACCAGAGCTAGAACAACAAATGGTATATACTTTAAGTACGATATTTTTGGAGAAATTTAAGTTTGTTAGCACGATACAGCCTCCGGAGTATATACAAGTAACCAATTTTATGATTGGATACTATTAAGGGCGTCTCAAAGATGAACCCTATTGATTGATATTCAGCACATTGAAGCCATTACAACAGGTGCCATGGTAATTGAAGTAACAAATTAATCTCATTTTTGGAGAATTTTCAGTTTTTTAGCACGATACAGCCTCCAGAGTGTACATAAGTGACCAATTTTATGATTGAATATTGTTCAGGGCATCTCACAGATGCGGAAAAGTTAGTTTTAATCTTTAAAACCGTTTATTTTAAGACAACTTGTCAAGTTGAATTTATGTTCTTCGAATAAATATTCGTTTTGAAACCTGATTATTGTATTTTATTTACCACAGAATATATTCTGTATATCCGACCAACGTAAAGTATAATGTATCAACTTAAATAATTGGGGTGAATTTGATATGACATTCAACTAATATTGGATTATCAATTTCACCCCAATGGAGAGCAGATTTGTTAAAAAAAACGTCTGCACCAAAATGGTAAAGTATGAAATTGATAACTTATTTTGATAATCCTGTACAGAGGACGCGAAAAAATTCGCCCTATCAAAGTCACCCCAATATAGGTGTTGGTTTGATAATGTTTTTTTCGATTGGTATTATCAAAAAATCTAGATCATCTATTATTTTTTCAGCCTACGTTTCGACCTTTATTGGGTCATCTTCAGGGCGTCTACAAGAATATACAAAATATATAAAAATTTGTCAAAGAAACTATTTCACAAAAAATCTAGAATCTTTATTCTGCTGTTTCACCCCATTTTACGGTATATGAATAGTAGCACAGTAATTAAAATTCAAACTAAGCGTATAAAAACCTATACAGATGAATAAAATTTCCTAACTAAATAGCAGTATTTCATTCACAATGATTAGCTTAAAAAGTATTGGGATGATTCTTAGACAGATTTCGTCTTATTTTACATCTGACAAAATAGAATTAAGAGGTCCTGTATTCAGGAGTAATGAACAATTTCGAAAGGCATAACGAATGAAAGATAATTTGATAAACTTTTTAGAAGAGTAATGGCAACATTACACATAGACAGCTTGTGAATTTATCAAAGTCATATGAATATGTCCGTTAAAAGTAGTTTCTAGCTTTAAATTCTAAATGACAGAAACTAAAGATGGTGATTAAGGCATTAATATGAATATATTGGATTCAGAAGCTCTGAAGAATTGCCACAGAATTGATCGTCATGGCTTCTGAACTATATAGTAAACATTTTTTGTGATAGATAAATGAACGTAAATGTGCAATTGGTATCATTTTTCATATTTCGTGCATCCGTATAAATTAAAGTGAATTCGGGATATTTTCCATTAATGTTTTTGGTATAATAACGTTTATATTGGGATGTTCGTGATACCTTGGCTGAATATAATACAACAGAGAAAATTAATTTCAAAAATTTCAAATAAATTAAGAGCTACGTCGAAATTGCTATTGTCACGACATACTCAATATAAGTTGAAAAATCTGGTAAATTCAAAGTATCTATTTTTGTTCGTATAATTTGTAAATATTTAACTCCGCGTTACATGCGGGGCTACCTTTTTGTTTTTTCATCACGCCAGTACTTTAATAATAGGGTAGGCTAGTTCTGTGCAAAGTAAGTTGGGTATAGAATGTCTTGTACCCTTTTGACTGCCGGCAACGCGGCTCCCGTGTTGGAACTAAGTTTGGCCCTGTGCCGTTAGCGCACTTCCCGCGTGCTATACGTTCTTATTTTCAAAAGTCTTAATTTCGGCTGGCACCAGCCTTATGACGAAACTAGATACCCAGGGAAGCGTTAGTAGAGTTAGAAAACAATTGTGGTTCAAATATTTGACGAGGAAGAAGTGTCCAGTGTGTATGACAAAAAAACGATAACGGTGGTGTGAATTGTATTTCATAAAAGGTGTGATTAAGGTAAGTTTTTAAATAATTAGCAGTTGTTTATATAGATTTTTATGAATAATTATGTTAATGAGATTTTAGTGGAATACTGAAATATGTATAACCTCAAATATATTTTTATTTAGACTGTTTATGATTGGTATACATGAGTATATTGTATAATATATAGACATGGACTCCTACTTTGATTATGATTAAAATTGATATTTAACAATCTAGAAAACATGTATATATTAATTTGTGGGTACATTATTGAATTTAATTTTTAACGGGGTGTCCCAAATAATAATTAAATAAAAATTAATGTAACTATTTTGATTGAAGAGGCTTTATATATTATATAATATCAATTATGTACTGTAATAATTTTATTCAGTATTGTATATCATTTTGGTATTAGCTATAATGAAAATAATTCTATTTCAGTTATATTATTGAAGATGAACAACGACGAAAGTATATATGAGCCATCAACTTCCAAGAGATTTCGAAGAGATAATCGAGCTCTAACTGAAGCGGACTTGTTATAGTGTTTGGAAGAATCTGATGATGAATTCGATCTTATTTCCGACGAGGAAATGAAGGCGATACTGATGTGGATGAAGGTGAAGAAGCTGAAGAATGTGCTGATGAATTACTAGATGGTGTTCAAGGGGGTGCAAAAATATGATTACCAGTAGCACCAGTTCGGAGACCAATACCTTCTTCTGCAAATTCTGGACTCAAAATATTTATGGGAAGTCATTAACCAATAGACTATTCCAATTTGCTTTTTAATGAAAATTTTTGCGAATTAATTGTTAACAATTCCAACTTATATGCAGTCGAGATTTTATCAAGAAGTACCACTGAACAAAGGAGAATTGCGGCCTGGAAGGATATAAATAAAGAGGAATTTAAAATTTTTTTTGGTCTCTTGTTTCACAAGGGGAATATAAGACTAAATAGGATCAACGATTACTGGAAACAAATTATTTATTTAGCATTCCACTATTTTCTATTTTTATGAGCCAAAATCGGTATCTGTTAATATTACGAGCTTTGCATTTTTCTACAAACGAAGTAGATGCACAGAATAGATTAAGAAAAATCCTTCCTCTGATGAATTTTTTCAACTTAAGGATGGAAGAGATTTATTATTCAAATCAGGAACTCGTTTTGGACGAGTCTACGAGTATGGTGCTGTTTTCCACAGCACCATACTCGTTCCGACAGTACAATAAACAGAAACGTCACAAATACGGGATAAAATTCTATGTTCTAGCGGAATCAACCGGAACGGTACAGAAAATATTAGGTTCAGCAGATCCAGATGTGGGAGGAGCGAAACATACAGTAAAAGTTGTCCAGAAAATGATGGATGGTAAAACCGGCGTTGGACATGCGTTGTTTATGGACAATTATTACAACAGACTTGAGTTGTCTACGAAATTGTTGCAAGACAAAACATATTGTACAGGTACTCTGCGTAGAAAACGTGCAGGCAATCCAGAAAATGTGCTAACAAAAGTAATTGAAGAAAGGGGAATGTTATTCCGAATATGCAGAAGAAGGAACTTGCGTGTGTAAATAGAATGATCGTACTGAAGTATTGGCCATTTCAACAGAATTCGGTGGCGAAATGATTCAAACAACATCAAACGAGGTATACAGAAATCGAAACCAAAACTTGTTGCGGAATACAATAACTTCATAGGAGTTGTGAATCACTGCGATTAGATGCTCCAGTATTAGTCTTGCAAACATAAAGTGTGGATATGGTACAAAAAGTTAGACATACATTGATTTCAAATGATGCTGGTGAACTCTCATGTTTTGTATAATAAATATGGTAAACAGAAAATGAACCTATACGATTTTAGAATGGCAGTTATTGATATTACTCCAGTCTCAAGTCAATGAAATCTACAACAAATCTCAAGATGTAGCCCGTCAGGTATTTGTATATTTTAAATTGCCCAATGCTCTAAATCAAATAATTCTGAATTACCAAATTTTGATAAATTTCATACATAACTTAGAAATACCACCTATCATATTTGCTCATTTAGGAAGTTTACATACCTCCATTATTTCTCTGAACCATTTATCTGAATTGATCAATCGCGTTTCAATAATATGTGGTGAATCGAAAATCGTCAAATTTAAAAATCCAAAGTTCAAGATTCTAGAATAATAATTGCTATCCATATACCAATTCTAATAGATAGTGATTTTTTAACCTATCATATTATCGTTTTACCATATCAAAAATTCGATAATTGTTCCACGCAACCCTCTCCTTGTGCTTGGTACAAACTCACATCAATATGAGGAAAAAATGTGTCCATCTATAGTGAGTATTTTCTTTTGCCGACAACATGAAGAAGTCATTAACGATACCTACTTGCGTAGTACCTTTGATCCAAGCCGAAACACCAACCTGCAGATTTGAAGCAGCAGTTTTGAATCACCCTGTAGTCGAACAAACCAATAGCAAATTTTTATTATTATTGCCAACTGAAGATCCTATGAAAGCTGAAATTAGCTGCGATAAGAAAAGAATGGCTATAATCAAAAGTAACACTGTCATTAAATTATTACGAGGATGTAGTGTAGAAATTGGAAAGTCCTTATATGAGAATACAGAAGAAAAGACGAATAGGAACCCTCTTTTATTACCAAAATTACGTTCAACTTCCGAATTTGAAGTAACCACAAATCGACATCCACCTTTACAACTTGAATCAGTAGATCTCAAATCCATCAAATTCGAGAGGAAACAGATTCATATGAAATTTCAGAGAAAGAAAAAGTGCACCCTGCAATTTGGAATATGCCTAGTCTAATATTGTTATTTGTTGGCTTAACTATACCTGGAATAGAAGAAGAGGCCAAGAAGATGTTAGCCAGCCACTACAAGAGAACCAGGAACCCGAAAACAACCCCCCATCGGTATTGTTCTCGCCTAAGGAGGAAGGAGTTATATGAAGATATCCTGCATACACGCAAGTAATTTGAAGCCATCCTGTTGACATGAATATATAAAGATTGTTGTTGTCAGCAGTTAGTCTACTTAGTGTAGGTCGCATTAATAATTATCATTCCAATCCTGTAACTTGTATTGTAAACATCAAATTTAAATTAGTAAAGTTCTGTATATTTGAAAAATCAAAGTTTTTAAAAAATATCTTCGTGAGTAAAATCATTTAACTCACTGGTATAGTCATCGAAGCCGATCCTGTCTAATCCGATATTCAAAAGTTAAAATATTGGCGAGAGCACACGGATTTCTGGGAAGGCCTATTTTTTGATTGTTTTTATTGAGGTATTTCTAAGAAGGTCGACAGTTTGTTGGGAGCCGTATTCTATAAATTTCAGGAATATTCTCAAAATCTTTTTATTATACAGGGTGTCCCGGGACTAATGGGAAAAAAGTCAGGAGCGTATAATCTGAGCCAAAATAATGTTAGTACTTCATATAAACTTTTTCTATGCAGGCCCTCGTTTTCGAGTTATAGGCCTCCAAAGTTTTAATTTTGAATTTGGTTTTTATTTTTATTTTTTTTACTATTTATTTGATCTTTATAAAATTCATGGCAAAGCTATAATGTACGTGTATGTTTATTTTTGAAAGGTAAATAGTTTTACAGTAGTGCCTTGAAGCCAGGGACGGAATACTCGCAATGGTTAGTGATACAAAAATTTTGCAGGGATGGCACACCCTGTATGAAATTATCGAAATTGACTTCCCCACACATTTAGCTAACGAAAAGGTACTCTTGTTGGAATTCGATGAAATGGGTCGTTTGGCTAATATTTACAGTTTTATTAATGCACTACGTACCAATTTACCCAACTAACTTATAAATACGATGTCCAAGATTTACCTACAGTACTACAAAAAAATAATTTGATGATAGCAGATGATAAAAACATTGAGAACTTATTTAATAGGAATTGAATAGGTACGCAAACAATGTAATTAGTTACTTTTAATCAAAATTACGAACACAATATTATTAAACCATTAAGAAAACCTCAAAAACACAAGTTATAACATTGGACTGAAACTGATTCCTAAACAACAAGAAAAACTAACGTTATTCTAATAAATGTTCAATATGAGCTCCTCCCACTTCCACGCACATTCTAAGTCTACGAAGATTGTTTCTTTGCACTTGAAAGAGCAGTCCCATATTATTTCTAATAACATCGCAGAGTAACACAATTCTGTCTATTGAATATTGCCTTGTTGGCACGGGTGTTGCGTAAACCTTACTTTTGAGATAACCCCAGAGAAAGAAATCCATAGGATTAACGTCTCCTGATCGCGGTGGCCAGTGAAAATGGGTTCCACGACCAATCCGTCTATTAGGAAACCTTGTGTGTAAATGCTGTCGTACATCTAAACTGAAATGAGGAGGGGCCCCATCATGCATCAACCATAAATTCCTACGAGTTTGTAGTGGCACATCATCAAACAGGTTCCATAACTCATTTTGCAATATCTCTGACCGGTCAAAGTACCGTCAATAAAATATGGCCCTATCAAATTATTGCCAACTATTCCTGCCCAAACATTAGCCATGAATGTATGCTGGTTCCTAGTTTGGATAATGCCATGTGGATTCACATCATCCCATAAATGCATATTATGAGAATTAATGACTCCATCTCTGGTGAAACCGGATTCGTCTGTAAAGAGAACGTTACTAATAAATGTATTGTCTGCTTGTTGTTGTCGCAGAAACCACTGGCTATACTAAAGTCATGCAGAATAATCAACCACTGTAATACTGTGTACTTTTCTCATGTGAAAAGGATATAAGAGCTGTTCTTTTAGGACGCGATGTACAACTGATATCGAGACGTTATGTTCTCTTGATAATTTTCGTAAACTAGTTGATGGTTCATTATCAACTGCATTTAACAAGTCTTGTTCAACTACCACAGTACGTACGCTTCGTACTGGACCTTCTCCATATTTTTTTGGCAAAAAACTTCCTAAAGTTTGAAATTTTGTTTTGTTTACATGGAAAATTACATTCTCTTATTCATACCTGTTTCTCGTAACCTGAGATCAATACGCTCAAACATTCGTCTGTCTGGCAATGCTCTGTTTGCAAAATGTTCTGCATAAAGCCTTCTGGCCTGTAAACAGTTTCGAGAAGCCAGTCCATACAACAAATGCGTACTCAATAAGAGTGAGTTCTGCCATTGTAACAGTTAAATTAAAGAACTATTGACAAGTACTGACTACGAACTATTCTTCACAACGTTTGAATACTAATCCTATGGTTACTTGATAAACGGTAAAAACACTTTTAAAAAGTTTTTACCAACTTTCGAATTGATGAGTCGTTAATGATTTTTATCTTCTGCTATCATTAAATTTTTTTTTGTAGTACTGTAGGTAAATCTTGGACATCGTATTGATAAGTTAGTTTTACCTCGTTGTGTACTTATAAAAATGGTGAATGCGTAAATTGGTACATAGTACATTAATAAAACTGTAAATATTAGCCAAACGGCTTATTCGATCGAATTCCAACAAGAGTACCTTTTCGTTAGCCTAATGTGTGGGGAAGTCAATTTCGATAATTTCATACAGGGTGTGCCATATCTGCAAAATTTTTGTATCACTAACCATTGCGAGTAGTCCGTCCCTGGCTTCAAGCTTCAAGGCACTACTGTAAAACTGTTTACCTTTCCAAAATGAACAAACACGTCCATTATAGCTTTGCCATAAATTTTATAGGGATCAAATAACTAGTAAAAAAAATAAAAGTAAAAACCAAATTCAAAATTAAAACTTTGGAGGCCTATAACTCGAAAACGAGGGCCTGCATAGAAAAAGTTTATATGAAGTACTAACATTATTTTGGCTCAGATTATACGCTCCTAACTTTTTTCTCATTAGTCCCGGGACACCCTGTATAAGGCAAGGGCAGGTACCTGCTGCCAGTTATTTGAGTCTACATTTTAATCAAGCTGTAAGCAGAAGAAGTTAACATAAAAGTGAACTGTGTTTAATACAAATTACTCAGTTAACTAGATAACAGTGTAGTTAATATCAATTAGAAGTTAAGTGTGAATATAAATTAAGTAAGTGAATATTATGACGTGTGTATAAATTTATCCCACCCGCCGTAATGAAAAGTTTTTGAATAAAATAGAAAAACATCAAATATATCCGTCAAACCTAATTAACCTTCAACCAAAAGTTCCTGCTAAACGAAATAGCGCCCTTTAAGATGACGTTGTTGAGTCGCTCAGCATTTACGGCTCTCCACCAACGCCTAAGAGAAAACGGCTCAGTGGTACATAAAAGTACTGAAACTGGTGGGTAATCCGATGTTACAGAGGTGTACGAAAATTATACATCTTAAACGAAATAGAACAGAATTCGAAAATTAGTTCTGGAAAACTCGGGGCTATGTATCCTACAATTTCTAAATGCTCCATATAGAATATTATTCAAAAAGAAAACATCTATCTGTTTCACTTTCAAAAAGTCCATGTGACGTTAGATGGTGATTTTCCTGCTCGAGTAGTTTTTGAAAACGTGTTACTGGACAAAAAGAAACAAGGTCCCCATTTTTTCTCAAAAAATGTATTTTGTGATGGATCTACGAGTTATGTGGAACCAATTTCCATATTATATAATATTATATCGTATATCATATTGTCAGCATTTAATTATAAACTAACTTAGTATTGGTCTCACACGTATAATTCATTCTGTTTGAAACTCTGAAGCAATAAAGTTGTATTTTCTAATTAAAATTAAACTTTCTACAAAGATATTTCGAGAACAAAATATTTTAACTGGCGCAGTCAGTAGGATATAGTCGTATTTCGGTATTTCCGGGAAGTCACGGCATCGAGACCGGTTCTGTGAAAAGACCAAACGGTAATTTCAACTCTTAGACGACAACCTACATCATCTAGGAGCAAACACGATCACGTAGGGAGAATTCCAAGAAGTACCTGTAAGTCTCGAGTTTTCCTATCACACCCTCCTATTTTTAAGATAGATAAAATATTTCCCGGTTAGAAATATACTTTACTTTTTAATTATAGTACATTAGTTAATAGAAAATATATACATATATAGTTGTCAATTTATTAATGAATGATTTTGATACAAATATTGAAGAATTTATTTCAAGTTTCAATAATTCATTAAATTTAGAAGAAAACGTTAGTGGTAGTAATATTAAACCAAACATTATGGCTAATGATAATGAACAAATTAACATTCAAATGTTGAAATTAACAGTAGATCTAATTTTACCTTATGACGGCAATAACTCAACTCTCATACAATTTATAGAGAATTGCCAATTTCTTATATATACATATAGTAATGTGGGTATTGTAGTTATTAATTCGTTCTCAATTAGTAGGAAGAGCTAATCTTTTAGTTGGTTGTAGAATTAAACTAGATAATTGGAATTTATTAAAATACGCATTAGAAAAATGTTTTGGCGATAAGAGATCTCTATAATGTTTGGAGCAGGTCGTCTTAATGGCCCATCCTTTCAAAAACGAATCAACATTAGATTTTGCTAGAAGACTACGAGTGTTAGAAAACCACCTGGTTCAAAGAATTAATAGTTTTTCACTAACAGAAATGCCTATTAATACTAAAGAAATATATCGTAGACAATACGACCAAATGGCTTTGAAAACGCTTATTAGTAATTTAACCGGTTTGCTACAACATACAATAAGAATTAAGAATCCAGCTTCAATCGAAGCCGCTATTACATTTATTATAGAAGAAGACAATTTTAATTACTCTACAAATAATTTTAAATTTAAAAATAATTCGAAAACTAACATAAATTCGTAAAATTATAATAGACAAGTACCAAATAATCATAACCATCATTCAAGTTATACTATCAATCAAAATCGATTGCCCATACAATTCTAACAAACACCTCAAACTGATTTTAACTACCGAAATCAAAATCCAATACAAAACTCAAATGACCGAATATATAATTACAAAAACCCTAGTCCTAGTTAACCAATTCAAATCAAACATCGACAAATGACTAGAAATTACCCAACCAATAGACAAATATTTGGACAACCAAAAAATGTTTTTGCACCCACTGGTAAAGCTCCAGAAAATAGACCAGAACCAATGTCAATAAACTCGAGAAACACTTTTAAGCCTAATCAACCAGATAACTATTCAGATCCACTCATTCCAGAAATTTTAATTCACCATATTCAAACCGAATCAAACTCACTTGATTCGAACATTAATTACCCAGACTTTGAATTAAATCCTTACAACGTCGAAAACCAAACTCATAACATTTGTCCCGATTACATAGATCCCATCACGTATAATGACGACTCTGTAAATAATAATAATCAAAATTTTTGGAAAACGAACCTGGAAGACAATTTAACGTAAACGAAATATTTCCTTATTGTAATAGCTCTGAATTACCGTATATAAAAATCAACAATCATCCGATAAAACTCCTAGTTAATACAGGTAGTATGCAATCAATATTAGATCCTATCATCGCAGAAAATTTTTTTGCTAATACTATGTTCCAAGAAACAACTAGAATTACAACAGCAGCAGGTCATGAAGACGAAAAATTTAAAACAGAAATTCCAGCTTTCCTTGAATTTAAATCACCCTGTACAATACCATATATTTTATTTAAGTTTCACAACTATTTTGTCGGCCTCATCGGTTTAAACGTGATTGAAAATCTTAAATTATGTTTTGATTCTGAAAATAATATCCTAAAAAATAAGAATATTCAAATTCCGATTTACTATGATTTTAATAGAGAAGATTTCAAAATATCTGCCGATTCCCACAAGGTAGCTGCCGTAAACGTCCCAGTCAGCTGTTATACGGAAGAAGTCATAGTACCCAGACAAGAAGTAGATAACCTTTGTGTTCCGGAAACAATTGCAGAAAACGGTTTTGCTAAAACTGAAATAATAAACCGCATTGATAAACGTGTTGAAATTGTAATAAAAGACCGACTGAAAGTAACACCTCTTACCAATACATTAGAACAAAATTTTAATTTTTATGATACCGAGGATATTTTACAGAATAATTATTCACAAAATTCTGATGAAAATATTCAAAACTTGATTATAACCGAAAATTTGAATGCAGAAGGAAAAAATGTCTTAAATTTAGTTACGATTTCAAAGAGATAGTTGACAAAGACAAACTAACTTTTACGAACGAGGTAAAACACGAAATAAAAACATTTGACGAAATTCCCATCCGTACCAAATGTTACTGCTATTCTTTTATGCACAAAAACGAAATTGAACGACGGATAATGAAAATGTTAGATGACTCGGAGTTTTTCATTTCTTTTTTGTTTTATTAATTTTTCCTTCGCCTTGGACTTTTTCTCTTTGTCGAATCTTTCTGTATACTGTCCGCTAAAATCCTGCCATTTCAGAATCTGTTACATTATTTTCTTTCTTTCGTTTTTGTTCTTCTAAAAGTTTTACGTATTCGCTCGACATTAACTTTCCAATTTGTGGATTCATATCACCAATTGATAATTCACATTAAGTATATAAGATTTTTTAAGTTAACTATACTAGTTCATACGAAGACGATGTTCCTTTATATCTAATTTCATCTATAACTTCATTCCTATACCTCCATTTGATTCCTTTCTAAACCATCAGCTGATTCTTCTCCTACTTGATTGGTTTTCATCATACGTTTCATTTCCAAAATACTTTTGATTATCCATTATTAAATTTTGATTTTAGATTATTTTTTGGCTAAATTGTGAACTATTCCATGTTCTGATATGCTCTTAGGTGATACCAAAGCACTCGACCCTATCGACCCCACTGAAGAAAATATTATTAACCTTTAACTAGTCGCGCGGCGCCATACGGCGCCAACACATGTTTAATACCCAGTATTTATTTTGAAACATTTTTTTTGAAAATTATCTCACCCAAATATTCCTGAAATAGGGTATAAAGAGTAAGATACTAAAATATGAAATTATATTTTCAATTGTTTTCAATTATAGAAGCAATAAACTAATGCGGTGCACTGAAAGGCTCCGTTTTGCGCCATGCGACTAGTCACGTAGGTATCAATTTGTCGGCGGATAATGAGTGTTTTATTGTCTAGGTAATCAGTTTTTGTTACGTTCGCCTCATAATATTATTTTATGATTATTTGTAAATAAGGGCAATAAAAGAAGCCATTGTTGAAGATCGAATTAATTAGGCTGTGCGACCGAATGTTGAAAATTTAGTTATACCTAAAATTGGTACCGTAGTGGTTCAATATTTCTATCTGTGTTTTATTTTATTGAAATTGGCCAGTTCAAGTGAAGATACCAGTAAAAGTTTTAGTGCAGAAGCAGGTCCCAGTTGGCGAAATAAAGTCCCACTAACTCAAACTGAACTAGAGCGTTTGATAAATGATTCTGAAAGTGAATTGGAACTAGATTCAGAAAGTGATGACAGTGTTGCAGAAGATTTTATGGAATATAGTGAACATGATACAGACTCTTGCCAAGAGGATGAATACGAGGATGATGCTTCTCCAACACCTCTACCGACAGATGCTGATTATTATATAGGTAAAGACAAAAATACAAAGTGGAGAAAAGTGCCACCGTCTAAAACCAAAACTCGAAAATATAATATAATAACACATTTGCCCGGCTGTAAAGGACCTGCAAGAACAATTTCCACGCCTTCGGAGGCTTTTTATCTATTTTTTGATGACTACGTGATGCAACTTCTTGTGACCAACACTAATAATTTTATTACTGCTGAAGTAAAAGATAAGTTTACACGTGAAAGAGATGCTTGTTTAGTAACTGAAGGTGAAATAAAAAGCGTTTTTAGCGATTTTGGTATTGAGTGGAGTCTCATTTGAATTTTGAAGATTTATTTGATGTTGATGATATGGGCAATGATTTTTTTATACCACTATGAGTAAGCAGAGATTCCTTTTCATAATGCGATGTATTAGGTTTGATGACAAAGCAACAAGAGCAGTGAGACTACAAACTGATAAGTTATCACCCATTCGTGATATGATCGATTATTTAGTGAATAAGTGTGCCGAGCTTTATAGACCAAGTGAATATCTTACAGTTGATGAACAATTGGTAGCGTTTCGTGGAAATTGCAATTTTCGTCAGTTTATTCCTTCCAAACCTAATAAATATGGAATAGGTACAATGATGTCGTATGTCCTCAAAAAAAAGAAAATCGGTCATACTAATTTCAACTCTACATAGAAATACTGCTATCGATAAAGATTCGGGAGATGCTCAGGAAGCAGAACAATTGACATTTTATAATAGCACGAAAGGTGGAGTGGATACCAACGACAAGCTATGTGCCACATACAATGTTGGAAGAAGAACAAGAAGATGGCCCATGACTATTTTTTTCCATCTTATCAATGTGTGTGCCATAAATGCTCATGTGATCTATAACTCCGCACGCAACGGCGAGCTAATGAAAAGAAGACATTTTTTGAAAAAATTAGGTCGCGAATTAGCGCAACCCTATCAGATGCAACGAAAGGATGATTCACACATTCCACGAAAAATTAGAAAACGGCTGCATAGTTACTTTTAAGAAGAGGCAGAAGAAGAAGTCCAAATCCCTCTTGTTGTTGGTCAAAACCCCAGAAAAAGATGCCATATTTGCCCACGATCAAAAAATAAGTCTAGTAGGATTACTTGTTTAGTTTGCCATAAATATGTATGTCAAGATCATCAAAGAAATGTTTGTTCCGATTGTTATAATGATCAATAAAATATTTTCAGTCTTTATATTATATATTTTGAAGTATATTATTATTTGTAATACTTTTTTATTTTTTTTCATATTAAAAGATTTGTACCATTATAAGGATATATAAATTTAATTTTTCTCCTAAAAAAAGCGACTCTCAAAAAAAATGCCTCTACTGCACATTGGCGCCATATGGCGCCACGCGACTACTTATGTCAGTCCAAGCACGCGACTACTTCAAGGTTAATGATTTTTAGAAAATAGGCGTAAGCGACTTACAAATCTTTATCATCAATAGCAGAACAGTCATTGAAAGAAAAAGTAACTTCAAAACGCAACGAAGGTTGCGAAGACCCCGTAAATTTCGAAGACAATCAGACCATAATTATTAAAAATCGTGAAGTCAATCGGAATAAAATAAAACACATGAAATCTAAAACAAAACGTGACTTAGGATTAAAAATACTTTTGGATAAAAATGAGAAGATTCATAAATATATTGTAAAGAAACCTAACAATAAATAAATCATTTCTTCACAGAATTATGAACAGGACGAAGTTAAACCGTATCCTTACTCTATTTGTAATCCTAATACCAAACCCAATAACCTCTGACATTGAAATCCACGAATTAGATACCCCAATTATACCACTTGACTTAAGACCAGCTAAAATAATTGAAACCAAACATACATGTTTACACTATATCGACACAAACCAATTAACTTCTCAACTTCAAAATATAGAATACTTTATATTAGAATCGAACGACTCCTAAACAACACGAATCTAGGAAATAATAAAAATGTGATAATCGATTTATTCTCCCATGCTAAATACTTACTCAAAACAACTACAGAAAAATTAAATAACTTAGCTCCTGTTAAACGACAAAAACGCGGATTAATAAATGGAGTAGGAACCATCAGTAAATGGTTATTTGGTACTTTAGATAATGACGACGAGATGAAATATAATTCACAAATGGAAAAATTGTTTCAAAATCAAAATTCTATGAAACATCAATTAGAACTCCAAACATCCTTAAATCTCAACCTTATGGACCACTACAACAAAACTGTTGTAAGTCTAAATAAAAATCAACTTTCGATGAAAATCAAACTAAAAGAATTGTCCATAGAACTAAGTAATTTTACAGAATATATATATATATATATATATATATATATATATATATATATATATATATATATATATATATATATATATATATTGTATTGGATTCAAATTGGATTCAATAATTATTTATTATTTATCATTTGAAAAATCATTAAACATGTATACCAACTCTTTCAAAGGGTAGGGTTCAAGTGCGCCATTCAAATTTACTCTAATTATTGGTTTGTGAAATTAAAATGAACAAAATTATGATTTCAGGAATTTTTTTGAAACATAGAAATTTAAAAACAGAAAATGTGTACAGATATACTACAAAAAAATAAAACTACTATTACTATTGAACAATTAAAATGTTTTTTAAAAAAAGGCCTTTTTTTTAATTTAGAGATCTCTAATATAATATTTTAAAATGGTACCTTTTATTTACTAGGTTTGTATCCATTTCAAACTAATCTTCATTTGGACATTTGATAAGCTGAGGACAAAGTTCTGAACAGTTTATTTCGTCTTCGCCTTTTGGACAATTAATGATTCCGTCACATTTGTCTTTATACGGGTCGAAACATCTATCCATAGAAATATTACTGCAAGGGGTAGTTGATGAATTACAAATAGCACACCCCGTGAAATCAGAATGGTTTGTACAAACGAAATCTGCTGTTCTACAAATATTTGTGGAATTGTAACAACCAGATCAATCCAAACACATAAAAACACTGGGTTATTATATTTTAAAGTTACGGAGAGTTTGTTTCTTGAAGATAGTACAACAGGTTTGGGTAGTATGTCGTTACTGCACACGTTCAATTGAATATTGTCGAAGTTTCTAATTGACAAGCACGTGGAATTTCTTGAGAAGTTCAATTTTAATATTCTTAATGTAGTTATTGTATTTTCTGGTGAAGGTATTACCCAATTACATAAACTATTACTGTTTCTGTCAGATGATATATACTGTATGGTTCCTTGTAATTCGAACGAGGTCGTTTCTCCACAATAATCCGAAAAGTTTGCGTAAATTAGCACGTTCTTCTTGACGAGATCAATTATAATACCACTTTTCACTTTGACATTTTAAAAACCAACTGACTTTTTCGATTTCCATCATAATCTATCACGTTGCGGGTTGCTATCGAAACTTCTCTATATCGTATCAATTGTATAGATATTGTGTGATTAACGACGATCCACTGTTTATATTACCATGAATTTTTAAGCCGTATATGAAACATGAAAATGACATTTTTGTAATAGAAATTAGCATATAGAGATAAAGATTTTTATACATATAAATATTAACATAACTTATTTACTATTTATTAAAATTCCTGAAATCCCTTGCATAAAATAACCTAATTACTAACTATATGAAAATTCAACGCGTTTCTTTTAAATTATTTTGAATTTCATTCTTATTGCAACGGATGCTTTTGAAATTACATCATGTACTGCATTATTAATTTTAATCTCTATTGTATCTGAATCAGATTTCAATATTTTCGATTCTGATGGTTCAAAGAGTATATCGTCTGTTTCAATATCTTTGGTCAGATTTTCTTCAGTATTATAGTGAGGATTTTGTTCACTGTTTTTACTATCAGCATCTATAATTAATTTAGACATGTTTTTTTTTACAATTTATAAATATTCGTTAAAATGATGGCTAATAAAGTACAAGTTTGAAAAAATCAATATGACTTATTTCAGTAATACTGTTAATCCTTATTAAATTGAATAGAACCAAATGAAAGTGCTTCAATATATATATATATATATATATATATATATATATATATATATATATATATATTATTAACAATCACTGTATTAATTTACTTATTTTTTATTGTGAAATTTATTTATAGATGTTTATATTTTAGAATTTTAGTTTTAAGTTTGGCTAGCTCAGTTTGTTTTTAATATTTGTTTAATAATTTATTTTAATTAGATTATTCGGGAGCATGAAATCCTTTTTCCCTTTGAGTCCTGGCAATTTATACTGATGTAATAGTTGAAATAAAAAGAAAACACATTATTTGGAATCAATTTAATTATCAATGCAATATTTATTTGATAAAATAATATGCGACGCCAATGGTTATATGTACCTATTTATTGATTTTAATAATATCATAAATGCGCATGCGTGAAAAAATTAGTCATGCGCTTTAGCATGAAACAAACAATTATGATATGTAAGAAGTATCTATATTATACAACACAGTTTGTTAACGATGAAAAAAATTGAATGGTTAAAACACATAAGAGAATTTATCTATAAATCATAGTTATATATGATACAAGTAGCTGTGGGAAGAAATTAGTTATATACATGGATAGAGAAATAGAAATTATATACAGAAGGACATAGTTATTACATTATGAAATTTCAATCACCATATTTATGCAATTACAAGATGGCGTGATTAGCGTAAGTACATATTTTAATTTATATAAAGTTCGGCCTTTTATTAAATTTAATGATTTATGTAATGAATACACTATATGAAGTCTGTTTCTTTATTTTTTAGATCGATCATGTTTGAAAAAGTTTATCAATTTATGAAATTAAGTACTTAATTGGGATTTTGAGTTTTTACACTATTTATTGGCCAATAAATGATTTAAATACACTGACCTGTTGATCTTGAATTTGGAAGAAAGTCTCTGGATCCCAGGAACACCCACTGAATCTCCAAAAAAACCAAAATTGTTGAAAATTTCGCAAATTCTTGTCGGAAAACTTGTTACAATTAACTGTAAGTATTTCTAATATTATATTTAACAGTACTTTAGGAGTTTAAATGTCTTATACCGGGAATATCTTTAAATTTTTAGGAACACTATCCCACACACTCCTCGCTTCTTAACACCAGTTACCGTTCTCTCAAGCGTCCCCTCGATTTTCAACTTATTTAAACAACACAGTCTTTTGTTCTTTTCCAGATCACTATTCAAAAGTTTATCTATTGATTCACAGTTTGTTATGTCATCTTTTATAACCAATAAGATATTGTCTTTTGTAATCAGATGATTGAAACTTCAATCACTTATCAAAACAATTTCATACATACAAATACATTAAAATTTGTTATACTTAGATACACTTACATAGTACAACATTCAATATTATTATTGATAGTATATTCTTGTTACATTCATATCAATTATAAATTTAAATTCTCTTATGTTATTTGTCTATATGTCATTATTTGTTTATCTATGAAATCTATTGGATTATATTCTATTCAATATTTATATTTGTTCTTATTCTTAAATTAATGATTATAATGAATTAACTATAGTAATATTTGTTTTCATTTCAGATGAACAGCTGTTATGATATGGAAATTATTCTTCGTCTTAGGCAACTTTATTTACACCATTACATTGGTTAGGCAATATCTATATTTTATGTTATCATTTAGGTAATTCCTTTTTTATTATATTGTTATTGGCTGTTATTTAATATATCTTTATTTGATATGTTGTTTAAATTAAGAAAAGTGTTTCCTTTTTACTTGTTTTCTTAAATTATGTTATTTTCATATATATTTCATACTAGCAAACTTAATTTTATAATACTACTTCTCTTATTATCTAAGATATCTGGTTCAATATATATATATATATATATATATATATATATATATATATATATATATATATTTAATTTGAAGAAAGATATTTGCCAACTTATTTGTAATGGATATTTTAGTAGTAGGAGTCTTGTCTTTGATCTTACTGAAAATTGATTTTATTGTAACACATTGTTTATTCGCAATTTTGATATTATGTGGTTTGAATACTCCAGAAATTTTAGGTGTGATAGATTTTATATATGGAAATGAAATATAAGTTGGAGATGTAATATTAGTAGTTAAAATGTCACTGTTTTCTTCGTTTCGTATTATGTCAACAGTAATGTCATTTCTATTGTCAGAAGTATTATATAAAACATGTTTCAAAAGATATGAAGGATATGAGTTATTATAGAAAAGTTTGTAGAGTATTTTTAGATTTTTATCGTGAAATATTGGATTGGAAATTTTCAGGACTCTGGTTTTCATCTGTTTAATCAAGTTAATTTTTGTACTACGTCGATGATATGAATGGTAATTTATATATCTCCCAGAATTGATAGGTTTCCTATACCAGTCAATCAAGATTCTATTATCATTATTTCTAATAAATTTGGTATCAAGAAAAGGTAAAGATTGTTCTGTATTTTCCCTTTCCATTGTAAATTGTTTATGCGGATCGAAGCTATTGAAGTAAAAGAGTATATTATTTATTTCATCACATGGAAGAGATAATATTATATCATCTACATATTTTTTGATGAAAAACAAATTAAAGGGTAAAACAGAAATAACATAGTATAAAATATAATTCATGACATAGTCTGCTAATATAGGAGATATTGAAGAGCCCATAGGTGTTCCAAAGGTTTGTTGGTAATTTTTGTTATTGTAAGTGAAAAATGTATTATTAAAAATAAATGTAATTAATTCTAAAAAAGTTTCTTTTCCCAATTTGCAATTTTTACTTATATCATTCCATTTATGTTGAAGAGATGTTAAACATATATTCAAATGAACATTACTAAAAAGTGATACCACGTCTAAACTTAAAAGAACGTAATTTGATGGTAATAGTAAGTTATTGAACGATTTACGAATTTCAAAGGAGTCTTTAACATAATATTCATTGTTATAGTCGTAAGATTTTGTCAATATTTCAGTTAACCAAAGAGTAAGAGGTTCAATAAACATTATCAGCTAGACCAATTGTAGCATCAATTAATACTCCTACAGTCAATTAGCCTGCAAGATCGCTCGATTTCAATCCATGCGATTTTTGTAGTTGTAGCTGCTTAGAATCATTAGTTTACGCTGTTTCAATACAAAATCGTATTCAGTTATTGGAGAGAATAGAGGTTGTAAGTGATGAAATTCAAAATGATTCCAGAATAAACAAACCTTACAGAAATGATTGGATTTATGTCTTGCAAAAAACGGTCATTATAAGGGCATATGTTATACAATTCAGTAATAGTCTTGGTAATAATCTTAATTTTTGTAGACAATGAAACTGAGTTGGTTAAAAAATTAGAATTGATTTTTCTCGAAAAGGGTGTATAATAACGAATTCAAACAACAGCACATTTTTTTTTGAAAAGTTCTAGTAAATTTTGAATTTACTGCAAAATTTGTCAAAAAAACTGATACATGAAAAATTTTATCAAATTACCCGTTGCCCCTCCCGCATGAATGCTTGTGACAGCAATAAAAAACTAGGGTTTGTTCTAAACAATTTATCACCGCAGGCTTATAGGTAAAATGTGTGTACCAAGTTTGGAAGTTTGTAGATAGCGGTTTTTTTAGATATGCTCAAAAAACTGACTTAACAGCGTCAACTTCAACGAGTGCTATCCCGATTAGGATAATGGTAAATTAGGTTAGATGGACATAAAATCACATCAAGCATCTATAGCTAGGCATTTGGCAGGAGAGTTTCTGCAGACCCTCGATATACTGGCTACTTTTTAAAAGAGTTGTTTGCATTGTTTAATAGGAATATTCAATTTTAATTAGCCCGAGGATCGGATGTTCGAAATTAGATAATTATGTAAAATCTCTTTATTACGAAATCTATACTTCCTTTGAAACAACACGATTATATTTACTCACAATTATTAAATTTTGTTAACAAGCTCCTACAGGTATTACAAAAACCATATTCACCCTTTCTCTTTCTACATTCGGAAGCATCAATTTAAAATTTTAATTATCCTTGTTTCCAATTACGTTCTGCTCTCAATTACCTCTCCAGGCACTCTTGCATTCAAATTTTATTACAGCTAAATGAGTAAATAAAAATGTTAGTAGTTATATAATTAATAGACTCTAAACGGCTGCGTAACAACTGAAACATTACTGAATAAAATAATAATCCTGTGAATTGGTGTATGGTATTCTTAAAACTTGGAATTAAATTTCACAGTTGAAGAAGACATTAACTGAAGAAAGAAAATTACTAGTTACTACCCGTTGTAATAGTCAAATTAGATTCTAATGAAAAGGCAATTCTCAACGGATGGCTGGAAGAGCTCAATTAGGATTATCACGTTACCGGAAGTCAATTGTTAGTTTCCTTAATCTATTTTCTGGTGACTTCAATAATTTATTGGTCCCAGCTTTTTCATGATGTAACCAATACTTATCTATTTTTTTCAAAGTAACGTTACATCCATTAGGAAGCTTTTTCCCACATAAAAATTTTTGTATCTTTTCCTTCCACCGACATTCTTATTTAAACACTCCTCTATTTTTTCTGTAGTCAAATTTATCACAAACATCTATTATCAATAAAGCGTCTGGGGTTTCGACCATCGGGTTTTTGTTAAAGTCAACGAATTTATATGGTCGAGGGGGCTCTCTTTTTTATACTATAAAGTGTAAAATGTTCCCAAACCTTTTTTGTGCTTTCAATTATTTTATTATTTGAACAAAGAATATAAAAAACTTATATTTCAGCATGTAATTCTATTTAAAACATTTATTTCGTAACTGTACGTTGAATAATACCTACATAGACATAAAAGAACTTTTTTTTAATTCCTTAGTCTATGAAGGGTCATAGCGATTGATTATTATTTTAATTTGCTGATTCAATTGTGATTATTTAAAATATACTTGACAAACAGTAAAAACATTAAAATGGACTGTATTACTTTGGAAAATTAACAACGGTTTTCCTTTTACAAAATTCATAAAAATTATTGACAACTAAACTTCAAAAATGACAACTCTTAATATTACTGTCTATCGAACACATAAAATTAAACATAGCCCCCACTTTGAAGGGCACCTTCAATACAATAGTATCGGAACCCGCGGGAACCGAACACACAAAGTTTGAATTAAAGTCAAATACAAATGTCGGTTTGCACTGGTAAAGGGTATAAATGTCTAACGGATCTCACAATTGGTCCTTTAGACGTAGTGACTTCGGCTATCCTTGATACTCCGTCTCTGCCAGGAAATAGTCTTGTTATTCTGCCGGTAGGCCATATACAAGGTGGTTGGGCATCATTCTTGATAAGTACCAGTGTGTCTAGATTTATTTTACTGGGTGCATCTTTCCATTTATATGATTGATGCAATTGGGAAATATATTGTTTCGAGAATTGTCGCCAGAACTGCTGATACAACTGTTGGATATGTTGCAGCCTTGACAGGCGGTTTACAGGTAGATTTGTAAGGTCTTGGTTAGGGACAGACGTTATAGTGCGACCAATTAAAAAATATGAGGGAGTTAGAGTTGAAGGATCATTTGGGTCATTGGACATATCAAATAATGGTCGCGAATTGAGTATCCCTTTAATTTGTATTATAAGAGTGTTGAATTCATCGAACGTTACATTTTTATTGATCAAAACTCTCTTCAAGTGATGTTTTGCCATTTTAACGGCTGCTTCCCACAGTCCTCCATGATTCGTGGTATATGGGGGAATAAAAATCCATTTAATATTAAATTGACTTATTAACTCGTCATTAATCTGATTGCAATTGTTAGACAAAAATGTCCTAATTCCTTTAGTTTGTTATTTGCTCCGACAAATGTGCTTCCATTGTCAGAGTAGATAACAGATGGAACACCTCTTCGTGAGCTGAACCTTTTAAAACTTGCCAGAAAATTGTCGGTTGTGAGATCCGAAACAACTTCGAGATGAATTGCTTTTGTGCAGAAGCAAATAAATACTGCTAAGTAACATTTTGTTAAACGTGAACCTCTACCTTTTTTATTGAGAACGAAAAAAGGGCCAGCGTAATCGATACCCGTTACTTGGAATGGTAGTTGAGGCTTGATTCGTTCATTTGGCAGATTGGACATTGGGGCAGTAAATGGCACTGGGTTGAACTTAACGCATGTTATAAATTTTTTTACAATTTGTTTGGCTTAAATGCGTCCTTCTATTGGTCAATAGAATTGTCTAACAGATGACAGTAATAACTGAGGACCTGGATGCAACAATAGTCGATGTTTATGTTCAAAAACTAACTTCGTGAAATGGTGAGTGGAAGACAATAAAATTGGATGTTTGGTACTAAGAGGTAAATATGTATTTTTTAATCTTCCTCCGACTCTTATAATTCCCTGTTCATCAACGAAAGGTGCTAATGATGAAAGTTTGTGTTTATTGGGGAGTGTTTTATTTTTCTCGAGTATTTTCAACTCTTCGAAGAATGAATCTTGTTGAACTTGTCTTATTAATATAGCTCTGGCATTTTCCAATTCTGACACTAGTTTTTCTGTGCGTTTTATTTTTTAGATTATTACAAAACCGTAAGCAATAAGCTGTGACTCGTACTAACCTAGTTAAGGTAGAAAATCGAGTAAGTAAATCGAATGAATATGACGGCGTTGCATGTAGAACTGCGGTTTTCTTTTTCAGCTCAATCAACTCTGATTTTTTGAGAATAAAATCTTCACTTGGCCAATCAGAAATAGGTAATTGCAGGAAAGCTGGACCTTTCCACCAAAACACACTCGAAATTAACTTGTCAGGCGGAACACCTCTGGAAGCTAGGTCAGCTGGGTTACTTGAGCCATTTACATATTCCCAATTAGCGATGCTTGATACCGATTGTATCTTTGATACGCGATTTGCAACTAAAACTTGTAAGTCACTGGGTTCGTGGTGAATCCAACTCAAAGCAACTTGAGAATCGGACCACATATGAATAGGAATGTCAACCTTAGGCGAGTTGACCACATGTTTGGTTATTTTTGCTCCTAAAAGACAGGCGCATAGCTTGGGGATAGTGATGCCTTTCAATGGTGAAACTTTGGATTTTGAACATAGCAAATCAATTGTATAGATACCTGACTTATCTGTACTGCGAAGGTAGATGCATGCTGTATATGCATCTGGCGATGCGTCACAGAAACAATGAATGTCTAGCATTACTTCCGAGACTACATTGCGAGGAATGGATAAATGATTGAGACTCTCAAGGCTATTTTGGAATTGTGACCAGTTCTTTAATATATCTGGAGGAACTGGAGCATCCCATGAAATGTGGAGAGACCAAAGTCTTTTGATAAGTATCTTGGATAAAATAATAGATGGGCTTAAAAGTCCCAGAGGATCATATATATGAGCAATCGTGGATAAAATGGAGCGTTTAGTAGGAGAAACATGAGTTGAAAACTGCTTAATGGTATACTTTAATGTATCCGAGCTATTATTCCACTGAAGCCCTAAAGTTTTACTAGACTCTTGATCACCTATATTTGGGATTGAATTTGAAATATCTGTCTTTGCAAAATTAGAAACAACTTGTTGGTTATTGGAAGTCCACTTACGTAAAATGAAATTCGCAGACTCCAATATATTATAAATGTTCTTACATATATCTTGTAATTCATTAAGATCGTTAGATCCTGTCAGCAAATCGTCGACGTACATGTCGGACAAAATAGTGTTAGAGGCTTCTGAAAATTCTTTCAAATTTTGTGTTGCTAGAGTTTTAATACATTTAATGGCTAAATAAGGTGCTGCTCGTGTACAATACGTAACCGTATTTAACTCAAAAACAGAAAATTCATCGTTTGGGTTATCTCGCCATAAGATTCGCTGTAAATGCCTATGCTCTGGATGCATAAGTATTTGCCTATACATCTTTGAAATGTCTGCTGACACAACAAAGGCGTACATGCGAAATCGCACCAGAATGTCAAATATGTCGTTTTGGACCTTAGGGCCGACGCACTGGATGTCGTTAAGTGAACAACCTATTGTGCTTTGGCAATTGCCGTCGAATACTGTTCGAAGCTTAGTAGTGATACTTGTTGCTTTAAGCACATCGTGATGGGGTAAGAAATAACCAAGATTAGAATTAATATTGTTTGAAACTTTACTCATGTGACCTAGATCCTGGTATTCGTGAATGAAATCATGATATATTTGTTTGGAGCTAAAATCAGAAAATGTATGTTCCAGTGCCTTAAATCTCTTTATAGAGGATACTTTCATATCGCCCAATAGCTCAACGGAATGTTTTAATGGAAATTTCACCACAAATTGTCCATTTATTGCTCGGTACGTATCTCGTTCAAAAAGAGATTCACAAATAGTGTCTTCATGGGAGATGAACTGATTTTTACATTGGACTTCCTCTATTTCTCAGAACTTCTTGAGCTGGTCGTCTTCTGCGACATGAACTTTTCCTAGGGTGCAAATATATTTGTCTAACTTGATTGGCATGGTACCCGTTATTATCCATCAAAATTTGGTGTTCACTAGTGAAGGAAAGTTTTTCCCCATTTGGATTTTTCCTTCTTGCAATAGGTTCCAAAAAATATTAGCGTCTACTAATACATCAATGCCTTTGGAATGGTTAAATACAGGATTCGCTTAAACAATATTATTCGGTATACGCTTATTACTAATATCAAAAGAATATGTCGGGATCCGACTCGTGATGGTTGGAACAACTAAGCAAGAAATACTTGATTTATAATCTGAGAACCGCGACGAAATATCAAGCGTACATTTTTTGTTGACATCTGACTGGCTCTGTGTGATCCCTATAATTGAACAGTTGGTACTAGTAACTGGAATCCTGAGTTTTTTTCACAGGTGTAATTACTAGCTAAATTTACTTGAGCACTTTGTTTATAATTATACGTGCTATGCTTGCTTTGATAGCTTCAACCACTTGCTCTTATAAATTGTGTGTCATCTAGACACTGCAAAACATCAGCTTTGTTTTTTAAAAAATCGATTAATTCTGTTACCGATTGTAAATCATCATTAAAATTGCACTCTTTCCAATCTCGCATTGTATTTTTATCTAATTTACTTGATAGCACATGAATTATAAAAGAATCATACATAATATCTTTACTGAGTCCTATCCCATCTGAAGAAGTTAAATGCTTGGACACCTCATCTAGTATTTTCCGAAAATTAGCATATGTTTCTTTTGAACACCCTGTACATTCAAAAGTGATTTAAAATGACTAACAAGAACTGTTTTTTGTCGGAACGCTCACACAACAACTCCCAGGACTTTTTAAAAGGTTGCTCAGTGTTATCTATGCCTTCAATAAAGCCGCGTAGCCTTCTAACGAGGCTTTTAAATATTGAAACTTTTGGTTATCGTTTAATGATTTATTATTAGTAAATTATTAATATTATTATTATTATTATTATTATTATTATTATTATTATTATTATTATTATTATTTTCCTTTTTGTGTCACCGGATTTACACCCGGCGTGTTTCAACGACAGTCGGCCTCAACAGCAAGACTTTCGTTGGGTGTCACTATTCTAGAAATGACCTAACAATGTTTGTCGCATCCAGGATTACAGATTTTTGCATTAATCGGTAGGTTGACTCAGGAATATCAATGTCTTTGAGGGAAGTACTTAGTTTCTTGGGAATTAGCCCCATACAGGATAAAACAACTGGAATGATCTTGACTTCTTTAAGATTCTACAATTCTTTTATTTCGGTCATTAGCTCGGCGTATTTGCTTAGTTTTTCATTGTATTTGCTTTCTGTGTTAGAATTATTTGGGATCGATATGTCAATAAGCAGAGCTTGATTGGATTGTTTATTAATGACTGTGATGTCCGGCCTGTTGTGTCGTACTGTTACGTCCGTCATGATAGTTTTATCCCAGTAGATCTTAACATACTGATTTTCGATAACTGGAGGGGGCTTATATTTGTAATATGGCTCGTTGTTTTGTGGATCAAGGTTAAGTTTTTCCAGTACTTCTAGGTATACTACTGTGGCAACTTTGTTGTGTCGTTCTAGATATTTAGTTTCAGCTATGCTTTGGCAACTAGAAAGAATGTGTTCAATCGTTTCTTGACTTCTGTTGCACTTTCTGCACCTATCTGTTGGTATTTCTTCCTTCAAGATATACTTTTGGTAATTCCTCGTTTTTATAACCTGATCTTGTATACCAACCATGAAACTTCCAGTTTCTGGGAACAGCGTTCCAGTTTTAAGCCATTCAACCGATTTAGCTTGATCTATCGTGTCTTTCTGTAAATCATTAATGAATCTTCCGTGCAATTCTTTTGAACGCCAATTTCTAATTTTATCTTCCTCATTTCGTGTATTAAAGAGCGTAAAGTTTTCCATGCTTAGGTTTAAACGTGTATAACCCGTATCTGTTTTCACTATGGCTTTATGAAGTTGACTATTTTGGTGGCGGAAAAAACTCCTCAAGCCTGCAATTTGCTGAGTGCAAGCTTCCACAACATCTTTTATTCCTCTACCTCCTCTTTCTCTAGGTAAATTTATCCTTTCGACGGACGCTTTTGGATGGTGTTTTCTATGTTTTGTTAGCTCGGTTCTAATCTTTCTGTTTACTGCTTCCAGGTCCATTTGAGTCCATTTAATTATTCCGAAGGAGTACTGAAGAGCGGATATGGCGTAGCTATTTATGGCCGTGGTAAGGTTTCTTCAATTTAGCTTACTTTTTAAGAGGTTGTTAAGGCGTTTTTCGAATTCGGTGGTTAATATGGCTTTTATTTCTTTATGTTCTATCTTGTGTGTCTGAAGGATTCCTAAGTACTTATAGGGTTTGTCTGTCATGGCTTCAATATATTTGCCTGGCTCTAGTTCTATAGGTTCTCCTTCTTTCAGCTTTCCCTTTTCAACCGATACAGTTTGGCATTTTTCCATACCAAACGACATTCCGACATCTGTGCTCCACTGGTGCATGAGTTTTAAGTTGGATTCTAGGTGTTTTTTGCACGCGGCATATAGTTTCAGATCATCCATAAAGAATAGATGACTTATGGTTGTTGAGTTTCGATCCGCTCTAATAGTTGCTCCATATCCTGTGTGGTTTAGGCCACGTGATAATGGGTTTAAACACAAGCAGAACCATAGAGCGGAAAGTGTATCTCCTTGAAAGATTCCTCTTTTAATACTGATAGATTCAGTTTCTAGTTCTGTGTGATTTAGGTTAATTTTGAGTTTTGTTTTCCAATTACTCATAGTACTTTTTAGAAACCTAACCACCACAGGGTGTATATTGTAAATTTCCAAAGTTTTTATTAACCAACTGTGGGGCACTGAGTCGAAAGCTTTCCGATAGTCTATATAAGCCATGTATAGATTTCTGTTCTTCTTTCTGATTTGTTCCAATATCACATTATCGATTGTTATTTGTTCCTTGCAGCCCATATATTTTCTTTTGCACCCTTTCTGCTCCTCAGTTAGAATATCATTAGTTTCTAGGTATGCGTACAGTTTATCACATAGTGCTGCAGTGAAGATTTTGTACATTATTATTATTATTATTATTAATATTATTATTATGGTCATTTTTCCAGAAATTTCGGGTTATTATTCAAAGTAATTTATATTATTGAGTTTTTTTAGCAAAATCAATTTAAACCAATGTCAAACGGCTAATTAGTGTATGTTTTCTAAATTTGTATTTTGCATATCAATGTTCAATGTTTAAGCAATAAAATCAATGACATCCATATATTTATTCAATCAACCCCTGTTGATATTCTATGTATTTCTGAACATTGGTTGAATGAAGATAATTTAAAAATAATTCATTTTCATAATTACAACTTAACGTCATTTTATTGTAGGAAAAACTCTCTTCACGGGGGTGTGGCAATTTTCTCCAGTTGTAAGGTTGATTAAAAAGCTATTGATGTTTCTATTTTCTGTGTGCCCTCTCACGCAGAGTTTTGCGGAGCTGTGATAAATAAAAAATGTGTTCTTTTGAATATCTATAGGTCTTCCTCTAGTGGTGATATAAATATTCTTAAAGATAAGTTAGACATTTTAATCGAATTTCTTTATAGGAAATATTCGGGTATTATTTTTGATGGGGGACTTAAACATTGATCTGGATAGCAACAATGTGCACTCTTCTGATCTGCGAAATACCATGAGCATGTACGGGTTAAAACATCTAATAGATGTTCCTACAAGGATAACCCCCACATCCAAGTCGTGTTTAGACAATATTATTACAAACATTGACCAGAACGAACTGCTTGCTGATGTGTTGGATCCTGACATCGCAGATCATCAAGCGTTATTCCTATCCCTATTGGGTATACAAAACTCATACGAGCCAGTTCTTAAAAGGAGAATTATTACAGACCCAAAAATTAAAAATTTCCCTGATATTTTAAGTGAAAATTCATGGCCTGGAATTACTGAAATTATGACCTCAGATGTCACTGCTGGAGTTATACTTGATCATCTTCTTAATCTGGTTGATACATGTTTTCCGTTAAAATTGGTTAACAATAAATGTAACGGTATCAGCTGGTACAACAGACAGTTGAGAGAACTAAGAAAGGGTGTATTTGCCGCAAATAAACGGTTTAAAGAGAGTAATTCCTATGATCATTGCCTCCTGTATAGAGAGCTGAAAATGACTTAAAAGAAGACTTTAAAAGATGAAAAACGCAACGCGTTTGCGGCTATAATCCAAAATGATGACAGTAAAAATAAAACAGCTTGGAGGATTGTAAATTCTGAGAGGAAAACTAAAAATACTGTAAACACAAGCAACCACATTACAGCAGATAATTTTAATGCATTTTTCTGCTCTATTGCGGATAGTATTGTAAACGGCATTGTTGATCCTAACATACATCCTATGTCATTTATTAATAAGATGAATAAACCAATTTTTTCTTTCTTTATGTCCTCCATTCTGGAAACGGATGTTCGTGAAGCTATTTTAGGATTAAAAAACTCCAATTCCATCGATTTTTATGGTCTTAATAGTAGGATGCTAAAAGCCGCCATAAACTCAGTAGTTGAGCCACTCATCATACTTTTTAATAAATGCGTATCTGAAGGAAACTGGCCAGACTCCATTAAAATATCAAAAGTTCTACAAACATTGAAAAAAGGCGATAAAGACTTATTAGATAGCTATAGACCGATTTCTATTGTTCCTGTGTTTAGGAAAGTATTGAAAGTAATAATTAAGTATAAATTAGTGAGTTACTGTGAAAATAAACTAATTATATCACCGGCCCAATTTGGTTTTAGAAGAGGTCATTCTACTTCTAAAGCAGTAAGTGCACTGATTGATTATATAGTTGAGGGACTTGACGAGGGGGAAAATACTATCGCCAGTATGTGTGACTTTACCAAGGCCCTTGACTGTGTGAACAAGCATGTACTACTACAAAAACTAGAATTCTATGGAGTACGCAATAAAGAACTTGAAGAACATTGAATGGTGTAGCACAGGGTTCTGTTTTAGGCCCAGTGCTCTTTCTGTTATATAATAATGACCTACCTGCAATTTCCGAACAAACAGGGTGTTTCCTGTCTTCCAACGATACAATAATAGCAAAAAAGCATGGGGAAGCTTTGAATGCAGAAAATTTAATGAAAGCTGAAACATGGTTTTCAGCAAACAAACTTAAGATGAATCCTACAAAAACTCAAGAGATAATGTTTACATCCAATAGATTACTCAATTAATCAGAACCGGTAAAGTATTTGGGTATTATACTTGATACATACCATAACTGGTCACCTCATGTTAATGCTTTGTGTTCCAAGCTCTCATCTCAAATATTTGCGTTGCGTCAATTAATACATTGCCTCAGTAATGATGTACTAAGAACGGTCTACTTTGCGATAATACACATTTATCATATGGCATCATTCAATGGGGTAATTCAAGTAGTATGGAGAGAGTGTTTCGATTTCAGAAAACGGCACTCCGCATAATTGATAGAGCCAAACCGAACACACATTGCAAATATCTATTTATACAATATAATATTCTTACTGTGCCGTGTAAGTATATTCTAGAGACAATAAACCTTGTTCATAGGAACTTACCAATGTATGAAACACATGCCGATCTTCATGCTTATGGTATTCGATCTGCTAAAAACATTGTAAAACCTTTCTCTCGTTTACAAACAAGTGCAAACAATAAAATATTGAGTGAGCTTATACAATATATTTGTTAGTTTTAATGAGGAAATGAAATTAGAAATCTCTCTCTTAGATCTTTCGATAAATTAAGTAAGCAATTTCTGCTAAATAACTGTTTTTACTCATTGTCTGATTTTTATCATTTCTGTCCTGACTAAACTATTGTTACGAACTCGCACACCAAAGCAGATACTAAGTAGGGTCCTGTAACGTTATGTTAACGGAGTTAAAAAATGGCGAGCACGCCGAATTCTGAGAAGGTCTATTGGGATTTATTGTGACCGTTTTTATAGACATGTTCTCGGAAGGTATTTTAATGATTAAGCCGGTAATCGAGAAATATCGCGAAAGGCATTTTTTTTGTGTAAGCCGCAGTCCGGAATGTTCTAGTAAAAAAGGCTTTGATATAAATAAAGGACCGATCAGGGGTTTAGTTTATAATTTGACATAGTGAGTTAAACAGTAAATAAGTGATTATAAATTAAGTGATTATATAAATTAGTTTAAGTGAATGTACTGAGTATATATAAATTAAGTGTTAGTGATTAGTTTAGTGTTTAAATAAATTAAGTAAGTGAACCTACCGTGTGTTTAAAAATCATCCCACCCGTTTATTGTTTAAATAAATAACAAAAAACATCACACTATGTATACCTCACATGTACTTTAGTATATTTTGTGGTGAATAAATGGTATGGTATGGTCATTTTTGCAGAAATGTCGGGTTATTAGCACTATACAGCCTCTGGAGCGTATGCAAGTGTGACCAATATTATAATTGTATATTGTTAAGAACGTCTCACCGATAAACCCTATAGGTTTTCAGCTCAACAGAGCCAATACAGCGTGTCCCAGAAATCCAGATATAGTACATTTTTGATAATTTTTAAAAAGATGTCGGTTCGTTAGCACGATACAGCCTCCGGAGTGTATACAAGTAACCAATTTTAAGATTGGATATTGTTCAAGGCTTCTAGTAGATGAACCCTATTGATTTTCAGGTCACTATAGCCTATACAACGTGTCCTACAAATCCAGATATACTACATTTTTGGAGAAATTTCGATTCGTTAGCACTATTCATCCTCCGCAGTGTATACAAGAGACCAATTTTATGGTAGGATATTGATCAGGGCGTGTTACATGTGCGAAAAAGTTAGTTTTAATTTTTAAAACCGTTTATTTTTATATCGAGATCACATTTTTTTAATAGGAAAATTTTTCTATATATATTACAAGCTAAACATTCCACTCTCAATTATTAAATTTCATTCAGGTTTTCATGTTTTTAACGCACCAGGCGCTCCAGTATATTGGCATTTTGAAAGTTGGTGAAATACATGATCATTTTTGTGATAGAGCCCTTCACCAATTTATCTCAAGTTACTTCTGTTCTGTTTTGGTCGCTAATTGCCCTTCTGCGACTATTTTACTCTTCTTTGAAACACGATGAAATGTTAATTGAATGATTTTTGGTTATTATTTATTAAAATAGATTGGATATGCATAATAGGAGAAACATGAAGCTTAAAATATTACAGAAAATCTCATTACACTTACCAGTCAAAAGTCACTAAAATTCTTGAGAAACATGAACTTTCAGTAATCTGCGCCACTGTATATATTGCGATATTCACGCTTTCGCCGATGCGAATCAATTGATTTCTCGGTACACGCCCCCTTTATCTTGTATTATTTGCTATTCCGCATCTATATTTAAATTACCAAGCTATATTTTTCGAGTTATGAAAGTTGGTGCTTTTTAGAATGCAAGCGTATGACGATGAATTTTAATTAAAAATTTCCTTCGTGATCAATTTTGGAAGATGAAAGTATTTTCAGATATTAATTGTTTTTTCGGAGAAGTCGGCGATGTCAGATCAGTGTTAAAGAATTCGGAAAGTAACACATTCCAGGAAAAGTTTTTTTCTCAGATATAGGAACACAAAATGTACCAATAACACGGTAGGCCAATGACAATGGCGTACTAAGATAAACAGAGAAAGAAATGAATGTGGGCTTAACATTAATTTAAAATATATATGATAATAAACAAATCTCGATTTATCAACTCGAATATCACCGTTGCTGCAACAACAATAGAAAAATTATCAAACTTACCAATACCAAGGAATATGGATTAAATATAGATAGGATATGGGCAATTCCATGAAGTAAACTTGAGAATCGAGGAATCTCAAGCTCATTTCTCAAATCGCACCAGCCCCACACTAACATAAACTTAAGCCACGGTTTCCTAAGAAAGCGGTGCCGTTATCATCCGTAATTTAGCGGCGGATGATGACAATACAACATTGCCTATCCAAACTAGATGTGCTGGTTTCCTAGAGAGCGTTGATGGTAAGCGGAATGTCAAGTAGCGGTGCCGCCTTCTACTTGACGACATAATTTAAAAATTATGAAGCTGGTATTAAAATTTAGAATAGCAACGAAATCTGTCTGATCACTTAAGCAATAGTTTCTAACTTGTTTCACCGACTGTACTTTCCCAAAATAGTGAGTTATTGTTTTCATTTACACAGCTAAGTTCTCTGTTTAACTTCTGCGAATTTCAGGAGTCTTCCTTCGTTTGTGAAGTTGTACATTAGTATAAGGAACAAAGGGAAACAGTCTCTTGTCATTCCTTCTTAAGGCATTAGAGAAGATGATAGACAGGCATTTGAGGGTCACGGTGCTGGGTAACAAGCCGCTGCACCCTAATTAACATGCCTACCAAAGTGGCAAATCTTGCGAAACAGCATTGCATATCTTGGTGAGCAAGATAGAGCAAGCCATTACTTACAAAGAAAATGCACTGGCTGTGTTTCCTGGATATCAAAGGAGCATTCGACAATTCGAGCACTCGCTCAATATTGTCAAGGCTGGAATCCAGAGGCACAGACGGGACAATAACCCGACGAATAGAGAACATGCTAAGCAGCAGGATAGCACAATCATCCCTGTGTGGTGTCACAGGAGAGGTGAAGACAGAAAGAGGATGTCCACAGGGAGGCGTTCTGTCACCAAAGCTGTGGAATCCGGTAGTCGACGACCTTCTTGTCACACTAAACGAGCAGGGGTGGTATGCTCCATAATATGCTGACGACATCATCGTTCTAATACGGGGAAGACACCTGGGCATCTGCCTGGAACTAATGCAGAGGGCGATCCCTCGAAATCCATCATGGTACCATTTAAAAAACAGCGAATCGCAGAGATTACTAGTGTGTCAAAACTCTTCGGCAATCAGATCAAGGTTGCCAGGGAGGCAAAATATCTAGGAATCCGGTTAGATGACAAGCTAACCTGGAATAGCCATATAGCGAGCATCACAAGCCGTTCTCAGATTATGATAATGACGATGAGACGAGCAATTAGGTGCACCTGGGGCCTAACTCCGACAATGGTAAACTTGTTGTACACCAAAGTAATCAGACCAATGATGGTGTATAATGTAATCGCATGGTGGCCTAAAGTTCAGCAAAGCACAGCCGCCAAAACGTTTTCTAAAGTGCAGCGAGCTGCGTGTCTGAGCATTACAGGCGCCATGAATGGCACTCCAACCGCAGCATTGGAAATACTGCCAAACATCCCACCATTAGATCTTCATATACAAGGGGAGGTTAAAATGGATGCATACAGAATGCAGTGCAATGGCACCTGGTGCAAGCACCATGCTATGAAACATAGCAATATACACGACTCCATGAGGTGCGACATAATCGAAATACCACCTGACAGAATGCCCAAGGTCGTAGAAACTGAAATACCATATCGTGTCAACTTGAGTGGCATATCCGAATGGGCCCAGGTAGAACCTCAACGCATGTTGAACAGTATCACCTGTTACACCGACGGGTCGAAGGCCCTAACGGGTACAGGAGCAAGCGTTTACGGCGTCAGACCCAGGCAAAGCATAAGTGTTTGCCTTGGCAAAATGACGACCGTATTTCAAGCAGAAATAGCTGCACTAATCGGATGCGGCAGAACATGCATAGGGAAATATGATAAAGACCATATATGTGAACACGGACAGTCGGGCGGCCCTTTTAGCCTTAGCAAGCCACAGCTATACGTCGAAGATAGTGTAGGACTGTCACAATACCTTGAAAACCTTGAAAAAAGACAATAGATTAATTCTTACTTGGGTGCCCAGCCATACAGGGGTAGCTGTAAATGAGGGAACTGATAAGTGTGTCAAGAAAGGAGCTCATCTCACCCTCATGGGATCAGAACCAGCATACGGCGTTTCATACAGCGCCGTACGAAAAACTGTTTCCAACTGGATGTCGCTTGAACACCAAAAGCGCTGTAACAAAATCACAGGACATGCTTAGTCCAAAAGAATGCTAAAAGTACCATCGAGTTCCCACGCAGCAAATGCTTTTAGACTGGGTAGGAAAGAACTGCGAAAAGTGGTAGGATCAATAACTGGCCACTAGATATTCAACGCACACCTAGTGAAAATGGGGATTGAAATAACAAGTCCCCATTGCAGGATGTGTGGAGAAGCAGAGGAAACCGCAAAGCACGTGGTCTTCGATTGCCCTGCCCTGTGCAGAAGGCGAGCCTCCTGTCCAGATATCTTCCTAGGCACAAATCAGGAGGGAATGCAGGAAAACATAGTCCAAAGAATCTCAATGTTCGCTAAGAATTTAGGATGGGACTCTGCTTAATATCTGTGAGTGGGGGTGCACAATACGCCAATTAATGGCTGAGTGGCAACCATTAGGCACCTGAACCCTAACTCCTCGTGACTAAAAAAAAAGTGATACAGGCAGTAGAGGAATCAAAAAAGGAGAGTTGGAAAGAATTTGCAAAGGAAATAACAGAGGACTATGGGACACATAACAGAAAATCAGGACAAGAATTAAAAGACTAGCAGGAGGTAAAAAGGAATAAATAAGAGCTATGAAAGACAGCCAAAACCAACTAAAGCTAGGAAAAGAGGAAATACTAAAAGAATATGGAGGGAGCACTACCAAGAAAAATTCAATGTAATACAAAATGATGCAGAGAATATCCAAGAAGAAGCATCAAGCGACAATCTAGAAATAAGATAGGTGGAGATGAAAGTAGCATTTAAATAAGTAAAGCTTGTTGAGAAGATTATTTAGCTCCAGAAATGATAAAATGTATGGGCGAGGAAGAAAATAAATGGATATGGACTATACTAAAAGAAGCGTGGAGAACAGAGAGAATCCCCAAAAGGTGGAAAAACAATTTAATAATACCGATACATAAAAGAGGAGATCAAACACAACATGGAAACTACAGTGCAATATGCCTTGCCCAAAAAATCTTTAAGTTATATACGTAAATCTTGGAGATGAGATTAAGAAATTACGTTGAGAAGATAATGGAATATACACAGGCAGCATTTTAACAAGGACGATAAATAAATGACAATATTTTTGTAGTAAGAAGGGTAATAGAAAGAAGAATAGATTTAATATGATAGATTTAAGGGAAGCTTTTGATACGGTAAATAGGGATGAAACATGGAATTATTTAGAGGAAATTAATGTGCCAGGAAAACTAAAAGCAGAAATTAAATTCACCCACAAGACTGTTAAAGCATAGGTACAGATAGTGGGAGAGATATCGTAGGAATTTGAGCTAAGGAAAGGAATAAACATGAGGATAATCTAAGTCCGCTCTTATTTCTCATTATAATGAACAAAATAGTCAAAATAATAAGGGAAAGGGGGACCAATTTGGACATAATTATAGGATATAGAAACCTACAACCGAAAAAGTATGCGACCTTCTCTACACAGACGACTTGGTCCTTATGGCAAATTCAAAAAACAAATAACAAAGATTGATTAACATATGGATGGAGGAAATTGAAAAAATGAAAATGGAAGTAAAGATAGAAAGTACAAAACTGATCATAGTGAACGAGAAAAAAACCATGGACCCAGACATGAATCAAATAAAATGCAAAGGAAGAAATTTCGAGAGGGTAACCACATTCTAATACATGGGTACAGTTAAAACAAACGACGGAAAAATGGTTGCAGAAATAGCAAATAGAGGAAACAAAGCAACTAAAATACGTTCTGCACTAAACAAAACAATACAATAACAATACCAATAATAACACAAACTAGCGAAAACTGGATACTAAACAAGAAACAGGAAGCAAGTATAAATGCAATGGAAATTAAACATATTAGGAAAATGGCAAGAAAGACTAAATAAGACATAATGAAAAGTGAAGAAATAAGAAAGAGCTTTGACTTATAACCAATACTAGCAAAGGTTAAAAAGATAGAAGAAGGGGACAAACAAGAAGGAAGTCGCTGGATCAAGTGGAAGAATAGGGAAGGGAAATAGCAAAACCGATAGAGGATATGAAAGAATAACAGGGAATGGAACAGACTGGAAATATGATAAACCGGAATCACACTCCGACATCTGAAAAGGTATGGGGAGCAAAGAAGAAGAAGTAGAAGGTACTCAAATTGAAGAGTGAGGATAGTATTAAATTGGGTATCAAAAGCAGGAACTCCGGAAAAAATTATAATGCTGCTTACATAACTTCAAAAGTAACCAAAATTAGAGGACATAACCTCAAATATATTAAAATCCTAATGATATGATCCAATACTGACTACAAAATCTTATCTGTGTGTAATTTCTAATTTCATCTGATATTATTGGCATTCAATAAACTGAATGAATCTTTTTTAATCAAAAATTTCACAAATAAATTCAAGCTGGAAAATGGAAGTTTGAAAATAAATGTTTATTCCTAGCGACGTACACTTCTAAATAATTTGAATTGCAAATTCAGCTTCCTGACTATAACAGTCCACTTTGCTTTCAAAATGCTTCCTGAATTTTGGGAAGTTTCAATACACATGCAGATTAAACATTTTAATTTCACATGAACTCCCAATGTTACACATTCATCAACTGCAAAGTGTCGGTCAAACCAATTTTAATTGAGGTTTCTTTGTGTATAATCGTACATAGACAGCGAACTGGGTAGGGTTATATAGTATGAGATTTGAATAGTGAATATATTTTTTCAGTTATGCTGAATGATTGTTCAATGTTTCCCATAAACAATAGCAAATTAATAAAAGTGCATAAGGTGATGCGAAAATTGGAACGAACTAGACCAGTATAGAAAGAAATGAGCTAAGCAAATACAAAGAAGAGAAGGGAGACATAATATAAATGAACATGTTGGATGAAATTTACGACATAAGTCGAATAGAAACAATGTGTTGGGTATCCCAAATTCGATGTGAATCATTGTAACAGATAGAGAAACGGTTACATTGTGACGAAGTTGCGTATTTAACCCATTAGTGCATAAAGAAACTCCCGTTTTTTTTTGGAAAAGACTAGTTAATATTGTTCAGAGCAATACAAAAAACAAACACAGGTATCAGAAAAATATTTTTGGCAAAAATACAAATAAGCCGATATAACGGATTACATGCCAAAGAAATATGCACAAAGAAATTATGGTAATTTTTAAAACACTATTTTGGATGTTGACCGGCTGCGCATTTAGTGCAAACAAATTTGCTTTTTCCACTACAATACCTGCACAGTCTTTCAATTGGTACGTGACCCGCCCAATGATCTCTTTCGTCTTATCTAATATCATTTATAGGATTTGGAATACTCTTTCCCCTATTAGAGGGTGTACCATATGCTTCAAGCTTGTCAAGGCTTAGCAGTTTGGAACATCCTTTATTTGAAACAAGTCACAATACATCTCACTTTTTGTTCCTTCGCCCATCGCTCACACTTGCGTTCGTAGCTGAAGTAACAACCTAACCAGACATATTTTATTTTCACTGTCTGTTCTGTAGTCATATGCCCCTCTTTCTTGTTTTTGATTTCTGCTTTAGTTTTCAAAGGAAAGTTTTATTTCTGTCATCTTGAATTGTTCCAGCTGCTGCAATACCACGTTCTGTGAGGTGGTAATATAGATTTGTAGAAGAAAAATCATTATCTAAATATAACTTGTAGCCCTGGTTTTCTGGATTTATATAATTTTTAAATATTGTTCAAATTAAATGTTAATTGTTATTCTTATTCTGGATTATTTACCTAGTTGTATAGTGTAACTGTATATTCTCAATTATACAGGGCTATTTAAGTACGTTCTGACATTTACTGTATTTAATGATATATCTGTCACAACTAATCAAAAAAATGTCACTGTCAAATTAAAAATTTTATGATTGCATTAACTGAATTTATTCTATCAAACAATTCCAAATATTTCACAAATTACTTTTTCCAATAAGTTCCATTCTATGTATCAAATTTACAAATCAAAAAATAAACCTTAGTTTTTTCTTTTTGACAATTGCAATATCTTATCTATACTAATACAAATTAAAATTAATTACATTAAGAATATGATACCTACTTTATAAAATTTTAGAGCTTTATTGTAATGATTAAATAATTTTCAAATTGTCAATGAATTTTACAAATATCAAACACCCGAGCAAAGTCCTAAATTTGTTCAATATAGTATTTCCAACTATATGATTATTTATTACGTATACTTAAATTTCCCGTTTTTATTTTGAATTCAAAATTTATATATCGAATATTTTTAGATGCATTTATGATTAATATTTTAAGGCCTGATGTATCTCGTAGGTATAATGAATTATTTAAGATGATTATTACTTTGGTACAGACTCACCAATAGTCTGGATTATGGTACTACAGTCTGGAACCATTCTAAATATTATTCAGAATTCAGGATCTTCAGTTTCCGGATTACGAATAACTTTTTTAAAACACGCACTGAATTTATGAGGTTTGGGTACCGAATAACAATTTATACTATAACTAACACTATTAAAATACTTCATACTTTTCAAATGCTCTTTAGTTTTTAGATGTTGTCCGTTCGGGATGTGTAATCAGACTGAATCTCTTTTTTTCCATCAACAAAAAACATTGTATTTTACTTGCACATTTCTTCCTTTTGTTTTTTTAAAAAATATTAAATTTGTTTTCTGACCTATTATTTACCTTCCATAATTTCTATATAAAATGAGATTTGTTTCCTTTTATTATTAATAAATATCTACAGTGACATCTGCAATAAATTTGGAATATTTCATTATATTATGACATGACATGTTATTCAATATATTCTGTGTAAATGTCATCTAAAACAAAATCAAGCCAAATTTGACATATACTGCGTAAATCAAATCAAATAACATATACAATAATGGGTATACCAAAAGTGCTGCAACATATAAAAATAAATGATTTTTTTTTAAATATTAAATGAACGAACTGTATTAAATGCCCCTAATAAAAAAATAACAAATCGAGTTTTCTATACTCTTATAAATTCATCTTTTAATATTAACAAAATATTACTCTATTATCTTCATAATGTATCCCATTATTTTCCAAATAATTACTAATATATTTAGAATATACAATCCAAACTAATAATAATCAATTACCCTGAATCTCCATATAACACTATCAATTCTACAATATCTATTTCTAAACTTTCACATTCTTCATTTCTGTGATTTATACTTTCATTTTCATAATTCCTATTTACATGTCTATAATTTCTGCTATCGTAAAACCCTTGTTTCTATAATTTCTATTTTCATATGACTTTTATATTATTTGTTAATGATAAAATTTATATTCATACTTCATTTCTATATCCTTCCCTTACCATACAATTCATTTTTCGTTTTCTAAATTTCGTTCCTATACTCCTGTCTTATTATTCAGTTTGCTTTTCTTTCCCTAAACTTCTTTTTATTCTCTTCTCTTGATGTTTGATTTTCTCTTAGTTACCTAAAATTCTTTCTACTTTCCACCATGTCCTTTTTAAAATATTTGTTCCATATTTCATTATTTTAATAATATATTTGTGTTTCAAATTCCTCCATATTATGGGTTCTATTTTTTATTATTTTCTTCTCTTGGTGCAGCTTAATTCCCTTCATTTCATTTTTAATTATTTTAATGAAAACTTTTGGATGAAATCTATCCATATTTCTATCAAGTTTTAGTCCTATTTTTACATTTTCTGTATATATTATTCGTCCTCCAATTTGTCTTATGGTTTCTTCTATTTCTGCCATAGTTTCTAGTAATCTTCTATTCATTTCTTCCAATTCCCAATTAAATTGTTTGTCTGTATTATTATTTCTTTTACCATATGTTACTATTTGTCTTGCTATATTACTATCTAAGTCTTTTATTTTCCAATAAATATTTTCTTCATATATTTGCATAACTTCCTCGCCTACTATTTCCTGTAAAGTTTTATCTACTATTTCGTCAGTTTTCTTCCCAACATTCTTAATATCCATTAAACTTTCTATTTTTACATCAACTACTTTATTTTTCAATTTATTACATATTTTCTGTTCTACAGTATCAACCTTTATATTTCTAGTCTCATTCATATCTACATTTAACTTGTCCTGCCCCGTCATTTCTTGTATCCAGCTATCCATGTTATTCAACATCTTATCCGTCTTTTCATTAATGTTGTTCTCTAATTTGTTAAAATTTTCCAACATCATCTGATTTTCTACGTATTTTCTTAAAATCTCCACTCATTTCTTCGCACCACTAATATATTCCCTAATTCTATTCAGATTCTCATTGTGTTTGGCAAATAAATGTTGCATAATTTCTGTCAATGCATCATCTTCGCTTGCTTTTCCTTGTGCTCCTACCTGTTTTCCATCCCTTAATGTCACTTTCCTCTCCATTTTAATTTTATTTTTAATATTACTAACGTTTCAAATGTTTTAAAGCCTTTTTATTCGTGCCACTCGTTGGTTGCAACAATATTGTACATGCGGCTTAAGCACCGTATGTTATATTATTCGTAACTGACACTTATACTGTCTGGAACAATTAAGAATATTATTATGAATTCAGGATCTTCACTTTCCGGATTACGAATTACTTTTTTAAAACACGCAATGAATTTATGATGGTGGGGTACCGAATAACAATTTATACTATAACTAACACTTTTAAAATACTACATACAACTTTTCAAATGTACGAGTATTTGGAGAACTCTTTAATTTTTAGATGTTCTCCGTTCGGCATGTGTAATCAGACTGAATCTCTTTTCGCCATCAACAAAAAACATTGTATTTTAGTTACACATTTCTTCCTTTTAAATTTGTTTACTGACATATTATTTACCTTCCATAATTTCTATATAAAATGAGATTTGTTTTCTTTTATTATTAATAAATATATACAGTGACTTCTGCTTTCTACAATAGGAGGAAACGAAACAATAGCACAAAACAAAACCATATTTCTATAAAAAATCCTTTAATACTCACAACACTTAAACTAATCCATCAAACCAGTCATAGCGATGAATCCCACCAAAAAAATTATGGAGTGAATTACTTGATTCTCTATTGAAGTTTTAGCGACCGAAGTATTCAATTATTCCTGACCATCACAATCTACTTCCGTGACACGTAGTGCCCTCGGCTTCTTTGCTGACATTGTTTCATTTAAATTTAGCTGACATTAAGTATGACATTGAAGCGAATATCAATCTGATAAACAATAATTCGTTCATTGAAATATAATCAAGGTTACTAACAATAAATTTAATATATTATATACTGGGTGATTACTCTCATTAAACAAACAAGAGTTTATTTTTGTCTTTTTGATCCTGTCTTCACAAGATAACAATGAATGCCAGTATTGGTTTATAGATCACTAGTATTATCAACCTAATGCTTAGGATATAGAGAAGATAGAAATTATATCTTGTCTTCCTAGTCTAGGATTGTTGCGAATATCAGTATCAGTACCAGCATCCGTGGATTATCAGCATTGTTTTTAATAACAGCATCAGCAACAATTGATGCTAATTTTTAATTCTGACATTCATATCTATAATGCATAGATTTTGGTTTGGCGGGCCGCGCCACAAAGGAAACATACCCACCTGTTAATATTCCATTATAAACTTATCTGAAATTAATTTAAGAACAACAAAAATTGAAAATATTTATCATAAAATTTTATAAGGAAAAGGATATTTGGCATTTTTTTCCTTAACTAACTTATCAATATCTGCCCCAATTCCAAATCTCAAATTGTTCTCATCTGTGATTCAGGTTATTTCCTTGGCCTTCACGATTTTCATTCGAGAAAACAACTGCTCGCACAAATATATGGGGCCAAAAAGTGAAGTCATTTTTAAAGCGTGATCTCAGATTTTGGGAAAATCAGAATAGGTGGTATATTCTGTATAAAACTTGAGCAAACCTAAATTAAATTCATCTTTTGAAGGAGAATTGCACTGTAACTCCAATAATTCCATGCGAACTACTTCAGGGACATTTCATATTTTTGAATATCAGTAAAACGTGAATGGAATTGTGTTTTCTCATCTTCTCATCTCATGAATTAAATTAATGGTGCCTCGCAGTTTCTTATTGGAATCATAGAAATGTGTTGTAATATCTGTAAGAAAACCCAAATCACCCAACCATGCTTCATCCGTGAAATTCGGGACAGCTTTATCCTTACCTTGAATGGATGTTGAAATTTCCTTTCGAAAATGATACACGATTTTCAACATTTCTCCTATGCCAAGCCAACGAACATCACAAAAATTAGTCGTTCCTTTTAAAAATTCCTGAAGTTGCCTGTGGTTTAGGCCTCGAGGTTTGATGGAGTTTACAGTTTTACCACAATTCTCATCACATCATTAATATTTACATACTTTGCACATAAATTTTCCTGGTGGATAGTGCAATGGTACTGTTTGAAGGAGATATTGGAATTATTTTCCTTTATTAATGCAGCAAGTCCTTCGTTTTTGCCAACCATATACGGTGCGCCATCTGTACAAATCCCTGCCATATTTCATAATTTGAGTTTATACCTATTTAAGACGACATTAAACGATTCAAACAAATCACAATCACAATATCTTGTATTGCCTTCCATTGGAACTAGAGAAGCCATTTGTCTTGGAAAAATCTGTGCTCATCAGTGACATTGTATTTGCTGCTATCACACTCATTCGATGTCGAAAACGTACTCAAGTTGCAATGTGTCTATTCAACTCAACTCTCATTAAAGCACTGAGCAAGCGAACGAGACCACCCCCGCCTTTATGATCGTCGTCAGGAACAAATAAAATCGATTTATAGCAATATATACGAATTGGGGGGACTAGTGGAAGTACCTGTTTTGTTGCAATGTCTAGACATGTTTTTGTAGTGTAGAGAAATAAATATTATTGAGCCGTAGCCAAGTTATTGCCGCGTGCTGAAGACCCCTGCTCTAAGAGGGCAAGAACTACTGCACCAATAGAAACAGTTTTTAGTTTCACGAACTTGTCGCGAGTTACACGAAACTCTTGATTAAGATGCGTCTATATTAAATGAAACGTGGAGATTCTCATGGGCGCCGGAAGGATTAAATATAGGGGGGGGGGGTAAGTAAAGATAGATTACAACTTTCATATTTTTATTCTCAAAAATACATATATATGATTGACTTGAACTAAAACTTAACTCTAATGTTGAAAATATGTATATACCCTTTTATAAAAAATACATTTGTATGTATATGTACCTTTCTACTAGGAGAATAATATTTCTCCTCTTTTGGGCAAACCGATCTATTATTTTTTCAATAATTATGTTTTTATTTTTATTCACAAATTCTCGGTGAACACTAAGTATACAGAGACCAGAAAGCCTTTCTTTGCACATTGTGGATCTTAGCCAAGTTTTCACACGACGAAGGGTACTAAAAGATCTTTCAATTGTTGTTGTGGTAGGAGGTAACGCTACGAAAATTTTTAGAGCTTTCTTGATGTTTGGGAAAAACTGGCAATGTTCATCTATTAATTCAACCACCTCATGCTGCTCGAGGTCAGTGTTGAGTTTTGACACCCACATTTCTTTCAAAGTTTGGGCTTCAACATCCAAATTCTTGATTCCATACAGTTTTGAGATGCTGTGAATTTTTGTTTTTAATAAACTAAATGTTTCATCGTTCGTAATTAAATAGGGGTGAAAAATAGACAGAGCATAAGCATTTTCCGTCTCTTTGGAAAATCAGATTTCAATCGACTGAATAACTGAATCCAGATACGGAATGAACAAAGAAAAACGAAAATGGTCTTCCGCATTATCAGTAGCGTAGTTAGCCCTTTGTGTCTGCCTCGCAACTAATCTAGATACTTTTAGATCAACATCAAATTTCTCCCCGTCCAATAAACATTTATGAAAAATAGCTTTGAAATAAGTCACCGCATTATCCTTGTGATCTTTCAGAATAGATAAGAGGATTTGAATACGTTTTCTTGTAGACGAAAGGTCTATTGTTTTTGCTTGTAGAATGTTACATACAGGCTCCAGTTTAGCACTATAGTGTGAAATAATATGCAAATACACAATAAATTTGGGATTAGAAATAGCGCATAGTAACTGGTTGCTTTCGATCGTGTATCTCCATTTACTTCCATTGTATTAGATAAATGGTCAAGCGCGTTTCTTATTTCCTCAAAATGTTTCGAGAATATTCTAATAGACTTGTACTTAGCAGCTCATCCAGTTTCACAAAATAGCGGAATTTTTGGAACATATTTTCTCCGATATGGATTTTCACGGTAAAAGTTGATAATTTTTTTAATCGCATCTACGGAATTTTGTTCAAGTCGTTGACCACCAAGTTGAGCCTATGCGAAGCACAATGAAAAAAGAGAGCTCTATTATATTTCTCACGAAATATTTTCTGAATTCCGTTTTCGCGGCCTGCCATTGTTGCACAACCATCAAAACCTAATCCCACTAACTTTAGCATGTTCAAACCATTATTTTCGCATACTTCCAAAATAGCTGATGCCTACAGCAAGAAGTGAGTTCAGTAAATCCTCACGCACCGATGTTTTGTATCTACGAATCTGACTCCTACTGAAAGCTGCTCAACACCAGAAATATCAGCAGATTCATCGGCTAATATTGAGAAACCGTCACTTGCGTTTACTTCTGCAATAATTTCTTCTGGAATAATATCACCACAAATCTTTGGTAAATCATTCTGAACCTGACGAGAAGTATATTTAGCATTTTTCCACAATTTTCCAAATGAGATTTTAATACTGAATCTCCGCATTCGACTCTAAAGTTTAGGAGATCTTTAAAATTTCCAGTGGTTTTACCGCGGAGAGATAAATCGTGGGTACCACAGAATATTATAGTGGAAAGGATTGACACAAGTTTTTCTCTATTAGACTTCACCAGCTCGCGTTCATAACTACTAAGCTGCTCAGTAACAGAGGTACTTTTACCCCTCATAATTTTTCGAAAATTTAGAACTCTTATTGGCGATGAACGATGCCACTCGGAAGACATGTGTTTTTTTGCACTTTCATGAAAGTCTTTGTAATTATGGAAGGGCTTCACAATGAAAGATCCTAATATTCCTCTTCTTAAACTTGGGCGAAACGTAACACAATTTATACAAAGTTCACCTTTAAGCTTACTGGAATAAGCAAGCCAATCGTAAATTTGTAACCATTCATACTAAAAAATCCTTTTCCCATCTGAGTCCCTTTTAAAATTGTAGCTTTTATCGGGTGTAAAACGTCGCGTTGATAACGCATATTTTGTCTCATCGGAGATAGAAGCATAGTTACCAATAGAATTCCCTACATCTAAAGGATGAATACTTGGATTTTCACCAATACCATTAGCAGATAACGAGGTTTCATTAGAGTGAGGATTGCGCTCAGGATCAACATCAACTCCTTCTAAGGTACTCGCTTCGTTAGTGCTTGTACTACTCTCACTCTCCATGTTTTTCTTAAAAAACCTTCTTATATCCATTCTAATTGATTTCTGAAAACAAAATACAGAGACTTCATTAGCGACCTGCGACTTTAAGAAGCAAAAAACAGGGAAAAAAGATAAGCAGAAAAAGTCAGTATATTTTAGCTTAATTTTTGCCAAAAAAGAACAAATATTAAATTTTATAAAATGGCAGAAATCATTTAATTTAAAGCTAAAATTCGTAGCAGGAATGTATTTCTCCGTATGTTTTAATTTAACTATAGGTACTTATCTTGAGTAACTAGTTTCTATGCTATTTAAAAAGTAGGCTAAGAATTCTGCATAAAGCAAACCTACAATCTGGCAACAATGAATTTGCCGTTGACTGCCGATAATACAATAATATTTACTATATTTGACGGCTGAGGACGAACTTTTCTAAAGTAACCGATGCTTCGCACGATTTCCAATTAAAATAAACGTAGTAACAGTCCATAACTCGTTTGAGTGTATACTGTGCTTTGTGCTTAAAGTATAACATGACAATACCTACTCTTACTTAAACTTACCTCGCACTTTTTTCCAGTTAGGTATAACGATGTTTGTAGTTGTAGCACATAACTTATAAAATGTCTAACTTAGTCACTATTCAACAACAAATAAACTTAATGAACCAACAACCGACACTCCAGACTCCGACGGCGGCCGCGTGATTACGACGAGAAAATCTGAACAAGAAACGACGCAGTACGCAGTGTTGCCACGATTTACATAAAATCATCATTTTATAAATTATAAATTTTGGATGTTATTAATAAATTAGTATTAGTTTATCAGTTGTGCTTTATGATTTTTTTAAAGAAGTATAGTATTTTATTTTGGTAAATAATCAAAATCGGATATTCAATTCTCCAGTGTCCTGCTTTGCCCCCTTCCCTTCCGGCGCCTATGGAGATTCTTATATACATATATTTACAAGAATCAAATAAATTGAGGAATTAGCTTCAAAACTGTTATTAACAAAAAGAGATTGATAGTCCAATTTCAAATCGCTGATGAAACGCACTAAAAATGTTAAAACTTAACCGCACTATTCACAGGTTTTTCCTAGATTTAAACAAACTACTAAACATTTATAATACCAACCTTGCATTAATTGCAAATGATCTACTATTTTGTTGCCTTACGAAATATAGAACACTATTTGGGATGATTAAAACAATTTGGAATTATTTATTTTAAAATGCAATAGGTGGGACGAAGCCAGAATATGATTTGAGCAAAATAAAGTGAGGATCTTCTGGAAACTAATTTTGGTAATTTTTTTATTCATGATGAATGTGATGTACCTAACTTATATTTTAGGTTACACGTTAAAAAGGGAGGAAACGGCGAAGATAAAAGCAGACCTCAATATGGGGGGGAATTATAAGGAATACAATAAAATCAAGAATGTTGAATGGGATGAAGAAGTGTTCGAGACAACAAAATGGGAAAGGGGTAACATTGAGGAGATACTCTGGGAAAGGGGAAATTGTGTGGTTATAAGTAAATGAGAAGTAGAGGGGGAGATAAAGGGAATTGTACAGAGATATAATAGGGAGATATGGGCCCTGATAGACAGCTGCGAGGAGGGGGAGTGCGATGCTCTAGAGAATAACCAAAACAGTTCGAGATGCCAAAAAAACGTGGTTCAACTACGTGGCAAAAATGAGAGAAGACGAGGGGGAGGATTTGTTCGAAATAATTGTAAGTCTGACCGAAATGGTCAGGCAAATGCAAGGAAAGAGAGAGGTGAAGGTCATAATAGGGGAGGGAATCGATAAAACTAAGGTGAGAAAAGCAATAGAGTTTATAGGTAGGAAGGGAGAGATTACGTGGAAGATTGCAGTAAGTGCAGGTGAAAGGACGCTAGAAAAGGAGGGAATGGAGAGAGAGAGAGACGTTCCTCATTAAAACTGGTGACGAAACTTACGCTGACATGTTGAATAAGATGAAAACTCGAGTCAATGTGGAAGCTATCAAGGTGGAGAACGTCAAGAAAACTAAAGGTGGGGATCTTATAGTGAATCTGAAGGGAGGCGGCTGAAAAGCTTTAGGGAAGGGAATTAAGGGACAAGATGGGGGAGAAAATAATCACTGCAGGGAAGAAGAATGAAGTCAACTTTGATATTATGGACTTGGACCCATCCGTGAATGAGCAGGAGCTCATAACGGCGATGTGCGGATGGACAGGGTTAGACCAAGGGGAACTCAAGGTAAAGAGTCTGAGGGAGAATAGAGGTGGTGGCCAGATTGCCAGGGTGTGTGTAAGGAAGGAGATGACGGAGGAAATACGGAGGCACAGAAGGATAAAAGTTCACCGGCAGTAATGTAGAGTAAGGGAGAGGCTCACCCCTCTCCGATGCTACAGGTGCATGGAGTATGGATACAACTCCTACTGCTGCAAAAATGAGGCAAGGGGTAAGGCATGTTTTAAGTGCCTCAAGGAGGGACATAACGTGAGAGACTGTGTGAATGAAGCGACATGCCTGACGTGTAAGGAGTCCGGACAAAGAATGAACTCCATGGAGAGCCCTAAATACAGGGAACTGGTTTTGGGCAAGAAAGGGAGCACGGACTAGCAGGATCCTAGTGTTGGGACGTACACTGACGTCATGATTTTACAAGTCCTTCCAGTGTACGTTCACTCCCGAGGTGTTAAAGAGGAGGGTGGTTTACTGCGGTGAAAGTCCCACACGAACTCACAGCATTGCACAGCCCGCTGTGAGGAGGGCATTAGCTTCCACCCCACCTCTCTGGGCAATAAAAAAAAGGTCACACGTGTACATTTGTTAAAAAAGTTGTTGCCGTTTAACATCTGATGAAAATATGTTTAAATAGATTTCAGCCTTGAACGCATCGCGTTCAATAAACGGGATGTAAATGAGGAGATAAAACACAAAATAAATCTATAAGCGAACTAGGGAAATCTGTAGTGGGATTAAAAAAACGAAATAAAATACAAAGAGAGAGAGAGAGAGAGAGAGAACTAATGACGCAAATATATTAGGCAAATTGGCTTCCTTTCCAAATGGTGAGAGTCAATGCTTAGTGATTGGACGTGTGAGACGTCCATTATAAACAAATATGTTACATTATGAAAACAAATTTTCCCAGATAGGTGATAATGATAATGACAGGGTTTGGATGTATTTTACATTTTTCCGTTCAGGTAAAATTCTTAAATTTAATTTCTCATCAAAATTGCCGAGGTTAATCGAGGGGTCTAGTAACAAGGCAAGACCGTGCCACCATAGTTGAGAACTTAAAATATCGTGGACGAATAGGCCTCTAGAAAGTGGGTCAGCTGTATTGTCTGCCCAACTGACATGACTCCACTGCCAATTGGCGGTTATTTCTTGAATTTGGGAAACTCGATTAGCTACAAATATGGACCAGTCTGAAGGGCGTGAGTTTAGTTTAGCCAGCTAAAAGCTATTTTCTAGTCCGTTCATGAATTTATGAACTCGAATATAAGTTCAAATCATTTTCTGTGCAAGTAGTATTATTACTTGAAGTTCTAATCTAGGAATAGGGCAAATTGGGCGGATGCAAGATTTAGAAGCGACTTAATAACAACTGACCGAGTTGTCAGAGAACAGATCACGAACATAGACACATCCCGAATATGCCTTGAGAGAACTGACTTCGAACGCGTGAATCTGAGTTGTTTTTTTTTTTAGAAAAAAGGTGACGTGGAATTGTCAAACTTCCGAAACTGGAAATATTTGTGATGAAATTTTTTCATTCATCTACAAGTGGGGGTGCGTCCTAGCCAATTTTTTGTTTCCAGGAATTTTGCAGAAATATGTTGTCTAATAAAATAACAGGGCCAATAAGTCCTGGGGCGTCAAACATCAGGTTGTTGATAGACATAGCCTTTCGTTTTGTGAGATTTTGACTGTTATAATGTCGGGAAGTGAGATTGATAACAAATCACTGGCAGGTTACCATGAGAAGCCTAAAACTTTGTTCCACACATTTTCAATTTTCATATTTCTCAAGAGGGGTTGAAATACCTCAGAAATTGTATCCAAAAATGTTTGGGGTATTTGAGTATAAATGATAAGTATTTTCAAAGTCTACTAAAGTGTCTGTTCTATATAGTATGTCATCGACATATGTTTGGATCAATGGGGCATCAGATTGAGGGAAATGTTTTCCATGAGTGAGAGCGAGTTCATTTAGCGTGCGAGTACTTAAAAAAGCTGCAGACTTTGTGCCATATGTAGGTAACTGTGGTGAGCTCTATATAAGAGGTAGGGTCAGTTGGACTGTCCTTCCAGAGAATGTTTTGCAAATAAGTTTGTTCTGGGTTGACCTTAATTTGTATAAACATATTTTCGATATCTGAAGTGAATACATAGGTCCATCGTCTAAGACAACTGAGAATATCAAATAAACAGGTTGAACCTGATAGCCTTTTAAAGTGATATCCTTAAAAGAGTTTCCAGTTGAGCTCTTAGAACTGGCATAAAAAACTAACTCGTAAACGAGTATTAGCGCTGTTATCTTCAATAACACAGTGATTAGGAAGAAGATATTTATTTAAAAACTTTTTATTGTGAAGTGAGAGAGGCTCATATTGTGCGTGATCAAGAGAAACATATTAGTGAATTTATTTTTATATTCATTCAAAAGAGAGGGGTAATTTTTGGATCTATTTTCGTAGTTTGAAACACACCTTTTAGCTATATGAAATGAATCACCTAACTTGGTAGGTTCAAGTTTTTGAATCGTTATATCTGAGAAACGGTGGCTCTTAGTAAAAGAAGGGTTTAAACGTTTTTTATAGGTTATTATCTATTCTACAATTTTTGTCAGGACTAATTTTATGATAAAACTCACGGTTTTGCTGAAAATCACGAAAAACCAGTTTTTGTGACCATTGGCCCCGAGTAAATTTTACCAGATATCGGATCGATGAGTACTTTTTAGATTTCATTTATGATGGTGTTTTAAACAATCCTACCAACTTTGAGCTGGGTTTGATTTTTTGTTCCATTGGTTGTCTAAATTGAATGGATTAATAATTAATCTCTTCGTTTATAAATGTAGGTTATTATTATTCATGCCATATGTTTATTATACTAAACTTCGTATCCTATAAATATTTGTTAACAACGTTCTACTGTTTTAATATTAAGGAGAGTTATATCGGTAATTGGAACTTGATCACTGACTTGACTTGACCATTGAGGGTATTTGGTTTTTACAGGAGCGAGAGAAGTTAGATGGTGAAAGTGAGGATGTTGGATAACAATATGCTTGAGAAATTAGTTTGAAGGAAATTGAGCAAGTGAAGGATTAGTTGAAAAATATTTTTGAAGATAAAGATAATGTAGATTGCAATATACAATCGTCTTGGACTATAAATATGTATTTTAATAAATCTCATCCAGTGTTCAGTTTTCACATCTCCAACAGTGCCAGTAACATCGACAAAGAGCTGAATATACTAATTCGACATCAAAATTAAACTGTAATTATTAAATATTCATTTCTTGAACATAAAATACAGTTATAGGCAAATCATGATTTCAATTATGTTCATGTTCCAAATGGAATAGCCAGTTCAGTTACTTGACCTCGACTACACCACTTCACTTGTCAATTTTGATATTTCAACACAATGCACTGTTACATAATGACTTTCCGAAAATACATTCGAAAAGAACCTTATAAACTGTTGAGTTGGTACTGAATCTTGAATTTATAATTAAAATAATCAACTTTCAACTGACTCAATCCATCACAAATGCCATAAATACAAATAATAATATGATTCATCAGGTTTTTAAATACCTTCTAAAAGAGGCGTCGCTTGCCATAGGGTCTCATTCAAATTATTTTTCACTACGACCCCCTGACATTATATATGACAATACTACGTCACCTGTCATCACTAGTAGGTAATTTTTTTACCTCTTATGTTCAGTTTTCATATTTATTATTTCCATAAAGATACGAAGAGAAGAAAATGCATGGGGGAAAGTCGGGTAGCATCGGACATGATAACAAAATATTGCAAAACATTTATTTATTAACAACTTTATTCAACAAATTTATAGTCAAATGATTATTTTAGATATATCTTACATGTCTAAAAAAGAAACAAACATCAACTTTATAAAATAAAGGAAAATACTTTGAAAAAAGACATTGAACACTTTAAAATTATGAAAAATTGGCGGGTAATACCGGACACGAAAAAAATTGTGGATACTGCCGTAAAAAATTAAAATACTAACAGTTATCACACTTGTAATACTTTTGACCTTTTTCCTGTTTCTTCAGTCTTCTCTTTATGCGCCTCTTTGTTCTTCTGTTCTTCTGTCACTTTTTTCTCAACTAGATAAACATTTTCAATTAAATTTCCCTTTACCCCTTTAGCCTTATTTAAATTTTCCTCTTCCAGCTCATTTTAAAATGGTGTGGAAGTAAGCACTTCAATTTTTCAGCACGTCTTTTTCTTGAAACCATTCTACGTTCAGCAGCAATGGAATTCGTGAAATCTCTTTAAGAAGATCACTAATACTTTTTTCAAAAATCGTATTTGGATTCAAAGTATGTTTTTGTGATGATTTTCTGCTGCCTATGGTGGGATTCCTTTTTTCAGAACATTGGGGGCTGGTTTTGGAAATCGAAGGTTGTTAAGTTTCATTTAACGTGCACAGATTTACGTTTTTTTTAGGGCGTTTTATTTTCAGATGTACCAGGAAGTTCTTGTTGGTTGAGCTTTGGTGGAGTATTTGGTAAAGTTGGTATTTTTGGAAATTTTAGAGAGTCTATTGACTCGCTTTCTGTCTCGTTAAATCTCTTGACAATAGTGGATGTAAATGCATGAATTTCTCTTGGTTCTGGGATGTCTAATCCTTGCGATGCAATTAAAGCCCATTTCGTGAAAATCTGCGAATTCAGTGGATAAATGCCACTACACTTAAAACCCTTCTTAGATGAGTCTATCCTGCAGATTGTCGAAAAGTCGTCGTTCACCAGGCCTGGGATTCCATAATCACTAAATCTTATAAACGGATTTTGCCTCATCCATCGAGACGCTGCTTCATTGTAGGCATCCTTGAATGGCTTCATTACACACACAACCAAAGGTTGCAGCTTATGGGTGAAATGAGGGGGTAAGTTTAACATATGGACATGGTTTTTCCGGGCAAAGTTGATGACTCGTAAATCTTTATGGCTGCAATGTCCATCGACAATTAGAAGAATTTGCTCCTCTTCAGATGGACGTGTGAATTTTACAAATTCCTGAATCAATTTAAAAAAATGTCACCATTCATCCAGTCACAGTCCTGTGCATGGAACATGGCATTCTCCGGAGCTCCAATTTTCAGTCGATCAAAAATTTTTTCCTAGGAAAAATGAATAGTGGAGGTATGAATTGATCTCCTGCTGCATTGATACACAATAAGACGGTTATGGTGCGGCCCCTTTCTCCAGAAGTCATTTTGCCAACTTATTCTTTGCGTTTTTGAGACGACTTTCGGCCGACACTCGTGGACTGTAGACACACCGGTTTTATCAGCGTTGAAAATTTTTATTGGCTCGGATGTTATATTTTTGCATCAGATCTTCAAGTTTGTTAAAAGCTCTTGCAACTTGTGGCCGACTGAAGCCTACTGCTCTCTGCAAACTCGTTGACTCGGCATTTCTTAAAGACAGCTCTGGATAGCGCTGGAAAAAAGTGTAATAAATGTCTTTCCTAGCAGTCTTTTTTCCCTGTTGAAACTTTGTGGAATTTTTAAGCGCTCCGCCACATCAAACGCAAGTTTTAAGAATTCTTTTTTGGTGAGAGGCATTAGGCGACTATCCAAATCCCGCATGTGGTTCACAAGCTCCTGTTCATAGTTGACGGGAAATGTGCAGCGATATCGTCCAAGACTTGGAATAAGTTGTATTTCTTAGTTATTTTTCAAGTGTTTTACTTTATCAGCAAGAGTACTTTTAGGAACACCGTGACGTTATCAAGCACTTTTCTAACTGCTATTCTCATATGCTCTTGGCCCCATTGCCCTCGTATATTTTTATTAATAAACTTCATCATTCCATTTTTTCTGTAACAAAATATTGAAATTATTTTGTGTCCGGTTATACCCGAAATGATTGTATCCGGTGACACCCGACATACAGCTAGCAATCAATTAACTATTTACTGGTAGGTATTTGAAATGCAGAGTAATATGAACACATTTGTATATTCACTACTCATATATGCACGCATTATGTAGAGGAGATCCCAACTAAACACTTACCAATTAAGAGAAACAGGACATCAACTTCAATTCTGTCCACGTGGAAATAAAAAAAATCACATACAAATGTTTATTGTCTGAACCGCACAACGTATCGAGGTCAACTGAAGATATGTTGCTACACGCATCGAGTAGTTTGTGCAACCATGCGATGGACAACGACAAATAACAGAAAACGGTAAACGTCCGATGATACCCGCTGTCCGATACTACCCGACTTTCTCCTGTTTATATTGAAAATGAGTGCAGATACTTGTAAATCAGTGGTCAAATAATTTTCACACATTTTCATTGAAAACTACGAATGCATTTAACACCGGTCTTACATAGATTTATTAACATGCTTATTGCTATATTTCTTAAATATAAGTTATCTGATCTTTGTATACTTGTGTACTTCTGCCAGATCGATCAAATATTCATAAAATACGCTGAATATTTATTATGGTCAACTGATGTCTCGTTTGGTCATAACAACTTATGTCAACAACATTTTATACACTAGCTCTCCATCTAAATTCTTTTAAAATATGCTAATCTAAGCGAAAGCAATGTCCCCTAAAATATAAACCGAAATAAAAAAGGACACACAATCAGACCTAAGACAGATGAGCATAACGCTTAAAATACGAGGGTGCATATTTAAGTTGGAGGGTTGGTTTTTATAAGTATTATTTGCTTTTTATGCCCTTTGATGGTGTGCTACACGGAGGAAGTGGCTTGTTATTTATTTTTACGGAAAATTTAATAAAGAAACTAAGAGGGGAAAACGGAATATTGACTTAACAGTCGACATTTAAATTACAAACGGCTTCATGAACCTCAATGTCATTATTTAGTCTGCTATGTAGATTGGACATTTTTTCAAAATTAACGCTAATTAACAATAGTTTTTTCATATGTTGGTTACCGCTGAAAGTATGCTTAGACTAAGAAGTGATACTTACATAAATTCAAGAAATATTATTCAACAATTTAATGACTTTTAGATAAAGAGTTTGAATAAATGTTTGTGATGTACTAAGAATAAAAACTTTTCTACTATTTCAACATAATAGTATATTAAAGTATAAGTGGATAAAGAGGTCTTTCAAACACGCCCAATTTTTCGAGCACGACGGCGCAACCGGAGTGCTCGAAATAAAGCAGGTGTTTGAAAGACCAGTTATCCACGATTACTTTACGCTATTTTTTCTATTGGTGCACTTTGAAATCATGAAATATTATTATTATATTATTACTACAAAAAAATGGAAGTCCATCCTCGATGCCCAGCCAAGTTATGTGAAAGTCAAATAGTATTTATTTTTATTTGACGTTACGAGGTACTGCTGTCAGATCAATAATCAAAAAGTTTCTTCATTTATATTAAGAGGATACAATGTATATATGAATATATAAATAAATTTTGCAAAAAAAACCAAATAAGACATTGGTTCCCAATGAAAATATACAATTTAATAACTAATAAATAAAAATAGGTAAAAAAAAGTTAAACGGTTTTATGTTAAACATACATTGCAATATTTAAGATAAATGTACTAAAAACCAAAAAATGATAAAATAGATACAGTCGTGGGAATTATAAACATATGCATAGACTAGACTAAAATAAAACCGTGGGGCACGTCAATTGTCTACAAATTATCGACTTAATGTGCGATAGAAGAATCGTTTAATTCGTCGTTAGGCAGTTGGCCCGCAGACGGTGAGGAAATTACTTACTATTTTCTTGCTCATGGAAATTCCAATAGTTATACACTTCATGTAAATAAAAGAGATGTTTCAACTAGTTTATCGTTGGACATTCACACTGCTGGCTGGCGAGGAATCGTTTCACTGCTCGTAGTTTGTCTTTAATCGTCAAAACATATGATAAAAGTACTACTCGCTCACCACTATGAAACCCCAAAACTCGCTTATAATCGAGCTTGCTAGCTTGTTTCCACATTCTAGCCCTACTTATCACACGTCCATCGTTGTCGGTTGAACAACTGCCTAATTATAGTGTAACATTACAAAACAAAATTTTTAATCAACGATTGTAGACAATTGACGTGCCCCACGGTTTTATTTTAGTCTAGTCTATGCATATGTTTATAATTCCCACGACTGTATCTATTTTATTATTTTTTGGTTTTTAGTACATTTATCTTAAACATTGCAATGTATGTTTAACATAAAACCGTTTAACTTAAAAAGTTTTTTTACCTATTTTTATTTTTTGGTTTTTAGTTTTTATTTCGCATTCTGTTTAATTCATTTAGTGCTTCATTATTGCAAGGTTTCTTGCCCGTTAGTTTATTGCAGTCCAACTCCTCTATACGTAGTCCCTGCAAAGTTCTTACTCTACTAAGAGCCACGTAGGCTTGACCTTCTTGAAACAGTTTCGCACCTAAGTATACGACTGCGTGATCCACAGTGCTGCCCTGCATTTTATGTATTGTAGAAGCCCATGATAGTATTGAAGGCAACATTCTTCTTTCAGCCGTCCCGTAATTGTACTTAGCTGGAAACTGTATGGCTTTCGGGTGTATAAGATGTACTCCGTCTCTTGCGAAATCAATTCGGACGGAAGGTACATCTGTTGCCCTAACGCCTCACAGACCTCAACACGATACAGAATCTTGACTTGGGTGCCGGATTCAGGCTGGATTACTCAGATACCTAAATTACAGATTCAATTTCTAGATTTAAATCTTATTATTATACGCCATTTAGTTGCTGCGCCCATATTAAATATTGAGGTTGTATAGTGCACTGTATTCTTCTTGTCAAGCCCTTTTATTTGTTGATACCCATATTGGTGGGATTGATAAAAAATTGTTATCAGCCGTTTGGTAGCGGCGGCCATCTTAGATTTCAATTTTGCATAGTAAATTGTATTCTACTTGTTGAGACATTTCATTCGATACCCATGTTGATGGGATTGATAAAACCTACGTTATCCGCCATTTCGTAGAGGCCGTTATCTTGGATTTTAATTTTATATAGTATATTGTATTCTACTGGTTGAGCACTTTCATTTGATACCCATATTGATGGGATTGATAAAACCTACGTTATCCGCCATTTTGTAGCGGCCGCCATCTTGTATTTAAATTTTTTATAGTATATTGTATTTTGCTTGTTGAGCCCTTTCATTTGATACCCATGTTGATGGGATTGATAAAACCTACGTTATCCGCAATTTTGTAGCGGCCGCCATCTTGGATTTCAATTTTTTATAGTATATTGTATTCTGCTTGTTGAGCCCTTTCATTTGATACCCATATTGATGGGATTAATAAAACATAAATTATCCGCCATTTTGTAGCGGCGGCCATCTTGAATTTATAATGATAATGAATAAGCATAATTGTATTGTCACCAAAATCCAAAGTGTATACAAAATTTCAGATTAATCGGTTGACAGGAAGGGGGTGAAATTTGAATTACTAAATTTGACCCAAGATTAAATAATAAATAATATAAAACAAACGGGGTGAGCTAAATAAAACCGTTTAAAAAAGTTGTCATTGATACTTACGTTTCTCAAGTTGTTGTTGTTACCATAGGGACTTTAAAAAACGCGCGTGTTTGAAAGTTCCATTTAAATACGCTGATGCGTGCTTTAAAAAGGTAATATTAGGCATCAATAAAAAAAGAGACTTATTTTTTATGATTTTATACAGTAAAGTAAGTGTACGTTAATTCGACAGTGACCATAGTTTCGACACATTCTAATATATTACGTGAAATTCAGAAGTAAATAGAATTTTACCGTCTCATAATACGCTTAGAGACATCTATGAACATTTCTGAATATGTCGCGTAGCAGTTTTCTCTTTTAGTGACATGTTAGCGTATGATATTTAAGATAGTAAATGTATCAGACAGTTGAGTTGTGGCGGCTTGAGCAAATCGCAGAGTTTCTTATAAGGTAAGACAATAACAGACATTTTTTGAACTACTTTCAGAGCGTGAATTTCAATTCCTCTGAGAAGATTTTGTATTTACGTGATGAAATATAGATTATTGTTAGATATAAAGCTGTTGTTTCGAATATATAGTAGATAATATGATAGTTTTTAGGGGTGTCCATCTTTTTCTAAAATGAAATATGTATCATGCATTGCATCTCATATGTAGCCAGAGTGATGTAGAAACGACCGGTCCTAAATTCGAATTCGAGTTAGATACCTTATTAAGTCTCTAAATTCGACACTACTATATTATTACCGACTTATCAAAATTATTTTATTTTTCTCAGGATCATTGAGAAGAAGCTTCAGCATGGAAGGAAAATAATATTTTAATCATCGACCCGAATATTTAAAAATTAATCAATTAAAGATAGAGCACCTTGCGCTACGGCAGCCAAAATGTATAATGTGCCACGAACTACATTAATAGGAAATATAAAAGGTCGAGTGCCAGAAATATGTAAAAGTGGTGCTTCACCAGTCTTATCATCAGAAGAAGAAAAGTTGCTATCGCAATGGGTCATTAGTTTGGGTGAAATGGGTTTTCCTGTTACCAATTCGTCAGGTAGTTGTAACCAGGGGATAAGTCTCTGTATAGGTAAATTGCGCACAGCGGTCAAATTGTATCCTTAGTCCGGTATACCTCAAAACTTTTTCTTACTGATATAATCAACGAATAAAAGTTTATGAAAAGAACACTTCTTGTAAACTATCTAGCCTAACCTAACCTAACTTTTGAAATTCGTGGAATCGGCAGAAAGTTGTATGCCATTTACCTAGACCCTCTTTAGGGTCACTTGTGCGCAATTTACCTATGAGAAAAAAACATTTTGGGTAAACCTGGCTACAAACTGACCGCTGTGCGCAATTTACCATCCCCGGCTGGAAAGTGTTGAACTCTTGGTGGAACAATTGAAAAGGCCCAATCCTTTTTCTGAAGGACGTCCAGGATGACACTGGTATGAAGGATTTCTTCGTAGACATCCCGAAATTGGTGAAAGAATGACGCATAATCTCTGTGCATCTAGATCAGCTGTATCTGTTCAGGGAGCTAGGAGGTGGTTTGAAGTGATAAGAGATTATTTTGTTTCAGAGGAAATTGAAATAAATGAGCCAGAAAGAATATTTAATAACAACGAATCCGCATTTTTCTTATATCCCAAAGGAAATGAAGTATTAGTTAAGAAAGGAAATAGAACTGTTTACGAGAGAAGCGGTGATGAGAAGGAATGCTTGACTGTATTATTAACAGGTATGCATATGTATATGTACGCTCTGGCTTATACTTGACTCTTCAGTATAAAGAATTTTTTTCAAGAATACCAAATGTCATAATTAATTAGAAAACCAATTACTCTAATTAACTATTATTGTTTTGAAGAAAGTGACCCTTCATTTTATGTTTTAGGTAATGCTGCTGGGCACTTAGCACCACCAATGGTGATGTATTCGTATGAAAGGATCCCAAAATATACAGCTTTAAGTATGCCAACTGGATGGGGTATTGAAAGATCCGAAAATGGTTGGATGACTTCCGAGTCATTTTATGAGTACATCACCAATATATTTTATCCCTGGTTAATATCTGAGAAAATCAAATTTCCAGTTATTTTGTATGTAGATGATCACAAATCACATATCCCGTCTCCATTAAGTGATTTTTGTAGAGAAAATAATTTCAATTAGTTTACTCCCAAACTCGACTCATATTCTCCAACCACTTGATGTGGGTTTTTTAAAGCCCTCAAAAATAGTTGGAAAAAAGCGACAAACGCATTTAGAACTGAAAATAAACAAAAAATAGACAAAGCACATTTTGCAGGAATACTTAAAATTGCAATAAAAAAAATTAAAAATATAGAAGATATATTCAACAACGCATTTCGAGCGTGCGGGCTATGTCCATTTGATGCAGAGAATGTAGATTACAGGAAAATAATTGACAATAGCTTTGCAGAGTCAACACCAAAGAGTGACAATAAATTAATCGACAATAAAACTGTTGACCATCTACACTTTATTCGGAATGAAATCGAAGCTCAATTACACGCAGACTTTTATAACCTTAAAGGAAAGGAGGGGCACTCCGACACAGAAAATAGAGGGTTGTATCAGCTTTGGTTGAAAATTTTCAAAAAAAACAGGTCTATCTTTTGAAAGAATAGAGCCACAACTGGCAAACAAGGAAACAGGGAAGTTCCTAATGAGAATCTTATGAATACAATTGAAAATGAGCCGAATAATATATTTATTGAAGTCGAAGAAGGCTTAGTACTGGATGAAGACTGGCAAGATAGGATTGTTGTTAATGATGATATAAGTATGGAAATACGAGAAATATCTTCAACAGAAAAAAAATCAAATAATTTCTGTAATAGTGCCATTGTTAAAGTATCAGGAAATGATAGGGAGGACAAATCAGAAGATAAGAAAGAACAATTATCACTAAAAAATAGAGAAATAAATGAAAGTGAGGAGAGTGATTTGGCCGACGTCAAACGTCAGACACTCGATAAAGATCAAAATCATTCTGCAGTTGACAATAATATTTCTAGTAAAAGCATCAATTCTATTGTAGAAGATCAAATTGGTATCATCGATACCGACAGCGAATTAGACATTCCCCTTGCACTGATAGTAGACAAAAGCAGAGGTCAAGAACGAACACCGGGAAAAAAAGTTGACTTAAACACGAATAGGCCTGATACAAATGCTCTGCCAGGTGTTGAAGTACCAAGTCCATTTGAAAAGCCCTATTTTGGCCAGATTCCTCGATTCCTCGAAATTAGACAAAGAGAAAAAAGGAGAAAATTCAGTCTGTCGCTACATCGAATGCCTGGCTTGAATATTATTTAAAGAAAACTGCCGAAAAAGAAAGACTAAACAATGAGAAAGAAGAAAGGAAACGGAAAAGAGAGCAAAAGAAAATTGACCTAGAAAGTAAGAAAAAATTGCAAAAAACTACAACACTAAAAAATTAAGAAGATGGGAAAGGAGAACAAAAACTCAGGTCACTATGAACACAAACAGACTAAACTAAAAATCGGCAAAGAGATTCTGGAAGTAGGATACCACGTCATTATCAATTTCCAGGGTGATCTTTATTCAGTTATAATAACCCATGTAAGAGAAAATGAAGCTATGATTAGTGCAATGGAAAAGTGTGGAAATAATTGGAAATGGCCTCAAGAGAAGGACGAAATATGGTACAGATTGGAAGAAATAGAGGATATAATCGAACCACCAGAATTATTAGAAAAAAACCTGTTTAATGTTAAAGAAATAGAAGATTTTGTTTAATGTTCGAATAAATAGAAATATATTTTATATACATTTTTTAGTTCACCCCCAAAAACTAAAATGTAATATTAATTATTAATTTAATTTGCTTATATCATTTGTGTCGAAACTAAGGACAATTTAGTGTCGATATTAGGTAACATGTCGAAATTATATTCTACAGTCTGACGAATTAAAGGACACTGTAAAAGTGTGTGTGTCGAATTTATGTTCACATGGAGTGTAAATCAATATTTTTTTTCTCTCATATTTTGTTTTCTTTGAAAAAAAGGACTGTTCCCACTCCTAAAGTAGTTTTTTATGCATAAAAATTATCTTATTCAAATTAATGAGAGGATAATCACATTTGACCTGTTAAACTGTCTAAATTTGGGACATTTACCTTATACCTCTTCGTTTTTAATTGAAGCATGTGATATGTATGCCAAATCATAAGCGACATACTGGCGACATACTGATTCAAAAGGTGTATGGTTTCCAAATTTTCAATACGGATAGAAAAAAATAAAGACAAGTGGCTTGCCTTCTACTATTCATCATTTATATCAATTTTTCTCCGAATTTTTATTATTCGATATATATTTTATTCGAATTGAGCTGGATACTACATAAGTTATCCGGAATATTTTTTATATAATTTGAAAATACAAAGTTTTATCGGCTTTTTGGCTACTTCTCGGAAACTAAGTGAGATATCGAAAAATATCAAGTGATCCTTTTTGTATAGAATTGAGTTTCGTACCCACAAAATGCAGTTCAATTTTCTGGATCATGCATATATCCGAAGATATATGCGGAGAAAACATTTTTTCGCGATAGTATTGAAAAAAATTTAGCCTTACAACCAGTCGGTCAACTGACATGAACCGGATGAATGTATCACCGTTGGGCAATCAGTAATGACCCCTCAATAGAACAAATATTTATACCTTGCCGTGTCCTCAATCATTCGCCTAGGAGTTTATGCTTTCTCTGGGGACCGGCCGAGCGACCAAGTGACAATCCAGAATTTTTGAAATACATTATTATTGAGATTCAAGAAGTTTCAAAATATCGCAAAACGTTTCTTCCAACGATAGCTATATACCATCTACATACAAAAACGACGAGTAAAATATTTCATGGAGAATTTAAGTTTAATCATCTATAATAAATTTTGATAATATCAATATTCGAGAAGAGCATAGGGCTATAAACTCATAATTTATCTTGAACGTAAACAAATACATGGGAGCACAAACATTGTATCACAAAAAAATATTTGAGCAGTATTTCAGTGTTATTTAATGGAAATCATTGCCATGCACACGTTGAGATTTTTCATGATATTCATCAATAAACTCTATACTTTGGTCCCTTCGTTGCTGTCACCCTACCCCTCTTTACTGTCGTGATGATCCATTCGCACATCGAAGTGGAGGTCTCTCTCAACGTCGGAGTAATCATCGTCCTCGTGTTCATCGTCTTCAATGTCCGAAGAAGCAATAATACTGTTTTGGACACAATCTTGGGCGTCCCCTACTTTGTGAGAAAATCCATTACAACCAGGATGTATATACCATCATTTTCTGTGATCGGAAAAGGTTCAGCGATATCTAAAGCAATCCTTTCGAAATGGCTTCCCACATGATACTGTTTCTTGGGTGCATTTCTCTTGAGATTTGGTTCATTACTCTTAGCACAAGTAGTACCTTGCTTACACCAGTCCTTCACATCGTCGGAGCTATTCATCCAATAAAACCTTTCACGGACCCGCTGAAGGGGTTTCTTCACTCCCAGATGACCTCCTGATGGACTGTCGTGTAATTTCCTCATTGCATCAGTTCTGGGGTAACTATCTGTATTCTTATCTCGGAACCATCGTCGTTTTAAAGAATTATTTTCTACTGCCCTTCTCCCAGAACAAGGTAGTCCCACTGAGCCCAATATCCCTTGAGTCTGTGAAAATCTTGACACTTCTTGCCAAGTAGGGCGCCGATGTTCTACCTTCCGTTGCCGAATCAACTTTAGGTGAGGATCATTCTCCTGCTTCCATTCTTCATTGACTCCAGTAGGTCTTGAAACTGCAGCATCATCACATTCCGCATTGTTGCAGTGGGAACAGTCTGCAGAGAGTCGGAATTTCAGTGACTCACACCAGCTCGATGTTCGATGTTAAAATCGTACTCTTGATGTAGTTCAATCCATCTAGCGATCTGGCCATCGAGATTATTGAACTGCATCAACTACTTAAGTACTACATGATCAGTCCAGATTAACAACTTCCTTCCATAGAGATACTGGTAAAAGTGTTCCAAGGACTTCACTACCGCCAAAAGTTTTCTTATTTTGACGCAGTCGTTTTGTTCTGGTTTGTAGAGGACTTTACTTAAATATCCCAGCACTCCTTGGATCTGTGAGAGCACTCCTCCAATTTCTACGATGCTTGCATCAGTGTCAAGAATAAAGTCCCCCTCTGGTAATGAATATCCTAATATCGGCGCCGTGGCTAAATGTCTCTTCAAAGTTTCAAAATCCCTTTGACAGCCTTCGTCCCAATGGAAAGCTGTTGTTACTTCTGTGAGTCGAGTTAGTGGCTTCGCAGTGTCGGTTGGTTGCGGCCATTGCTGAATGGAAGCAAAATTCTCTGGATCCACCGCCACTCCTTCACTGCTCACTGTATGACAGATTGTTAACTCGATTTTGGACATTTCTTCGGGTTTAACATGAGCTGGGCAGGTTCGAGTCGTTTGAATACATCTTCCGAATTCTTCAGATGTTCCGTCAAATGTCTTCCCCAGTACTACGATGTCGTCCAAATAGACCAGGCATGTCTTCCAAGGTAACCCTCTCAAGAAATTTTCTATGAGTCTTTCATTTGTCGCGGATGCATTACAAAGCCCGAATGGCATGGCGTTGAATTGCCATAATCCAGATCTGGTGGTATTAGTAGACTTCTCTTTGTCTTCTTGGTCCATTTATAGTTGCCAACAACCAGACTTCAGGTCCACGGCGGAAACAGTTTGCTGTGGGCCAAAGTGTCTAGCGTATCGTCGATTCGAGGCATAGGGTGTCTGTCTTCCTTCTTCACGTTGTTTATCTGGCGAGAGTCCACGCAGAATCTCGTAGTTCCATCCTCTTTTTTTATGAGCACTACAGCATTGGTAGAAGCTTTTTCATGGAATTCATTATCTTTGGCAACCTAATGGTTCTAGTTGCTCCAGTATCTAACAGCAGAGTATATTTCGTGCCAATAACTTCGCCACCCACATATACACCGTCGTTGAGGCATCTGAGAGAGGCTATTAGTATGAGAGGGTCTTTGTAACGATCCTGGGTCGGTGCTTCCCCCTCCTAGCCTTATCTGGCGGTAGTCCACGCAGAATCTCGTAGTTCCATCCTTTTTCTTTATGAGCACTACAGCATCGGTAGAAACTTTTTCTTGGAATTTATTATCTTTGGCAATCTAATGGTTCTAGTTGCTCCAGTATCTAACAGCAGAGTATATTTCGTGCCAATAACTTCGCCACCCACATATACACCGTCGTTGTGGCATCTGAGAGAGGCTATCAGTATGAGAGGGTCTTTGTAACGATCCTGGATCGGTGCTGCCCCCTCCTAGCCAACCTGTTTCAGTTTTCATATTACTCACTACAATTCCAGCATCTGATCTTTTTAGTTTTCTAGTCCATCATAATTTTTATCACACTGACTGTCCTCGTCACCTTCTTCTTGGATGGTCCCTTTGTTCTATCCCTACGCCGTCATAGTTGCTTCATATTAAAGAGCAGCAGTCAATACATCGACCAATCTTTTGGAATGGGCTGAACGAAGCGCTTTCTGCATATCGGGGTCACGAAAGCCATCAATAAAGGCCTGGATGCCCAAATATTCCATCATGTACTCTGGTGCTGATGGATAAACAAATTGAGCTAGTCGGGCAATATCTACTCCATACTCTTGAAGGGTTTTGTCACGTTTTTGCCTTCGGTACTTCTGCTGGGATTGATACAAGTGTTCGAAATGTTCGTGACCATATCGCATGTTTAACCTAAGGCGTCTTTCAGTGCTTTCTCCTTATCGGACCAATTATTCACTCTAGTGGCTGCTTCAAACCGTTTTACATAATTGATCCACGACGTTTTACCATCAAACGTTGGGGCCTTAGCTCGGGTGAAACTGCAAATATCTTCTACCTTGGGAAGTATTTCTGGCTTGCAAGGTTTTATTTGCTCGATCTCCTTGTCTTTTGCTGGCGTGTCTTGTGTTCTTGAATCTGTCATCTTCCTGTCTAGCTCAATGATGTTCTCGTCCATCGTTATCATTTTATTCTCGATATCCAATTTTATTTTCTGTTTCATTGTTATTATCTTAAGCTCGATATCCGATTTTAGAGGCGAAATTTCATTTTCGACGTCAGATGTCATTTTTTAATGATAATATATCGTTCTTCATAGTGGAAATCTTTTCGTCCACATTAGCAGAAATATCGTTTTTCATTGATGAAATCTTCCGTCCATGTTAACTGAAATATCGTTCCTCATAGTAGAAACATCGTTCTTTATAGTTGAAATCTTCTCGCCCATGTTAGCAGAAATATCATTCTACATATCAGAAATTGACGAGATTAAGTTGGTAGCCATCGGAATAAAAACGTTTCGGGATAAAAGCCTGCACTTTCTAGTGCCACTTTGAGTCTTTTTACTAATTCACTTTTCTTTTCTGACGTTTCCATTTCGCAATTTTCCATTTTTGCCTTCAGTTCTGCCACTTTTAGGTAACCGAGTCTCTTAGCCGTTTTTACGTACCTATTTATTTATATTACCCCACAGCTGACACCAATGTAATGTTTTTCTTATTTATTGAAAGAGTTTTTAACACAATTGGTTCGATAAATTCATACCCACGGTATATTTACTCACTCCATTTTTTATACACTTATACTCTATTCACTTATATTCAATTCACGTACACACATAATTCACATTTATAATAAATACACAGTTCACTTTTATTGTTAACTTGCTCTGCTCCAAAGGCTATGAAATCAAACTATAAACTGACTCGTCGCTCGTAGGTAGTCTCTTCTATATTAAAACCTCCTTTTCGAACCTTTGGATTCCTGAAAGTTTTAGATTGCGGCTCCCAACAATCGACTTTCTTAGATGTCTATATAAAAACAAAACAAAAATTCCTATTCCTTCCCAGAAAACCATACGCTGCCACCAAAATGTCAACTTTAGATATTGATCTAGAGCAGAGTCCGCTTCAGGGACTACCACAGTATACAGTTTTGTAACAGTAGCATAACCGTTGCAGATAAAATCACACACAAAACACAACTTTCCTTTATCCATGTCTGAATAATTAGTACGTACGCTTCGGTGGCTGATACAATACTGGCCTACACATGATTCTAAGGCACGTAAGACCAGGATGTTCTGAAGTGGGAGCTACACGATCCACATCGAAGATTAGACCCAAACAAGGGGAAAATATGACGCGATGTTCCGTAAAAAAATGTAACATGCTTTTTATATAATAAACTTTCACAACTGGTATACCATTTTATTTTAGCGCACTTTGTGACTAACTAGAAGTATAAACTGGAAGGCATACTGAAAAAAATTACGGCAATTTCGCCAAAATTTTTAATAAATTTGAGTAAGTAAAACGAGCACGAATTGTATGGCGTTTGACATGACATGACATTTTACATATCGTCATTTTAGGTTATATATTTTTACTTCCAATAAACTTTTTATTGAATTAAATGTCGGAACATTACTAAGAAAAATGTATTAGATGTTTTTACTGCGAGGTGCCCTTGGACGTGCGCTAACGGTATGTCATTTTTTGATAGCTCATGTATTGCATAAACATGTATACTATTTCATGGCAAACTGTTCCGAAACGCGGATAAATATTTTTTTAAAATACAGCTACTCCTGTCCGATACGACCAAAGTGACTCACGCAAACTTTATGCCATTGACTTTGCCAGTAGTTTTTCCGTTGAATTTCATTTTACAGCACATAGCAGCCTGCTAGAAATCGTATAAAAATACTTAATTTTCAAGTAAAAGTTACCTAACTTTTATATATAACGAACACAGAATACTATCCTTAGAATATCCGTACCTCATATACTCCAGAGTCATACTGTTAGAAATCACGTCCGAAAATCTGTCAGTAAACTCCCGGTCTATTATATCATTTTGTGATTGAAAAACATTCTTACAATTCGTAACGAATCAAGTCGTTTTGACTTAGGCAATTATCTACTTCTGAGCTAAAAAAGTATATAAATCCGTTTTAGTAAAACAACTTAATCATATTTATTATTTAAATACTATTTTTTGCCAAAATCCAACAAATTATCAAGTTAAATCACAACCTTATCGCTATATACAAAGTCCCTTTAAAAAGATAAGGCATCTAATGGAAGGGAAATATTCAATTTCGTCCCCCTTATAATGAGCTAGCTGCCCACTAAAGGATCAGATGCCGAGAGGTGACGTCCCTCTTGAATGAAAGCCCGAAGGATTACCAGCCCGCCACTCACTTTGCCGTAATCATTACTACATATCGTTGAACCATTTCTGCCATAGTTATTTCATTAGAATTCCGGATGTGACAATAGTTATTAATGAATTCATTTCTAATAACCGAGCTAAAAGTATGAACTATTTTTCTTTATAATTTGTTGGAACAATGATAATATTTTACGATTTTTATTACAATGTAGACTGAATCTATAAATGGAAATAGTTGTAACATACCGAACATTGATTCTGTCTAAAATGAAACTGTCCATTAACTGTGGATGTCCAATTACTGTAGCATTTACCCTAGGTACCTATCGTTTTACATTGATATACTTTATTACAAATGAGAGAAACACGTTACTCATTTTATATACTCTTTTCTCATATTTAGAACTACTTATCATCTATATCAACGAAATAAAACTAGAATTAGCTCTATAAACAAAAAAACTACTAATGAATAATTGACTTTCTATTTTTGCCAAAAATATCCAGAATGATTTTAAATTTTCATTTTCAGTTTCTCAGAGCTTACAAATTACATTAAAGTGATCTTCACAAAAATAACTGGTACTTGTTGTCAATGAAGGTGGATCTAGCTAGACCTAGTGTGCACTTTTTGGAACGTTGATGAAATTATTGACGCACTTTTGCATATCGGCACTGCACAGTATTTGTAAGACGATCTATTCATTTTTACGTTATTCGTACGAACTGTCATGATAAATCAAGTTTGACAGAACGCGAGATTCGATTATAGTTTTATGACGTCATGAGACAATATGGAGCGTTTTAGCGAGAATTTTTGAACCTATTTTTATTTACGTATTTATTTATTGAAATTTTTTATTGTTTTTTATGAAATTATTATTTTCGTATTTATTCAGGGAATATCTTTAAAATAAAAGCAATTCCCAAAAATATTCAACATTCCTATTGAAAACAGCTAGGAAAATCGATCATAGAACATTCATTGAATATAATAATCTAATTTCGAACTAACAGGTATGGCGAAAAAGGAAGCAGTGGCGTGCAGTAATTCATAGGTAAGGAAAAAGAAGTAAAAATGTTAGAAAGGTTCAGAAAATGGATCAATTATTACTCAATAATAGAAAAACCTGGTTCGTCGATTGTTGTTTTCTAGTTATTTGAGTTAAAACGAACTGGAGATATAAAGACACAAATGCTGATGTTTTGGAACACCCGCGTGAATTGTTGTCAAGAAAAAATCTAACGTCTTCTTGTAAAAAAATTATATCGTCGTCGGCATACCTTAAATATGAAGCCATATCCGAAGGATGAAACTATTAGAGATTTACATACTTCTATATAAGTGTAATGAGTTTGATATTGTAATAATCAATATATCAATCATCTACTCATTTATCCCATTACAATAATTATTATACTCATTATTCTAATTGGATTCCGTTAGTAACGCTGCTGTCACATTACAGGTTGACAATTTAATTTTGGCAGTCGAAAGTTTGGGAACTTCCGATGCGCCGTAGCAAAGACGTATGCGGATTGCAAGAGCTCACTTCGCTGGCAGAATTCGTACGCTTCGTTTCGACAGTACAGTTCAGAGAAAAGTGTGATTACCGGGGTTGTGCAATACTAACTTGTTATGGCGACTCCAGAAAATAAAGTTGTTCATAAAAAGTTGACTGAGCAGTGTCGTGAAAGAATTATGAACGTTTTAAATTTCATGACCGAAGAGGCAAACAATGGCAAGTCGACAATTCCATTAACAGAGGTAACTTTTAATTATTGCAATACAATTTTTAAACCAAAGGCATTATTTAACAAATTTACACTCGATAGAAAAATTTTTCAAATCGATTTTCGTACATAAAATATTTATTTGTTAAACGATTTAAAAAAGTGACATTAGGGTGAGACAAAGTATTTTTTCTCCGATCGTGGGAAAAGTGATACTATTATGACCTGTTTTCTATGTGAAAAGCTCAACATTCCAGAATAGTGGGCAGTTGCTAAGCAATTAGAAAATATTAGTGCGGTAATAATCTTACCGCACTGCTGTAGCGTGCGGTAATGTTACAAATGGATTATCACAATAGAATGAATCAAAGTATGGTTTTAATTTTTATATGTATTTCTAAAGTTGTTATAAAAGAAACATCTAATTTATAACGATATTCTTGAACACAAATTCATTGTTGTTAATATTCACATTTATTGTACAGTTTGTACAATTTGTAAATTGTACTGGAGGGCAACGAGTATTTTTAGACGTTGACGCTGCTTGGCTAATTGTTTGGTTTATCTCGTTTCGATCATTTTCATTTGAAGTCGAGGCAGGGGTGTTGAATATTTTATTAGCCACTTCCACTTTATTATTAAGTGATTCGTCAATATATTCTTCCGCCACATTTGAATATTTCCATCCTCCGTAGCGCTTCAAAGAAAGAATATCAGCTCCAGCATCTACCAAATGTGTTGCCGATGATCTTCGGAAACAATGTCCTGTATTAAACTTACTTGATTACATCTTGAATTAAATATTTTTTAATTAATTTTTTAAATGTAAATCAACGATCGAAGAAAAAATAGTATGTACAATTCGTGGGAAAAGTATATTCCCAAACTCCTGTGTTATCAGACTCGTCGCAACGCTCCTCGTCTGGTAATTATTACAGTCGTTTGGGAATATTATGCTTTTCGCACTAACTTTACAATATACTATTATGCACTCATGTGTCAATTATATCCACCGGTATGTCATCATGATAATCAACTCGACGCCATTTTTAGCCCATTTGGAGCAACCTAAATGAGAATTTTTTTGGTTTTTGCATGCCTGCGGCTCATGCGTCAATTTATCGATTCGTGAAAAAAGCACCACTTTATGCACTTCTTGCATAAATAACTATTCTGTTTCTGTCTACAGGAGTATATAAAAGGGCACATGTTTATTTTGTGTGAGATACCTATTTAAATGTAATAGGTTTTTTAGCTTATAATTATAATTATTATACTCATTTCATACCTATCTCTATTACGTTTCGGTTTTATTATTTGTTATGAACCATCTTTCGATTTCAGAATTGTGGTTTGGTCATATTAAAATATGTCTGAACTAAAATCTAAAGATCGTTTAAAACAACTAATGAACTGAAACGTAATATAGTATTTTTGAATTTAATACTCCTTTTAAATGGCCGAAAACCACGACCAAAAATGTTTATTTCAATGAACGGTCACTGAAAGCAAAGTTAACTACTTCCTCATTTTACTTGTATAAAAATTCACATGAGTAAACATTTTAATACAACATTTATAACGACTTATTTTATTGTCAGGTCATTGTACGAGTTTCTGCTGCTACGAAAGTTAGTCAAATAACACTTTCCCGTATTAAAAAAGAAGCTCTGGCAGGAAGTAATGCTGACACTGATGTGCCTACTAAAAAAAAAGAACGTCCAGTATCCGTATGGATCAATTCGACAAAACTGTACTTAGAATGCGCATAATAAATTATCACATATCCGAGAAAAAAGTACCTACCCACGTTAAGAAATGTACACCAAACCTTTGCAGAAAGTTACGGCTTCGCAGGAAGTCGCGAAACTCTGTGGAAACAAATACATTCTTTGGATTTTCGTTGGACCAACATGAAAAACAACAGAAGTTTGTTAATGGAACGTCACGAAATCAGACTTTTACGCCTACTATATTTAAGAAATATAAAAAAGTGCAGAGAACAGGAAAAACCATTCATATGGATGAAACATACATTTATTCATGTCACACGTACCTTAAAGGATGGAGCGATAAGAGTAACGAAGAATTAAGAAAACCCGTTTCAAAAGTTAACAGGCTCATCATTGTGCATGCAAGAAGTGAAAATGGTTTGGTACCTAATGCAGGTGTTATGTGGAACTCCCAGTCAAAAACAGGAGATCATTATGATGAAATGGCGTATGAAAATTATGAGGAGTGGGTAGAAGAAAAACTTATTCCAAACCTACCAAAAAACGCTGTTGTAATTGATAAAGCCCCATATCACAATGTTCTGAATGAAAATTTACCTACGACTGCTTGGACTAAACAACAATTGAAAAACTGGCTTTCTGAAAGATATATTACAGTGAACAAATGTTAAAACTGGATCTTTATAACGTTGCAAAAATGTACAAACCGCAATATAAAACAAAATTGATGAATTGTTTATTCGACATAGATTACCAGTTTTAAGTCTACCCCCTTATCACCCGTACTTAAATCCGATCGAAAGTGTTTGGGCGGCACTTAAAGGATATGTGGCCAAACGAAATGTTACCTCCAATTTTACAAAGGTTGAAGAATTCTGTAATGAATTGTTTGACACATTTTCTGCAAATGATTGGAAAGTTAGATGGGACCATGTTAAAAAGATTGAAGATGAATTTATGAACATTGAATCTCTTTTAGATACTATTATTAGATAATATTATTCTCAATATGGCTTTTTCGCGTATCGTCAATTTCAAAAATTAATTTGTCAGCCTGTAGCTGCCTACAGGTCACATTGTGTGAAAGGAATCTCTAGTAAATTCCTTGACGAGACAACACTTTAAGAAGAAAAATATCAACTCATCGCAATGTGTAGTTGTAACTGGATATCCAAATATCACCAGGGAATACTCTAGTTATAAATTAATTGAATTGTTTATATGTATCGAGAGTAAGCATGTGAAAATAAATATGTTTATATTATAATAACATGAAAATATCGTTTTTTGCTCAATATATTTGTTACGTTTTTAAGAACTAATTTGGAAATATGGCAATGAAGATAGGAAATCCATTTTAAATATTTATCTGATTCTGATTTCCGAGAACCGGGAATAGCAATTCCCAGTTCCCAGTCCCTACTAGCGACGAACCGGCCAGTACTGAGACGGCAAGTGATGAACTGGCCTGATGCTGAAATAGCCGTGGTTAAATGGCGGTGATGAACCGACGGCGCTGAAACGTCCCATTCTGTAACTATGGGTAGAACAAGAATCTCCCTGAACACCCCAGACTAAAGAAGCGTCAGCTGAGAGACAAGGAATTCGATCCAAGCGTCCAACTGCACAACAGTCAACAGACAAAAGCATAGACCATCTAATTTGAGATCAGCATTATCCAATACTGTTCACTGCTAGGCAAAAGGATCTCTCATATTGTGCCGTATTTTCTGATCTTGTTCTACTAGTATCCAGATCCATGAAGTTCCTTCATATCTCCGTCGAGTTAGTGGTCGTCCTCTACTTGTACATGCTCCCTATTGATATTTACTATAATATCCCCTTTATCCATCTACCATCAGTTATTATAGCCTCATGATTAGCTCTCTTCTATTCCAGACTACTTACAATTTGGTGCATACACAGCATTTTTCTAACCAACATTCTTCAGAATGGTAAGGGGATCAGAAGCGACTATTTTTTGCATTATAGTTCCAATAAGACAATGCATCATAGCATAAAATGTCTTATACAACAAAAAATCCGCTGTTTTCCCAGAAAAATACAGAAGTGCACAAGCTGTTAAAACCACCAGATCTGGCCCCATATATTTCGCAGATCTCAAAAAGTTGCTATAGCTACAACTTGAACGAATGTTTAAATAAATGGCAAATTGTTCTCTAAGAAAAACTTTGGAATTATTCTACAATTGGTATTTTTATATCAAAATATTTGTGTCTCAACTATTAACTACAATATTATACGAAATTAACTGTCTCCACCCTTAATTGGTAGAATCTACTCATATTAGTGTTTTAAATGAAACTCTTGGTTTCTAGTTAATTCCACAATATAATAAAAATTGTTGAAAATTCTAAAAATTTGACAATTGTTTCGATAATATTGATTTATCGAAACAATCGTCAATTTTTTAGAATTTTCAACAATTTTTATTATATTGTGGAATTAACTAGAAACCGTGAGTTTCTTTTAAAACACTACAATATCATACATTTGTAATGACATATTTCATGTATTGGAAAAAATGTCATTTTTCGGAAGAGCTTTGTTTCAATAATTGAAACGATTTCATAAATTCAATACAGTTGAAGTATAATTTATATGTAAATGTTTCAGAATATCTTAGTCTCATTCCCAATTAAATCATAATTTTTGTACAAATTTGAATTAAATTCAACGCGGACCCGGTTGACTCCATTTCGATCCCCTTTGTACAAATATTTTTTTTAATTTTCCATATAGATATTTCTATTAATGGCTCATTGGTATTTACCAATATTCAATACTTCGAAAAAAGCAAAATATATCGATTTAAATGGCAAAGCTTACCACTCCGGGAGGCTGAATAAGAATGGTCATTAGCTTGCAGAATAAAAAATAAATATTCTCCAAGGTTAATCAAGCACTTTCACAACTAACTCGGATATTTAATTCCCCACTTGAGTACTTATAATCTGATTATTGATACTGTTACATATTTCTGATTATACTTACTGGATAATCGTCTCTAGCATGGGCACCTCTGGATTCTTTTCGTTGTTCCATGGCATGTATAGCTTGTAGTGCATTGATAAATAGATTTTGAAGCTCAAGTGCTTCTACCAAATCAGTATTCCAAATCATGCCCTTATCACAAATCTGAAATTCATGTTGAAATGAGTATAATTTGATAACTAGTCAAAATAATGATAAAAGCATGATAACCGCCATTCATGGTTCCCATTGGTCGAATTTCTGTCGAAAAGCAGTCGCTGCCAGATGCGCGGTTTATCGAAGATTTTTAATCGCCCTTGTTTATTTTCAGTGCTTAATTGCAATGAGTTCTGTTCATCGCGTATATCATTTGTGTGTAATTTAAAGAGCATGTAGGGTACATGGAGTGTCGTTATACAGTATTGGAAAAAATATATCTTGGGTATTGCATTTTAATGAGTGCGTGAAGCACTGGCGTAGCGAACTCTCGCAGTTTCGGGGGGGGGGAGGAGGGGGTAGGCCCAAGGGGGGCCCGTAGGAGCCTATCGCTAGGAAATGGAAGAGGCCGAAATCCAGGCCTGTAGAGACCAACGCACCAGGGACTCAGACTCGATGTGTATCTGTACTCTGTTTTGTCGTTTGATGTTTGTGGTTCTGCATAGCCACTGTACAGAAATAGTTTCTGTTTATGGTGGTATAGCTAAAATAGGTATTAACATCTGTATATACTTAGTGGTGCTGTTAAAATAGTAGTAGATAAGTGTTGTAACGCGAAAAGTCGCCCGATCGTTGAAAATTAAATTTAGCAAGACTGTCGCTGGTTTTGACGACAGGCCAGTGTAGTGAGAACGAAGCTAGTTCCCCATCAGACGTCGAATAATAGAGCACGTTGTGTGAGTTTCAAAAAATTTGTGCACTTAGGCAGCCATTTTATGTGGAGAGTATATCACTTGATTAGGAAAGGAAAATACAGTGTGAGTTAGCATCTAGGGGGGGCCGACCCGGCGTATGCTGTGGAAAACCGTTCCGATGATCAGCGAGTTCCAGGATTTTTGCAGGATTCAAGCAACCACGTGGATATTTTGTTAGACGTTTTGCTCGAGGAACTCAATATTTAGGTAAATTTCTGAACACTTCTCGAAATTAACAATTTTATAGGTAGTTAACACAGCAATTTAAAGTTTTGAATCGAATATTGTAGAAATTTTTAATCTATTGTGTGAAATAGTTTGGTACAGTTCATAAATTTTATCAAGTCAATTTTCTTATGGTTTCGTAATTTTTTTGGAAGTAAAATATATCACGGGGGCTGAATAATATTCAGGGATGTGTACAGTAACGTGTTTTTTTTGATATCATAGTTTTTTTTGCTAATCGATCAAAAAATCAGTCTTGCAGTTTTTGCTAGTAACATAGATGGCTTTTATACCGCTGAAAGTCTGGTTGTATGATTATTTGTGGGTTCCGGATAATTATAATGTAATTGATATAACGGAATGTTACGAGGAGAAGTCGGAAAGCTGACCGGGGTGAAATTGTGAATCCTATGACTAGGCTAGTTCGTTTCTCTATTTTAGGTTTTTTTCATTTATCTTGGATTTTATGGATTTATCCGCCGATTGAGAAGTATAGTCAGCCAGACCACTCGCCTGGATGAGTAGCCAGGAGGGCGGGAATATTTTTTTGAAGCGTCGACATCGAGTGATTCGATTGCTGTTCTGAAGCAGGAGAATCGTAGTAAATGTCATTTTATTTAATATTGTTATATACTTCCAACGTTCATCCATTCTTTACCGTCAAAGTTTCACTAAATTTTTATTGTATGGTTTTTCCTATGTCATATTTTTGCGCCAATTAAGCGATATCACTCGTTCAAAGTTTAAAACGTTAAATATTTGATTTGAATAATTAATTGTTGGCTTTAAACGCTAGGTATACCTCGGTACGTACCAGGGTGCTGCGATATTGAGGTATATTTGTCTGTCTTTGACGATTTTCATTTATATATGTAATGGCATTTATAAATATTTAAACTCATTTAGTTTGCGATAGTGTAAACCCAATTTATTGAATCAATTGTAGTTTTGGTGTTAGAGTTTCAGCGAATTTGGAAAATTGTGCATGAACAATTTGTTCGTTTCCTGTAATTGAACTATAATTTGAGACATCTGTGTATACTGAGGCCCTCAGCTCTTCTGCACCCTGAGTTAGTAGCCTTCAGCTCTACTCAGGTATCGTAAAACCTGCTGGTTTGATTTACAAATTGTATTTTGGAGTTTTTTTGCTTGTAGCTGCTAATTTAGCGTACAAAATAAGTTTTTATGTATATTTCGGCCTCCAGCCTAACTACATACTGAAGCTACAGCCTTCAGCAGAGCTCAGGTATTAATTTCATTATTTTTTTTACTTTAAACTTGTATCTCATATTTTGAAAAGAGACAAAAGGTCCAAGAAAATATCAAACATCAATCAGGGGATATTTGCCGACTTTCATTTTTGATATTAACTTTCCTAAAACCTTTTCAGAGTGTTTGATTAGTGCTGGTAACCTACTGAGGAGTTGTGGGCTAACTTAAGAAGTCTTGGGTGCTTGCCAAAACTTCTCTGGCGTCATACTAGTAAACATTTAAGTTTTGAAGAATCCACCCCTTCTTCGACTCGAGGCTAGTCGACTGGCGAGCACGGGTTGTACTACGGGAGACAACCCGTATATCTATAACGAGCACTGAGAGGTTGAGTTTTCCTCGTTATACTGTGAGTACCTACTATGAGTATTTATGGTTTCTTTGTTTAATTTTCACTTTTTCTTTTCTTATTTTATTAGCTTCCCTATTCAAATATAGAAAGTCGATTTTAAATTATTTCTAATTGTTTCATTCACCTAAAATTTTGCACAAGTATATGGGCCCCACAGCATATACAAAAAACATTAGGATGACTCATTTATTGAACATATATAATTTTTTATGCCTCTTCTCAAACATTATGCTTAGGTCCTTCCTAATTATAAAACAATAAAGCTGAACAAATTATTGTTAAAAAATTTCAAACATCAAACAACAACACGATGAGAGATAACAGCAATCATTTTACTCATTCAAATGTAAAGTACGGCTAAGTTTTTCCTGCTTTAGAAGAAGAATTCTTGAAGGTACCCATATATATTTTTTATATAAATTATCTTGTAATATTATTATAAAGTGCTCAACAATTGCTTGAGAAGTAGAGAAGAGATCATATTGATTTTTCTATTCAATTTTTTGCAGAAAATTGTAGCATGATAAAAATACAATGCTTTTGTATTATCCTATAACTCACTGGGATGTAGTATAATTCGGTTAATTTACCCACTGAGTAAGCAACTTTATACACACTTCTGTATGATTGGTTGCATAGGTAAATTAACTTCGGGTTTTAAAATTATTTAAGCATATCCTTGAATTATGGGATTAAAATAACGAATGAGTGTCAAGAGTAATATTTTTATGAATCTTTTTCAATTTAACTAATCTACGAGTATTTTATCAATATGTTCGGATTTTATTTGATTGTCAGTGGTAACACTGATCTGAGGTGTCAAAAGGAACTTTGGATTCGAATCACTTGTTTGATACTTTTTGAGCTGCGAGGCCGAGTGTCAATTGTAACAAGTCGTAGGTATAAAAAATGGCCGATGGCACGTGGTTCATACCATTCATTTTTGGAACTATAATGGTGAGAAACCCTTGGCGACAAACGTTTTTTTACTGCATAGTTTTTGCACACACTCTTTTGCCACATGGATATGGTTTAGAACAGTTTTATGGGTCTTGGTAATCGATGGTATATATGATGATTAGGTTGGGATTAAGATGCCTCAAGTGTCGGATGTTTCCAATATGAGATATTTTTTCGTAAAAATAGCTGATAAACTACTCCATTCATGGTATCAGAGACGTGTCGTATCTCGGACGGCGTTAGCGTTACGGAGCAACAAGAGCTCGTGGTGGCGTTTTGCTTCATGTGTTGATGTTGGACTCATGGTTTGTCGGTGACACTTGCGAGATGATTTCGTTATTGACAATGGTTCTTGACAGAATGACTCAATCTTGTTCCACAAGTCAGATGTGGTTTGTCAATTGAGCTGATTGACGTTTAATAGTTTGGACACTAACCGCAAGTAGCATTCAAAGTTTTATTTGTTTTCATCCAAATTTCATGCAATTTATTAATTTTGTAATTTCATGATTTAACATTTAACGACACATTAACTTTTATGTTCTAATATTTTGATATTTAGTAACTTCAAATTCTTATATAGACGTCTATCGACTTATAATTTTATTATTGCATTCTTTCAACTATGTCATGTTGAAATAATAACTTTATCATTACATATCGCCCTGAAATTATATTTCAGCTTAATGTCACTTGATAAGAGACACTCTCTATCTATTTGGTGACATTTTATTAATTATTACAGTTTGTAAAGCTGTAACTGGAATACCATTTACATGTTACTAGGAATTTTGTGTATTGTACATGATGTTCTCAGATAGTTGATAACATTAACATTAAAAAACCTCTAATAACTGATTATCAGTTCATAATTAGTGTCGGTTACCTTGTATTTATAGAAACAGGTTATTACACCATCTGTTCAAGGTACCCTTAAATTTCATTGAACAGATTCATTGGCAATGTAATGTGTTTTATTTGATTCAGAAACATAAGGGCAAAACAATGTAAATAACATATTTGAAAAGTCATAATAGCTAATTTATTCTCTATTGGTTTCTTGATTAATCAGTAAGAGTTTCTTGAATATCCTACTAATCAAGTGGCTCCGAAAAATATTCCTAATTACACTCATGACCTTATGCTCTTTGGCGAATAGCGAACCTTCGGCATTGTAACCTCACTTCATGTAGTAACAACAACAAGATAAGTTTACAAAATGAATTAAAGTCAAAAATGTTGATAGGCACTAGGCAGGTTTTTTTATCAGTTTTATACAGATAATGATCTTACGACACAAAAAAATACGATATAAATTGAAAGAGAATTAAGAAAATTTAACATAATACTTATGATCCTTACCAATTGTTGAGCATTTGTTTTTTGTACTGTTATGCTTCATGCTTCTTTTAACAAAAAAAGAAGAAAAAAGTTGCATATGCTTTCAGGGAACCCAATTCTTGGATGCCCTGGGGCTCCCGTGAACCGATTTTAATGGAATTTGGAACAGTAATGTAATTTTTTAATTCATTTTTTAATAATTGTAGATAAATTTGGACCAACTAAGCCTAACAAATGGTTCGGCAAAAAGACGAAAGTTGCAAAAGCTTCAAGAAGAGAAATTAGAGCTTCGTGAAATTATGACTTTTTTCGCATCTACGGCATCTAAAAGTTCTGAAGCTGTGAGAAAGAATTCGGATCTTGAAGTCGAAGACGAATAAATTAATAATGTAGGTACAATTCCAAAACTAGACTCTATGGTAGAAATTCACCTTCCATGCTACCTTTTACTAATGATAATATTTTGCAATAAGACGAAGCACTAAGTAACAATCAAGATGTTGATGTTTTTCTTAGGTCATTATCAAATGATCCATTTCCCAGTGATAAAGGCCATTTTTTATAAATCGAACTGACTGATAAGTTGAAAATGTTTATTATCAACCAAGGACCTTGCAAACCTAAAATTGCGTTTCCAAAAAAGATGTTATTCCGATTTTTATTATTTCAAAATAAGCTATGCAGGACAAATATCTTCCAGGAGTTGGTTGTGTTTTTCGGTGAAAGAAAATAAAGCCTATTGTGCACCTTGCTGGCTATTCTCTTCTGAAAATATGACATAGAAATATAGAATTAACGATTGGCAAGGTCTTTCAAAAAAAATTAAAGATCACGAAAAAGCGCAGTATCATATTAGTTGTTGTTACGTTTAAGATCAATAGAAGGCCAATCATTGTTTAGATAAGTAATTATAACAAAAAATTCGAAATGAAAGTTGTTTTTGGCAGAAAGTGCTTTGCCGGCTAATTGATATAACTTAGCTATGGCAAAAAATTCTTTAGCATTTAGGGGACACAGGGAAAACATTGATGATACTTATAATGGAAACTTTTCAACTCAAGTTAATCTTCTTGCGAAATATGACCCAATAATGATGGATGTCATCAATTTGCACAGCGGATTATTAAATATATAACTCCTTCTATACAAAACGAGTTAAATGACTTTCTAGGAAAGTCACTGCAAAAACTTTTATTATTAAAAATAAAGCAAAGTCTATTCTTTACTATAATTATAGATACAACAAAAGTTCACCAACTGAGTAAAGTTATTCGTTACGTCAAAATAGAAAAGGACGAGTTGGATGATCCTGTGAGAATTAAAATTATGGAGAGTTTCATGGGATTCACCAAAGTTTCAGATCAGATTGCGGCAGGGATGATTTCTGACATATTAAGGTCATTAGAAGAATTAGAACTAGACTTTAAAATAAACGGTTTTAAAGATTAAAACTAACTTTTCCGCATCTGTGGCTCTGAACAATATTCTATCATAAGATTGTCACTTGTTTACTTCGGGGATGTACCGTGCTAACAAACCGAAATTTCTCCAAAAATGAACAAAAATGTAGTATATCTGGATTTACAGGACTCGCTCTCGTCAGCTGAAAATCAATAGGGTATATCTATGAGACATCTTGAGTGATATTCAATCATGAAATTGGTCACTTGTATACACTCTGTAGGCTGTATCGTGCTAACAAACTGAAAATTCTCCAAAAATTACAAAAGTTTGGTACTTCAAGTACCATAGCACCCGTTGTACTGGCTTTAGTGAGCTGAACACTGATAGGGTTTATCTTTGAGACGCTCTAAATAATATTTAATTATAAAATTGATCACTTGTATATACTCCGGAGGCTGTATCGTGTTAACAAACTAAAATTTCTCCAAAAATGACAAAAATGTCGTACATAGAGTACTATAGCACCTGTTGTACTGGCTACTAGAACTTTTCAACTATAAAAGTAGCGGAAAGGTTGAATATTTTCAATTTACAGTTCATCTGTTCTGGAGAAACTGCTGTGTTGATTGATTTCCCCATTATTACAGTTATTTGTTATTATTTTTTACCGTTATTGTTAACTGGTGTTTATTTTTGTTCATCTGTACAAGTTCTCTTCTCATCACACGAGACAAACACCTAACTACACCTTCCAACTATATAGTGGTCCAACCCAATTCGACCAGATATGGAGAATTTATCACCATCTAAGCGACCTAAAGTTGGCCCATTGTGGCTGAACGAAAAAAATCTGATATTAAATTGCTATTCTTTGTTGAAGAACGAAGAAATTAGAAGAAAAATCATGAATTTGACAGGAAGTGTTGATGAAACTGTGGAGATTACTGCAACAATGATGGGTGTTTCAAAAACAACAATTTATAATTTAATGAAGGAGAAAAAAATGGAAACATCACAGCCCCAGCAAAGTCCCCAGGCCGACCCAAACTTGAAATGGATGACGACTTGAAGAATGGAATAAGGCGTAAGGTGCATGCTTTTTTCTTTAGAAAAGAGATCCCAACTCTCTCCAAAATTATGGCTTCGGTTCAAGAAGATTCAGATTTTCCGAAAATGTCTCCAAGTACATTATGGAAAATTTTGAAGGAACTTGGATTTGAATATAAAAAAAATTATTATCGGAACGCAATGTTGATTGATAGAGACGACATTGTCATTTGGAGGAGGAGTTATTTGCGCAATATTCGGAAAGCAAGACTAGATCAAAAACGAATTTATTATTTGGATGAGACTTGGTTAAATGAAGGTCATACTGTTTCAATGTTTTGGCAAGACACGAATGTCAAAAATCGGAGGCAGGCAGCTCTTGAAGGGTGGTCAACAGGCCTCAATCCACCAGCAGGAAAAGGACGTCGACTCATCATTACTCATATCGGAAGTGCCGGAGGTTTTGTTAAAGGTGGATTATTGTTCTTTGAGTCGAAGCAAACCGGAGATTATCATGAAGATATGGATGCAGATGTTTTCGAAGAATATTTCTCACAAATGTTAGATCTAATTCCAAAGGGCTCAGTCATTGTTATGGATAATGCAAGTTATCACTCCAGGTTAGTGGAGAAATTACCTTCAACTGCATGGCGTAAACAAGATATCCACGATTGGCTAACCTCGAAAAATATTGAATGCCCATGTAGTATATCTGGATTTACAGGACTCGCTCTCGTCAGCTGAAAATCAATAGGGTATATCTATGAGACATCTTGAGTGATATTCAATCATGAAATTGGTCACTTGTATACACTCTGTAGGCTGTATCGTGCTAACAAACTGAAAATTCTCCAAAAATTACAAAAGTTTGGTACTTCAAGTACCATAGCACCCGTTGTACTGGCTTTAGTGAGCTGAACACTGATAGGGTTTATCTTTGAGACGCTCTAAATAATATTTAATTATAAAATTGATCACTTGTATATACTCCGGAGGCTGTATCGTGTTAACAAACTAAAATTTCTCCAAAAATGACAAAAATGTCGTACATAGAGTACTATAGCACCTGTTGTACTGGCTACTAGAACTTTTCAACTATAAAAGTAGCGGAAAGGTTGAATATTTTCAATTTACAGTTCATCTGTTCTGGAGAAACTGCTGTGTTGATTGATTTCCCCATTATTACAGTTATTTGTTATTATTTTTTACCGTTATTGTTAACTGGTGTTTATTTTTGTTCATCTGTACAAGTTCTCTTCTCATCACACGAGACAAACACCTAACTACACCTTCCAACTATATAGTGGTCCAACCCAATTCGACCAGATATGGAGAATTTATCACCATCTAAGCGACCTAAAGTTGGCCCATTGTGGCTGAACGAAAAAAATCTGATATTAAATTGCTATTCTTTGTTGAAGAACGAAGAAATTAGAAGAAAAATCATGAATTTGACAGGAAGTGTTGATGAAACTGTGGAGATTACTGCAACAATGATGGGTGTTTCAAAAACAACAATTTATAATTTAATGAAGGAGAAAAAAATGGAAACATCACAGCCCCAGCAAAGTCCCCAGGCCGACCCAAACTTGAAATGGATGACGACTTGAAGAATGGAATAAGGCGTAAGGTGCATGCTTTTTTCTTTAGAAAAGAGATCCCAACTCTCTCCAAAATTATGGCTTCGGTTCAAGAAGATTCAGATTTTCCGAAAATGTCTCCAAGTACATTATGGAAAATTTTGAAGGAACTTGGATTTGAATATAAAAAAAATTATTATCGGAACGCAATGTTGATTGATAGAGACGACATTGTCATTTGGAGGAGGAGTTATTTGCGCAATATTCGGAAAGCAAGACTAGATCAAAAACGAATTTATTATTTGGATGAGACTTGGTTAAATGAAGGTCATACTGTTTCAATGTTTTGGCAAGACACGAATGTCAAAAATCGGAGGCAGGCAGCTCTTGAAGGGTGGTCAACAGGCCTCAATCCACCAGCAGGAAAAGGACGTCGACTCATCATTACTCATATCGGAAGTGCCGGAGGTTTTGTTAAAGGTGGATTATTGTTCTTTGAGTCGAAGCAAACCGGAGATTATCATGAAGATATGGATGCAGATGTTTTCGAAGAATATTTCTCACAAATGTTAGATCTAATTCCAAAGGGCTCAGTCATTGTTATGGATAATGCAAGTTATCACTCCAGGTTAGTGGAGAAATTACCTTCAACTGCATGGCGTAAACAAGATATCCACGATTGGCTAACCTCGAAAAATATTGAATGCCCATGTAGTATATCTGGATTTACAGGACTCGCTCTCGTCAGCTGAAAATCAATAGGGTATATCTATGAGACATCTTGAGTGATATTCAATCATGAAATTGGTCACTTGTATACACTCTGTAGGCTGTATCGTGCTAACAAACTGAAAATTCTCCAAAAATTACAAAAGTTTGGTACTTCAAGTACCATAGCACCCGTTGTACTGGCTTTAGTGAGCTGAACACTGATAGGGTTTATCTTTGAGACGCTCTAAATAATATTTAATTATAAAATTGATCACTTGTATATACTCCGGAGGCTGTATCGTGTTAACAAACTAAAATTTCTCCAAAAATGACAAAAATGTCGTACATAGAGTACTATAGCACCTGTTGTACTGGCTACTAGAACTTTTCAACTATAAAAGTAGCGGAAAGGTTGAATATTTTCAATTTACAGTTCATCTGTTCTGGAGAAACTGCTGTGTTGATTGATTTCCCCATTATTACAGTTATTTGTTATTATTTTTTACCGTTATTGTTAACTGGTGTTTATTTTTGTTCATCTGTACAAGTTCTCTTCTCATCACACGAGACAAACACCTAACTACACCTTCCAACTATATAGTGGTCCAACCCAATTCGACCAGATATGGAGAATTTATCACCATCTAAGCGACCTAAAGTTGGCCCATTGTGGCTGAACGAAAAAAATCTGATATTAAATTGCTATTCTTTGTTGAAGAACGAAGAAATTAGAAGAAAAATCATGAATTTGACAGGAAGTGTTGATGAAACTGTGGAGATTACTGCAACAATGATGGGTGTTTCAAAAACAACAATTTATAATTTAATGAAGGAGAAAAAAATGGAAACATCACAGCCCCAGCAAAGTCCCCAGGCCGACCCAAACTTGAAATGGATGACGACTTGAAGAATGGAATAAGGCGTAAGGTGCATGCTTTTTTCTTTAGAAAAGAGATCCCAACTCTCTCCAAAATTATGGCTTCGGTTCAAGAAGATTCAGATTTTCCGAAAATGTCTCCAAGTACATTATGGAAAATTTTGAAGGAACTTGGATTTGAATATAAAAAAAATTATTATCGGAACGCAATGTTGATTGATAGAGACGACATTGTCATTTGGAGGAGGAGTTATTTGCGCAATATTCGGAAAGCAAGACTAGATCAAAAACGAATTTATTATTTGGATGAGACTTGGTTAAATGAAGGTCATACTGTTTCAATGTTTTGGCAAGACACGAATGTCAAAAATCGGAGGCAGGCAGCTCTTGAAGGGTGGTCAACAGGCCTCAATCCACCAGCAGGAAAAGGACGTCGACTCATCATTACTCATATCGGAAGTGCCGGAGGTTTTGTTAAAGGTGGATTATTGTTCTTTGAGTCGAAGCAAACCGGAGATTATCATGAAGATATGGATGCAGATGTTTTCGAAGAATATTTCTCACAAATGTTAGATCTAATTCCAAAGGGCTCAGTCATTGTTATGGATAATGCAAGTTATCACTCCAGGTTAGTGGAGAAATTACCTTCAACTGCATGGCGTAAACAAGATATCCACGATTGGCTAACCTCGAAAAATATTGAATGCCCAGATAACCCGCAGAAAAATGAGCTCTTGCAACTGGCCAATTCACATAAACACAAATATAGTAGATACGTTGTAGATCAAATGGCATCAGCGCGTGGTATAACGGTGCTGAGGCTTCCTCCTTATCACTGTCAACTCAATCCCATAGAATTAATATGGGCCCAAGTGAAAGGGGAAGTTTCAAGAAAGAGTACGGCATACAAAATGAGTGACGTAAAAGTTCTATTCGAAGACGCATTAGGTAACGTAACCAAAGAAAACTGGAAGAAATGTGTTGAACACGTGATACAAGAAGAACTAAATATGTGGGAAATGGATCATATAAGTGAACACATGATTGAACCATTTATAATCAATGTTAATAATGGAAGCTTGACAGAATCGTCTGATTCTGATATATAGACTAGTTTTTGGGTTAGTTATTATTATCATTTGTTAGACTTTTTTTTATAAATATTACATTAATTCGTACTTTATTCCTGCATTTTTCTTTTTTCCTCTCCTATTGTAAACGGTATATTAGTAGTAAAGTTGATACCTACTGCAAAAAAATTTGCTATTTTTTATATAATATTTCATGTTTATTGTTCATTCATAGGAACACGAAAAAATGTGTTTTCATTGAATCGATATTGTGAACTCTTTTGAATTGTTTTCGTAATTATAATTTCATAGTGCCTTCATATTCATATACCAAGTTTGTTTTGTCCTGATTGCACGCCTCTGAGGATTAAATTGTTTATTTGTTCATTCAAATACAATAGAGCGACCCTTTCAATCCAATAGGCGACCTAACCGAATACAGAGTTACGGGGTGTCTACCTGAAATTCGTAACAAATGAGAAATTTTAGTACAAAATTAGATAAACTTATTATATTTATTATACACCCTGTATCGGTTTTGCATACCTAATGAGCTTCTATTACTCCATGCCTTTTGAAAACGGACTATATAAATATTATTTTCCCGTTTCATTCATTATGAATAGGAATAATTATTACTTTTGTTTTCCTCAGTGCTTGTCCTGTACAAAAAAATCCTGAACTGAGCTTTCACAGTTTTCCAGTAGCCGGAAATTTGAAATTTTTTGTGGAAAACGGAATTGGGAGCAGAAGGAAAGAATGGATTAGAAGTTGGAAAAATTGTGACAAGTTATATGAAAGTTTGCTCTCTTCATTTTAAAGAAATTGATTTTTTCCAAAAAGGTTTGTTGATATATGAATTCAAGTTATGTATCTATAATTTAAGTAAAATATGTTAAAAAACGATAAAACGAAGAAGAGAAAAGTGCTCTCGTTCTAGTTCATCCCACAGATCTACAACTTCTATAAAAGGAGACAAATCGGAAGATACTCCCGATTTAAAAGAAACAACTGATGTGTCAACACCAGGTGAAAATAGACTCGATGTTGAAGATCAAGAAGACAGACAGACAGACAGAAGTTGCAGAGGCAATATTATCTTTGATGAATACTCGAAGATCTGAAGAAGTTCATGCAGGCCATAGTCAATAAAGATTTTAATATTTTAATGTGTAAGTAATCACACCAACAGTTTTAACATTACATGAACGATGAAAAACTGAGGAGTTTCACTGGAATAAATAACTTTACAACTTTTAATGCCATTGTTGAGTTTTGTGAACAATATATAAAAGATTAGCGAATCATTATTTCAAGTTAAACGTATTTTTTGTTGAAAAATTAGTAGTTTTATTGAGACATTCATTAATTCAAGAAAAATAATTATACTAACAATTTCATCCAATTTTACATTCAAATATGCATTTAATTTCAAAAAGATATGAGGGTACAATTATTAAACGTCAAAATCAAGTCCAAAACACTGAAAACAACCACTAAACACTTCAATTCTCTACAAAAGTACACAAAACACCATAATATATACAATGGGATTGTATATTGAGTAGTTTCCACTGCCGTAACGCTGCCATCTTAATCCGAAATGCCTATACTCGAAGGTGTATTTTCCCGATACCTATAACGTACTACAGATGAGTTGTGTTTTCAATGAATTAAGAAGGACGATCCATCGGTAAATAACACCATTTTCAAAAAGTCATCATTTTCATGAAATGTCCTTTTGCATTTATCAACCATAGTTTCACAAAATTTCATACCAGAACAAATTTCTTTTGTCGCATCGTCTGGAATTTTAAACAATTATAACTGTTTCTCTTCAAAATGTTCTTAATAGTTCGACATTCAAAATAACTTCTAATGCACACATGTCGCTTCTGCCAATGCACACACGTCGCTTCTGCTAATGCGCACACTTCCATTTCCTCGGTTATTAATCTCGGATGCGGTGGATTTGTGGGACAAAATATTTTACAATGTGCTTCACACCAGGCTAGGGACACTGCAGACCGTGCCATCTATAGAGCCTCTCGAGTAACTAAAATCGGTAGATTTCAAAAAATTCCAAAACATTAATGAAAACTGTAACGTCCTTAATAATAAAATTTTATTGATTTTTATACCTACTTTTTTTTCTAGATATGCCTTCCAGCCATACATATTATTCTCCAGTTGGAAAAGTTGAAATGCACACCAGTTTTATTGTATTCAATATAGCAGTTTTAAATGAAACTTACTGTTTCTAGATAATTCCAGAATATATTGAGAAAATGTTAAAAATAATAAGATATTGACAATTGTTTTGATATTAAATATTATCGTCAGAATGCCAATTACGAGTACATTTCATTGATGCCTACCTGATATTCAATAATTAATTTTGGCTGGACCAAGAAGTGACCAATTTTGTTTATTATATTTTTTTCATTTATTTTAATTGTTCAGTGAATAGTAAAAATTGATAATTTTATTTAATGCCAAAGTTAATTCCAATACATTCAATTAAAGGCATTTACAAAGTAAAAATGAATGCTTTACAATTAGCAAAAGCACTATTTTTCCACTGAGTACTTATATTTTTACTTTACTCCTTAAGAAACAATTTTCATACATAGCCCATGGTATGGCAATTTATGGGAAAGTCAGTATTAACTTTTGTTGAGCCATAACGACTAACTATTTGGTCTAGCGGTAACAAAAAATCCAATAAAATCAGTCAAGAAATTATTCAGAAATCTAAAAAAATTATTAATTCAAAATAAAATCAAAAACTCCAAAGTTTAAGCATTCAAACATTTTTAAATTATTATTTCAATAGTAAGCACGTTTTGTTTCCTTTTGTTGATATACATTTTCAAGCATATTTGTGTGTTTACTTATTTACTGTTGTTATTTTGTGCGTTTACTTAGATAACTTTTGTTAATTGTAGAAGCTCATCCAGAAACGAGAAAGGATTTCCACAAGACGGTGGGATTTTTAAGAGCCATGAAGACCTATTTAATATTTCCAGTGAAAAAATAAAGGTGTTTTAAGTGGAAATGAAATGTTAGATATATTATTTTATATTTTGTACGGTCAGAAGTGCTGTTTAGCAACTCTTATATGTTATTACTTGGTACCTTGTATTGACAATCTGGGCAGTAGTTAACTACGTTTCCTTTAAGAATATTTTAATTACTTTTGTTCTAACAGTCACATTAATTATACTCAAATATTTTATTTCACAGAAAGTTGCCAAAAATAGTAGTTAACTATTCATTGCTTACACTTTTTTTGATTAAGTAAATAGCAGTTATACTCCACTAGTTTGTCCAGTTCTGTGTGTTTATAGGAGTATAATAATAGATTAATATAAACTTATCATAAATAATTTTCTACTTCTATCTTGATTTAATATCATTTAACAATTTAATGATACTCTAATCTAGAATGTATGTTACTCAAATTATTATCGCAACAACGGCCGACAAATAATGACTCGTTGCCACTAGACAATGTCATACCGTTTTTAAACTAGAAGTGATTTGAATTTAAGTTGGAAATTCTGTAGATTCCTGATTGGCCAGATCATAGCCGGTTTAACACAACACTTTTGACTCGAGTGGGGTAACAGAAGGGGATGACAGTATTCCATCTCTCTCGATTATGTAGTATCATAATACAGTTGCGTTCCTTGTTACTTTTACAGATTTCTGTCTATAGGTACCTGAGATATATGTTTTCCGATACTGTATACAAGATAAGGTGACTTGTTTTTTGTATCTTAAAGTCAATCGCCTTTTGTGCTAAATACATAATTTATTACAAACAAAAATTAAGATATAATTCGTTATTTCCGAAAGATTTGTGCAATAGCAGAGAAATGATATTTGAAATAAAATGGCACAGATATTATATTATATAATAATACTATTTTTTATTACTAATAAGTGGAAGGAAAGATCGGGGAGGCTTTTTCATGGATTGCGCCAATTAAGATTCAAACGTAACTAGAAAACGTCTTTTATTTTTTGAGTATCTTCAAAAAATGTTCTTCATAAAAAATAGTACTTTCTACAAAGTGACGGATATTCTAGAGAATAAGATCTTATTTTCACAATCATGGTGTGTAACTTCAAAATATGAATATAATCTCATTATTTCGAGCGTATGTAGTATTTATTCTAGGTAAAAATATCCAATTATGAATATACTTCACCTTCAAGTCGCTTAATTCGCAATAGAGTTCAGAGACCAATTTACAACCCTCCTCCAGAAGGTCTTGTGTCCTGAAGACTGCGGCATGCTTCTGCATCGTTTTCTGAAGTTTCAGTCGCAACTCACCAACTGATTGTTTTCCATTCGCTTTTCGCATTTTATTGAAATTTTCTAATGAACTTTGGCCAAGACTCTGAAAGAAAACAAAGGAAAACTTTGAATAAAGTGTGAGACTTCCGGAATTTCATTTTATCCTTAGTCCATCGAACTCCCAATAAGTTACGTAATTAATTGTCTAATAAGGATTGGAATTACTACTTCACTTATCACACTGAAACTCTTATCTTTCTGGAACGTTATTTATATATTAAGAAATACAGATATTCCATATTTATTCGTTTTCAATCCAACATCTCATTTATTGAAAAAAAATGCTACTGTTAAGGTATGTTATCAAGAAAAGACTTTTTTACTCACTCATTTATTAAGGTATGTGCAGTGAATATGCCCATGCTAAGCAAAATCGTACCTTTGAAACCAAAGAAGTAATGTTTGGACAGTAAAGGATGATTTAATTTTTGATATTTTTTTATACAATTTTTTTAAAAGTTAGTCTTACTGGGCATCAAATCTTATCTGTCCATGAGAAGTCAAGCTGTGAAAAATCGAGAAAGTGCATCAAGTTTTTTATCTGTGAGTACCGGAGTGCCCCAAAGATCAGTATTGGGCCCAATACACTTCTCTATTTACATATCGAATTTTCCAGATATTTTCTTTTCTTGTATACAACATTATTACGCTGACAATACTCAATTATATATGTCTTTTTCCTTGGATGAAGCGAATCAAGCGGTAACTGCTATTAATTATGACTTACATAATCTTTATACATTTTCAATCAGTCACTGTTTACAGATGAATGCATCTAAGACTAATACAATTATATCTGGAAATAAAGTTGATTTGCAGAAGTTCAAGCAAGGGTACTCATCGAATATTGAACTTAATGGTCATACAATACAATTTAGCGATAAAGTAAAAAAACTTGGGAGTGTGGTTTGATGAAAGCTTAAGATTTTCGCACCATATCAGTAACTGTTTACAAAAAGCTTATGCACCTCTAAAACTTATATTCCAATCTCGCCACGTGTTGGATAGATCTGTTAAAATTCTTCTATGTGAGTGATTAGTATTATCTTAACTAAATTTCTGTGACATTTTATATGATTCTTGCTGAAACTCATTATATATAAATAGAATACAGAAATTGCAAAATTCATGCCTTCGACTTATATTTGGTATTCGCAAATTTCAGCATATCAGTCATACATTCAAAATGACAAAATGGTTGAACATGAAAAATCGTTGTCAATTGCATTCTACCATGTTTTATCTCAGGCTGATAAGGGAGGCTCTCCACCATACCTGTATCATAAAATAAAATACAGAACTGATGTACATACTCTAAACTTTAGACAAAGAAATATTCTCACTATACCTCGTCACCATACTGAGTTTTTCAAACTATCGTTTCCTTATTGTATTTCTAAGCGTCTTAATGACCTATATCACTATTTCAGTTACTCATCACTACATATACTCAAACGAGTTCTTTTTGACTATTATTTTTGTCAACAATAATCAAGTTTTTCATATTAAAATATTATCTTTCCTTTGTTATTTAATTGCAAAACAAATGTTCTTTGACTATTAATTTAATTTACTTATGTTTAGTTCTATTTGCTGTCTGTGGATTCTTTTTGGGGTTAGGTGGAAGAGCAGATGTATGTTAAATGCTAAATATGTATTACATATTGTACTTTATCAACTATTACATACAAACTGAATCTCGCCCTATCTGTATAAACAAAATGTGATTTTATCTTTTAGTAATTGGTAATAACGACTTTTACTATTATTATTATTATTATTACCAATCCTGTCGTTAATATGCTCAACTCATGTTCCTACTATGCCTAATGCATTTTATCAAGTCCAAAACAACTTCGTCGATTTTAATTACCTTTATTTATTTGGTACTGAGAGTACAGGGAGTAAGTATCAAAATAATAACATATACTATTTTATAAATTTAAATTATTTTTAAATTAAGGAAACACATTAAAAAATAAAACAAAAAAAACTTAATACTTAATATCTCTGAGAATTTCTACTAACAACAGTCTGAACAAATAAAAGAAATGCCTGTGGATATGGTGTACACACTAGATGTAAATTGAGTGAATGAAAACGACGAATACTCAGTGTGTATTAGTTTATTACTTTCCGGCTAAGCGCTTTCGGCTATTAAGCCATTATCAAAGCCGTCGTCATTTAACATGGCTTTGACAACTACTTTTTTAAATGACGACGGCTTTGATAATGGCTTAATAGCCGAAAGCGCTTAGCCGGAAAGTAATAAACGAATACACACTGAGTATTCGTCGTTTTCATTCACTCAATGAACAAATAAAAACTGTCTTATCAGCTTTGGTGAGTCAGATGCACTGTTCATGATAATAAAATAAACAAACTGAGCACAACCGCATATCTTTTTTTACGTCATCTTGACAAGCTTTACAGTACCACGATTCTTTCTTTTTTGGTCTTCCTCCTTGATCTTTGGCAATTATTCCTTTTCCTTTGGTAGATTTTGTTGTTTTGGTGGTAAACACTTCTTTTTTCACGATAAGTGCTTTGCTGTTGATTGCTTTTTATTTCTAGTTGTTATTGGGAAATCTTTATATGGTGTCTCCAACATTTCAGTAAAACTCGTGTTAAATGTACATTTCATTTCAGCACTGCAGCATGACATGATTAATAATCACATCACTGAATATCAAACAGAAAACGTCCAAAACGGAATAATCGTAGAAGAATTGTATGTAGAACATGAAAGTAATACAGTTGGGACCGAGGATAATAACGATTTGGTAATAAGCTTTAGTGAAGAAAAAGAAAATGGTAATGATTTTGACTGGGTTGATGGAGAGAGCTATGCTTCTTCAGATTCTGCGATGGAAGATTCGCCTCAACGGGTAAGAGATGTCGATCAAATGTCAAAAAGAGAAGACAACGAAATCAGAGATAGAAATGTACCAGCTACCAAAAAACGTCATAAAATAAAATGTTCTGAAAGTTGGCATTATATGAAAAATAATAAAATGAGAGAACAAGGCAAGGCTTACGTAGGCTGGAAGAGAAATAAAGGGGAGAAAGCAAAAAGAGGTGGTGATCAAAAACCACGAGAAATGGGACCACGTTGTACTTCTGAGGTCTGCAAAAAATCAAAAAGAAGAGATTACAATAAAATGAGTGAAGCTAAGAGTAAACTCCTATCTGACATGTTTTGGTTCAAGATGACTTGGGACCTAAGGAGAGTATACATTTCTTCTTTGGTTACAAAGGCACCTACAAAAAGAACAAACAAAACTCCCAATGAAATTTCGCGAAGAAAAGCATCTTTCATTTATTTTATGAGGAATAAAAATGATGAAATTCTAACAGATTGCAAACAATTTTTTCTGTCAACATTTGGCCTCAAAGAGTGGCGCGTACACCACTGGATCAACCCCATCCCTGGGGAAATTTGTTTTAGGATGCATCCATCTTCAAGCACCCTTCATAGCAACCGAAAACTTTCCGTTGCACCTCCAAGTACTGCTGCAGCAAAAACAATCTTAAATTAATTCTTAGATGCGATGCCGAAGCTGCCATCGCATTATTGTAGAGTGTCAACCAATAAGTTATACATTGAACCAATTTATGGGAATAACATCTCAGACGTATATAAAGAATACAAAAGGTTTTGTCACGACAAAAGAGGAAACATACGTCCTGTATGTCGCTTCACATTCGATAAGATAGTTGACAACAAAAACATGTCATTTCAAGCTCCAGAAAAGGATCGATGTGACACTTGCATCAGCTATGAAGTGGGATCAACAGATAAGGACACTTATGACAAACATATTGAGAGAAAAAATAGGGCTAGAGAACTCAAAGCTGCAGATTCCACAGAAAGGACGAGTGGCAAATACATTGTGATAACCCAGGATGTACAAGCAGTGAAGGTGTGTCCTTTATTAAATACCTCAGCTTTTTACTACAAAACAAAGCTGAGTTGCCACCATTTCACAGTCTACAATAATGTAACCCATCAAGCTCGTTGTTATTGGTTTACTGAAACAGACGCCGACTTATCTGCAAACACGTGTTATATTTGGTAACCCCGTATATGGTTGAACACTGTAGATGCTGACAGCGAACTATTATTATTTTGTTTATTGTTGACTTATTATTGTACATATTTTTATTGCTGATATAGATAGTTTTGCTAATTGATAAATTCATTTTACATATTCAGTCTGATGTCAACTTTTGAATAATAAAGATCAATCCAATAAAATAATATTGTGTAATAAGATTTTGAAAGTAGTTGTAATAAAGTAATAAAATTGTTTTTTAAAACTAAGTTCTCGATACGGAGACTTATAAGTCACGTTTGCAAGTTGTATTGTAGATTATTTACTTGATGTTTTACTTGATAATATAAAACCAGTAATTATTTGGAGTGATGGCTGCGGCTATCAGAACAAGAATTCTATTATGTCTAATGCCTTGCTTTCTTTGAGTGTAGCTAAGAACGTGACAATTTATCAGAAGTTTCTCGAAAAAGGCCACACACAAATGGAAGCAGACTCAGTTCACGCAACCATTGAAAAGAGGCTGAAAAATAAACAACTAATTACCATGAAGTAACACTCGAAGCTAGAAGCGCATCTCCCCACTGTCATTATGAAGTTAAGCCAATTTCGTTTGACTTTGTTAAAGATTATGGTAAGAAAAAAAACCAGAAGCTTGAATCTAATAGGCCAGGAAAAAAAATCAATGATCCAACAGTGAATGACATAAAAATGATAAAATATACCCCAGACGGCAATATCCAAGTCAAGTTGTGTTATGATGAAAATGTACCATTTAAGGATCTGCCTCATCGCAAAAACAGACGTAGTGTTTCTGATTTGTAACAATTCAAACAACTTCAGACCGCCCCCTTGAAAATAAAGAAAAAAAATATGGCCACCTACAGGAGTTGAAAAAAGTTATTCCCAAAGATTGTCATACATTTTATGATAGTCTACCACACGATTGAAGCGGATTTTTTCCAGTGGTTCCAATATAATTCAAAGAATTTCGTTTGATTATTTTGGATTTTGTTAATAGCTATTGTTTATTCTTCTATTAGTAATTAAACAAAGTGTGAAAGCCAACGATACTTTTATTTCAGTAATTTTCTAGTGACACCCCGAATGTGTACTATATCAAAAAAATAATGCTAGTGAGAGCACGTATCTGCAATATTTATATGAAAATATCACCAATACATAATATGCATCAAATATAATGTCACGTAACAATTAATACATTTAGAATCGCATTAAATGAGATCAATATAGTTTATAATTCCTTTTCAAAACGTTTTCTGTGTCTCCAGTAAAATGAAGTTATTGTGACTTACGAGGTGTCACTTCTTAACGGACGATATATAGAAATGTTGTTTAAAATAGCATAGTTATATGTGATTCATTCTTAGCATTGTCGGTTCATCATTAGCTTTGTTGAATAGTTACTTCACGAGTATTGTGATTTTAATGATACAGGGTGTCCCACAACGTTTTGACAGTCCAAATTCTTGAAAACTATTCATATGACATGTATGAAAATTGGTAGATATAAACAGTCGAAACTGGTGCTTATATTTCTTATAAAATGACTTTCGTTTTTCGGGTCACGTGACCCCAACATAATTTCTTTTAAATGGGACAACCAGTATTATATTACAGTTTTGGATATATCATTCAAAAACAAATTCAACGACACCACATTTGTCATCATTGTATTGTATAGTAATGATTATAGGGGCTTTTACTTTCACGAAATTTATTAAAGTAACATTTTGCACTCAAAAATTTAGGTGGCTATAAAATAAATAACTGTAGTAGCAACAATATAGGTTGTCATTCATTATTGTTGGGTAAAGTTTATTCAAGAACTGTCATTAATTATTAGTCGTAATCTTGTGAAGACACTGTAATAATAAGTAAATAATGACTTCAATTTTTACTTACGATTAATTTGTTGACATGCTACTTATTTATGGAAAATGTGGTAAAAACAAAACTCATGCTGAAGGTTTGTACAGAAATCGTTTTCCTCATAGAGTAACTCCAAGCAAAAATACTTTTGTCTATGTCGAACAAAAGCTAAGAACTGGTTCTTTCACAAGCGGTTAAAATCAAGTTCCTCGTCAAAAGACATGGACTTTCATGAAACTTGGAATACGTATAATTGTTATTTACCGAAGGAGCTTAATTAAAATATCCTAAATTTTTATTTGAATTTTATTTTTTTTGTATAGGGCTTCAGAAAAAATAATGTATGCAACATGTGCATAAAGTGTCTTTTTTTCACTCATGGAATTGCGCACTCGCCTGACGGCTCGTGCGGTCAACTTTTTCCATTCGTGAAAAAAAATACCACTTTATGCACTTGTGCATAAATAACTATTAACTCAAGCTTTATATCCTGCATATCCTGAAAGGAGAATACATTTTTTATTGCTGAAACGTTCGTACAAAGTAATGATGCCATAATTATCAATATTGGTCGCAGGAGAATCCAAACTGGATAAGCGAAACCAATTTTCAAACAATATGGGTAATCAATGTTTGGTGCGGTATATTAAACGGTCGGTTGATTGGTCCCTATTTTTATGAAGGAACATTAAGGGGGCAAAGATACTTAGATTTGCTTCAAAATACTCTCTCAGAATCACTTCAAGATATTCCCTTACATGAAAGGCAAATAAAGTGATGGCAGCAAGATGGAGCATCTCCTCATTTTTTTTCGCCAGGAGAATATATTGATAACACCTGAAAAATGGATTGGTCAAAATGGTGCGATTCTATAGCCACCCCGTTCGCCAGGTATTACACCCTTAGATTTCTTTCTCTGAGGTTACTTAAAAGGTCGAGTTTATGCCACACCCCCAATTGATTTAGATGATTCAAAGGATAAAATTAAAGAGGCATGTCGAAGCGTAACATCCGAAATGATTACAGTAGCACTTACAAGAAATCTTTTAACAAGGTTTGAACATTTTGTCAATGTACATGGACATCAATTCGAACATTTTCTTTAATTTTTTCAATTACTTGGAAATTCCCTATGTTACGTTTTTCAATAATTAGTCCGGGAAAGTAAGGAAATAAAAGTCAAAAGTTTCCCATAATTGATTTTTCATTTTCAAATGAAAATATATTGACCCAGCATCACTCTCCTAGATTGTCTAATAATTTCCTCTGGAGTTTGCGACGCAGCTTGCAAGCACAGCTCAGACCACCTAAAATTCAAGTGATTTATGCTTGTGTCATTTCTGGATATGTCCTTACAAAAAAATCGTAGAGATGAAAATTGAAGCAAATCTTATGCTCTTGAAGGTGACGTAAATAGTTAAAAAAAAATTTTTTATCTTAAATTTTCCAAAAGTTGAAAAAATTTACGAAAATTATATTTTTGGTTGGTAATTATAAATAAAATATTATTATCGAGGTCAAAACATAGATGAACATAGAGGGCGAACTTCTAAAAATTTACATTTTTTCAGATTTGGAAAATTGAAAATGGCGGCTGCGCAAATTGGAAACAATTTTTTTTTCAATCGCGTCTAAATTTATGAACATTAACGATATTGAGAAACGGTTTGTTGCAATCGACAGAGTGAGAGTTACATTTTTATAAATAACATAAACAATTTTTTTAAAAAAAAATTTCACATAATTTTTTAGAACATTTACCGAAAATAAAAAATTTTCCATCTAGTTTTTTCTCATTTTGGCGTTGAAAAATTTGTTTGAAATATGTTTTCACGTTATAAATATGTGTGTCTTTGAAAGACGAGTATTTGAACAAAAAATTTTTTTAAATGCGACTTTTACAAGTAGAGATAAACAAATTCAAAGTCTGTTAGATTCTGTGATAATATTGATTGATATTTTCAAATTTTGATCACTTCGCTAGGTTGTCGAATCCTAACTCAACTTAATCACAAATTTTCATTTTTCTACCGTCAATTGGTCCATTCAAAAGAGAATAGTTATCCTAGCTCGCTCGGCCAAACGGTGCGGCGGCAGCTGCTTGGCGTTGTGGTGGGGGGTCAGGAAATGGCTCTGTACAATTTTCCTCGTCATTATAATTAGCAAACAAATCCTCATGGATATTATTGTAACTATCAATTGCAAGTTCACAATCAACTAATTGAGTCATATCAAAATTTAGCTCATCACTCAGAGATTCATTATCATCCTCGTCATTGTCAAATGCCGTACTTACAATTTCGATGTTATAACAGTTTTTGCCTTCGCAATTTTTACATAATATCGTACAATGTATGCCAACTTTTTTACAACCACACCTGGTAGTAGAGCACTCTGTGGTACAAGAACACGAAATAATGTTCAATCATTCGTCGGGTACAAGTACGTCGTCACTCATGTTAGTAAGGGTATTTTGGGCATTCGAAGAGAATGAGCGCTGACCCCACACCAGAACGCCAAGCAGCTGCCGCCGCACCGTTTGGCCGAGCGAGCTAGGATTACTGTTCTCTTTTGTATGGACCAATTAACGGTAGAAAAATGAAAAATTGTGTTTGAGTTGAGTTGGGATTCAACAACCTAGCGAAGTGATCAAAATTTGAAAATTTCAATTAATATTATGACAGTATCTAGCAGATTTTGAATTTGCTTATGTCAGCTCGTAAAAGTCGCATCTGAAAATTTTTCTCTCAAAATACTCGTCTTTAAAAAACAAACATATTTATAACGGAAAAAGATATTTTTAAGAAATTTTTCAACGGCTAAATGAGAAAAAACTAGATGTAAAAATTTTTATTTTCGGTAAATGTTCGAAAAAATTATATAAAATTTTTTTAAAAAATTTGTTTATGTTATTTATAAAAATATAACTTTCACTCTGTCGATTTCAACAAACCGTTTCTCAATATCGTAAATGGTCATAAATTTAGACGCGATTGAAAAAAAAAATTGTTTCCAATTTGCGCAGCCGCCATTTTGAATTTTCCAAATCAGAAAAAATGTAAATTTTTAGAAGTTTGTCCTCTATGTTTATCTATGTTTTGACCTCGATATTAAAATTTTATTTATAATTACCAACCAAAAATATAATTTTCGTAAATTTTATCAATTTTTGGAAAATTTTAAATCGGGAAATTTTTTTTGGAAAAACTATTTACGTCACCTTCAAGAGCATAAGATTTGCTTCAATTTTCATTTCCACGATTTTTTTGTAAGAACACATCCAGGAATGACTAGCATAAATCACTTGAATTTTAGGTGGTCTGAGCTGTGCTTGCAAGCTGCGTCGCAAGCTCCAGTGGAAATTATTAGACAATCTAGGAGAGTGATGCCGGGTCAATATATTTTCATTTAAAAATGAAAAATCAGTTATGGGAAAATTTTGATAGTTAACAGATTTTTCGACCTTACTTTCCCGGACTAAAAATAATTTATACAGATGTTCATTTAACTGCCCCTATTATCATTACTGAATAATACAATGATGACAAATGTGGTATGGTTGAATTTGTGTTCAAGTGATATATCCAAAATTGTAATATTATACTGGTTGTCCCATTTAAAAGAATTATGCTGGGGTCACGTGACCCGAAATGACCGTCATTTTATAATTAGCCTGTCCAAGCGAGGGTTGGTTAATACCAAAAGTAAATACCGTAGCGTCCTAGCTAGGATTGGTATTAACCGTTACGTCATTGTTTGATGTCAAATTACGTCACGGTTAAAACCACCAGTAACCCTGTTAGGAGCAGAGTTATAGCGGTTGACAGATGTGATATTTGAGATTTGTTTATGGCATATTCATTAAAACTGAAGTTCTTAAGTTGCCAAATGGGAAAACGAGAATAAACACTGAAAATCAAATCAAAACAGCGAAAATTTATCTACACAAATCCTCTAGACCGTACAGAAAGTATATAAATAAATACATTGGTAAATACCGCTATATCAAAGCGACCAGTATAAATGTGACGTATTTTGACATTTGTTAACATTACCGCCGGTAATAACCACTCGCTCGCTTGGACAGGCTAAATAAATATAAGCAGTAGTTTCGACTGTTTATATATGTCATATAAACAGTTTTTGAGAAATTCGACAATCAAAACGTCATGTATTGTAAAATTAAGGTTTTTAAAAATAGTTTTCGGTGTTAAAAAGTCAGTAGGATCTGTGCTGTTGTGAAAAAACTTTGTCGAATCATTCGTATAAAGAACTCACGATTTGGTGTTTCAACATGGAGCGCGAATTCCAGAATCTACTATCTACGAAGAAAGAAGAAACCGGAGCTCTTCAAATCGCTTGTAAGTGGCAAGTTTCCTTGTTTTACCTTTCCATACCTTTTTAAAAGAGTAGGAGAGATGTAATTTTCAATTTAAATATACTTGCTGCCGATTTATTTTATGAACGAACTGGAAAATTTATTGTGAACATTCACTAAATTAAATATTAAAAAAAATAATAATAATAATTTTTGAAATTTATTTTCATCTGTGAATATAAACGAAATGTCTACTGCTACTACTGCTCCTACAAAAACCCTCAATTGGGAATTATTTAAATTAAAATTAGAAAATATTAAACCTTATGACGGTAACAGTAATACGTTAAATAAGTTTGTAATCAAGTGTGAGAAATTAATTGAAACATATGCGATATATAATGATGTAATAAAAAACCATATATTGGATTGTATACAAGAAAAACTCATAGGAAAAGCTGAAGCCATGGTAGGAAACCGTATGGAACTAAATACATGGCAAAATATTAAGGAAGCCTTGAAACAGTGTTTCTCAGATCGAAGAGATTTGGACTGCATCACGAACACGAACAAGGCCACTCAAAAATGAAAATATAATCGACTTCGGGGCTAGACTTCAATTGCTGAAAAGCAAGATTATACAGAGAATCAGTAATGACTTTAGTCTTACTGAAAATGATAAAAGATGCAACATAAATCATTGTAATAAGACGGCACTGAACACCTTTGTTTCAGGATGTACCGGTATCCTTAAAAACAATATTTATTTGAAAAAGCCTAACTCTTCAGAGGATGCGATGGCTTATGTCGAAGAATTTGAGAAGTTTGAAAGATTATACGGTCATTTAAATGAGCCGAGATCCTTAAAAAATTCTAGTAGTTATAAGTCACCTAATAGTAATTCATATAATTATAATAATAATAATCAAAATCAGAATGATATTTAAGCCAACCAATTAATATAAAATCACAACCACAACAACCTCGACATTATCCGACTAATGCGCCAGTATTTAGTCCAAAACGAAATGTTTTCAGGCCACACCAAATACCTGTACATAGTTTACCTAGACTGGAACCTATGTCGACAACGTCGAGAAACTATACGGATTCTCCAAGGAAAAATAATAATTTTATAAATAAACATAATAATAATACTGGTAATAATAATAATAATAGATTCAGAAATAGTAACAATAATTATTTCCAAAATAACAGTCAAAGATCAAATTTTATAATCAAAATATTGGTACAAAAACTCTCAATAATATGTGCGACATATGTAGGCAATATTAAATTAAGTGGAAGTGCGAATAATTAGCCGTTAAATAAATTAAAATTAGTGAATTATAAACACTTTGATTAGAACAGTGTCTTTTCTCTTCATTATAATGTTTCTATCCTCCAAATATTAACTTAGCTTATCGTTTACTTTGAAAGTTACAATTTATTTTAGTTTTGGGGGTGACCTTTCAACCCTTGTTTTCCATCATAAGCAAATTTTCTTTAAACAGTGCGTTTTCAACATTATATTACTTCTACCCTCCAAATATTAACTTGGCTTCTCGTTTCCTTTAGAAGTTACAATTTATTTCAGTTTTAAGGGTGGCGTGCAATCCTTGTTCCCCATCTTTGTAAAATTTCCTACAAGCAGCGTGCTTTCAACATTAGAATGCTTTTTCCCTCCAAATATTAATTTGGCTTCTCGTTTCCTATGGAAGTTACAATTCATTTCAAATTAGGGGGTGACATTTCAACCCTTGTTCCCTATCGTAAACAAATTTCCTCTAAACATTGTGTTTTCAACATTATAATGCTTCTACCCGCCAAATAATAACTTCGCTTCTCGTTTCCTTTGGAAGTTACAGTTTATTTCCGTTTTAAGGGTGACGCTGCAGCCATCGTAAGCAAATTTCCTTCGAACAGCGTGTTTTCAACCTAAGAATCCTTCTACCCTCCCAATATTAACTTGGCTTCTCGTTTCCTTTGGAAGTTACAATTTATTTTAGTTTTGGGGGTGACATTTCAAACCTTGTTCCCCATTGTAAGCAAATTTTCTTTAAACATGTGTTTTCAACCTAAGAATCCTTCTACCCTCCAAATATTAACTTGGCTTCTCATTTCCTTTGAAAGTTACTATTTATTTTAGTTTTGGGGGTGACGTTTCAACCCTTGTTCCCCGTCGTAAGCAAATTTCCTTTAAACAGTGTGTTTTCAAAATTATATTGCTTCTACCCTCCAAATATAAACTTGGCTTCTCGTTTCCTTTGGAGGTTACAATTTATTTTAGTTTTGGCGGTGACGTTTCAACCCTTGTTCCCCATCGTAAACAAATTTTCTTTAAACGGTGTGTTTTCAACAGTATAGTGCTTCTACCCTCCAAATATTTACTTCACATCTCGTTTCCTATGGTTGTTACAATTTATTTGTTTTCAAGGTGACGTGGCAGCCCTTGTTCTTCATCGTAAGCAAACTACCTCCAAACAGTGTGTCCTCTACACCAATACACCCCTACTCATTGAATATAAAGGTGTCTCTCCGAAATATGAATTCGATTCAATACATATTTTGCACGCTACTGAAACTGCGAATTGAGCAGTTCTCAACATTTTTCAGCTAAAATCGGCTCCCATCTTCACGCCCGTTAGGAAATTGTGGTTCGTTAAATATTTTCTTAATACGCATTCACTCGTTGACTGATGTGGACTGCTCCACAACTAATTAATCTGAAAATGCTTCGGTGATCGGTAAAACTCGTGTCCCTTCTGAACAACTAGTATTAATGTACGACCGCAATTATAACGAAATGGCTTCTGCTACAAAAACGCTAGCGTTTAATTGCGCCCCGTCCTTACGATGATTCAATAAAGTTGATTTGATTAACATCTCGTTTGCTTTTTTAAAAGACTCTGGACACTTTTCTGACCAAGTCTCTGTTTTTTTATTTTGTTCTGATTTCAATAATTAATACATTCAAGCAATGGATTTACAATTTTTGTGAAATGAGGTACCAATTTGTGATAAAAATTTATCATTCCTACAAACCTTTGTAATTGTTTACAAGTTTTCGGAATTTTGAGTTCTGAAATAACTTTAACGTGTTCTTCAGAATACAGAAATACCTCAGGTGTGATAGTATGTCCTAAAAAATTAACCTAACACTAAAAATATTTTGAATTTTTGACATTAACGCTAAATTCGTCTAATCTCTCAAATAAAATGTAAAGATGACTTAAGTGATCTTCTTCGTTTTTGCTAAAAATCAAACTGTCAACTAGGTGAACAAATAAATATTCAAGTCCCCTGGTCACTTAATTAATAAATCTTTGAAATGTATTTCCAGCGTTGCGTAATCCAAATGGTGTACGTAAAAATTCGAATGCACCAAACGGTGTAGTTATTCGTGTTATACATAAATATGTGTTCTGCGTCCACAGGTATTTGATGATATGCTCCAACTAAATTAATTTTTGAAAAGCTTTAGATCCGTAAATTTTTAAATTGACATTTGATATTACTGACAATGGATAACTTTCCGGAACTGTTTGTCTATTTGAAAAGCGATAGTCACAGCAAGGGACGCCAATCTGCAATCTTCGAGACCATGTGCAAAGGTGATGTCACTGAAGATGATGACGGTCTGCAAACACCTAAATTGCTTACTAAGGGGGTGTTTATGAATCATTTTTTCTATATCATCCATGAAAATTTATGTTAGAAGGGGGCTGAGGGGGTTGTCCATAATCAAACCATCTTTACTAGTATAAACCTCTCCATTGAAATGAAAATAATTTCAAACACACGTTTAATAAAGTAATGATATCAGAGTGAATTATAGGATTAGCACTATTGTGTGCAAGAGTTATAGTTTCTTTAGGTGATATACTAGGGAACAGATTTGTTACATCGAACGATATGAATTTAGAATTATGCGGTAATATTATATCTTGAATATTATTAATTAATTCCGTTGAGTTTTTAACTGAAAATCGAGGTTTGAATGAACAATATTTAGAAATGACATCTATGAGAATCTTTGAAATTTTAAATGGAGGTGCTGTGAAATAAGGAACCACTGGTCTGATTGGGTACCCCTCTTAGTGGAGTTTAATTAATCAATAAAGTTCAGGGTGTTGGGGATTGCGTAAAAATAATTTATATTTTTCTTCATCGTTAATAATTGATTTGGCGTTATCTACTGCTAATTTCATTTTTTTCTGAAATTAATTAGTTGGGTCTTTTTTAAAGGTCTCAAAATTGCTTGCCTGTATTGTTGGTTTAAATGTATAATCTTCTTTGGCTAATGCTATTACCGTATTTCGTTTATCTGTTTTTGTGAAAATCAGACTATTCGACTTTTATTTTTGTTGAATTGATTTGGCGACTGATAATTCAAAGTTGGGATTGTTAAACTTGACAAATTCTTTTTTTCTTCCATTTGTAAACGTGGTTTTACAACTCATACGTAAAGCATTTTTGTTGCTCGTGATGCTTTGCGCAATTGTTGTACTAACTACTATTATTTAACCCTATCAAATGCGCTTTTAAGTCCACGACGCTGGATTGTTGTATTCAGTTGCTTTATCTATACAATTTGTCTAATTAAGAAAATAGCATCCATAGTACTGTGGTTATTTCTAAAGACTTATTGTTCTTCAGCCAATGTCAATGTTTCTTTTATTTTGATATGCTAGTCAGTTGTTTAAGCGTACCATTCATTAAGCTGATGCCCCACTAATTTTCTGGATTTGTCTATCTTCTTTTTAATAGTCTATTGATATCAGAGTACTTTCTTTTCAACACTACGGTACTTTCTTTCCAATGTTACGGTACTTTCCCCCTGTCTATTATTATTTATTATACTGATTAGTTTCTACAGCCACATGCGGCCTCCATATTTTATAAGTTCATTTTATATTCTGTCCGATCCCGGTTACTTTCTATTATTTAGTTGATTTACTTTTTTGCCTACTTCTTTCGTGGATATTAGCACTACGTTTCTATCATTCTTTGGGAAAATATTACACACATGCAAACAAAAGTCTTACTGAGAAACGAGTATCATCGTTCGAACTACTCACCCTAGTATCTTGGTGAATGTAATTAGGAGAATGATAAAAATAAATGAATGAACAATTATCATATATAAATAGCTATTCATGTAACGAGTTATGAAATGCATGATGTTGTGTAACGAGTGAAATTTTTGACGGGCGAGCGAGCTCCGCGTAGCGGGGTGAGCGAGATCACGCAAAATGACACGAGTTACACAAACAAGTATTTCATAACGTGTTTCATACAAGATTTTATCTAATTTTGACAAGAAGAAAGCTTAGTTTACCTATCAATAAAGCATTTCATAACGTTTTATACAAGATTCTATCTAATTTTGACAAAAAGAAAATTTAATTTATTTTGTGAGTCCTTTTGACAAAAAGAAAATTAAATTTATTTCTGATTTGAAAACATCACTTTTTGATTCCTACAAGTTATGCAACCAATATTACATAAGACTATACTTTTATTTTATACATTAATTTCAGACTTTTCTTTATTATTTTACCATTAATAGAAAATAAGAAAGGGATTGTCACTGATATTCTTGGTGAATCAAGCACCCCAAGTTCAAGATCAGTTATGCATGCATCACGAAATTACATCAACTTCTAATTCTGCAAGGGTTAACCTAACAAACTGTTCGAAATGTGTCATAAATATTCATAATGCATAGAATAAAATGTGAATTATTCTAGTTGTTCTTATTGTTATTAGTTCTCTTCAGTTCTAGTTGTTGTTATTTTTCTATAATATGACATTAAACTTTTTTTTTCTCTCTTGTTTTTATTAACTGGTGATAAAATTAATTTTTCATCACCAGTTACATAATATTTTTCATTATGTAACTGGTTACGAAAAATGTGACGTTTCCTAACTGGAGGACAGTTTTGAAAAATGTCACTTTATATGTCAAAATTAGATAAGAGGTATTTAAAGAGTGTGGTAGCATCTATTATCGTTTCATAAAATACGTTTTTTGATCGAAATCATGTGTAGTTGTTTTTCAATATTCCAAAGGAACTCTACATGCTGGAAATAAACTAAAAATTTTATATTCAGCTTGTTTTGTTGTCCAAATAATCAAAATCTATGCAAACTTTTCCATTTTACGTAGACAAATTGAAGGTTGCCTTCCTTTTTTTGAAAATCCAATCCAATAACAGAAGTGGTTCAAATGAAACTCAATGTTTCTAGGTAATTTCACCATATAATGAAAAATGTTGAAAATTCTGAAAAATTGACAATTGTTTCGATAACTGAATATCATCGTCAGAATGACAGAAGTTACATTTTATTTGATGCGTACCTGATGTTTAGTAGTTATTTTTGGCTAGGCCAAGAAGTGACCTAGCTTGTCATTGACTTAATATATGTTAATAGAAAAAAGAAGAAGATGTCATATTACAAATATTGAAGCTTAGATATTATTAGCCCTATGGTGATATCCTGGATATCATTTTGCCAATTAAGATCAGTATAACTGCGCAATGATATAGAAAACTATATCTGCTGATCTTTACAATTATCAATTAAGAAGACACTTTAATAGTGGAGAACTCCCTAGATTTATCTGTTCATTGACGACTTCATATTGTGAGTTTCTTGAGTGTCTTCTAATTTCCAACTCTTCACGGAACTCCAGTTCTTGTTTCTTATCACAAATATGTAGTACGTCTCGTTCTGTGTTAGGTGTCAATCAATGGTTGGTGTCAAGTAGATGTTTTGCGTAATGCGATTTATCTGGCTGTTTAAATCTGTATGCTCATAAGTGTTCACTGTATCGGATTTCAAAATTTCTAAGGGTCTGACCCAAATAGACAGCATTACAGTCTGGACATTTGAGTTTATATATACCTGATTTCTTCAATGTTGCTATTTTTGTTTTAACATTTAATAACTTTGTACTTTCGTTACTTTCTGTTTTAAAAAAAATGGTTGTATTCGTTGCTATTAGAAATATTTCCTGTACATGTAATGGTTTTATAAGTTCTTATTTCTTCAGTTTGTTCAGAAAATATTAGTTGTAATGCCACTTTTTCCTCTTTTTTATTAGTTAGTTTATTTATCATATGTAATGGATAATCGTTGGATGTTGCTATTTGTCTAATTGTATTAATCTCTCTATCAAAATTACATTTGTTCATAGCAACTGAAAAAGCTCTATGTATCATTGAATTGTATGCCGCTAGCTTATGTGACATTGGGTGATTGGAATTATATGCAATTTTCACATCAGTGTGTGTGTTGGTTTTCGGTAAATTGCATAATCAAGTACATTATTATGTTCAAATCAAGAAAATTGATTTAGTTATTTTCTCCAACTTCTAATGTAAATTCAATTTTTGGGTGTAAATTGAGTTACAAGATAACGCTAAGCTTATTTCATTTGACGTTACTAATATGTTCACTTAAATTACATAGAGCATTTTCAGTTCCTATGATCAAATGTAATTTTGATGGAGAGATTAATACAATTAGACAAATAGCAACACCCAACGGTTATCCATTACATATGATAAATAAGCTAATTAATAAAAAAGAGGAAAAAGTGGCATTACAACTAATATAAACAAACTGAAGAAATAAAAACTTATAAAACCATCACATATACAGGAAATATTTCTAATAATATTTCGAAGATAATATCTTTAGCAACGAATACAACAATTTCTTTTAGAACAGAAAGTAACGTAAGTACAAAAGTGTTAAATGTTAAAACAAAAGTACCAACATTAAAGAAATCAGGTATATATATAAACTCAAATGTCCAGAATGTAATGCTGTCTATTTGGGTCAGACCCTTAGAAATTTTGAAATCCGATACAGTGAACACTTACGAGCATACAGATTAGATCAACCAGATAAATCCCATTACGCTAAACACCTACTTAACACCAACCATTCATTGACACCTAACATAGAACTAGAAGTGATACATTTTTGTGATAAGAAACAAGAACTGGAATTCCTGGAAGAGTTGGAAATTAGAAGACACTTAAGAAAGCCACAATATGAAGTCGTCAATGAACAGATAAATCTAGGGAGTTCTCCACTATTAAACTGTCTTCTTAAGTGATAATTGTAAAGATCAGCAGATATAGTTTTCCTGGTTTTCTATATCATTGCACAGTTATACTGATCTTAATTGGAAAAATGATATCCACGATATCACCATAATGCTAATAATATCTATACTTCAATATTTGTAATATCACATCTTCTTCATTTTTCTATTAACATATATTAAGTCAATCACAAGGTAGGTCACTTCTTGGTCTAGCCAACAATAACTAATAAACATCAGGTAGGCATAAAATAAAATGTAACTTCTGTCATTCTGACGATGATATTCAGTTATCGAAACAATTGTCAATTTTTTTGAATTTTTTAACATTTTTCATTATATTGTGGAATTAGCTAAAAACGTTGAGTTTCATTTAAACCAATAATATGAGTAGATTCCACGAAGTAAGGGTCGAGACAGTTAATTTTCCAATAACAGAACATTCTCAACGCATAATTTTACATTTCTTACTTTGGTTGCATCAGTTGAAATTTTGAACTCAAAAGTGATGGTTCCTTTGATCTCATACTATCCTGTTCATAAATTTTATGTTTATACAACCTATATTAAGAGGAATAATTTACGTTTTTTCCAAATAACTTCATTGGTGTAGGTAGCTTAAAAGCATATCTATGTATCTCTTTACCCTTTCACATTGAAACTCAACAAAACTTTTAACTAATTAGAGCGGTCTGAACGTACCAGACGTGTTGAAATGTCTATTAGCGATTTAATGTGGAAATTTGCTAATTTTATAGTTTTAATTCGAACATAACTTTGTAATAACATTTATCTAGGAGTATTAAATAATATTTATCCAATTTATACAAATTTTAGTTAATTATGACATACCTTATTAACTGATGCAAATATAGAAAATATGAGTTCGTTGGAAATAATGAACCCGAGCTGTTTCGTAGTAAAGTTTTAATAATGGTAATATTCAAACAAGTTAACAAATAATATAATTAATAAGGTAACAAAATGGTATGAAGGTTAGACTTTAATTTGATTCACAAAAGGGCGATTGGTATATTTTTAGAACGTTTCAAATAATGTTCGTTGAGTTCAATCGTTGCATACACACTAAACTTCTGTTTCTTTTCAAACCTCTAAAAGGACTCACAATTATTTCGTGATGACAAACAGACGCCATAAACTGTGTGTGTGTGAGAGAGAGAGAGAGACAAAGAGAGAGAGAGAGAAATTCGTGCTGAATTTGTGTTGGGTGGCTTGGTTTTTTGGATAGTTGTCGTTTTCAAGAATGGTGCCCTGGTGTAGCATTTGTTTCCTCTTCGGGGCTGAGTTGGGGGTGTGTTGGATGGTTTAGTGTGCGCTGACTGAGAAATTGAATTGGGGGTTGAAAAGGTGTCTGTGAAATTTTTTTTGAAAAAGTGACTAGGAAAAATTGTTTTAAAAGGTGTATGGAATTGAGAGTAATTGGACGGGCTTTTCGCTGGAAAGTAACTGGAGGGTTGATTTGTGTTGGGGTGTATCGGAGGTTGATGTTTGGAAGCGGCGAAGCTCAAAAGTGTGCGGAGATGGTGTGACAAAAAGTGTCTAGGATGGAAGCGTAAATGTAGAAGATGAACCATGTATCGCTGCCGATACATAGATATATGCGTTGAGCTGGCTAGGTGTCAGAAATTTCATGAAAATTGGGTGTTATTTACTGAATTTGAAATGTCTCCGATATTTTAAGAGTGATATATTATATAATATTGAAGATTCATAATTTTATTGGTTTTTTGGAGTAATGTGAAAAAGTGTATGGGGACATTTTTCAAAAGTATATGGAATTAGATGATTTGTTGGAATTTGATGAAAAGTTGCGGTGACGTGCCTTCGGTGGTTTCGGACTATTTACGGTGGTCGGTGGAATAATAATAATGAAAAATCCAAAAAGGCGGGTGGGTACAGCTGCGGCTGCATTTATTCCCTGTCGACGGTCGTCGGTCCATTTGGCTAGTGAATAAATTCACAGAGTATGCAGGAAAACCGCAGAAAAACCTGCAACACCGACGTGGGTGGTGTGGGTTTGTCCAAAGTGTTGAACGATTAATAGTTTGGGATTGAGAGATTTTAGAATTTGTTGAAAAGTTTAAATTATGAATGATTTTGGACTTTGTTGCGGTGAGTTGTGTGAATAGAGATTTATTGAAATAGAATAAGTGCGGGGTTTATAGTGACATTTTGGCGATTATCTAATGGAAATTGGGGAGCAGTCCAGGTAGTCAATGTATTCGTCGGGGAGGTCGTCGTAGGCCGTGGCTAGTAAGCGTAACGCAGGAAATTGGAACTTCCTCTTGGGTATTCTACCGAGGGGTCGTCTATTGGCGATCCACGGTGTAAGTAGGGTGTTTTTGGAGATTTCACTGCCCGACTCGATAATACGACTAACGTATCAGGTTTGTAAATTATTTAGACAAGATGGAATGAGATCGATGTCGGTATTGACATATACAGTGTTAGTGGGAGAGTATGGAGCCTTGTATTGGCAGTATCTCAGGATTGACTGCTCACAAGTTCAAAGTCTTTTGACAAGGTGGTGGGGAGGGTGCAATAGACGTTTGCTCTATAGTCGATTATTGGACAGATATATGTTTTATACGTATGAAGTAAAGTGGTAGGGTGTGTGCGTCCGAAGCTGCCGCCGAGCGCCTTGAGAAGATTCACTTAACGTCGGACTTGATTTAAATTGTCCATGAGGTCGGCCATCAAGTTGAGAGTGAGTAAGTCTCACTCCCAAATAAACGACTTCCCTGCGTATTTCGAGTCGATCTCCCCAGAGCACGAGGCGGAAGTTTGTAGGTAGAAGTCGTTCGCTCGAGGTATCAGGGTGTTTGGAAACGATGGCTTGGGTTTTTTGAGGGTGGAGAGTCACCCGCCATCTCCTGCACCAATTTGAATATTGATTCAGTAGATTTTGGAATCGAATGTTGAGAGAGCGAATGTCAGTGGCAGAAATGATTAGTGCGGTGTCGTCCGCGTATAGGTGGATGTTATCCTGGGGATGTCTTGGAATTGGTGTATCATACGTATTAATAATATATAGAAGGGGAGCGAGTATCAAGCCATGCGGAACTCCAGTTTGAGGTGTGAAAGAGTTGGATATGCTATAACCAGCTTTGACGCTGATCGATCGGTCGGTGAGATAGGAATATAATAATTTGACGATTTGGTTTGGCAATCGGATAGTCAGTACCTTCCTCACTAGTCCAGCGTGCCAGACTTGATCGAAAGCTTTTTGAACGTCCATGAGGATGGCAGCAGAATAGCGTCGTTGATTTAAACCTCGGGTGACGATTGTTTGAAGGTTGGTGGTGGCGTTCTGACAAGATTGGCCCGGCCTGAATCCGCATTGAAATTCCGGAATTATTCTGTTTTCAGTACATAAGTCTCAGATTCTTTCTTCCAACAAGCGTTCAAAAACTTTACCCAGGACGCTGATTAATGAGATGGGGCGGTGAGATTCAGGCTTTTTACGGTCTGGGGGTTTGGGGATGAGAACTACGTTGGCTGATTTCCAACAACGAGGGAAGTATGAGAATGCCAGGCAGGCGTTCAGCAGGGCGCAGAGCGGAGGGAAGATCTCTTCTGGCAGGTTTTTAAGTGCCCGCCTCGAGATTCCGTTATGTCCAGGGACACTGATGCTCCCCGCTCGGCACGCCTGCTGAACTCCTTCGATTGTAAAAGGTGTAAGAGGCGGAGAGTTCTCATTTAGTGGGATGTTAACGTGTGGGCTTCGAGTAATGTTTCGAGTCAGAAGGTCGGTTTCGACGGCAAAGTCCCTGAGAAATCGAGGGTTATCGGGTGGTGAAAAGACAGCTTGTAGGTTATTTTTGAAGGTGGTGGCTTTGTCTTCTGATGTGTAGATTTTCTGTCCTTGTACTTCGAGATGCGATTCTACCTTTCTCTTGAGGCCGACGAGGCGGTAGAATTTTTGCCAAAACACGGGCCCTTGTCTGAAGTCCAGTCCGGCTGTTTCGGCCTTCCATATTCTCTGCTTCTCAGCATTGATTTCGTACCGAACCTGGGCGTTGAGATGTTTCCATTGTGTTTTGACAGCGGGATCTCGAGTGCGGACTTCTTTGCGGAAGGACATGAAAATTGGTGTGTACGGTGGTGAGGGGGACGGCGATGTCTTGCGCATCGATTAAGAGGGATTCGAATTCTTCTGCGTGATTATCTATGTCATCAGTGTTCTAATGAATGACGGGTTGTGGTAAATTGGTAGAGACGTGATTTGCAAAGGAAGTCCAATCGGCTTTTTTAAAATCGCGAAAAGTGAAATTAGTTGATTGTGGTGATATTGGATTGTGTAACGTGGTTTTGACCAGGAGTGGAACGTGATCTGATGTAATCGGGTCGCCTATAAAGCACTCCATGAGGGTGATTAATCTGTCAGTGCAGATTATATGGTCGACTATGGAGGAGCCTAGGTGACTTATTAGGGCTGGATTATTGTTTCTAATTCGCAAGATGGGAAGTGAGACGAGTTGGTCGGCTAGTAGTATGCCGTTGGGGTTTGTGTGTGTATCACTGAAAAGAATGTTACGTGAGTTTAAGTCACCCATTATTATGGCTCGTGGTAGAGAGGATGCATATTCGAGGAGGTCGATTGATAATAGTTGATTGGGATGTTTGTAGTAAGAAAAGAATGTCGTCGTGGTATTACTCCACGATATGTCGATGGCTATGCAATCCAAGTTCTGTTGAGACAGAAGTGCAGGGAGTGGGTGTGGTGACGCGGGGAGTCCGTTTCGGACGAGAAGTCCGTTGCCGTGACAGTAGAAGTTCCTGTCTAGGTGGAAGGTGGTGTAGCAAGTGAAGCGAGGAGGGTTTTTTAAAAGAGTGTCTGTAATAGAAAGTACTTTTTATGGTTTGGGAGTGCAGAATGTGTTTGAGAAGATGTCGCGTCCTGGCTAGACCTTGGCAATTCACGGTCCCGGTAAGAAAGTCCATGACTTAGTTTTGTCTTTTGGTCGTGAAAGCGAAGTGGACGCGGTTGCCAGTGCCACTTGCTACGGTACGATTGTACCCGTAGAAGGAGGGGACGAGCGTTCCGCCGACTAGGCCACGGCTAGTCGGGACGGCGTTCATAATAGTCGTTGCCAAGATCTCGATTAAGATCTTGGAGTCAGTGGTCAAGTCGTAGGGGGTCTGTGTGTGTGTGTAGGAATCCAAAACATCGAGGTTATTTTGCCATGACGGCGGGACATGATGCGCCAGGACCTGGTGGCGGAGAAATTGATATCGGCGAGGATGTCCTCGAATTCTTAATCTGAGATGGTGGTGTCTACAATCCTGCAGACCAAATAAAAAGTGGGTTTGCGGGACCTGGAGCGTTGGCGCTCTTGGCGGATGGGGCTGAGGCGGGTGATAGTAACTTGATCGTCACCGAGAGTGTTGCGAAGCTTCCTTGCGAAAGCTTCGTGAGGGATGTCGGACCTGATTTTCAGGAGCGCGGTCCTATTAGAGTTGGCTTTGAGGTAGTAATTTTCTCCCCTCAACAGCTCATTGGTGTTGAGAAGAGTTTTCGCTGGGAGACGTATTTGGCTGGGAGGTTTCGTAGGTTTAATGTCTGTAAAATTGGGTCTGGTTGTGATTGTCGGAGTTGCCTATCTTGTTGGGGTGGAGGTGGTTGTTGTCGTGGTTGTCGTTGTCGAGGTGGTTGCTGTTGTCGGGGCGGTTGCTGTTGTTGGGCGGTTGGGGGTAGTGGCGGAGGGATTCTTCGATCTCTCTTGGGTTTGGCTCCCAAGAGAGTGAAGTCCCCTTCTTGTTCTCGTCGGTTGGTGGATTTTTAATTGGTGCGTGGTGAACATTGAATGGAAATGTGAGATTGCGCGGAATGAACGGATCTGGACCTGGAGGAGTTTCGAGAGTTGGTTTGTGATTCGAGAGTTGAGTTGGGACTCAAGTCGATGGTTCTTGTCTAGTACCTGGTTGAGTCTTTCCATGAGTAGTTGGTTTTGGACCCTGAGTTCGCCCATTTGTTTGATTTGGTCTGCATACAATGATGCGTAGTCGGGGGCTGCTGTAGATACCATCGGTGGAAACTCTTCGTGAGAAGAGATAGATGGCACCTTTTGGCTTCGGGTTTGGATGGGTGGACGCGTTGAAGATGACATTTATAGTTAGTGAGGTGGAAGAGGACGAAGCAGTAGGTTGCTTCGTTGTTAGTGTCGGGGAATGCGGACAAAAGCCGGACAGCGGACTCACTGCCGCACTTCTCATTGGTATTCGTACACTATTTGTCGGTTCAAGCAATTTTCATAAATAAAATCCCTCTATTAATAGCGGAATTTCATAAAAAAAATACTCTGTCAAGAGCAGATTTTCACACATGAATACGTCCTATAAAGGACAAGTTGAGATGGAGATCTCAATTGATTGACGATTCCGGCGGCAAGGGCTTCTGGAAATACTTGGTTTGGGTCAGTGACCAAGTTTTTGGTTGGGCTTCTTCTTGCTGATGGTTACCTTCTTCGTTCGGTGTGTTCACTACACTCGATAAAGTGTGAATGTGTTACACCTTTTTACACTTACTCCGGCTTCACAGAACTTCGACTACAGCGTGCAGCATTTCTGTGATTGGTTAGTTCTGTTTTCCCCTCACCCCCACCACAACACCAAGATGCCGCTACTTGGAGTTGATTTAACTTTAACTTTAACATGCGTTTGCAGCTTTGCAGCGTCTTAAAAAGTGGGGTTAGTATTAGTTGTAGGCTAACTAAAAAGAAATTATGAGATTGTAACTATTGATAGCCCCTTTTCGGAGTCTACCAATCTACAAATTTATCAAATATACAGCACACCATGCCGCAAAGAACGAACTGCCCAACTTTCAATCTGCAACGCGCCGCTAAATATTTCCTTCAAGTTTCAAAATCAGCACTATAGTGGGGATGTGCCGCACGCTGCAGTCGAAGTTCTGTGAAGCTGGCGTTATACGAATCGTTTACCTCAATACTAACATTTTTACGTTCTAAAGGCGAGAACTGCGGAGTGAGCTAGTTTCATGAATTTCAATCAAAAAGTCACAACTAAGTATGTGCAACTAATAACGCCACTCTACGATTTCAAATAAAATTGAGAAGAAATATTGGAATTTGAATTCTTGTGGTACACTGTGGTAGGCTAGAGCCAATGGCAAACAAAGAAATTTTGCGCTGTTGTCACGAGGGAAAACTTTATTGGTAGACTAGTTCTTTTGTTTGTTTGTTTATGACCAGGGAACGAATACATTAACCGAATATGTTTTAGTTAAATTATATACTACCAAAACTGCTATCTACGGATATCAGTAAAACTTTGCGCCATGTACACGTCTCAAGTGACTGTAGAAAGATTAAAATTCTATTTAATAAACAATTAAAATGCATAATTAAATTAAAATCACAAAAAATTTTAAAATCACGTAAAATACCATGTCGTATATTAAATTTATCCATCCTTGTCTATTTTCAATTGATACTTACAAAGAACCATTCTTCCAAATAATTCTCAATTTATTGACTGAAATTTGTTCAGATAAAATTTTTGTATATACATAGTTATTTTCCAACTAATTTTGAGCTGATCTAAAAAATCATTTGGCAAGGAAAAAATTTATAAGACGGCCCAATTTTTGGTATAAGGCTGCAATTATTTTTGTAGTTTAATCTTTTAATTCGTTCTATTGTTCATTAAAATTCCATTTAATACATAATTAAATTAAAATCACAAAAATTTTGGGAATCGCGTAAAATACCATGTCGTATATTAAATTTATCGATCTTTTTCTATTTTCAATTGATACTTACAAAGAAACATTCTTCCAAATAATTCTCAATTTATTGACTGAAATTTATTCAGATAAGTTTTTTTATATACATAGTTATTTTCCAACTAATTTTAAGCTGATCTAAAAAATCATTTGGCAAGAAAAAAAAATGTATAAGACTTGGCCCAATTTTTGGTATAAGGCTGCAATTATTTTTGTAGTTTAATCTTTTAATTCGTTCTATTGTTCATTTAGTTTCATTTCTTCAACGTGTGACAAGATTATAGTTTTTGATCGAAAATATTTTTCTTCTGAGACTAGACTACCTACAAAATATTTTCTTCACTTGTTTAAATATTGTTTATTCAAACTATATAAAGTGTGGCCAGCCTTTTTTTCTAGCAAATTTGAAGTGTATTTTTCAAATTTGTGTATGAACATTTTAGTGTGGCCTCCTCCACCCCTCTAAGCCACCACAGTCCTCACAAACAATTTTTAGTTTGCTAACATGGAGTCATTATTTCCTTAAATTACTGACTGCAATCCAGCAAACTGATAGTTCTCTTTTTCTTCTATTCACATGAATCTACATCGTCTGCTGAAACTCAGTTATTGATAATCTGGCAAGTATAAACTTTTTTTACTGCTGTTTATCGATTCTTCATGAATGTTAATTTCAAGATTTCAGGACTACACCGTCTTTCATTTCAGGGCAAATAATATTGAACTGAAGGCGCACTCCGACAGTGCCGCTAGTAAATCGAACACGTGAAACTGGAGGAGTGCAACTCTGACAACAATAATCGAACACAACTTTTGAACTTAGTGCGCACTCAGTTCAGCCGTAGCAGGTAAATCGGAAACGCTATAAGTTTACTCATTGAAGGTGGGTCTGCATGGGCCGATTCGAAGCGGACTCAATTTGACAGCGCAATACGATCGTTTCAGCGTACTAGATCCTGACGAATTCTGTTTATTCCGTTTCAGCGTGGACAGTTTGTTAACAAATAGAGCATAGTTGAAAGTTGATTAATTTTTTATTGTGTCTTCAGTTGAATACTTATAAAATAGAAAAGGATATGTACCTACCTAATTCGGCAATCAAATTATCGAAATGTCCTTCATGGAGAAGATCTGCCATCAAGCACAATCTAGTAAAGTTACATTTAATTCATCAATTGCAAAAATAAACAACAGTAATTAGTAGAAGAAAGAGATTTAATAATATGAGTAGTTATCGAACAATTATTTAAAGAATATGGATCAATAATAGTAGTATCAGTACTTTTCGAAGAGTTCATAATACAATTATTTATTGAATTCACCTAAAAAACCACATCTAAAATGGAAAACCTTCTCATCAATTTCGAGAAGACTATTAAGATTTCTATTTTTAAGTATGATTATTAAACTATACATCAAATTAAAATACTGAAAGATGAAATTCGAGACCGACAACCCAGAAATTTTAATATTTTACACTTAAAAACCTCAAACTTGGTTATATTGGTACAAAAAATTATTTGATAAACAACAAAATATACGTTATTTATTAATGTAAATAGTTATCGAACAATTACTTGAAGAATAAGGACGACTAATGGTAATAAAAGAACTTTCCGAAGACTTTATAATAGAATTATTTATTGATTTCACCTAGAAAATCACAACTAAAATGGAAAACCTTCTCTTCAATTTTGAAACGACTATTCAGAATTCTATTTTTGGAATACAATTATCAAACTATACATCAAAAAAAAATTAAATACTGAAAGATGAAATTCGAGGACGACAACCCAGAAATTTAAATATTTCACACTTAAAAACCCCAAACTTGTTTATATAGTTACAAAAAATTTTATTGACAACAAAATATACGTTATTCAATAGTGTAAACAGTTATCGAACAATTACTTTAAGAATAAGGATCAATAATGGTAATAAAATAACTTTTCGAAAACTTCATAACAGAATTATTTATTGATTTGCCCTAGAAAACCACAACTAAAACGGAAAACCTTCTCTTCAATTTTGAAAAAAGTATTCAGATTTCTATTTTTGAAATATAATTATTAAACTATACATAAGAAAAATTTAAAATACTGAAAGATGAAATTCGAGACGGACAACCCAGAAATTTAAATATTTCACATTTAGAAACCCCAAACTTGCTAATATTGTTACAAAAAATTTTACAAACAACAACTTATACGTTATTTAATAATGTAAACAGTTATCGAACAATTACTTGAAGAATAAGTATCAATAATGGTAATAAAAGAGCTTTTCGAAGACTTCATAATACAATTATTTATTGATTTCATCTAGAAAACCACAACTAAAATGGAAAACCTTCTGTTCAATTTTGGAAAAACTATTCAGATTTCTATTTTTGAAATATAATTATTAAACTATACATAAAAAAAAATTAAAATACTGAAAGATGAAATTCGAGACGGACAACCCAGAAATTTAAATATTTCACATTTAGAAACCCCAAACTTGCTAATATTGTTACAAAAAAATTCTATAAACAACAAAATATACGTTATCTCATAATGTAAACAGTTATCGAACAATTACTTGAAGAATAGGGATGAATAATGGTAATAAAAGAACTTTTCGAAGACTTCATAATAGAAGTATTTACTGATTTCCCCTAGAAAACCACAACTAAAATGGAAAACCTTCTGTTCAATTTTGAAAAAACTATTCAGATATCTTTTTTTTTAAATATGATTATTAAACTATACATCAAAAAAAATTTAAAATACTGAAAGATGAAATTCGAGACCGACCACCCAGAAATTTCAATTTTTCACATGTAAAAACACCAAAATTGTTAATATTGTTACAATAAAATTCTTTAAACAACAAAAATATACCTTATTTAATAAATAATTATAACAAAAGAACAATTTTGGATTCTGTGTTATTCAAACTTTGTATAAATGAATTGTTTTCAGAGAACAGTACTGGATATACAATTAGAGTCGCAGACGATACAGCTATTATTTATGTAATAGATAATTGGTATGATTTGAAATAAATGAAAATGATCTAGGATTAATTAAGGATGGGTTTCATCATAAATTACTTACTCTAAATTTTAATAAAACATATTTTCCATTTCTTAATTCTAGACCATAAGAATAGCTTCACATATTTTTTATAGAAAAAAACTAGAGATTATGCTTTATAAATTCAAGTGTTTGAAAAAATATATGTTTCATGTATCATGTCAATACTTGCAGATATTGTACTAGGGTCTAGTGGAAAGTCATCTCAGGTATGGCCTATTGTCTTGGGGATGTGCTTCCAGAACATTTATAGGTCCCTTAGAGATTATACAAAGAAGCTTTATTTAATGAAATTGACTGTCTCGACCCATACTTCGTGGAATATACTCATATTAGTGTTTTTAAATGAAACTCAAGGTCTCTAGTTAATTCCACAATATATTACAAGTTATTGAAAATTCTAAAAAATTGACAATTGTTTCGATAAATCAATATCATCGTCAGAATGACAGAAGTTACATTTCATTTTATGCCTACCTGATGTTTAGTAGTTAATTTTGGCTAGACCAAGAAGTAACCTAACTTGTGATTGGCTTAATATATGTTTATAGAAAAAAGAAGAAGATGTGATATTACAAATATTGAAGCTTAGATATTATTAGCCCTATGGTGATATCCTGGATATCATTTTTCCAATTAAGATCAGTATAACTGTGCAATGATATAGAAAACCAGGAAAACTATATCTGCTGATCTTTACAATTATCACTTAAGAAGACAGTTTATTAGTGGAGAATTCCCTAGATTTAACTGTTCATTGACAACTTCATATTGTGGGTTTCTTAAATGTCTTCTAATTTCCAGTTCTTCAAGGAAATCCAGTTCTTGTTTCTTTTCACAAATATGCAGTACTTCTAGTTCTGTGTTAGGTGTCAATGAATGATTGGTGTCAAGTAGATGTTTTGCGTAGTAGGATTTATCTGGTTGTTTCAATCTGTATGCTCGTAAGTGCTCACTGTATCGTACTTCAAAATTCCTAAGGGTCTGACCCAAATAGACAGCATTACATTCTGGACATTTGAGTTTATATATACCTGACTTCTTTAATAGTGGTATTTTTGTTTTTACATTTAACAATTTTGTACTAACGTTACTTTCTGTTTTAAAAGAAATTGTTGTATTCGTTGCTGAAGATATTATCTTTGAAATATTATTAGAAATATTTCCTGCATATGTGATGGTTTTATAAGTTTTAATTTCATCAGCTTGTTTAGGATATATTAGTTGTAATGCCACTTTTTTCTCTTTTTTACTAATTAGCCTATTTATCATATCTAATGGATAACCGTTAGATGTTGCTATTTGTCTAATTGTATTAATCTCTCTATCAAAATTACATTTGTTCATAGGAACTGAAAAAGCTCTATGTATCATTGAATTATATGCCGCTAGTCTGTGTGAGACAGGGTGATTAGAATTGAATGGAATTGTCACATCAGTATGTGTTGGTTTTCGGTAAATTGAATAATCAAGTACATTATTAACTCTTTGAATTTTTAAATCAAGAAAATTGATTGAGCTATTTTCTTCAATTTCTAATGTAAATTTAATTTTCGGGTGTAAATTATTGATGTGGTTGAAAAATACATCTAATTGTCGTTCACTACCCATAAAACAAGCTAATATGTCATCTACATATCTATACCAAAATAAAATATTTTTCGAAATATTACTTTCAAAGATCTTTCTCTCTAAATTGTCCATAAAAATGTTAAACGTCAAACAAAAAATGACATTTTAGTTTTAAACGCAATAAAAAAGAAGGTAGAGAATAATAACCTAACAGTCACAAAATCTGATAAGGGGAATGCTACTGTCATTTTGACGACTGAAAATTACAATTCCAAAGTATATACCTTTATGAAATCCAGCGATGTAAAAGTTCTTAAAGCAGACCCAACAAAGAAGTTTTCTAATAATGTAAGGGATATTGTTAATAATTCAAATTATCTTTTAAATGATTACGAAAAGAGGTCTATCATACATAAGAATTACCAATAAGACCTGTAGTCTCTTATGTTAATGCTTCTAATAATATATTGGCAAAGAAGCTCAACAATATACTCAATACTTACGGATATGAATCTCAGTACTCAATTAGAAATTCAATAGAACTAATCAAAAAGTTGAAATCAATCCACTTGCAAGATAACTATAAACTCATATCGTTTGATGTAACTAATATGTTTACTAAAATTCCTCCTAAAGAATGTATAGTACTTGTAAGAAAATTACTAGAGGATAAAAATATTAATCCAGGAATAATATCAGATATACTTAATATATTTGATTTATGCATTAATCAGAATTATTTCACTTTTGACAATAAGATATATATTCAAAATGAAGGTTTACCAATGGGAAGCCCTATATCACCTATTTTAGCAAACATTTTCATGGACAATTTAGAAAGAAAGATCTTTGAAAGTAATATTTCAAAAAATATTTTATTTTGGTATAGATATGTAGATGACATATTAGCTTGTTTTATGGGTAGTGAGCGACAATTAGATGTATTTTTCAACCACATCAATAATTTACACCCGAAAATTAAATTTACATTAGAAATTGAAGAAAATAGCTCAATCAATTTTCTTGATTTAAAAATTCAAAGAGTTATTAATGTACTTGATTATTCAATTTACCGAAAACCAACACAGACTGATGTGACAATTCCATTCAATTCTAATCACCCTGTCTCACACAGACTAGCGGCATATAATTCAATGATACATAGAGCTTTTTCAGTTCCCATGAATAAATGTAATTTTGATAGAGAGATTAATACAATTAGACAAATAGCAACATCTAACGGTTATCCATTAGATATGATAAATAGGCTAATTAGTAAAAAAGAGAAAAAAGTGGCATTACAACTAATATATCCTAAACAAGCTGATGAAATTAAAACTTATAAAACCATCACATATGCAGGAAATATTTCTAATAATATTTCAAAGATAATATCTTCAGCAACGAATACAACAATTTCTTTTAAAACAGAAAGTAACGTTAGTACAAAATTGTTAAATGTAAAAACAAAAATACCACTATTAAAGAAGTGAGGTATATATAAACTCAAATGTCCAGAATGTAATGCTGTCTATTTGGGTCAGACCCTTAGGAATTTTGAAGTACGATACAGTGAGCACTTACGAGCATACAGATTGAAACAACCAGATAAATCCCACTACGCAAAACATCTACTTGACACCAATCATTCATTGACACCTAACACAGAACTAGAAGTACTGCATATTTGTGAAAAGAAACAAGAACTGGATTTCCTTGAAGAACTGGAAATTAGAAGACATTTAAGGAACCCACAATATGAAGTTTTCAATGAACAGTTAAATCTAGGGAATTCTCCACTAATAAACTGTCTTCTTAAGTGATAATTGTAAAGATCAGCAGATATAGTTTTCCTGGTTTTCTATATCATTGCACAGTTATACTGATCTTAATTGGAAAAATGATATCCAGGATATCACCATAGGGCTAATAATATCTAAGCTTCAATATTTGTAATATCACATCTTCTTCTTTTTTCTATAAACATATATTAAGCCAATCACAAGTTAGGTTACTTCTTGGTCTAGCCAAAATTAACTACTAAACATCAGGTAGGCATAAAATGAAATGTAACTTCTGTCATTCTGACGATGATATTGATTTATCGAAACAATTGTCAATTTTTTAGAATTTTCAATAACTTGTAATATATTGTGGAATCAACTAGAGACCTTGAGTTTCATTTAAAAACACTAAGCTTTATTTAGATTATTATGTCTAGTTCCAGCATGTGCCCTAGTGACGCACTGTATAATATAACCAAAATCTTTGACTTAAAGAAATTATGTTTTCTGTGTGCATCTGTAAAATATCATACTATGAAAAATAAAATTAACTTACCTGCACATACATATGAATCCAAAAATAAACACTTATATGAAGTTCCTATGATGACGAAATTTTTATGTCAAATTCTTCCTATTAACACAACCAAAAGTTTTGTGAAATTAATATCTGAAATATCTCTTCATTCTCTGCAATGTTTATCCACTTCATAGATTTTATGTATAATTATAGTGTTTTCTTATTCACCGAAACAGATGTTGAGGTAAATTCGTTCATCTCTGGCATACATTTTTTAGTATTTATAATTAACAAATTGGCTTTCATAAGTTGTGCAGGATACTAATGTTCAATTTGGGTTTAATACTTCTGATTAACTGATTGTAGAATTCATTTTTATAGGAGAAATTGATAACATATTTGAAAAACTTATTTAAATTTGACCTTACAAAATGGCAAATAACATTTGTGTTGTTAAGTCAACTGACGCTGTTGTGAGGACGATACAATTCGATGATTTTGAGAACGGTGCTCGAGAATATCATTTTCAGGAACTATTCAGAAATAGAGCATTCACAGACTTGCGTATGCATGACGTTGGGAACGACGTCAAGAATAACGCCCCGATTCCACATTCAGGGCATCAGTGCGAATGAAACTCAATCATCGACCACCACACCTGCAAGAAATGAATCACCGGTAGCGACATTAATTCTCTCTACGAAATATCGAAACCACACATCACCAACGTTCAACTTTAGAAATATTTTTACAAAAGTTACAACTTTTATTTTTTAGAACTGAATATCTTTTTAATAAATACATGGAAAATTATCATTGATGCTGCAAATGGACGATCATATATGAATTATATGGCAAATGTATGCATACTTTGCCCGTAGATAATACACTTTTTAACTAATTAAAAAAATAGAATCGTGGGGAGAGAAAAAAGACGAAATTTTTGGTATCAGAGTGTCTGTCGTCTAGCGCAAAAATATATAAAAGAGTCGAGACGTGACATGGCGCGAGTGACGAACAGTTACTCTTGATATTTTTTTTATTTTTTCTACAGAAGAGTAAGTAGGAATCTCAACCAACTTTTTTATCTATGTTCTATTGTACAATATAATACACATATAGTAGTATAACTTATAATTCTTTTTTTCCATTTATATATTTTGTCTTTTGCAGTTTTTTTTTCTTTTCATTTATATATTTTGTCTTTTCCATTTTTTTTATTTAAGGATTAGACAAGGACGCATGCCACGCTTATAGGCATATCAAAGAGTTTTAAATACATCACTGAAAGGGCCTCGGATAGAAAGGGTTACAGTTGGGGTAAAACATAGGATTACTTGCAATGATATGTTACAATTAACAACGTGTTTATACAATAAATTATACTTAAATATATCCGATGATTGTACTAATTGCTGTAAATTAAATGGTCTCACCAATTTAATTCTTGGAGAGTAAATATAATTATACAAAACATCTAAGAATTTTGAATTTTTATCCTCATTTAGGTTACAGTTCCATATTATGTGTTCCAGAGATCCTTCTTCTTCACATTCACACAGATAGCTATCTGACAGTTCCATTTTTTGTTTATAAACAGGTATTAAACAATGAATAAATCGAATTCTGCAAATTGTTGATATAGCTTTTTCATGGAAAAACCAAGGTTCATGTTGTATAGTTTGTTGAATAGTTTTATAGTAACGACCTTTCTGGGATGTATTAAATAATTGTTGCCATTCCTGCATTACACTTCCCTTGATCAATGGATAAAGATCTTCCACCTGACATTTATATCCCCCATTATACATATATTTTCTATAGTTTTTTGCGGCTTCATCGACTATTTCATTATAGTTTATTCCACAATGTGCCTTAATCCAACATAATGAAATACTTATTCCTCTGGATGACAATTTGGAGATATAATGTATAATTTCGACTACTATGTAACTGAGACTTCCTCTAATTTTTTTTGTGATGTTTTGAATCGAAACAATTGCACTTTTGGAGTCCGAAAATATAATTTACCTGTCGAGTATTTCCTCTAAAGAGAATTCATATATTTAAGTGCTTCAGAATCGCAAATAGTTTAGCAGAGAATATTGATAGTTTGTTATTTATTCTTATTCCTAAAGACTTCCCTTTCTTCGGATCATACAGTGCTGCTGAAACATTAATTTGAGTTTTTGATGCGTCTGTAAAAATAAAATAATGTTCAGGGAAAAACTCTTCAACATCATATAGGTACATACTATTTCTTATTGCAAATGGGAAATGAGAGTAATCTCTTAGATAATACACATTCGCAGGTTTAATATCATCTCAATTTACAGAGAAGTATGGTAATTTATTTGAGATGTAAATGTCTTCCTGCAAATTCTTTTTTGTCTGTGTATGAGGATACTAACGGTATCGTATTTTTCTTTTTCCTACAATTTGCAATGAGATCTTGTATAGATAATACGTAAATGTTAGTCAATATGTTACTATTTTTTGGGATGAGTTTTAGCAGAAATTTGTTTATAAGGTACTCTCTTCTGAGATTTAATGAGGCTTCTGTACATTCTACAGCTAGGTTTGATATCGGAGTGCTTTTCATAACTCCTAAACACAGACGAAGTGGTTTATTAATTATTCGGTCCAGCTTTTTCAAATGAGTTTTGGCAGCTTGAGAATATAAAGTGGATCCATAATCTATAATTGATCTGATGAAAGATTTATATAACATAAGTGAAATATTTGGTTCACAACCCCACTTAATATGGCGCACGGATCTTAATATATTGAGTCCCTTATCTGCTATAGTTACAATATGTACTTTCCATAACATCTTTCTATCTAATACTAACCCTAAATATGTTACTGTCGACAGTACGTCAAACATAGTATTATCTAATAATATTTGACTCGGTATATTATGTTTTTTGGAGAATATACACGTTTGCGTTTTTTAAACTGAGATAGTTAACCCTTTATTAAAACAATATCTTCCTATTTGTTGATATAATGTATCCATTGCAGTTATACCTTGTAAAATTTCCAATCCTTCTGAATAGAGACAAACGTCATATGCCAATTGCAGAATCTTTCCTTCATGCGAAATACTAGAGTGTAAATCAAATGTATACAGGGTGTCCCGGGACTAATGGGAAAAAAGTCAGGAGCGTATAATCTGAGCCAAAATAATGTTAGTACTTCATATAAACTTTTTCTATGCAGGCCCTCGTTTTCGAGTTATAGGCCTCCAAACTTTTAATTTTGAATTTGGTTTTTATTGTTATTTTTTTTACTAGTTATTTGATCTTTATAAAAATTACGGCAAAGCTATAGTATACGTGTATGTTTATTTTGGAAAGGTAAACAGTTTTACAGTAGTGCCTTGAAGCCAGGGACGGACTACTCGCAATGGTTAGTGATCCAAAAATTTTGCAGGGATGGCACACCCTGTATGAAATTATCGAAATTCACTTCCCACACATTAAGCTAACGAAAAGGTACTCTTGTTGGAATTCTACAAAATAAGCCGTTTGGCTAATATTTACAGTTTTATTAATGTACTACGTACCAATTTACCTAACTAACTTATTAATACGATGTCCAAGATTTACCTACAGTATTACAAAAAAATAAACGGTTCCAAAGATTGAAACTAACTTTTCCTCATCTAAGGCCCTAAACAATATTCTATTACAAAATTGTTACTTGTATACACTTCGGAGGATGTATCGTGCTAACAAACCGAAATTTTTTCAAAAACAACCAAAAATTTAGTATATCTGGATTTATAGGACCAGCCGTACTCGCTCAAGTCAACTGAAAATCAATAGGGCACATCTGTGAGACGCCTTGAACAATATTCAATCATAAAATTGATCAACCGTATATTCTCTGGAGGCTATATCGTGCTAACAAACTGAAAATTCTCCAAAAATGACAAAAATTTGGTACTTCAAGTACCAAAGCACCCGTTGTACTGGCTTTAGTGAGCTGAATATCGATACGGTTCATCTCTGAGACAATCTGAATAATATCCAATCATAAAATTGGTCACTTGGATATACTCCTGAGGCTGTATCATGCTAACAAACTGAAACTTCTCCAAAAATGACAAAAATATCCTACTTAAAATACAGTAGCACCTGTTGTATTGGCTCTGGGGATCTCAATATCAATAGGGTTCATCAGTGAGATGTCCTGAATTATATTCAATCATAAAATTGGTGACTTGTTGAACTCCGGAGGCTGTATTGTGCTAACAAACTGAAATTTCTCAAAAAATGTCAAAAGGCCGTACTTCAAGTACCATAGCACCCGCTGTACTGGCTCTGATGAGCTGAAAATCAATAATGTTTATTTGTGACATATCCTTAATAATATTCCATCATAAAATTGGTGACTCATCGCACTCCGGAGGCTGTATCGTGGCCGACGACATACACACAGGATTTTTTTTCTAAAAACCGTTTTTTCGTGTTGTTGTTGATGGAAAGCGTAAAAATAACTCAAAAATTTTTGTCAAAATTCCAACTTTTTTGGGGTAAACCAATACTTTTCTCGCATATTAGATAGGTTGGGCGGAAAAGTAATGATTTGATGATAGCAGATGATAAAAACATTAAGAACTCATTTAATAGGAATTGAATAGATACGCAAACAACGTAATCAGTTGCTTTTAATCAAAATTACGAACACAAAATTATTAAACTATTAAGAAACCCTCAAAAAACACAATTTATAAAACATTGGACTAAAACTAATTCCTAAACAACAATAAAAACTAACGTTATTCTAATAAATGTTCAATATGAGCTCCTCCCACTTCCACGCACATTCTAAGTCTACGAAGGTTGTTTCTTTGCACTTGAAAGAGCAGTCCCATATTATTTCTAATAACATTGCAGTGTAACACAATTCTGTCAATTAAATCTTGCCTTGTTTGCACGGGTGTTGCGTATACCTTACTTTTGAGATAACCCCAGAGAAAGAAATCCATAGGATTAACGTCTCCTGATAGCGGTGGCCATTGAAAAGGGCCTCCCCGACCAATCCATCTATTAGGAAACCTTGTGTGTAAATGCTGTCGAACATCTAAACTGAAATGAGGAGGAGCCCCATCATGCATGAACCATAAACTCCTACGAGTTTGTAGTGGCACATCATCAAACAGGTTCCATAACTCATTTTGCAAAAACTCCAAATATCTCTGACCGGTCATAGTACCGTCAATAAAATATGGCCCTATCAAATGATTGCCAACTATTCCTGTCCAAACATTAACCATGAATCTATGCTGGTTCCTAGTTTGGATAGTTCCATGTGGATTCACATCATCCCATAAATGCATATTATGAGAATTTATGACTCCATCTCTGGTGAAAGCGGATTCGTCCGTAAAGAGAACGTTACTAATGAATGTATTGTCTGCTTGTTGTTGTCGCAGAAACCACTGGCTATACTCAAGTCGTGCAGGATAATCAGCCACTGTCATACTGTGTACTTTTTTCATATTAAAAGGATATAACAGCTGTTCTTTTAGGACGCGATGAACGACTGATTTCGAGACGTTATGTTCTCTTAATAATTTTCGTAAACTCGTTGATGGTTCATTATCAACTGCATTTAACAAATCTTGTTCAACTGCCACAGTACGTACGCTTCGTACTGGACCTTCTCCACCTTTTTTTGGCAAAAAACTTCCTAAAATTTAAAATTTTGTTTTCTATACATGGAAAATTACATTTACTTATTCATACCTGTTTCTCGTAACCTGAGATCAATACGCTCAAACATTCGTCTGTCTGGCAATGCTCTGTTTGGAAAATGTTCTGCATAAAGCCTTCTGGCCTCTAAACAGTTCCGAGAAGCCAGTCCATACATTAAATGCATATCTGCATACTCAATAAAAGTGAATTCTGCCATTGTAACAGTTAAATTAAGGACTTATGAATTATTGACAAGTAATGACAACGAACTATTCTACACAACGTTTGACAACTAATCCTATGGTTACTTGATAAACGGTAAAAACACTTTTAAAAAGTTTTTACCAACTTAGGAATTGATACGTCGTTAATGTTTTTTATCTTCTTGCTATCATTAAATTATATTTTTGTAGTACTGTAGGCAAATCTTGGACATAGTATTAATAAGTTAGTTTTACCTCGTCGTGTACTTATAAAAATGGTGAATGCGTAAATTGGTACGTAGTGCATTAATAAAACTGTAAATATTAGCCAAACGGCTCATTTTATCGAATTCCAACAAGAGTACCTTTTCGTTAGATTAATGTGTGGGGAAGTGAATTTCGATAATTTCATACAGGGTGTTCCATCCCTGCAAATTTTTTGGATCACTAACCATTGCGAGTAGTCCGTCCCTGGCTTCAAGGCACTACTGTAGAACTGTTTACCTTTCCAAAACAAACATACACGTATATTATAGCTTTGCCGTAAATTTTATAAAGATCAAATAACTAGTAAAAAAAATAAAAATAAAAACCAAATTCAAAATTAAAACTTTGGAGGCCTATAACTCGAAAACGAGGGCCTGCATAGAAAAAGTTTATATGAAGTACTAACATTAATTATGCTCAGATTATACGCTCCTGACTTTTTTCTCATTAGCCCCGGGACACCCTGTATATTAATTATAAAATTGGACTCAAAATACTTCCTACTATTTCGATATTTACCTGTAGAAATATTTTTCTGTTTGTGTGGATTAATACTACTTTTCCATTGATTTTACCTGGAAGTCCAATTTTTTCCATTTGTTTGTCAAGAATGTTTAATTTTACATTATCATAGGCACTTTCTATATCTAGGAACATCCATATTAACGATTTTTGTTTTGAAAATGATAAATTAATGTCCAAAACTAAATTTGCGGTATTTTCTAACGTGGATCTTGATTTTCTGAATCCATACTGGGTTTCTGAGATAAATTTATTTTTTTCCAACCAATTTTCCAATCTCATTTCAATCATTCTATCGAATGTTTTAAGAATACAAGAGTCCAATGATATACCTCTATAGGAATCGGGGGATTCCGGATCTCTGTTCGGTTTTAATATCGGGATAATAATATATTTTTTCCAACCATTCGGATACTTACCAGTAATCCAAATTTGATTATTTAATTTTAACGCATACATTTTTTGTTATGTAGGTAAATAATATAACATAATATAATGTATGCTATCTATCCCTGGGACTGTGTTTTTATGATTTTTTAGACAAACGTCTAATTCCCATATTTCGAAATTTTTTGATAGACAACTTACACCATTTACATTACCAGTGTAATCAAATAGATTTGGTGAAACCCAGGGAGGAGCTAACTTATCAAGTAACCTTTCAGACCATACGTCGTTAACAACTATATTTTTTGGAGAATTATATACATTCTTAATTTTTTTAACTTGTTGCCATATCTCAGTGATAGGTATATTTCTGTTCAACTTATTACAATATTCTTTCCAAGAGGCTCTTTTACTTTTTGAATTACGTTCTTTGAATGAGCTTCTGCTTTCTGATAATTTAAATAATTGGAATTTTGTTTATAAAGTAAAAAGGCATTTTTCTGGTTCTTTATTGCAAGATCACACTCTGAATTCCACCATTATTTGTTAAATTTACTGTTTGTTAACCTTTTCTTCTTCGGAATTGATATATTACAAGCATTAATTAGTTTTTCAACAAAAGTAGTGTAGGCATTTTCCACAAAATTTAATTCTTCATTTTCGTTATCAAATGAAGAAGGAAATGTATCCCAGTTAACATAATGTTACGAACTCGCACACCGAAGCAGATACTAAGTACGGCCCTGTAACCTTATGTTAACGGAGTTGAGAAAAAGGCGAGCGCGCCGAATTCTGAGAAGGTCTATTGGGATCTATTGTGAACCGTCCTTTCTAAACATGTTCTCGAAAGGCATTTTAAGAAATATCGCGAAAGGAATGTCCCGTCCCGAATGTTCTAGTAAAGAAAGTTTTTGATATAAATACAGGACCGATCAGCGGATGAGTTCAGTTTTATAATTTGCCATAGTGAGTTAAACAGTAATTAAGTGAATATAAAAGTGTTATAAATTAATAAGTAAGTGACTAGTTAAGGACATATAAATTAGTGTTAGTGAGTTAGTGTTTAAATAAATTAGTAAGTAGCAATACCGAGTGTTTAAAATTTATCCCACCCGTTTACGTTTTAAATAAATTAGAGAAACATTACATTGGTGTCAGAAGTGGGATAATATAAATAAATTGCTACGTAAAAATGGCCAAGAGACTATGTGATCTCAAAGTGACGGAATTAAGAGCAGAATTGGAAGATCGTGAGTTGGAAACGTCCGGTAAGAAAAGTGAGTTAGTAGAAAGACTTAAAGTGGCACTGGAAAATGACGGTTTTGATCCAGAAACAGTTTTATTTAATGACGAAGCTTCCACCTTAATCTCGTCAATCTCTGCCATGGAAGAGAAGATTTCAACGAATGTGAAAAACGATATTTCTGCCATGGAAGACAAGATCTCAACTAATATGAAAAGCGAGATTTCTACTATGAAGAATGATATTTCTACCAATATGGACGAGAAAATTTCCACTATGAAGAATGATATTCCTACTAATATGGACGAGAAGATTTCCACCATGAAGAATGACATTGCTGCCGATATCTTATCGTTAAAAAATGACATTGCTGCTGACGTCGAGAATAAAATTACGTCTCTAAAATCAGACATTGAAAACAAAATAACAACGATAGACGAGAAAATCAAGGAATTGGAGAGAAATATGGCAGATTTAAGAACAGAAGACACGCCAGCAGAAGGAAAGAAGATTGAACATATAAAACCCTGCAAGCCAGAAATAACTTCCAGGATAGAGGACATTGGCAGTTTTGCACGAGTCAAGACCCCAACATTCGACGGAAAGACATCGTGGACCAATTATGTAAAACAGTTCGAAGCAGCCGCTAGAGTGAATAATTGGTCCGATAAGGAGAAAGCAGTGAACCTAACTATCGCGCTTCAGGGAGATGCCTTAGATATACTTCAGACGATACCTCTGGAAGAAATGGATGACTTCGAGCTGCTGAAGAAGAGGTTGGACATGCGATATGGTCACGAACATTTGGAACAGTTGTACAGATTCCAGCTGAAGAACCGAAGGCGGAAACGTGACGAACCCCTTCAAGAGTATGAAATGGATATTGCCCGACTAGTTCGATTTGCTTATCCATCAGCACCATAGAACATGATGGAATGTTTAGGCATCCAGGCCTTTATTGACGGCTTGTGTGACCACGATATGGAGAAGACGCTTCGATTAGCCCATCCTAAAACATTGGCCGATGCATTGACTGCTGCTCTTGAATATGAAGCAGCCACGATGGCTTCGGGATACAACAAAGGTAGGACCATACAGGAAGAAGGTGACGATGACAGACTTGACCAGATCGTCAACTTGTTGAAAGGTATGGCAGACAAGAAGCCGAAGAAAAACAGGTGCTGTAATTGTGGCCAGCCAGAATATGCACGCAGTTTGTGTAAGCGTCCTACGACTCCTGCAAACCAAGAACCTCTTAAATGCACAGCAGCCAAGAAAAGCTCGCGGTACAACGAAGGTAGGACCATGCAGGAAGAAGATGACGATAACAAACTTGACCAGATCGTCAACTTGTTGAAAGGTATGGTAGACAAGATGCCAAAGAAGATCAAAAGCCGGGAGTGTGGCGAGCTAGAGCACGTACGCAATCCGTCTAAGCGCCCCAAGATTCCTGTAACCCAAGAACTCCAGTCACAGGGGAAATCAGACAGGGGTGAACATCCTGCTGATGTTAGTCACCGAAATGCCGACTCCCTGTCCAGACGGCCGTGCCCAACAGACTGCTCCCACTGCAACAAGGTGGAATCTAGGGAAAGCTGCAGTTTGAAGAACTACTGTAGTCAACGAGGAATGGTCACCCACCAGGATCAGAGAAGATCAGGAGAATGATCCTCACCTGAAGATGATCCGGCAATGGAAGAAAGAAAACCGGCGACCTACCTGGCAAGAAATGTCAAAATTTTCACCGAAACTCAAGGCGTATTGGGCTCAGTTGGACTCCCTTGTTCTAGAAGAAGGGCTGTTGAAAAGAGTCCTTGAAAACGATGATGGTTCTGAGATGAGGAGACAGCTAGTTATCCCGAGAACAAGAGTAGCTGAGGTACTGAGGAAGTTACACGACAGTCCATCGGGAGGTCATCTGGGAGTAAAGAAAACCCTTCAGCGAGTTCGTGAAAGGTTTTATTGGATGAACAGCTCCGACGATGTGAAGGACTGGTGTTAGAAATGTACGACTTGTGCTACGAGTAATGGACCACATCGCAAGAGAAAGGCACCCATGAAACAGTACAATGTTGGAAGCCCTTTCGAAAGGATTGCTTTAGATATCGCTGGACCATTTCCGACGACAGAAAATGGTAGCAAGTACATACTGGTTGTAATGGATTATTTTACAAAGTGGGTGGAAATTTACGCTATCCCGAACCAAGAGGCCACAACTGTCGCGGATGTATTGGTGAAAGAATTCATCAGCCGATATGGAGTGCCCATGGAAGTCCACAGTGACCAGGGAAGAAATTTCGAGAGCCATCTATTCCAGGAGATTTGCGACAAGCTGGGAATGAAGAAGACCAAAACAACAGCATTACATCCACAGTAAGATGGAATGGTCGAGAGAATGAACAGGACTATTGGAAAATACCTGTCCAAAGTAGTATCCAGCCATCAGAGAGATTGGGACCAGTATCTCTCCCTATTCGCATTGGCTTATCGATCTGCCGTCAATGAGTCCACGGGTGAAACACCTGCGAAAATCCTGTTTGGACGTGAAATGAGGCTTCCCTGTGACCTGGAATTTGGCTGTCGGCCTGGAGAAGATATAGCAGGCGGAGACTACGTGATCCAATTGAGAAGAAGGCTGGACGATATTCATGAACTAGTTCGAACAAATCTTCAAGTTGCCAGCGACAGAATGAAAAGTCGGTACGACACGCAGGCCACAGAGGGCGGTTTCAAAGAAGGGGACAAAGTATGGTTACACAACCCGGCGAGGAGAAAAGGATTTTCTCCAAAATTACAAAAATCGTGGGAAGGTCCATACTTGATCAAGAAAAGGATCAATGATGTTTTATATCGCATAAGCAAGATCCCCAACGGAAAACCAAAAGTAGTTCACCGAAACCGACTAGCGCCATTCGAAGGAGACCATGACATAGAGGAAGGAGTAAACCTTATTTGAGATGTGTCTGACCTCACCTTCGATGAATTTATGGGCGCGTATGGAGGTACCGGGAAAGCTAGATATGGAGTCACTTCGGAACAACAACAAGATTTGTTCACTCTCCCAGAAGATTATTCACTGGCATACAACATCCCCGCCCGTATCAAGAACGCACGAGGGTTGGCAACCGTCTTTCGAAAGAAGTTCGGGCAATTAGAAAAACTTGAAGACCAGATTCCAGCCCCTGGCAAGACACTGAAACTGAAACATAATTCGCGGTACGTCTTCTACGTAGTAACTAAAAATGAATTCCAAGATCGATCTACCTACCGCGATGTGTGGGAAGCACTTCGAAACCTCCGAGACCATGTGTTGGAATCCAACGTGAAGAAACTGGCTATGCCTAAGATAGCGAGTAACCAGTTGGATTGGCGAATCATCAGGAACATGGTAGAGATTATCTTTCAAGATACCGGTGTCCAGATATTGATTTGCAGCTACAACCCCCGTTATCAGTATCCGATGAAGACGGTGCCCTGCTATTTTCATAAGATCGGAAAGTGTAGAAATGGGGCTAGTTCCCGATTCAAACATCCAGTCTCGGCTACACAAAAGTTCCAGGAGGAACTTTTATTTAAAGAGGGGGTAATGTTACGAACTCGCACACCGAAGCAGATACTAAGTACGGCCCTGTAACCTTATGTTAACGGAGTTGAGAAAAAGGCGAGCGCGCCGAATTCTGAGAAGGTCCATTGGGATCTATTGTGAACCGTCCTTTCTAAACATGTTCTCGAAAGGCATTTCAAGAAATATCGCGAAAGGCATGTCCCGTCCCGAATGTTCTAGTAAAGAAAGTTTTTGATATAAATACAGGACCGATCAGCGGATGAGTTCAGTTTTATAATTTGCCATAGTGAGTTAAACAGTAATTAAGTGAATATAAAAGTGTGATAAATTAATAAGTTAGTGACTAGTTAAGTGTATATGAATTAAGTGTTAGTGAGTAGTTTATAGTGTTTAAATAAATTAGTAAGTAGCAATACCGAGTGTTTAAAATTTATCCCACCCGTTTACGTTTTAAATAAATTAGAAAAACATTACAATAATTTAAGTTCCATCTTACTCTTCCTTATTACTAACTGTTGGCTCTAACTCGAAAGATATTTGAATTGGGAAATGATCAGATCCTAAAGATATTTGTTTTACTTGCCAGTCAAATGTCGACGATATATCATTGGAACAGATTGTTAAATCTATCACGGCTTTATTTTTGTTGTAAGGTCCAGTTATTAAAGTTTCTGTTCCATCATTTAGAAAACTGAGTTGTGATTTTTCTATAGCTTCCAACGAGCTATCGCCAGCCCTATCATTCTGGTCACAAACCCACGCACTGTGGTGGCAATTAAAATTTCCTCCCACTAGAAAGGATTTTTTGAGACTATCAAAAAAAGTTTTCCATTTATTTTCTGAAATATTCACATTAGGTTTGGCATATATTGAATATATGTTCAGTTTTTTCCTATTTTCAAATTTTACTGAAACTGCGACGCACTCTACAGAACGTTTTTTATAGAATTTGGGAACGTCAATGATTTGAATATTTTTTTTATTAAAATAGCTACACCACCGTAGCCATCATCTCTGTCTTTCCGAAATATTCCGAAATCAGTAAAGTGAATTATATTATTGTCGCCTTTTAACCAAGTCTGACTTAAAAGTGCTATAATAATATGATTTTCAAAAATATATTTCTCAAAGTGGCCTTTATTGTGTACAATGGACCTGGCGTTCCACAGCACAACATTAATTTTATTCATCATTGGAAAGAATATGATCTAAATTTTTTTTTAAATCGTCAAAGACATTTTGATTTTGAATCGAAACATAATTATGTTTTAAAATTTCAGCAAAAGATTTCAATATATTCTCACAAACTGTATTTATTTGGTGATGGTTGGTTAGAATTTGTGGGTAATAATTGGGTTTATTTTTGTAATTTTGATACACTGGTTGATTATCTTCATCTGATAGTCTGTTCGAGGAATCACAAATTCTCTCTATTATTACTGTAACAATATCAAATATCACTTTAGCAGTAATAAAGAGAAACCTCGTAATCATCAGTATACCACTCGAAATCGTAACTTACTCAGTTATTCAGTTATAGTTAAAAAGTCCAAATCTCAACGGGCGTATTCGTATATGTCTATAAGGATGTGAAACACTATACCAACAACTTTGAAAAGTATATATAGCAAGCCAATCTATAAACGAAAGTTAAAATCATTTTATTAGATAAAAAAAGATACTTTATAATGAAATTAAGTATCTCGACCTTTACTTGGTGGAATCTACTATTACTGTTTTTGAATGAAAGTTACTGTTTCTAAATGATTCCACAATATATTAAATAAAAAGCTGAAAATTCTAAGGAATTTGACAATTGTTTCGATATCAAATATCATCGTCAGATTGACAGAAGTTACATTTCGGTTGATGCGTAGCTGATGTTTAATAATTATTTTTGGCTAGACCAAGAAGTGACTCAATATATGTTAATAGAAAAAAGAGGAAGATACGATATCACAAATATTGAAGCTTAGATATTATTAGCCCTATGGGGATACCCTGGATATCTTTTCCCAATTAAGATCAGTATACCTGTGCAATGATATAGAAAACCAGGAGAACTATATCTGCTTATCTTTACAATTATCAATTAAGAAGACAGTTTAAAAGTGGAGAACTCCTAAGATTTATCTGTTTATTGACAACTTGATATTGTGGGTTTCTTAACTGTCTTCTAATTTTTAATTCTTCGAGGAAATCCAGTTCTTGTTTCTTATCGCAAATATGTAGTACTTCTAGTTCTGTGTTAGGTGTCAATGAATGGTTGGTGTCAAGTAGATGTTTTGTGTAATGGGATTTATCTGGTTGTTTTAATCTGTATGCTCGTAAGTGTTCACTGTATCGGATTTCAAAATTTCTAAGGGTCTGAACCAAATAGACAGCAATACATTGCGGGCATTTAAGTCTATATATACCAGACTTCTTTGATGGAGATATTTCCTGCATATATGATGGGTTTATAACTTAGTATTTCTTTAGTTTGCTTAGGAAATATTAGTTGTAATGCCACTATTTCTTTTTTTATCAATTAGTTTATTTATCATATGTAATGGATAACCGTTGGATGTTGCTATTTGTTTAATTGTATTAATTTCTCTATCAAAATTACATTTGTTCATGGGAACTAAAAATGCTCTATGGATCATTGAATTATATGCCGCCAATTTATGTGATATAGGATGATTGGAACTATATGGAATAGCCACATCAGTGTGTGTTGGTTTGCTGTAAATTGAATAGTCAAGTACATTATTAACTCTTTGAATTTTTAAATCAAGAAAATTGATTCTAATGTAAATTCAATTTTTTGGTGTAAATTATTAGTATGGTTGATAAATATACCCAATTGTCGTCCACTACATATAAAACAAGCCAATATGCCAATATGTCATCTACATAATCATATATATATATATATATATATACCAAAATAAAACATTTTTTGAAATATAAGCTTCAAAAATTCTTTTTTCTAAACTGTCCATAAAAATGTTCACCAAAATTGGTGATATAGGACTACCCATTAGTGAACCTTCATTTTGAATATATATTCTATTGTCAAAAGTGAAATAATTCTGATTAATACATACATCAATTAAATTAAGTATATTTTATATTATTCCTGGATTCATATTTTTATCTTCTAGTAATTGTCTTACAAGTGTTAGACATTCCTTAGGAGGAATTTTAGTGAACATTTTGTTAACATCAATTGAAATGAGTTTAGAGCCATCTTGCAAGTTGAATGCTCCTGATTTTTTTATTAGTGTTGATATGTAGATGACATATTGTCATGTTTTATAGGTAGTGGACGACAATTAGATACACTTCTCAACCATATTAATATTTTACACACAAAAATTAAATTTACATTAGAAGTTAATAATGTACTTGAATATTCAATTTACAGGAAACCAACACACACTGATGTGACTATTCCATATAGTTCCAATCATCCCATATCACATAAATTGGCGGCATATTATTCAATGATACATAAAGCATTTTCAGTGCCTATGAACAAATTATATTTTGATAGAGAAATTAATACAATTAACCACATAGCAATATCCAACGGTTATCCATTACATCTGATAAATAAAATAATTAATATAAAATACGGAAAAGTGGCATAACAACTAATATTTCCTAAATAAACTGAAGAAATGAAAAGTTATAAAACCATTACATATGCAGAAAATATTTCTAAGAATATTTCAAACATAATATCTTTAGCAACAAATACAACAATTTCTTTTAAAACAGAAACTAACGTGAGTAAAAAATTGTTAAATGTAAAAACAAATATATCCCCGGTAAAGAAGTCTGATATATATAGACTTAAGGGTCCATAATGGAATGCTGTCTACTTGGGTCTAACCTATAGAAATTTTGAAATCCGATACAGTGAACATACAGATTAAAACAACCAGATAAATCCCACTACGCAAAACATCTACTTGACACCAAACATTCATTGACACCTAGCACAGAACCAGAAGTACATATTTGCGATAAGAAACAAGAACTGGATTTCCTCGAAGAATTAGAAGACGCTTAAGAAACCCACAATATCAAGTTGTCAATGAACAGATAAATCTAGGGAGTTCTTCACTTTTAAACTGTCTTCTGAATTGATAATTGTCAAGGCCAGCATAGTTCTCCTTGTTTTCTGTATCATTGCACAGTTATACTGATCTTAATTGGGAAAAAGATATCCAGGGTATCATCATAGGGCTAATAATATCTAACCTTTAATATTTGTCATAACATATCTTCTTCTTTCTTCTATTCATATCTATTAAGTCAATCACAAGGTAGGTCACTTCTTGGTCTAGTCAAATATAATTATTAAACATCAGGTATGCATCAACTGAAATGTAACTTCTGTAATTCTGACGAAGATATTTAATATCGAAACAATTGTCAAATTTCTTAGAATTTTTAACTTTTCTTTCAATATATTGTGGCATTATTTAGAAACCGTACTTTATAGATGACATAGTAAATTAAGAAAATACAATGCACGTTCATATAGTAACGGAATTGCAATATACTAACCCAATCAAGATTAGCCGCTTTTCTTTACCATACAAGAGAATCACAACGAGTCAGCATAAGCATTGCGTTTCAATCTTGACTGTATAAAGGTGCATGTGCATGTGTAAAATAATATGGTAGTAAGAGTGTATCGGTATTTGTGTATGTATGACCATATATAATATTATATATATATGTACTTTTGTATTTATTTATGTTTATTTATATTTGTACTTTTGTATTTACATTTATTCATATATATTTATAGGTTTTATATATACTTTAGGTTGTTTGTGTTATTTATTTCTAATTTTGAATAGTAGAAGTCTGAAAGCATTAGACAATGGTTTGATTGGTCGCTTTAAAATTTTCTGCGCGGTCTTAGATTATCAATATGAAAAATTCTTTGCCAGGTACGATTTAAGCACATTTACCCTAATAAGGTAACAAAATGGTATGAAAGTTAAACGTTAATTTGGTTCACAAAAAGGCGAGTAGTATATTTTTTGAACGTTTTAAGTAATATTCGTTTAGTCCAATCGCTGGATATATTCGTTTAGTCCAATCGCTGGATATACACTCAAGTTGTATTTCTCTTCAAACCCCTAAAAGGCCTTACAGTTGTTTCGTGATGACAAACAGATGCCATAAACTGTAAATGTGTTACCCTTTTTTACACTTATAAGAATCCTTTACCTAAATACTAACAGTTTCACATTCTAAAGGCAAGAACTAAGGAATTGAATATCTTATATTCCGAAATCAAATATAAAGGGTTTCATACATTTTCAACAATTGCAATATGTACGAATTTTTTAAACGGTTCTATTTAGCTCACCTCGTTTGTTTTATTTATTCTTGGGTCAAATTTAGTAATTCAAATTTCACCCCCTTCATGTCAACCGATTAATCTGAAATTTTGTATACACTTTGGATTTTGGTGACAATACAATTATGTTTATTCATTATCATTATAAATTCAAGATGGCCGCCGCTACAAAAGGGCGGGTACTTTATGTTTTATTAATTAATTTTAGGCTCAACAAGCAGAATACAATATACTATAAAAATTGAAATCCAAGATGGCGGCCGCTACAAAATAGCGGATAACGTAGGTTTTATCAATCCCATCAACATGGGTATCAAATGAAAGGGCTCAACAAGCAGAATACAATATACTATAAAAAATTTAAATCCAAGATGGCGGCCGCTACAAAATGGCGGATAACGTAGGTTTTGTCAATCCCATCAATATGGGTATCAAATGAAAGTGCTCAACCAGTAGAATACAATATACTATGTAAAATTAAAATCCAAGATAACGGCCTCTACAAAATGGCGGATAACGTAGGTTTTATCAATCCCATCAACATGGGTATCAAATGAAAGGTCTCAACAAGTAGAATACAATTTACTATGCAAAATTGAAATCTAAGATGGCCGCCGCTACCAAATGGCTGATAACAATTTTTTATCAATCCCACCAATATGGGTATCAACAAATAAAAGGGCTTGACAAGAAGAATACAGTGCACTATACAACCTCAATATTTAAGATGGGCGCAGCCACTAAATGGCGTATAATAATAAGATTTAAATTTAGAAATTGAATCTGTAATTTAGGTATCTGATTAATCCAGCCTGAATCCACCACCCAAGTCAAGATTTTGTATCGTGTTGAGGACTGTGTGGCGTTTGGCCTCAATTTCGTCGAACTCAGATGTATGCAACAGATGTACCTTCCGTCCGAATTGATTTCGCAAGAGACGGAGTACATCTTATACACCCGAAAGCCATACAGTTTCCAGCTAAGTACAATTACGGGACGGCTGAAAGAAGAATGTTGCCTTTAATACTATCATGGGCTTCTACAATACATAAAATGCAGGGCAGCACTGTGGATCACGCAGTCGTATACTTAGGTGCGAAACTGTTTGAAGAAGGTCAAGCCTACGTGGCTCTTAGTAGAGTAAGATCTTTGCAGGGACTACGTATAGAGGAGTTGGACTGCAATAAACTAACGGGCAAGCCTTGCAATAATGAAGCACTAAATGAATTAAACAGAATGCGAAATAAAAACCAAAGAATAAAAATAGGTAAAAAAACTTTTAAAGTTGAACGGTTTTATGTTAAACATACATTGCAATGTTTAAGATAAATGTACTAAAAATCAAAAAATAATAAAATAGATACAGTCGTGGGACTTATAAACATATGCATAGACTAGACTAAAATAAAACCGTGGGGCACGTCAATTGTCTACAATCGTTGATTAAAATTTTTGTTTTGTAATGTTACTTATAAGCGTATACTGTTCTTCTATCGCACATTAAGTCGATAATCGTTGATTGAAATTTTTGTTTTGTAATGTTACTTATAAGCGTATACTGTTCTTCTATCGCACATTAAGTCGATAATTTGTAGACAATTCACGTGCCCCACGGTTTTATTTTAGTCTAGTCTATGCATATGTTTATAATTCCCACGACTGTATCTATTTTATTATTTTTTGATTTTTAGTACATTTATCTTAAACATTGCAATGTATGTTCAACATAAAACCGTTTAACTTAAAAAGTTTTTTACCTATTTTTATTTTTGAATTAGTCTAGTCTCAACCAGGCTAGGGACACAGCAGACCGTGCCATCTATAGAGCCTGTCGAGTAACTAAAATCGTTAGATAATTCCAAAAAATTAACGAAAACTGTAACGTCGGATGTACAATTGTAATTTACATAACAAAACGTCTAATTTTAAATTATCAACTAAATGATATGTGTGTATACCCCCTTTATAGGGTAATTTCAACAAATTTTACTTAAATAATAATGTAACATCAAACATTTTATTTCATTGTATGTAACAATTATAGGGTTTGATGTTTTTTGACACCTGTTGTATGGTTTTCTCTTGTCGACAGCTTTGAGAATGGCCTGATGGCTGAAAGCGCTTATCTTGAATTTTAATAAAATGACACACTCATTACTCGTCTTTTCATTCACTTAATTTATATGTAGTGTATACACCATACTCAGACAATTCCATTTTAAAATGTACCGATTGAAAGAATAATAATCTGGGTTTTATTTTATGTTATAGCTATTTCCTCCACCAGCTATGGGATGGAAGGAAATTGACCTCTTGCCGATTTTCATATATAGCCCATGGTATGACAATTTATGGGAAATGAAAGTGAGTATTAACTTTTGTTGAGGCATTACGTCTAAGTATTTGGTCTAGCGGTAACCAAAAATTCAAAATATCCAATAAATACAAAATTAAAAAAACAATAAATCAAAAAATAGCTAAAAACCAAAAAAATAAGAATATTTTTTTAGCTTAGTACAAAAACCTGTGTAAACTTATTATTTCAATAGTAAGCGCATTTTGATTCCTTTTGTTGATATAAATTTTCAAACATATTTGTGTGTTCACTTATTTATTGTTGTTATTTTGTGTTTTTACTTGTAGGAGCTCAACCAGAAAGGAGAAAGAACTTCCACGAGATGGTGGGATTTTTAAGAGCCCGTAAGAAACATTTTAACAATTATAGAGTGCCAGGAGCTGCAAAGTAACTTAAACTGCTTTATGCGATTGTTTCATAAGAACGGAATGCTTTTGAATATAGAAATATACAAATATGCAATATACTAGGTTTAAGCTTGTGATATAAACCTATTTAATATTTCCAGTGAAGGAATAAAAATGTGTTTTAAGTGGAAATGAAATGTTAGATATATGATTTTAAATTTTGTACAGTCACAAGTGCTGTTTAGCACTCTTATATGTAATTACTTGGCACCTTGTATTTACAGAGCTGGGCAGTATTTAACAACTTTTCCTTTAAAAGTATTTTAATTACTTTTGTTCTAACAGTCACAGTAATTATACGGAAATATTTTCCATCACAGTAAATTGCCAAAAATAGTAGTTAACTACTCATTGCTAACACTTTCTTTTATTAAGTAAGTAGCAGTTATACTCTAGTAGTTTGTCCAGCTCTGTGTGTTTATAGGAGTGTAATAATATGAACTCATTATAAATAATTTTCTACTTTTATCTTGATTTAACATCATTTGAAAATCTAATGATACTCCAATCTAGAATGTATGTTACTCAAAGTACTTTGTGAAATAAATTATTTGTTGTGTATTTTTATACCAAAATAAATAAACTGTTTATATGATTACTGTCTTATTTTTTACAATTTACTTAACCATTTATGGTCCATCATTTGATATTTCATTTAATTTAACTACACATGTTGAGTTATATTGAATGAAATGTCAAATGATGGACTATAAATGGTTATTTTGAAATAAAATAATGAAAATACAGTAAATTGGAATACACCGCCAAAACCTAAAATTACAGAAATCTTTTTAACATTTCTCAATTATTTAGTCGACAGGCTCTTTGGATGGCGCCACAATCCATGTCTCATCTATCTATGGTCTCAACCTAGATAACCGAGTAGGTAACTATAGCAATACGACTATAAACATTGTTGAATGAATGTTATTCAAATTTGAATAATTGTATTATCTGTCACTGTTTTAACGCCATTTTGTTGAGCTCGCTGAAAAGTATAAATCTTGGGCTTTTTATTTAATGCTGAAATCCACATTTTTCGTAAAATTACGATGTGGTTTTCATTTTCGAATGAGTGCTAATATTATTTGACATTCGAAATGTGTATGTCTCATCAACTCGGCTGCTCCAAGGAAAAACACATTATGTGTAGAAAACAAAATTAGCGGGAAATGGCGAAAATGGATTGATTCTGTTGTATGTGACATTTATTGCTAACAAGAATAGATATTTGCATACCGGTTATTTTGTGTTAAATGTAAAATGTAGACAAAAAGGTTAAATTTGGGAATTTGATTTTTTTCGTGTTATATAGCATATACTATGTTTTTCAATGATGCTTTTTAGTAACTTTTAATAACAAATATACAGCAATGTGTATGCTGTGTTCTTGCTTGGTTTAGAATTATTTACGAAATTAAATTGCCTGTTAATTTACTTATACATTATTAGGAAGTGGTAGTTTTAATTATAGTTTATTTTATATAACATATCAATTAATTTATAGCTCATCAACATCCTCGGTTATACCATATTCCGAATTAAGGTCTTCAACAGTATCGTTTTCTCGTAGGGTGGTCCAAAATTCTCTCCTTGACGCAGGTATTAAGGGCCGAAGTACATTGATATTATCATTATTCTTCCATTTTGGAATTCATCGGTGTGTTGGGAGCAATTCAGGTCGTTTTGATGCTTCATATCTCTTTTGTAAAAAATCACGTGTCACAAAATCGGCGTCAAAATTAGTCCTGTATTTCATGGAACGACATCCCGTCTCAAATTGAATATCTACGATAGAGTTGAGTTTAACCATATTTAGTGGATCACTTGGTTCATTTCGCGGTGCAGTTCTTTTTTTCTTGTTCCATTCATAAAAGTTATTCAGCTCTACGACAGTCACATTTTTTCTAGACGTACCAACTACACTTTTTATATCTGTGAAGTCATATAAGTCTCTGACCTGTGCTAGATGTTTTTCAATGTTGCCATGAATACCTACTGCACTCATATAAGTGTGACCTTTAGTTAATTATCTAAAAGTGACGCTATTAGGACCTCGTTCTTCATTTACAAGGATTACAAATGCTATGCACATAATCCATTTTTGTTTTGGGCCGTGCAGTTATCGGCCCAAAATACAAAGTCGGTGGTATCTCGTTCTGTTTTTATTATTGCCACAGCGGAATCTACAATGTTATGTGCATTTAGACCGGCGATACCTTCGTGCCACATCACACATTGGGTTATTATGTAGTGCTGTGAAAATTTCGTTAAATACAACAAGTCTACTTGTAAAATAACGTCTCTAATTGAAGGCATATTTGGAATTAGTAATACTTTTTGCAAACCCATAGAGTATATTTTTGTTGTTGGATTGTCTGTAACTTTACTGTCGTCTGTGTATTTGTTGGTGGCTTTAGTAGCTTTAGTTTCATGTAGAATAAATTTTTCCTTTATATTCTTTACTGCGGCGTCGTTATTTATTACTGCCTCGGCTTCTTTCACCTGCATTTCCAAAGCGAGGCATACGCCACAAGTGTCTGAAATAGGCATATACAGACTAATACAGAGATATATGCATATATTTTAGAGTCTTTCTGTAATTTTCTTTTTTACACACATTGGGATATTTTGAATTAAATCTTGGAACATCGATTGTACAGTAAGCTCTCGTGGTAGATACCTTACATTAGGAGAATTATGTCGTATATAATGCGCTACGGTTGGGTGGAAGCTATCGATATGTTCGTTTATTAGTTCACGATTACAAGTAGGTTTTGCATAAACTCCTCTATTCTCCTTCACTGCAGCACAACCTTCCTATTTTTTCATGCCATGGCATAATTCTGTCAAGACAGAATCATTTGTATAACCCAATGTATTAAGTAAAAATTAGCGACAAACCGGTAGACTGAAATTATTTTGTGGCAGGAAATATAGACGACTACATGTTTTCTTATAGCTTGGACTGTCGTTCTTCTTTTAATATATGTCAGATGCACGTTTTTTGCCAACCATTTTCGCCTATTTGTATAATTAAGAGACCAATAAGTATTCCATATTACATTGCGTCCTTCTTGTGTAAATTTCTATTTGCTTTTTGTTCATTGCTTAATACAGGTCTTTTCACAGCCGCTTTACGTCTTATTTTTACCTCCTCCGCTTACTTGGACTACTTCATTAATAGCAGTATTTACAGTGCCGTTTATAGTCTTGTCTTGTAATATATTTACCGTAGTAGCAACTTCTCTGATATCATCTAATATGTCATCATCTTCAATAATAGGTCACTGTGTAGTTATTGGTACTAATATACCATCAGTGTTTTCAGACATTTCGTATGGCATCTCTTGATATTCATTTGGAGTAGTATGCACATTTTCCTGATCACCATTATGGCTAGTGTTAACGTCCATATGAAAATCGGGATCTGCGACACTGTTGTCGTTAGATATTGAAGTGCTGGTGCTGCAATTACTAACTGCATCCGAAGTATGGTCCTCTTTGCTAGAGGACCTGGAAAACATATCCACACACAGTCAAATAGTTCTAAAACGTTCATTTTCCGATTTTTTCTAGTAGTTTGACTATTTGTAATCTATTCGGTAAGGTACAGAAATTTGGGAAATCTGACAACATTATTCACAAAACCTCAACGCGGTTCTAGATTCACGTCTTAAAACTAATATACAAATCAGTCAGTTACTTACATTTGTGTATTGCACATCTCCAGTATTCCTCGTATTCGTGTATTGGACATTGTTATTTACACAGAATCACTTTAATCGGTAACAAAATCACGCACGTGGTGAGATAATGAATCACGATAAAGAAAGGAAATTTCAAACAGAACCGCTTAATAATCGGACGTCGTACCAGTGTTACCGATTTGTGCGATTTCAAACATGGTTGCGTTCATCGATCATGTTGCGTTCAATTGTGGTAACAAAATAAATAATAACATCCCGATTGAAAACAAAAACACGAATTTTCATCACTGTTCATTAACAGAAAATTATTTAGCCCTTCCTCTATGTATCATAATACTGATAACGTACTGTATCATTATTTTTCCCACTGGAAATATATAAAAATAATGAATAAAATATAATTACAGTGTATAAGATTTAGAACCCATGTTTGTGTATCTGAATCGAGAGAATTTTTAACAAGATGTGATAAAATGAATTATTTCTGTGAAAATAATGGAAATTTTTGAAGAGGAAATTTATCGAAGGAATGGTGTAGTTATTTAATATTAAAAAAATATTTATTTTGATATATTCTTAGGAGGGAAAATAGTCGAATTATGAGGCGATTAAGGGATAATCTTAATCCTTTTTTCCTCCCAGAAAAACATTTTCAAACATGTATAGATTTTCGAGAACTCAGCCACAGCATTTGTTATTGGAAAATTAATACAAAAGAATAGTTATTTTGTAGTAGGTTGTAGTGGTTATTCAGTAAGTGCCCCTCGCATAAACTACGTTTACCATAAAGCCATTATATATTTAAGGAAAACACTTACCTAGTAGCCGTTCTTCGGGAATTGAATAAACAACATCATTTATAAAAATCACTGGGTTTAGTATATTTAAAATTAACACAGATTACAATATCATAGACCATTTAACGTATTCAAAATAATAATAATTGAATGACTCATGGGTTAGTTACACTTTGTTTTTGTAGGAAACATTCAAGTCAGTCACCGATAGATTCGAACTTCCGCGCGTGTGAACGCGGTGTTAAATAGAAACGTGATTTCTGGGTGTTCGCCTGACCTTAATCAGATCGATGACCACTATTATTATCGGAAAATATAATATGTACAATTTAATCTTTTTCTGTAAAAATGTCATTTTTTTATTAAACTGTTTTTTTCGGGATCATCACATCATCCCCTCTTGGAAGAGAAAAATTATCGTCTTAATTTTTCTATACTACCTATAACTATAACAGTTCTCGTTGATTGTTTTTGTTTACTAAACACTACTTGTTCGTTTATAAACACTCTTCACTTGTTTACAATTGTTTTCAGCTGTTGTATTTATACAAACGATTCTTATGAACTGTCTGTGGTGGTTTATTGTCCTGAGATGTAATCTCACAATTTGCGCCTTTTATTTCCGTTATTTTAAACGGACCTAAATAATGTGGATCAAACTTATTTCTCCCTTCATTCTTTAAAATAACTAATTCCCCTATTCTAAAATTTACAGGTGAGGATTCCTTATCACTATTATTTACTCTAATTATTTTGTTTTTTATCAAAAACTGTTTGGCTCTTTCATTTGCATATTGTAACTTATATTTCAATTCTTTATCATATCTTTCAAGATTGTAACACGGCTCAATTTCTACATTTAAGAATTCTGGTAAATTGGGGTTTCTCCCGTATAATAACTCAAAAGGAGTGTATCCGTGATACGTGTTTGGTGTTGTATTATAGCAATATGCAAACATTTCTACAAACTCACACCAGTTATCCCTAGAATCTTTGATAAAGTTTCTTATATACTCATTAAATGTTCTATGTAATATTTCACAACTGCCTATGGCCTCGTGATGGTATGCTGTTGAAAAATTATGTTTTATATTTAAAAGTTCCGCTAAGTTCTTCATTATTTTATTCTTGTATTCCGTCCCTGGATCTGTTCTTACCTCCTTCATCAGTCCGTAATTCGGTATAAAATTGTCAAATATTGCTTTTTCTATTGTGTGTATTTAGTTAGTTCGCATAATATTGTAATACAATAACGATGCCCGTTGTTACTTTCTACAAACGGACCTATTGTGTCTATGTAAATAATATCAAACGGTTTTATAGATGTATCTGTGATGACGAATTTTTCATTATGATTAAGCTCTGCTTTATTCATTTGGCATTTATGGCAACTCTTTACATACTTCCTTACGACTTTCTCCATGATTTTCCACCTGAAATTTGCTCTTAGTTTCTTTAATAATCTATTATTTCCTACATGTCCTCCAAACATTGGATCGTTGTGGTATCTTTCTAAAATCTTTTGGATCTCTTCTTTTTGCTGTACCGTTTTTGGTACTTCGCATATACATACTTGAATATTTTTTAACCTTTGATTTCCTTCTTCTATAAATTCTTCTACTGTGCACTTTTTGAATATATCATCATTTGTATATATTTTCATTCTTTATACTTCATTTTTTACCGATAGCTCCTCAAGCTTTTCCAACGTTCGTCGTAGGTCGAAGTTGTGTATTCCGGTAATTAAGGCTTCACTAAATTTCAATTCATTTTTGATCCGAATGCTCATCCTTAGTGAGATACAGTTATTTTCAAAGCGTAAAATTGGTAATTTATGTGTCTCAAGACTATTTAAAACTTTTACTACTGAAGGTTTTTGTATTCTTACGTCCTTTGTTTCTTCGTTAATCCTTAGATCCTTTTCTAATTGAGCGTTTTCTTTTCACTTTTGTGCTCTTGTTATTGCCAAGACATGTGAATTATTTATATATAAATCCTTAAGTTCTTCTATGGATATTCTTGATATGCTATCCGCGTAGTTCGCTATACCTTTGACATACTGTATTTCAAAATCGTATTCTTCCAAATCGAGTCTTATTCTCGTGAGTTTCGACGTCGGGTCATTCATTGCAAATGAATGCGTTAGTGGCTTATGATCTGTTTTTACTATGAAATGTGGTGAACCATACATATAAAACTTAAAACGATTGATTCCCCAATGAATCGCTAATAACTCTTTTATGATGGTGCGTTTGTTAAGATCGCTTTTCTTAAAGCTCCGTGATGCAAATGCGATGGGTAGGTCAATCCCTTCATAGTTTTAACTTAAGATTGCTGAACATGCGCTATTCGAAGCGTCCGTAGTTAAGATGAATTGTCTGGGTATTTTAAAATTGGTGGATTGATTAATGCATGTTTTAAGACCTGAAATGAGTTTTCACATTCTTTTGACCACTCAAATTTTACGTTTTTCCTTGCTAACCTATTTAATGAAATACATATTTCGGCAAAATTCTGAATGAACCTTCTATAATAATTGCAGAATGCAACGAATATTTTGACTTCGTTGGCATTTTTTGGTACTGGAAAATGCTGAATGACTGAATATTTTGCTTTGTCTAGTGAAACACCATCCTTTGATAAATTATGACCCAAATATGTGACTTCTCGCCTGAAGAATTGGCATTTACGTGGATTTAACTTTAAATTGAATTTACGACATGCGTCGAACACATTCCTAAGATTGGCTAAGTGATGATTCTCCGAAATTCCTATCACAACTATATCGTCCATATGAAGAAATGCTTTTTCCGGCGTGAGGCCTAAGAATGCTATTGACATCATTCGTGAAAAACGATTAGGACTTACGATTAACCCCAAAAGGTAGTCTTGTGAATTGAAATAAGCCTTTTTCTGTACTGAACGAAGTGTATTTCCTAGAAGATTGTTCTAAAGGTATTTGATGAAAACCTGACATTAGATCCAAAACTGAAAACCATTTTTCTCTCCCTAATTGGTCTAAAACTGCATCTATACGGGGTAAAGGAAATTTATCTGTGACTATTTTCTTATTTAGCTGCCTAAAATGTATACAAAGTCTCCATGCCTTATCCTGATTCGTCGATTTCTTCGGTACTAATAATACAGGTCTATTATAATCTGATACTGAGGGATCAATTATTCCCTGTGTTATAAGTTTCTCTACTTGACTATTTAATTCCGTTGATTGTGAATGTGGTGTGCGATAATTTTTTATGTATATCGGTGTATCATCTTTTTCTGATATCCTTTGCTCATAAAAGTTATTGTGCGTTAGTATATCATTCTTTAAAGCAAATATATCTACGTAATTCTCACACAGATTCGTTAAATCGTTTCTTACATATTCTGGTACTTCTAAGTTTAATGATTTCCTTAATTATTTCATTCTATTACTACTATCACTCGTAATTGTATACATCTCAAACAAATCTAAATCCAAGATTTTAATATTCTCAGTTTTTACTGAAACACTTTCATAATTTGTATTCAAAATTCTAACGTACGGGTTTTTCCCCGATATTATGGATCTGGCTATAAATACTACCGGTGCTATTTCCTGTTGCTCTACTACTGTATCCTTTCTCAAATTCTTAAAGTTCTCCATTTGCCTGTACACCTCACATCTGGGCGGTATTGCTAAAGTATCGTATTCTGGATTACCAAAAATTTGTATGGTTATCGAGTTCTTAGACTTGTAATTCTGATTGTGAATAATCTAATACACAATTATTTTTAGTCATGAAGTCTCTTCCTATCAGTCCATTTGTTCGTATCGGAAAATTTTCTCCCGCTACGTGAAAGCAATGCCTTAAAGTTATGTTGTTGATATAGAGGTTTATGCTTATTTGACCCAAAGTTTTTGCTGAGCCTTCAGTTATACCCTTAATGTTTATTTTATTCCTAGTTTCAAATACATGTTTCGGAAAATGTTTAGAAATTAATATCAGAAGAATGTCTGCTCCTGTATCTAATATAAAATTGTAGCTATTATCGGATATGCTTGTCTGAATTTCTATAAAGTTAGAAAGTGATAAATCTAAATAATATGCTGAATACGTTCCTGAAATCTTGCATTCGTCGTTTGTTTTCTTATTCAAAACCCCAATTGTTTCTGATTCTCTCTCGCTTCCTCATTTTCTATCTCACATATTCTTACACTATTGTTAGCTCGATTATTATAATTTCCATTCCTATGGAATTTCCTATCTTTATTAAAATTTTCGTATCTGCCATAGTTGTTCCCTTGATTATACTGTCAAAATGTTCCTGAATGATTACCGTTATAAAATCCTCTGTTGTTTCCTCTCCGATAATTATTCCTGAAGTCAAAGGTTGGCTTCCTGAAGAAATTCCTGTTATCCTTCATGTGTGAAACTTGTTGTTGTCCTACTATACCTTCTACTGAAACCAATTTTGATAGTACTTCTTGCGTAGTTTCAAAACTTCCGGCTGCAATTATTGTTTTGGTTGCATCCGTTGTGGCATTCGTAGTTACTGCCTTAATAGTATATTTTTCGGCTAGTCGTTCGGGCATCCCTTCTGATACGTATGCTGCCTGTAGTCTCTTTGCTAATTTTTCTATCTCCGTTGCGTACTGTGTTACATCTTTTCCATTTTGTCTTACCTTACCAAGTTTCGCTAAGAGGAGGCTTGGATTGTCTCCTCTTATCCCCGTTTTTAGTTTATTCTTGATTTCTGTAATGGAGTTTTCCTTCGTGATTAAACTTCTGGCTTTTCCCGTTAATCTCGTCTTAATTAGTAGAATAGCATTTTCCTCGTTACCTGTCGCGTTTATTTGTAGCAAATCTAATGGGTCTAAAAATTATTGCAACTTGCTTGCTTCTTCGTTTAATTCAGTCGGTAAAACCTTGCTCGCAAAATTAAAAAAATCATTCATACTTGTCGCCATTTTCAAATGTTTGCTTATCGTTTGTAATAAACTAATATCGATTTCCTCAAATATCGAGGTAGGTATTTTAACAATACAATTTAACGCTTGAAATGCCCTATCAGTTTTACCTCTAATCCTATTTGAATAATTTTTACAACTTTCTTGTTGTACTAAACTTAAATTTTTCCAATTTTTGGCTATCAACTTAGCAAAATTATTATAAAGACCTACTATACTATTAATAACTTCGATATGTATATCAGGATTTTTAGGAGTTTCCTTTTTCAAAACTCGTTTTCCTTGTTTATTAACTTCTTCCACAAATAATAGTAACTTATCTTCAAAATCTTCCCACGTTATTGACATTTATAAATTCGTTCATAAGAATAGAATGCATAAGTACTTACAATTACTTTTACACAGTTAGAGTTCCTGTTGTCTGATTCTTTGCAATGCCTCGGTTGATGTCCCTTTTCAACGCTCTTCGGTGGACCAAATAAATTTCAAGATGAAAGCTACAGTTATAATATACAATAGAACCATTATGTGCATCGCAAAACTGTCTTGCTGTACCATAAAAGTATTATTGACAGTTCCAGTTTCATTTGCCTCTTGTTTGGTTGATGAACCTCCCATAGTTTCTTTTCTCCAAGGTTCCAAATCTAGATAGAAAACCATATAGTTCCACTCGTACTTACCATTTGTTTTGCCTTCAATTTGCTGGATCATTTACCATTACCATTTGTTCTATACAATTACCATTTACATTTACCATTTACATTGCAGAATCATTTACCATTATACCATTAATTTTACCATAACCATTTCGTTCGCAGGATCGCCATGTAGTGGTTACTCAGTAAGTGCTCCTCGTATAAACTACGTTTACCATAAAGCCCTTATATCTTTGAGGAAAGCACTAACCTAGTAGCCGTTCTTCGAAGATTGAATAAACAACATCATTTATAAAAATCACTGGGTTTAGTATATTTGAAATTAATGCATATGACAATATCATAGACCATTTAACTTATTCAAAATAATAATAATTGAATGACTCATGGGTTAGTCACACTTTGTTTTTATAGGAAACATTCAAGTCAGTCACCGATAGATTCGACCTTCCGCGTATGTGAACGCGGTGTTTACGTTAAATAGAAACGTGATTTCTGGGTGTTCGCCTGACCTTAATCAGATCGATGACCACTATTAACATTGGAAAATATAATATGTACAATTTAATCTTTTTCTGTAAAAATGTCTTTTTTTTAATACTGACTTTTTCGGGATCATCACAAGGTATAACTTCCCTTTTTCCAACTGACTCCATCTTTTATAGGCCCACGTAAAAAACAATCACAGTCCTTTATTATTTACATTTATAAGTTTCTGTAGTATAATAAATAACATAGTAATGTGAATTTCAAAAGCATTAACAGATATGTATTTATATAGAATGGATATTAGCTACGGTTTTCATCACTTAATTATAACGTAATTCAAAAATCTGACGACGCTGTGATATTTTGCTCTACTACCCATTTGAAAACGTCCACTTTTTTCGTTAACAGCAGAAAGAGGTCAACGAAAGAGATACGGAATAACATTTCAGCAATAAATTGGGTTCAGTGATAATGTTTTTTATTTCCAGCCTCATAAAAAATGTATTAATTGGTGGGGAAATTTAAAACAATACCACGTGGCCTAATTTATCGTTGAGTAGCAGCGGCTGCATAAGGCCGTACCCTAAGATCATTTTACCCCGATTTCAAAAATATATAACATGTTAACATTTTTTAATCCACCATTTTTGAACACTTTCAGATAGAATTCCATTATTAAACCTATAAAACCCATTTTTAAAATTAGGAACATTCCCTGAAATATGAGGAATTTTATTTGAAATTATTCAAAATTGGCTATATTGAATGTCCGCCTTGAAATATGCTTTCATGTCTACTGTTACTCCTGATACAAAAAAGTGGACTACTTTTTAAATTATACATTTCCTTACGATGTCTATTCAAACTGCTTTAAGAAGCATAAAACTTGTTGTATAATAAACAAACCACCCCCATAATTCAAAACCTGGATAAAAACCTATGTGAAAAATTTGAAAGGTTATATGAGTTCTGAGTAATGCCCAAACACAGAGTCACAAACATCCAAATAAAAAAATTAACCTTAATACAAACCTATAAGCGTCCTAACTTTAAGCGTCCCTGTTGCCACGTCTGTGACTGGTTGTATAATAATATTAGTAGTTATAATTTTAAATCAACTTAAGACACAGCATCTACTAATAACCACGCTAAAACCCAGTAACCGGTATATACTGTGTTTTACTGTGGTATTTTTAAAGAATTAATGTAGATACTGTGTTGGAGGGTGGTCAAACTATGATTTCTAATACAGATAGACCATTCAAACGCAGCTTATAACATGCGTAAGGACCAAGTATGTGGTAACATGTAGAAAAGTGAATTACGATTTTTTTGTTGGTTACTGTGTTTTTCCTTGGAGCAGCCGAACTGCCTTACACTTTGATCAACCTTGTGGGAGATATTTTGAATCTCTACTGTAAAATGTGAATTTTGTTACATAATAATTTTCTAACAATTCTGACATCGCAGATCAATGAAAAGTGAGAGATAAATCATTATTCAAGTGTTAGTCTATTTCACAAATGGATTATTTTCACGTGGAAAGATTATCTATCACCTTAGGTAGAGGAACTACATGTCGTCAGTGCTTCGACATTCGAAATTTTCGGTTACTTTCGGACGGTTGATGACAATTTTCCTCTCAAAAGTGGCTAGTACTTAAGAATTTGTTGCTGAGAAAGGAAAACTTTGAAATGAAAAAATTATTTTCTCAATGTGCTCAACACTATACGCATTCAAAACTCAACATTTATGGTTATAAAATAGGTCAACTGAAAAAAAAAGAGAATAAGAATATGACCATCAGGAAAATTATACACTCGTTTCGCCTACCTTGAATAAAATAATGTCTGAAATGAAGAAGGATTTTTGTTCCACTCATGAGCATAAGAAATGCATATGCATATGAAATGTAAAAATGTGAAAACTGAGAATCTCATGATGACATAAAACGATAACATCTGGCGAGGACTATATTTGAGGGCAGTTAGATAGTTTCATGTGCAACTTGGTTGAAGGATATTCGAACGCTAAGATTATATGAAAACATGAAGAATTAGCAAGACTTTCAGGAAGGAGCTTCCTCGGGAACAAGCTAAATATTAATAATGACTCACGTCGGTAGCTAAGATGGATTTTTCAATTGTGGCTTACTAGTATTTGATCACTGCTGGTGATTTTGAAATACCCCGAGAAAATGATGAATCTTATTTGAGAAGAAAAAATACTTTCTTACGAAACGTGAAGCTGGGAAGCTTTTTTGCATAACACGTAACAACTGCACTGGAGTTTCCTGACTTATCAAAGTTTCTTTAAAAAATAACGCGTGTAATATTATTGACATTATTACCGTCTCAACTATCAATTATTTTCAATAACTAGTTCATTATAAACCATTTTTAAGTTCGTTATAATTGGTTAAGTTACCATCTGCCGATTCGGAAAAACTGAGATGAAATGGCATCAGTTTTTACGAATCATTTTTACTCTGATTCATTTATTTAGTCAAAATTATTTCAATTCTTCTCTTGTGATTTTTAATTCAATTAATAGCTTTATCATTTATTATTTCATAATCTTCAATAGAGGTACAAACCGTCGAGTTTTACCTGATGTTTGTGTTCACGTTTATATATTTGTAGATTGGAAAATCTAGCTTAAAGGAAGGTGTGTTCAAAACTAATACTGTAACTGTCAGAGTGAGATATGAAGTCAAGTTCATAGGATGTGTCTATTTCCAAAACAAAATTTCATTACAATCTTGCCAGTAGTTTTTTCTCAACACTCTGTTTCTTTAATACGGATAAGTCACAAAAATTTCCACTTGGCAAATATCACCGTTATATAAATCCTAGTAGCAAAACGTCCTTTTTAAAATTTAATTGTCGCTGAAATATTTTATACATAAGTTTCAAATTTTCCTATAACTATGATAAAGATAACGATTCAGAATTTTGACATACATTTGAAGCCATATTGATAATAAAATGTAAAAATTAAAACCAAATTTTTATCCAGTAAATAAGTGTTTGAAAATTTGATGAACTTTTACTTAAATCCAAATGAACATGGAATTAACTTACCTCGTCAATATTTATTAATTCCCCTGGACAACTATACTGGGCGATAGTATCGGAGACTGATTTTCCAAAAACAATAGTTTCCAGAAGAGAATTCGCCCCAAGCCTATTGGCACCATGTACAGATACACAAGCACATTCTCCGCAAGCGAATAATCCCTGAACTATTTGATCTTTTCCAGGAGCCTACAACAAAATTTAATTGAAAATACAATGAACTTTTTAAATAAATTGTACCCTCTTTGTAATCACGTTTATTACAAAAGTAAGTAATCGCCGCATAGTTATGTCGAATTTCAAATTAATTGGTATCAAAGTGTTGCAATGGTTGCTATTGGAATATATATTTCTGTAATCAAGAAATATATTTATTTGAAGTGAAAGAATAACAAAATAAAAGTTGTTCAACAAAAATGTACCCAATAAAAGTTACTCATGAGCGTCTACTCGTAGTTATGAGTCAACAATATGCTAACACCCTAGAAATATGACACATGTTACTAAGAATAATTATAAAGTTATCCTTATGTTATTTTTTTAACAGTTATATTCCAGTTTTCAAGTTTCTGCCTAGTTTTTGTTCTGTGAAGGTATTGTGATTGGTAATTTACCCTTATCTAGCGCAGTCTGTAGGATTCGTAAAGTCGTGAAAATATTGTAAATTAGTGAAATTTCGGGACTCAGAAGTTTCAACGGCTTTATCGCGAATCTGTGGAATATCCTTCTTTAGGCTTCACGTTACCTTCTATGTGGACTACTAGCTACCAACCCTTTAGTGGAAACGAAGCCGATTCACCCAGAGCCTCTCAGAATCTCAGAAACAACAGAAACTCCTTTCGTGGTTTTCGCGGAGGATTGGATTATTGAATTTTGTTATTAGAGTACGTCAAAGTAGATTGTAAGGGGAGTCGTACAGGACCTGCAACAAATCAAGTACTTCGACCTATAAGATCTTTTGTCGATAATAACCTCCCAGGAACGTCAGCCTTTTGCAGAAGAGAGCTGAGCATTCGCAAAGCAAATGTTTTGCAGTTTCAGCGATGTTCTCGCAATATCGGCACTCTCTAATTTGCCCATTTTATTAGGTGATACCTCATAGGGCAGTATCCAGTGAGGAATTCAGTTACCAATTTCTAGACTTTCTTGTCTTACTCGAGAAGCTGTTTAAGCCCATCAACATTTTCGGTTATCTTTCTTCTGACACTATTCCATTGAGATATCATTAAATCGATTTTCCAGGATCGAAACTCTTCATTCAAGTGGGCTTTAGAGAATCGACAGTAGGGTTCCGGGCCAAAGAATTCGGAGTTTGCTCCTTCTTTGGCAAAGCTCTATGCTTCCTCATTGCCTCTAACGCCCCTATGACCTGGCACCCACATCAGAGTGAACCAGTTAGTTGCTGCCAGTTGTCTTAGATATTGCAAAGTCAGCTTAGACTCACAAGTGTATGGCTTCAGATCTTTCAATGCTGCCTGGCTATAGTATATAGATTTCTGGCGTCCGGGTATCCCTTTTAAGGCACTACTAGGCACACCTTTTTATAGCATGTACTTTTCTTTGACCTATGATTGGAGCTATGCCAATGGTTTTAAAAGCCTGAAACTGGGCCCCATCATGCCTACTCCAGCCCTTCCACCCATCTTGGATCCATGTAAAAATTTGTTGGTTGTTTATGCCCATTTCAAAATGCCTTCCAAAGTTGTACCAAACTGGCATAATATCTGTCGGTTTAGACATGGTTTCTAGGTAAATGTGTTCCAAAATCTCTAGGTGTTCGATCAGATTTCCTGCTTTTAGTGTTATTGATTGGCTCACTCTAAAGACACTGATTGCTGCTTTTTTCACTACACATAGGTGGAGTGGCGGAAAGTTCAACATTGCCTTTAGAGCCGCAGTAGGGCACGTAGATATTGCTCCTCTGATACCTAGGCAAACTAATCGATGCACTTTCTGCAACATGGCTTGAGCCGAGGTTTGGCTTTGGCCACCATATCAGTGAAGCATAGGTGACCATGAATTTGACGATCGTTTGATACGTCCAGCAGATCATTGTTGGTTCAAGACCTCATGTCTTACGAGGATAAATTGCAAAATTCGTAGCCTACTATAGAACCAAACAAAATTTCAATGACAAAATATTTTATTACTCAACATATTCTCCTCTTAATTAGATACATTTATTACAGTGAACCTGCAACGTCTCTAGACCTCTCAAAAAAAATGTTTCTGCTTGCTCTGCAAACCAGACCTCTACAGTTTTTATTACCTCCTCATTGGAAGAAAATTTACCTCCTTTTAAACTTTTTTTCAGTTGAGGAAAGAGATGATAGTCGGACGGAGCCAAATTTGGTAAATAAGGGGGGTGTTCTAGTAATTCAAACCATAAATCACGAATTTTTTGCATGGCAACATGAGATTTGTGTGCAGGGGCGTTGTCCTGCCAAAACAAAACACCTTTGGATAGCTTTCCGCGCCTTTCCTCTTTACTTTTTTCCCGTAGAGTGGTCAGTAATGTCGAATAGTAATCTCCAGTTATTGTTTTACCCTCATCGAAAAAATCAATCATGAGTACTGCATGGCAATCCCAAAAAACCGAAGCAAGAACTTTTCCAGCAGATTTTTGGACACGAAACTTCTTAGGTCTTGGAGAGGCAGAGTATCGCCATTCCATCGATTGTTGTTTTCTTTCTGGATCGGAGAAATGTGCACCAGTCTCTTCCATAGTAACAATTCGGTTTAAGAATTCTACATCGTTTTCAAATCGAGCACAGATCGAACGGGATGCTTCTGCCCTTGCACGCTTTTGATCAACATTCAAACATTTGGGGATCCATTTGGCAACAATTTTTCTCATGTCCAAATTGACGTGAACTATATGATGAACGCGTTCGTATGAAATATTCAGTCCTTCAGATATCGGTTTTAGCCCAATTCGACGGTCTGATAAAATCATGTCAACAACTGCATCGCTATTTTCGGGGACTGACACAGAAACTGGCCTTCCCGATCGGTCATCATCTCCAATGGAAAATTTACGTCTTTTTAAGCTTGCAGTCCAATTTTTCACGATCGCATAAGAAGGACTTTGATCACCAAGGGTATTAAGCATATCTTCGTAAATCTGCTTACCTCTTAACTTTTTTAAATACAGGTACTTGATGATGGCTCGATACTTCAATTTTTCGATTTTCACAGTTTCGGTGGACATCTTTTGCTTTTAATTTATTGCGTAACTCTGGTTTACTTTCTTGACGTCAAACTCTACACTGACACTAATAAGTTATTGTTCGTTGCTATGGTAACGCAATATTTTGTTTATGCATGGAACTGGTCTATGTTAACTAGATATCAATACATCCTCGTATACCCGGACTAAATTTAGAAAAGGCAATAAAAGTGTGCTATTTACAATTAAACTAGAACATTCAACAATAACAACAAATAATATTTTTGATATAACATCTGATAATAAACATTAAACTGCAGACGAGTTGTTACCATTCATATTACAGTAAAAAAGAACTGCTACAAAGTTAATCGATGGAAATTTAAAAAAATTGTAAGACACAGAAACGAAATCAGTTATGTTTGAGTAGGCTGAGGGTCCAATTGAAGTAGGCGATTAGTAAACAAACTACAAAGGAGACACGGATTTCGTGCACGTTGAGGAAACAAAGGAAACGTATCAGGAAAGCAGGTCAGACACCGAGGAGGAGTATAAGAGGAAGATAAAAGAATTGGATGAAAGTTTCGGAAGAAGCAAAAAACATAAAGAGGATAGAGGGAGAGTGGATACTGAAACAACTATGAGCAAAATGATGCAGGAATTGATGTCGAAAAATGATGATAAAATGGAAGAAATAAAATAATTAAGAAGAGAAAATGGAGAAACTACTAAGCAGATACTAGAAATAAAACACGTAAATCAGAAAATGAATGAAAACATTAAATGAAAAAGTCGAACACTTAGAGAAATTCGCTGAAAAGAAAAACTTGATCATAACTGGAATATAGGTGAATTCAAATGGAGATAAGTCATTAAAGCAAGAAGTTGAAACATTTTTTTCAAAAGGTATACAAGTAGGTATCAAAATAAGTGGTGCTCAAAAAATAGGTGAATATCTGCTTAATTGAAATGGAAAACATCACAGGTAAAATTGACATCTCAAAAAAATAAAAACAGACTGAGTTATCTCTCAGAAAAAATTTTCATTGAATCGGATCTTACCAAGAATGAACAGAAAATAGAAAAAATAATCATAGGAAAAGACATTGAACAAAAAATAAGGGCAAGGAAACAAAAATAGATTACAAGAAATTAATAGTAAATAGTGTAGTGTTGAAATGGAATGACTAACTAAAAGTTACAGAACAACAAAAAAAAACTAGTAGACACACTTGATAATACGATAGATATAGGAACATGGAACGTGCAAGGAATACACGAAGAGGGAGCTATAACAAATCTAGTAAAGGAAGCTAAAAGATACAAGATAGAAACTTTAGCACTGCAAGAGACTAATTTAAAAATAATAAAATAAAAGAAGTTGAGGAATATGTCCTATTCACAAGTGAAAACGAAACAAGGCGATTTGGTACAGGTTTTGCAGTCGGTAAAAATATGAAAAATCAAATTATAAACTTTCAAGCGACTTCAGACAAAATATGCAAACTACAGTTTGAAGCTAAAGATGCATTCTATGAAAAAATAGAAGAAACTATTGATACAATACTAGCAATGTGAAAATAATAATAGGAAATGCAAAAGTAGGAAATTAAGACATATTCAGAGTTATAACGGGAGTCGAATGCTGACATAATACGAGTAACGGTAGTGGTTTTAAATTAATAAGTATGGCAACAGAAAAGCAAATGAAGATTATGAGTACACGTTTTAAAAGGAAGAATATGCACAATGGAGCTTGGACGATACCAGGCACTAACAAAATAAACCAAAATTATCACGTACTATAGAAGAGATGCCAAACTAATAAAAAATATAAGGTCATATAGGGGTGCTCTGATCTCTGATCATTTTCGAGTAAGGGCTAAACTCAAACTAACAGAAATAGATAACAGAAAAATTAGGAAAAATAGAGAAATAACGGTGACATATAACATGGAAGAACTACAACATCATCGAGTAGCCGGTAAATACAGTTCTAGAATTGGCAAATATTTGGAGCAAACTACGGAATCAGAATTAGGACAGGCTATAGAAAATAATTTTATCCGGATATAAGAGGCTATCTTGAAAGCTTCAGATGAAAGCTTAAACGTTGTGAAGGTTACCAAAAGGAAGATTTGGCTTGACGACGAAGGTATGGAAGAAATAAATAAGAAAAAAAGAGAAAGAGAAAAACATCTACAGACCGGGACAGAACGGCACAAACGGGAATACATAGAACAGACGAAACTCGCAAAAATGATTTGCGGTACTAAGAGAAGGGAATACGAATAAAACCAAACAAAAACAATAGAAGAAAAATTCAGGAGACATGAAATTAGAAATTTCTACAACGATGTGATAGAAATATATAAAGGACACAGGCCAAAAACACCATACATCAAAGATAAAAACTGTAAACTACTAGGAGCAAAAAACTAAATAATAAGAACATGGAAATGTCATTAAGAAAATCTATTAAAAGTAAAAGCAGACATAGAAGCAGGAGAAAGAGAAGACGTTTCATTGGGAGAAGAAAATCCAATCGAGAATGAAATAGAAGAAATTATTCACAATATGAAAAATAATAAAGCCCCAGGAGCCAATAATATTACATCTGAAACTTAAAATACGGACGAGTTGTATTAAAAATAGAAGTTTTTAAGTTAGTACAAGAGGTGGAACTAAGCAGTGATTCTACCGATAAACAAGAAAGGTGACATTTCCGATTGCAACCAAATTACAGAGGAATAGCACTTCTCGATATCATATACAAAGTAGCTACACTAATAAAGAGACGATTAGAAGCTTATACGGAAAAGATAACCAGCGAGTACCAGTGTGGATTTCGTAAGGCTAGAGGAGCAACAGACCAATTTTGTTACTAAAACTATTATTAACACATTGTTACGAATACGAGATTCCTACATGTGTGCTGTTTATAGACTTTAAGGCAGCTTATAATACGATAAACAGGACTCAGTTACTAAAGGTCTTAAGGAAATTTGAGAGTTGTACAAACTGGTAGAAAGTAGTGTAGTAAGAGTAGAAGAAGAAAAATCAGAAGAGGTTGATGTACCCCAAAGACTGACGCAAGGAGACCCTCTACCCATCATGTTATTCAGCATAGCATTGGAAGATGTTATAAGGAAGGAAAAACTCAATCGTCAGGGTACTTTAATGAATGAAAGCCATTAGTGTTTGGACCACGCACCACGCAGATGATGTGGTTTTAACATAAATAGAAAAAGAAGAGCTAAAGAGAATAGAAAAAGAAGTAGTGATAGCAGCAAAAGATGTGGGGTTAGAGATATATGAAACAGAAAGCCAGTACATGGAATTTAGAAATATAACAGTAACGGAAGAACCAGAAACATTACTGCTGTAACTACAGAAGGATAAAATAATAGAAATTAAAGAAAGAAACTTAAAACCATTTGGACCTAGGTGTCCTAATAAATGATAAATGTGAGAAAGAAACGGAAATCGATCTTAGACTGGCCAAGGGCAACATATGTGCTGGAGGATTACTCAAAATTTTGAGATCAAAACAAGCCACACGAGCAACTAAGAAAAGAATTTATAAACAATATTGAGACACACAGTGCTATATGGATGTGAAACCTGGATCATGAATTAGAAGTAGAAAATCATCCTCGAAATCTGATAGAGGAAGATATTAAGAAAAATATATGGTGGCAAAAAAACAGAAGAAGGATGGGAGAGGCGCAAAAATTAAGAGTTGTATGATCTATATGACGACTCAACAATAATTGAGGTAATCCAATCAGAAAGACTGCAGTGGTTAGCTCATCTAGAACGAATGGAACAGTCAAGAGATGTCAAAGAAGTAGCATGGAAAATACTATAGGGAAATAGAAAGTCCAGAAGAAACTGCAAAAAAGCTGTAATTCAGGACGTCGCGGAAAAGGAGATACGTGACTGGAAAAATATAGCAAGAGATAGAGACAAATAGTATAAGTACATTCTATATCAAGGGTGGAATATACAAAATTCTACACGAGTAGAAATATTTGTTTCCCGAGCGGAGGCGAGGGAAGCGATTCTACGAGTGTAGAGTTTTGAATTCCGCCCGTGTTTTAGACTATATTTTTTCTACGACTATCACATATATTAAATTGGTAATGCCTTATTTTCTGGAGCAATTGTGGTGAAATCATCACTGCTGTCAGTATATCAAACACTAAAAAGGAATCAAGCCCTGTAATAGCTATGACTTAAATAAAATTATATTAACTTGCCTATTTTTTATAAAGTATTTTTGATCTAAAATTTGAAAAAATAGATAATTAAACAACTCTGACAATTTTTTGACAGTTAATAATTGTTAGTAAATCGAGTTTTCTTTTTTTTAAAGTGCCACAAAATACACTTATGCTGCACCTCTGGCTCTAACAATTAATACTCAACGACCGTATTAGTAATTTTACGTGCACTTTAGAGGATTTTTTATGCATTTTGATATTTCTGCACTACTTCTACCCTGCGTAGTGCAGCTAGTATAGACAACGGAACACGCATATTTTCTCTTTCTGTCAAATGAACCGTCACATTTAGAGGGGGCCACAAGTATTCATTCCATACCAACGGCGAGAATTAATATTCTTGCCCTAGTGTTAGAATGAAGCTATTCCATAACCAATAATTACGGCAGAATATAGAAATTCTATAATAGTCGTATGAAAAATTCTTACATAGCTATAGGCACAAGTGACTCACAGTGTGAAGTGGCACCCGCCCATGGTAAAATTGCAGTTGATGTAGCGTCCGCGGTACTATAATATCCGATATATGGACATCATACTGCATCGAGCTCCAAAATATCGCATACGAAGCAGTGAATGCTTGGGAATCTTTTGCTGATGAAATCAGCAGGACGTCACAGGTTGTTTTTGAATAAACCTAAACACCAAGGTTCACAGGGTCTTCGCACGCGGCGTTATAGTAGCACACTTATATATTTATTATTTATCTGACGCACAGGTTGACATCCCCCAGTATACATATCGAAGAATGGTATAGTTTGGAGTCTGTATATGTATTTTTCTTGCAAAGTGGCATCCTGGCAGTGCTGCCGACTTCACTGCTGGTTATCGAAAGCTTTAAACATTGAAGGAGATGCTTTCCATCTGTTTTCCTCTTATTTTTGTAGTTTTAATTTTCTGATACCATTTTTGACAGTGCGGAGAATGTTAGTTATTGCAGGATACCTACCGTTATTTATCAATTGAAAAATTATATGTCGACAAAAATGAATATTTCTGGCGATGAAATAAACTAGGGAATCTAGAGAATTCTGAATTTCTTAAAATAAAGGTAAAATTGATTCGATTTTTCAACGTGAACCACGAAATGAAGTAAAACTACTACTCAATTTGCAGGTTAATTTTAGAATCGCTATATTTTTCTACTTCAATATAGCAGACAACAGAAGTTAAAATTTTTTTGTAAAAATTCCGAAAACCTAAATGCAATCAGATTACTAGGTGGGTAGTTAGTAGTTGACCTAGAATATTGAATTTCACAAAAATTCATACAAATTCAGGAGACTGTGAAACTCTCGCTGGCCTATACAGGGTGTATCAACGATTATTGGATTGACGATAGCTGCATCCTTATTTGATCTAAGGAAAAAAGTTGTAGAGAGCAATGAAAGCTATGAATGCACTAGAGTTTTTTCCGAATTCCGAACACCATAGCGGTTTGGTGTTGGGAAAAACCTCTAGTCTTTTCATCACTCCACCAACGGTTCCAGTGATGTCTGTATACAGGTTGTTCTAGAACAACTCACAATTAATCCTACGGAGTAAACTAGAGCTCAAAATAGGACGATTGAAATCAGCTTAACTTTATTCTAGGGTGCATTATAGAGCCGTGTGAGGCTGACGAAGGATTTTTTACATTGTCTTGAATTATTCGAAACTCATGGAAGCTTAGGCTCTGAATTTTGAAGAAAATGTTTGAAATTTAATTTGAAAAAGAAAAGTGTGAACTATAAAATTTTCGAAAAAGTTTGAAATTCACTAGAATTGCTAGACTTGGGTGTAACGCTAATGAAGATCATATCAAAAGAATAAGGAATCTAAAGAAGTAATGAATGGTTTATTCTTCCTATCGAATTAACAGAGTTGATGTATACTTTCAGTATAACTGGAAGTATCACCACTTCTACTCCACTTACTACTGTTTTCATTGTTTACAAGTGTTCACTCCTTACTCTTCCCCGCCTTTCTTATAGACCACTATTGTATTATGCAAAGATATATAAACAAGACAGATATGATTATTTACAAAAATTTTAACGGCAATAGTCTAACCGCTATTGGAAGAAACGTATCATTCCAATTCGCATTGTTGTCATATGCACCATATTATATTTCAATTCCGTAGTAATATATTTTCAATAGAAGTTTGTAAACGTGTGTTTAAGGAAATGGTGAAATATCTTATGACGAACTACTTTTATGAATTTGCTACAGATCTAATGCAATATAATTACAAAAAAAGTACCTCAGTTTGTTATGAGTACCTGAATTGTTTACTTCATTCAAATCAAAATTTAACATTTGGGAACAGCGCTAAGCAAACCAAACTCATTAATGTGTTATAAGTCCACATATTTACGCATAGTTCAGTCATCATTATTGCAGTTGTTTTGTTTACGTGTATATTTTTTACGCTAAGAGTGATTTTTGCGTTTAAATATAAACTTATTTGAAAAAAAACATTTTATTAGAATAATTATTATTGTTCAGCAGTGCATTGTGTGTAAAAATACTGATTTTTACATCCCGAACTTACATTACCCAAAATAAAGTCACACATCAGCTCTGCCGTCCTAAGGAAGAACACCGTATGTGGAAGAATTTATTCATGAAAACAGCGATTGAAATTTGGGGCAATATATAGGGTCCTCCTGGTTGAATGGAAGGGAATAGTTGCTTCAAATTCTATACCATATCACTCATGACTTAGCTTGTTATGTTGATATATCCATTATATTTGTGATGCGTACAGTTTTCTTTTTATAGCAAAAATTGTTCACATACGTGGATATGGTCTAGTAAAAGAACTTTTCGTTTCTAGGGAAAAAAGCCGTATGTTCGGTTTCTCAAACATATGGGTGGTAGTTGACTGAAACGCGGTCATTTTACTAGACAGAAACACCGTATGTACAATATTTCACAAAATAGGCAGTTAGCTACCAGCATTGAGAATGTGCTGTGTTCTTTACGGAAACGGCCTAAGTGTGATATCGGTGATATTTTTCATAAGTTTCAAAAACCGCCCAACTTTATCTAATCTAAGCGAACTTTGAAGTCTCTTTATTACTCCCATTATGTTTTCTTATAAAATGTGAGATTTTCTTAGTGAAACACGCCTGCAACTAAATTTCAACATTTATTCAAATAACTTCAAAAAGGAAGAAAACATATTATGTGTCTTTGCAATTTCTATAAATACAAAATAAAAAACAATTTATTTCTAAAACTAATATTATTGTTACGAAACAGCACACTGGTATAGTCCCTAAAACCGACCCTGTCTAAGCCAGGTATAATAGTTAAAATTATGGCGGATACGCAGTTATAAAAAACTGTTGAGACTATCTTATCTAGAACTGGTTTTTGTGAGTTATCTAGAAAAGGCCAGAAAAGTTATTTGTGTGTGTAAGCCCCAGTCCGGAATTTACTAGTAAAAACGGCTTTAATATATAAGGGACTGATCAGGAAGTTTTAGTTAGTTAATAAAAGTGATCTCGTGAAATAAATACACCGAAATAGCAAACAGTAAATATAAATTAATTAAGTGTTCATATAAATTAGTTTAAGTGAATATACTGAGTATATATAAATTAAGTGTTAGTGATTAGTTTAGTGTTTTAAATAAATTAGTAAGTAGCCATACTGAGTGTTTAAAATTTATCCCACCCGTTTATTGTTTAAATAAATAACAAAAACATTACATGTCAGAAGTGGGATAATATAAATAAATTGCTACGTAAAAATGGCCAAGAGATTAAGGGATCTGAAAGTGGCGGAATTAAGAGCAAAATTGGAAGATCGTGAGTTGGAAACGTCCGGTAAGAAAAGTGAATTAGTAGAAAGACTTAAAGTGGCACTGGAAAATGACGGCTTTGATCCAGAAACAGTTTTATTTAATGACGAGGCTTCCACCTTAATCTCGTCAATTTCTGCTAATATTTCTGATATGAAGAACGATATTTCTACTATGAAGAATGATATTTCGGCTAGCATGGACAAGAAGATTTCTGCCATGGAAGAGAACATGGACGAGAAGATTTCTACTATGAAGAATAATATTTCGGCTAACATGGACGAGAAAATTTCTGTCATGGAAGAGAAGATTTCTGCTAATATTTCTGCTAACATGGACGAGAAAATTTCTGCCATGGAAGAGAACATGGACGAGAAGATTTCTACTTTGAAGAACGATATATCTGCCGATATCTTATTAATGAAAAACGACATTGCCGCTGACGTTGAAAATGAAATTTCGTCCCTAAAATCTGAAATCGAGGATAAGATGTCAACGATGGACGAGAAAATCGAGAATAAAATGTAAACAATGGACGAGAAAATCGAGAATAAGATTACAACGATAGACGAGAAAATCAAGGAGTTAGAGGAAAAGATTGCCGATTCAAGAACGCGAGGCACGCCAGAGGAAGAAAAGAAGACCGAGCAAACGAAACCTTGCAAGCCAGAAACACTACCTAAGTTTGAAAACATTGGCAGTTTTACCCGAGTCAAGGCCCCAACGTTCGATGGAAAAATATCGTGGGCCAATTATGTGAAACAATTTGAAGCAGCCGCTAAAGTGAATAATTGGTCCGATAGAGAGAAGGCAGTGAATTTAACCATCGCGCTTCGCGGAGATGCCTTAGATGTACTCCAGACGATACCTTTGGAAGAAACGGATGACTTCGAGCAGCTGAAGGAGAGGTTGGACATGCGATACGGTCATGAACATCTAGAACATTTGTACCAATGTCAGCTGAAGAACCGAAGGCAGAAACGGGATGAATCCCTTCAAGAATATGAAGTGGACATTGCCCGACTAGTTCGATTTGCTTATCCGTCAGCACCAGAGAACATGATGGAATGTCTGGGCATCCAGGCCTTCATCGATGGCTTACGTGACCCTGATATGCAGAGGACGCTTCGTTTAGCCCATCCGAAAACATTAGTCGACGCATTGACAGCTGCCCTTGAATATGAAGCAGCAACGAAGGCTTCAGGATATAACAAAATCAGGACCATCCAAGAAGAAGGTGATGAAGACAGATTTGACCAGTTTGTCAGTTTAATGAAAAATATGATGGACAAGAAGCCGAGAAAGATCAGATGTTGGAATTGTGGCGAGCTAGGGCATGTACGTAGTTCATGTAAGCGCCCCAAGACTCCTGCATACCAAGAACCCCAGTCACAGGAAAACTAGAACGGGTCGGCTACGAGGGGGCAGCACCGACCCATGATCGTTCCAAAGACCCTCTCATACTGATAGCTTTTCTCAGATGTCGCAACGACAGTGTATATGTGGATGGCGAAGTAAATGGCAAGAAATATGCTCTGCTGGTTGACACTGGAGCAACTAGAACCATTATACGACCAGAACTAATAAACTCCAAGAAGAAGCTTTTACCAACGAGACTGCGACTGCGGACCGCCACAGGCGAGCGTGCCAACCTTTACGGTGAGACAAATCCAATTGGGAATTGGCGCAGAAAAGTTCACGCATACGGTAATCGTAGCTAACATTGAAGAAGACGTGATTCTGGGAATGAACGTAATGAATGTACATGGTTTCCAATTAGACTTTAGAAACAGAGCCATTAAAGTGGGTTCCGAGGAGGTATTCCTGCATCCATATGAAGGCAACGCGGTGTTGGCAGCTGTACAGGAATATACCGTTCTACCTGCACGAAACGAAACCATGATAGTAGCACGGCTACAGGTCATCATGGAGGAAGGTACACCGGTTATGATGGAACCAAGGAACCACGGCGAGGAGGTTGGCAAAGGAGTACTAATTGGAAGAGGATTGGTCACGTCGGCGAAAGAGATCCCAGTACGTGTAATAAACGTGAACGATTACCCAATTACCATCAAGAAGGAAACCAAGATTGGATCCTGCGTACCAGTGACGTCTATAGTTCGTCAAACAACGACCACTGACAATTCCAATGCCAGATTCGAACAAATGTTATCAGTAGCTGGTCAATCTTCCGATCGAGCTGAAAAAAAGAGAATGAGATAATTTCTCTTGCAGTATCGAGAGTTATTCGTACCAAAAGGAGGAAAGACTGGCAGAACATCAGCCGTCAAATACAAAATCGATACTGGTAATGCTAAGCCAATTAGACAATCAGCTCGAAGACTTCCACGAGCAAAGAGAGAGGAAGCTGAAAGAATAATTCGAGAGATGGCAGAAGAAAAAGTAATAGAACCATCTACTAGTCCATGGATGTATCCAGTAGTGCTCGTCAAGAAAAAGGATGGAACTACGAGATTCTGTGTGGATTATCGCCAGCTTAACAACGTGACGAAGAAAGACAGCTATCCCAGAAGACAAAGAGAAGACTACTTTTACCACCGGATATGGATTATGGCAATTCAACGTCATGCTATTCGGGCTCTGTAATGCGCCTGCGACATTTGAAAGACTCATGGAAATTGTCTTGAGAGGGTTGTCTTGGAAGATATGCCTGGTCTATTTGGACGACATCTTAGTACTGGGGAAGACATTTGACGAACATCTGAAGAATTTGGAAGACGTATTCAAACGACTCCAAGCTGCTCAGCTTATCTAAAACCCGAAGAAATGTCAGCTGTTCCAAAACCGAGTCAACTATCTAGGTCATATAGTGAGCAATAAAGGAGTGGCGGTGGATCCAGAGAAAATTGCTTCCATTCAGCAATGGCCGCAACCAACCGACAAACATCAAATCAGGAGTTTCCTTGGACTTTGCACATATTATAGAAGATTTATCAGGAAGTTTGGAGATATTGCTAAGCCTCTAACTCGACTTACAGAAGAAGCAAGAGCTTTCCAATGGGACGAAGATTGTCAAACGGCTTTTGATACCTTGAAGAGGCATTTAACCACGGCGCTGGTATTAGGATACCCTTTACCAGAGGGAGACTTTATTCTGGACACTGACGCAAGCAACGTAGGAATTGGTGGAGTGCTCTGACAGATCCAAGGAGGGCAAGAAAGAGTGCTGAGATATTTTAATAAAGTCCTCTCCAAACCAGAACGAAACTACTGCGTCACAAGAAGAGAACTTTTGGCGGTAGTGAAGTCCGTGGAACACTTTTACCAGTATCTCTATGGTAGGAAGTTTTTAATCCGGACTGATCATGCAGCACTCAAGTGGTTGATGCAGTTCAAGAATCACGAGGGCCAGATCGCTAGATGGATTGAACGACTTCAAGAATATGATTTCAGCATCGAGCCGGTGTGAGTCACCGAAATGCCGATTCCCTGTCCAGACGGCCGTGCCCAACAGACTGCTCCCACTCCAACAAGGTGGAATCTAGGGAAGCTGCAGTTTCAAGAACTACTGTAGTCAACGAGGAATGGTCACCCACCAGCATCAGAGAAGATCAGGAGAATGATCCTCACCTGAAGATGATCCGGCAATGGAAGAAAGAAAACCGGCGACCTACCTGGCAAGAAGTGTCAAGATTTTCACCGAAACTCAAGGCGTATTGGGCTCAGTGGGAGTCCCTTGTCCTGGAAGAAGGCATATTGAAAAGAATCCTTGAGAACGATGATGGTTCCGAGAAGAGAAGACAGATAGTTATCTCGAGAGCGAGAGTAGCTGAGGTACTGAAGATGTTACACGACAGTCCATCGGGAGGTCATCTGGGAGTGAAGAAAATCCTTCAGCGAGTTCGCGAAAGGTTTTATTGGATGAACAGCTCCGACGATGTGAAGGACTGGTGTAAGAAATGTACGACTTGTGCTACGTGTAATGGACCACATCGCAAGAGAAAGGCACCCATGAAACAGTACAATGTTGGAAGCCATTTCGAAAGGATTGCTTTAGATATCGCTGGACCATTTCCGACGACAGAAAATGGTACCAAGTACATACTGGTTGTAATGGATTATTTCACAGAGTCGGTGGAAATTTACGCTATCCCGAACCAAGAGGCCACAACTGTCGCGGATTTATTGGTGAAAGAATTCATCAGCCGTTATGGAGTTTCCATGGAAGTCCACAGTGACCATGGAAGAAATTTCGAAAGCCATCTATTCCAGGAGATTTGCGACAAGCTGGGAATGAAGAAGACCAGGACAATATCATTACATCCATAGTCAGATGAAATGGTCGAGAGAATGAACAGGACTATTGGAAAATACCTGTCCAAAATAGTATCCAGTCATCAGAGAGATTGGGACCAGTATCTTTCCCTATTCGCATTGGCTTATCGATCTGCCGTCAATAAGTCCACGGGAGAAACACCTGCGAAAATCCTGTTTGGACGTGAAATGAGGCTTCCTTGTGACCTGGAATTTGGCTGCCAGCCTGGAGAAGATCTAGCAGGCGAAGACTACGCAATCCAATTGAGAAGAAGGCTGGATGATATTCATGAATTAGTTCGAACAAATCTTCAAGTTGCTAGCGACAGAATGAAAAGTCGGTACGACACGCAGGCCACAGAAGGCGGTTTTAAAGAAGAGGACAAAGTATGGTTACACAACCCGACGAGGAGAGAAGGATTTTCTCCAAAATTGCAGAAATCCTGGGAAGGTCCATACTTAATCAAGAAAGGGATCAATGATGTTTTATATCGCATAAGCAAGATCCCCAACGGAAAACCAAAAGTAGTTCGCCAAACCCGACTAGCGCCATTCGAAGGAGACCATGACATAGAGGAAGGAGTAAACCTTATTCGAGATGTGTCTGACCCCACCTTCGATGAATTTATGGGCGCGTATGGAGGTACCGGGAAAGCTAGATATGGAGTCACTTCGGAACAACAACAAGATTTGTTCACTCTCCCGGAAGATTATTCACTGGCATACAACATCCCCGCCCGTATCAAGAACGCACGAGGGTTGGCAACCGTCTTTCGAAAGAAGTTCGGGCAATTAGAAAAACTTGAAGACCAGATTCCAGCCCCTGGCAAGACACTGAAACTGAAACATAATTCGCGGTACGTCTTCTACGTGGTAAAATGAATTCCAAGATCGATCTACCTACCGCGACGTGTGGGAAGCACTTCGAAACCTCCGAGACCATGTGTTGGAATCCAACGTGAAGAAACTGGCTATGCCTAAGATAGCGAGTAACCAGTTGGATTGGCGAATCATCAGGAACATGGTAGAGATTATCTTTCAAGATACCGGTGTCCAGATATTAGTTATCAGTATCCGATGAAGACGGTGCCCTGCTATTTCCATAAGATCGGAAAGTGTAGAAATAGGGCCAGTTGCCGATTCAAACATCCAGTCTCGGCTACACAAAAGTTCCAGGAGGAAGTTCCATTTAAGGAGGGGGTAATGTTACGAAACAGCACACTGGTATAGTCCCTAAAACCGACCCTGTCTAAGCCAGGTATGATAGTTAAAATTATGGCGGATACGCAGTTATAAAAAACTGTTTACGATTGAGACTATCTTATCTAGAACTGGTTTTTGTGACCAGAGTTATCTAGAAAAGGCCAGAAAAGTTATTTGTGTGTGTAAATCCCAGTCCGGAATTTACTAGTAAAAACGGCTTTAATGTATAAGGGACTGATCAGGAAGTTTTAGTTAGTTAATAAAAGTGATCTCGTGAAATAAATACACCGAAATAGCAAACAGTAAATATAAATTAATTAGGTGTTCATATAAATTAGTTTAAGTGAATATACTGAGTAAATATAAATTAAGTGTTAGTGATTAGTTTAGTGTTTTAAATAAATTAGTAAGTAGCCATACCGAGTGTTTAAAATTTATCCCACCCGTTTATTGTTTAAATAAATAACAAAAACATTACATTATTATCCACTTGAAACTAAAACTAGGTAGGAACCTTTCTAATCATCTTCAATGTTGTTAATGAGGTCAGGGATATTATTTTCGTGGTGATTCTCCCAAAAAATTAACTTGTACTTGGGAATAATGTCTCCAATAATATCTAAAAATTTTCGCTTTCTCTCAGCAGCTATTACCCGATTTCCTTCGTGTGCCTTAGGCTCTTTCAACAGTGTGCATTTTTTGGGTAAAATATTCCACTCTCCACATTCGCCATCAAATTTTGCCTAAAAATAAAGTAATTTGGATCCTCTTCTAGCTTGTATTAGTACGATTTCTTTTAAGAGTCGGCGATCTTCATTGAATTTATTCAACTTGTAATTAGTAGTCAGATTGGGCCAATATCTGAAATCTTTGAATTCCATTTCTTCAACTAAAACGGTATTTTTTGGAGCAGTCTTGAACTGCAGTGGAAAAATCTTGGAAATCATATACTTTGGGATTTTCCCTTAATCCCTTTTCTAGCAAATGGTGTAAACTGTCGGCAGACATGAATGTGTGACCCGGCTCGAAAAATTTAATAGTGATTGTCTCAGCCATGATATATTGGTTATTGATTATAAACAAGAGGAAACTGAAGATTGACCAGTTTTTGTTCTGCCCGCTGCAATTATCAGCCCAGATGCAAATGTGCTTTTCATCTCTAGCATGAATGGACAAGAAATGATTATAAGCACTTATGACGTCCTCCTTTTTTCGGTTCAATACTCCTTCATGTCAACAGCTTAATTATTTGTTGTCATAGCTCCTAATGGTGCAAAGGATTGATTGAAAGCGATTATTCTTGGTGTAAAAAGAACTTGCTTGAACATATCGATTCTCGGGATCATAACAACTTTTTGCATGTCAGACGAGTAAATTAGCGTATCATCATCATCCTTATTCTCCTTGTCTAATTTGTACATATTTCTTGACATTTGTGCTCTGTTGATATGTTGTAATCAATTTTCGGAATGATCACAGTTTTTGTTTTTGGTAGCATTTACTTTTGTATGCTTCGGATCATGTAATGTAAATGCTTCGCATTCTTCATGCCCAAGTGTGGTGAACAAAATGTTCATTTCGTTGACAACTTTTCGATAAAGCTCATAAGAAATAGAAAAGTTTTGTGATTCTTTGAAATCATTGTACATTTGGGCTATAGAGACATCACTTAGCAGATATATTTTTTTAGGAGAGTGCACTCATTGGTAGTGGGACACGCATTGCGAGAACTTCATAATGTGATTTCGAATTATTTGATGGTCAATTTTTCTCTTGATTTTTCGATGTTTCCCACGTTTATTCTGAAGTAGACTTCCTAAAATGCGAAGAATGCTATCATTGTTTGATTTATATCCTAGAGTAGTTAGGAAGAATACTTTACAAACTTCTATTCTACTTCCATCTTCGCCTTTGAAAAAATAGGCTCTTGACACATCCTTTCTGTAATTTTTCGCATTTTTCATTTGACGCCTTTTTTTCATATTTCCGGACTCTATGTCATGACTAAGAAATGCTTTCTGCCCAGTGAAATCTTTGTTCCAATATTTTTCATTAATTTTATGAGGTAAGGAATTGTTAATATTTTCTGAACATCTTTTTTGCATTTGCACCCTTCCTTGACTTCATGACACGCAATAAATTTCTTTCTCCAAATCTCATTCCTTTCTTTTTTAGGTAGTGAGTTAGATTACTGTTGTAGTTCTCTGGAAGGAAACAATAATTCAACCAACTGCCATAATATTTTTAAATTGTGGGAGTATTGTTACCTGTTTGATTATTCAAAACAACTAAGCTATCTGCTTCGGATGCTTCGGCTTGCTCTTCAATAACATCATCATCAGTGAAACGAACAGGTCCTAATTCTATTGATAGAGAACAGCATGAAACATTAGAGAATATAACTAACAGTACTGAAAATGCGACAATGCTACCAGTGTAATTTTTTGAAACAATATTGTCTTCAGTTTGTGATACTTCGGCTTTCACATGTACCACAGTCTCGACATGGTTTTCTTGATTCTTATCAATCATTGAGCTTCTTTCTGAAAAAACAAGAACAGAATTTACCGCATATACAAGATACAATCTGTCCCCCCCCCCCCCGGTTTTTTTGTGGTTATCTTTAGCTTTGTATTTGAAATAAATAATTTAACTTACCTTGTTCTGTCTCAAAAGATTTAATTATTTCACATATCACATTATTGTTCTCTGTAGGCTGTAGGTTTTCGTCCAGAATAATCATATTCTCATCTAGTGTAAATGAATCACCACCCCAACAACTTAACTCAGAATTATTAATAATACTACTACAACTTCTCTCATCAACACCACTCCTAGAACAGTTTTTGTCGTTATTATTATTTTCACTAACTGGCATCAAAACTATTCGACACGATCTTGACCCCATGATTGAAAACTAGAGAACGATATGCACGGCTGGTAAGTCCTTCCAGGAAGAGCTGCAGAAAACGTTAAATCCAGACATTTACTTGGTGGAAAAGGTGCTTAGAAGAAAAGGCAACAAAATGCCTGTTAAATGGTTGGGTTTAGATAAAAAACACAACAGTTGGATATAAAATACAGATGTTGTTGGGTAACTACTTTTCGATTCGCTGCGTATGAATACATGGCTTTGTGGTGGGGACAGGACATGGTATAAATTGGAGTGAGCTGTAGGTTAGATTGTTAGTCGTCAATATGAGTTCTCAAGATAGCGGTTTCAGTAGTACAGAAAGTTATGATTATAGTGCCGAATTAGATCGTATTTTGGAAATGTATAAAATAGCTGCTAAAAAAGAAGATCATTACCTGTTGTTTACCGAGTATCCTATACATTAGAATTTTCAAATTAGTTGTGGTTTAGGTCCAGCAAGAACGTTTGGTAGTGCAATCACTCTATCAGCAACGAATAAACCTACGAAAATCTCCTTCAGCACTTTCGAATGGGCCACGTTTATCGATATTTTGAATAATAATTAATTCATAGATGAACCACTTCCAGCGTTTTACGATGATTATGAGCCAGAGACGATACAATGTGGCGACTACTGTACCATTCATCAAGTAATATTCGATGGTGTAACATGGTTGGGAGTAATCAAACATGGCATCAGCTTCCCTTTAACTCAACAAGATGTTCATCAAATTCTACAACTCCATCATCATCTCATTTCCCCTCATCTCACCCATTTGGAATCTCTAAATTTTGGTGAATACTACAGAAATATGTTTGAACTTATTAGGAATTTTGCTCAAAATAATGGACATTTAAGTAAATTTGAGTTATTGTATACCATATGTGATTGTAGTGATAGCATATTGTCTGCGGCATTTAGAGAATTTATATATTTGTATAAACCTAAAGTTGTAAATGATTTAGATGATGTAATAAATTGATTAATTGAAATTTTTATGTTTTATTTATTTTTATCACCTTCTGACGTCACGTGCCGACTGCAAAGGAAGTGATGCATGTCAATTTCCATTTGATGGTCCTGGACATGTGCTCGCTCTCGCCTTTTACCCAACAGGCGATGATAATTGTATTGAGCTTCATATAGATGCTGATGAAAATTGGGGTAACACAGAATCAAATTCAACTTCTGAGGGAAAAGTTAGTTTTTTTATGGCTATTGTTCATGAAATTGGACATAACTTAAGTATAGCTCATAGTGATATTCAGGATGCAATAATGTTTCCTTGGTATCATGAATACACAAAAGAATTACAGGCAGATAATATTATGGGGATGACTGTTCTCTATGGACCTAAAAATAGATTGTAACGTAAAATCAAACCTCGTGCACCTATGCACTTATCCCACTTACGTTAGCGACCTACTGAAGATAGATCGAACTTGTGGCCCCGAAATCAATTACTACTAATTTAACAAAGTTACCAGCAGATCGGATGGCCGATCTATGCCACAAGGTATTTTACCCGCTAGACTTCAGCCGAAGAAGGGAGGTTCGTATGCTGGTAACGAACGATCAAAATAAGCTATAAAACCCAAGGCGCCAGGTAAACCGTACCCCAGTTTACTTCCCTAATCGTAGTTTACCCCCAATTAGGAGAGGATTACCAAAATCAAACTCGTAACTCAACTCACAAGAGAAATGATTTATTGCGGTGGTGGTTTGGTTTGAGTACAGTTGTATGAAAATTGTGGAAGCAGTTATTCCCACAGTGGACACTTAAGGTCCATCAACCCTTACAATAAAAAAAAATATAAACAGATCGATATGAAATCCCTCACGAACTGTGGACATTTACAAAAGTCCCTTATAGTTCAATATCTACAATAATACAATTATTTAAAATCCTATATACCCCTACCCCAAAATTGATAAATGAATGCTCAGAAGGATTTGAAACAGAGACCAGTTCTGAGTTAAGTTAGTTTCTGAAACTTGCAAAAAAAATTACAATCATATAAAATGAAAACGGTGAGAACCTGAAGGGTTACCCATACCGTGGCTTATCTGCGCTTATCAAATTGTAAACTTACCAAAGCAAAAAAAACAATATAAATTACCATAAACGTTCCGTGTGAGCTCAGACGCAACTTACCTACTCTACCTAGAGTAATAAATGACCAAGAAAAAAAAATAAATTACAAGCCACTTGTATGTTCACAAATGGTGAATTATATATACGTACAAGTTATATATATGCTATAAAAAGAAATGATTATAAAAAAAAATATTAAATGTTTAAAACTTGCGCGTCTTCCCCCGCTGGTGATAAATCCTGACGATCCACAAACTGTTTCTGAGGTAGCAATCACTAAGGTGAGGCTGTAAGCATCCCAGGAATGTTGTGGTACTACGAACCAACACCAAGGGGACTCCGGAACTAATCCAATACGGGAAATACGAATCACCAAAGATCCAACAATATCCCAGAATAAACGTTTAAAACCCAAAAAAAACAAAACCCTGTTTGGCTAAGACAGGGTTCTCCTGTGTGCTGCTAATATAGTAGTTAAAAGCCGTTATCTGAACTTAACCGCATGGCGATGTAGGTGACTGGGCTTACAAATCCATCTGCCTCTCACAGATGAGGTCTGGACGGAATACTAACTCCACTAACTTCTCCAACTCTCACTACTCCACCCAAACCAAACTACCCCCTCAAATTCATATTCCCCTGTGGGATGAATGTGGAATCTTCATGCGAATTTGTTTTTGGGGCTCCCAATAAGCACCTGCATACAACACCACGTTGATCAGAAAGAAAAAGGAAACACGACAGGTTTCATTGACAACCCACCTTTCCGTTCGAGACACTCTCACTCGAGCAGTTTGGAGCACATACGTTCTATGACCTCGGAGTGAAATTACTCTACTTGCACATCGCATATTAAAACCCCCCGTATAAATACAATAATTAACTAATCAAAAATAACCTATATTCGCAAATATACCACACCCCTCGACTGTATTTACAACATAAAACATCACTTATTATACCCTGATGTACAACCACAGTACACCGGTAGGCCACCTTCCGTACGAATCACAGATCTCTTAACGTTTGAAAAAGAAGAATAAACGAGGATATGACATATGGCGAATCAGCTGTTTGATTCGAGTAGTGAAAAGTTTGTTTACATCCAATTGTACATCATATAACAAAATTCATTCTTTTTAAGTGTATATACAGCTTACTGTAACTATTCTACTGAGTGTATTTATTTCCTTTAAACTATTAGTTGGTGCTAAACAAATTGACGACCAGGCTATTGACTCACTGCATTAATGATATACCTAGAAATTGTCGACGTACGAAGCTAGTCTGACTTGATATTAAGGTAGGAATGTTTATTTATTATGACCAAAACTGCATGATTGTTGTATTTTTTTATGCGAATGATATATATTAACGAGAAAAACCGTAACAAGGTCATCGATGCCTACAACATCACTAATAAAAACGACAACAACAACCGCAACCACAACAACAACGTCACCATCGTCAGTAAAAACAAAATATATTGCATATTCCAATACTACAATCAAAAATTTATGTGACGTAAAAACACCTAGCCTTATGTTTTTGGCATTGGCTCCGACCTTTCCGAACTCTCATTTATACATTGGTTATCAAAATAATTTATGGAAATTTGACTTGAATGATGGACGTATTCCTTCGCAGCCTAATGATCTAATTGGTTTTCTTCCCGCACATCTCAAGTCTACGTCAATTTCGCATATATTCCAAAATTATGATGATGATCTATTCGTTTTCCACACCAACAACAACTATAAGAGGGAAGGATTTTTTTGCAGCTTCTTTTCCTGATTTGAATTTTAAGAGTTCTATCGTTGAGCCTCAATTATCCAAATACCAACAAATCAATGCCATATTTCAAACCAATAGCGGTAGAAATTTTGTTTTTTACGATACTTATCATTATATAGAATTCACCTTCAAACCCTCTTTTTCAATAAAGATGCGTGGACGAATTACCGACCAGTTTCCTGGACTGCCTCTCGAAATAACATTCGCGTTCAAGTTTACTGATGGACACATATATTTCTTGAAGAATGACACATGTTATCAATATAATGAATATACAAAGAAAGTTGTGCAAGCAGGAAAATTTAGTTGTAATCGTTTTGGAATACCCTGTCCAGATGAAGAATTGAAACAACAGTTGAGGACTTTGCTAGACAGAATTACAACTTTTTATGATTGATAATAAAATATATTTTTTTTGAATTAAAGTTAGAATTTTTCATCATTCTAGAAGTTGTTTTTGTTCATCAATTTAATTTCTTAACATTGAATATAGTACACGTCACAATTATACCTCCGTACATATTAATTTTATGACTACACCCCGTATAATGATGACCTTTATGAGCATATCCGTATAATATTAGAATACCAATAACATGTTTTTCTCATTTGTTATCTTGATGCAACATATTGATAACAGTAATTCATGGTTTGTTTTCTCCATCGTGTAATCAAAAACTGAATGCATTGTAGACGGAAAAGTGTTGGCGACAGATGGCGTGTAATGTGTGTTGACGGTTTCAACGACAGACGACACAGATTATACTAACCCAAACTTGTTGTTAAAGTACATATCAACGAATATAAATTGGACGTATTTTATGGCTACACCCTGTATAATGGACATATTGACGAATTTATGAAATAACATTCTTATCATAACTTATTTGTTTGGTGACCTCTGGGGTTCGAGGAGATTATTATGCATTTAATCAAAGTTTGGTGACCTCTTGGGGTCGAGGTTACTATTAATTTAATCAAAGGTGCCATATTATATTTTAGAAATTTAGAAATGAAAACAGTGTACTTCGAGAAACATGTGTGTGTGTGTCTATTAAGGATGACATATGGAAAAAAATAATTGATAGGTGGATGGTTTTTTGAAAAGTAAGTGAAAATGTGTTCTAATGGCATTTGTTTTAGGTGAAAGATACAAACAGTTTTTTGAAATATTCTTGGTTACTAAATTCTTCATAGACTTTATGATGATGATTGAAAAAGTGATAAAGTGTGTTTTGCCTTTATAAAACAACAAAAAGACAGATGGAAAAAACGAAAAGGAATCTTTTGAAAAGGATTATGGATTTAAAACGTTTATTTATAACAATGTGTTGCATTTTTTTTGATAAAGATTACTATAAGATTGTTGTTGTTTTATTGACGAACACGTTAACTGACGGCAGATATTTGACAATGTAGGTTGACGACAACAGATGGCATATACTGACAACAGATGGCATATACTGACAACAGAATGACCGACATGGCACTGAATACAAGACACACGTCATACGGCAAATGACACAGCGCCCATGTGACAGACGACACACACCATACGACAGAAACACATGACAGACGACACAGACTATATGTCACACAGAAGATAGATGACACAAGGTTAACTGTATTAACAACACGTGGTGGACCATGTAGGTTGACGACGACAGATGGCAATGTAAGTAAACTGTAATACCGACACCTGGTGGACAATGTAGATTGACGACGATAGATGGCAAGGTAGGGTAACTGTATTGTCGACACCTGGTGGATAATGTAGGCTGGCTAATCAGACACGAGGACACTAACCAACCAGAGAACGAGTCCAGACACGGGGGAGCGGACCAACCAGAGGGAGCTGAGCAATCAGAGGAGGGGCATGGTGGACCAATTAGAGGATAGCCTAAAGATAACGTACAAATCAGAGGAGGCGATGGTGGACCAATCAAAGAGGAGGTGGGGCGTGGCCTAAAAAATGGCGTACCAATGAGAGGGGGGCGTGGCCTAAAAAATGGCGGACCAATGAGAAGGGGGGCGTGGCCTAAAAAATGGCGGGCCAATCAGAGAGGAGGAGGGGCATGGTTACGTAACGTCGGATGGCGTGGTTATGACGTCAGAGGGAGAGGGGGACTCCAAGGTGCCGGTATGCCTACTATAATTGTTAAAATCATTCGAAATTATATAAATCATTTTAGACGTTGATAGAAATTAAACATATTCAATTGAATAGGAATTTTATTTGAACAGTGAAATTTAGGGAATCGTTGGTGTCAGAAATCAATCAAGTGATATTTCCGATCTTAAATACACATTGACAGGAGAGAATATTGGACCAAATTAATCATATAAATATTTAATTCAGAAAATAATTTAAAATTTGTTAAAAACTGTTATATTAGAACGAACTGAACCCACCTGAGAATAGAGTCAAGTAATTCAAGATAAACTAAACTTATCTTTCAATATTTTAAACAATTTTCATTATTCTGTTAGCTGGGAAATTTTGACAACAACTGTCAACTTTGAAATATATAACATACGGTGCTTAAGCCGTGAGTACAATATTGTTGCTGCAACCAGGGATTGTACAATTTTGTTTCCGCAACGTGGACAAATAAAAATTTATTTGTTATATTCAATAAAATGAAGGAATAGTATAATGTACCACTATATATATATATATATATATATATATATATATATATATATATATATATATATATATATATATATATATATGTATATTATTAATGAATGTATGATATATAATAAATTATACGGGTATTTAAATTTTAATTATTTATTTTTTTACAACAATGAAGATGATGGATGAGATATTACTTTTATTTATTTTTTCATTTATTATTTGCACGTTGTTGATATTATATATGTTTGGTATTGATAATTATTAGTTCACTAATTGTTTATTAATTATTGTTATTGACTTACTTTCGGCAGCTAACAATTATAATATCATGGCATGAAGTACTTTTTCTCTCAATTGGGTTCAGGGGCGCTCGGATAATTTGAGAAATCAACATATATATTTTTTATATATATGGATTTAATAAATAATTTGTTTAAAAAAATATTGACATACATATTTCTATTTTAATCCTATAATTAAATTATTCATTCAAATAACATTTTGAATTAATGAAATAAAATTGAATGACGCCGCCGGCGTTCCTACTGTATTTTGAAATATTGTAGATATAACCTTGCGCGGATCAGTCTTCCGTCGTACACCTTACAACGCTAAACGTTTAGAAACATTGAAATATTTGTGTGATTGAATAGAGGTTATATAATTTACACTTGTTCAAAATAAGAAAAACATCTTATGAAAAATAGAAAAAGGAAGGATGAATTATGTACATGGAAACTATAAACCAGAAAAGTGTTTTAAAAATCTCTCAAATGCTAGTATTACACTGATAGTCTTTCAAACCGGTGAGTAATACCTTTTTTTGTTACCCTCTATTACAAACATTATATTAAATTTTTCTAGAATTTATTCTTTGAATAGTTCATTATGCGCTTTTGTTTTATTTATTAAAACGATCATTTGATTTTATTATTTGTCTTTGGGACCCAATGAAATAATTTCACTGACCTGTACTTTGAGAATGGGAAATTTCAAAAAAAAATGTACGCACCTTGGCATCCTTCTACATTGCCACGAATCACCAAAGTTGTCTATATTTCTTCTGGAAACTTGTTCTGGATCGGGACACGAACTTGAAATGTTTGTTGGGTCTGTAGTTGCAAATTACTTTATAATGTGAGCCAAAATATTCGATTTTTGTTATATTTCACTGAAAAGTTGATAGAGCCCAAACATAGAACTATTCGCCCTCCTACCACACACCACTCTCTTTTGTTTTTTTATGAACCAACTTCCTTCACCGAATGTTCATATGCTACTTGATGTATTTTGTTCAATAATGATGGATTGTCGCTATATTAATTGTCCTAAATCACTTCATTATTTATATAACTGTCCTGTTTTTTTCATTATTATATACTCTATATTGTTTACAATTTCATAATAATTTAAAATTGGCCCTATAAAATGCCTTATTAACTTTTTTATTTTTCTAAAGTCTTTTGCTTGGTGGGAATTTACATGCTATTTCCATAATTTTGGCAACATAAACAAATACAAAACATATACGCAATTATTCCATTTTTATTTAAGTTTTTATTCATTCATTAATAATTTTAAAATTTTATTTATTTATACCTTCATCTAATTCAGTCATATCTGTTGATACATATGTCAATATAATATGACGTTTCCGGTTGTCATATTTCTTTATTTGGAAATAGGTTTTTTATTTTACATGTATTATATAAAAATAATCGTAAGTTAGAAAATGATTGTACAACTTTTTCCTCGGCATGTTGATCTCGTGCCATCCGACCCCTCAAAAAATACTGTTTTCATTAGTATGTGGTCTTCTAATCTCCCTACATGACCTGCACATCTTATTCCATTAGCTGTTATGTACATAATTATCTTATCACTGTCATACAGTATCGCCACTTCCGTATTGATTGAGGGTCAAGGTTTCGCTGCCATAAGTAACTACCGGGCGAATAATTGACTTGTTCAATGTTAGTTTGTATTGTCATTTTAGCAGCATAGACCTTAATAATTATGTGAAGATATAACGCACTATTTCCTGCCATCATTCTTGCTACGGCATATCTTTCTATTCATTTGTCATATGTGATTAAAGCTCCTATGTACTTAAATTTTCTAACCACTTCGAAGTTGTACGCATCAAAGGATATATTCTGCCTCACTAGAGGTCTGGGGTTCCTGGTTACTAACATGTACTTCGTTTGTTTTTTTACATTCACTCGTAGGCCCCTATTACCTGTTTCTACCTTCTCGCACGTCTCTTGTTAAATGGGGTAGTGACGTTCAGCATTTGATGTATATAGTTTGCATCAATGAGTCTCTATTCCTCAATTCTGATTTTCACCTCCACGTGGTGAATCGTGCTAACCTAAGCAGCCTTGTAGAAGATTGTGTTAACCAATTCCATTGGGAAACAGGGAAAGGCCAACGAGAGTGGGAAAAATGGTTCTCCGAAATGGGAGTTCGGCTATCGACCAACAATCGACACCCGTAAAAGCTTGAAGCCGCAAAACAGAAACTATTGCCTCGGAACAAGAATTGTTCATAATACATACCATAACTTCCCTCAATTTCAAGAATAATTAATAAGTTACAAACATTTTACTTCAGTTACTTTATATTCCGTACAAGTAGATTCATGTTAATTTCTAAATTAACAACACAAAAAAAAAACTAAACAGCGGTATCTTTAAATCCAGATTTGAGCTGAAATATGCATACAAATTACCGAAAGTTTACCTAATGCAAACTTTCTTTGAATTATAACTCCTAAATCCGCAAAGTTTGTTATATGAACTAATATCGGAATTTATGTAGAAACATTTATAAACACCAACAAATGCGCTGTTCAGTTCAACGCTATTAGTTATGCACCTATTATAGTCTGGAATCTTAGACAAACTTTCTTGGGTAATTCAACTAATACGTTGATTCAGGAAGTTGTTTGGCATTCTGTTAACATGTTCCGATAAGTAAATTGAACTACACCGATCTACCTTATGTAGTGAAACATAATGATGTATTATCCGATTTCAACCGAAACTAAATGGGTGAAACACGAAACTCATTTTTATGATGATTAACCAACTGCAATTCCAATCCATTAATTTAAAACAAAAAGATTTCTAATCTGACAATAACGCAAAACACGAAAGTACCTTAATTTCCAATATAAATGTATGAGAACCCCAAACATGTTGATTTCTCCTTGAAACACGAAATATCAAAAAAAATTCACAGAAAACGGTCGTGTTTATTTTCAATATAATAATTACTAAAAATGGGAAATTTACAACCCGTGAAGCTTGAAAAGTACGTCAAATTTTACTCCAATTTTATTAACGAAATATCAATGGAAAAATCAATCAAATTTTATTTTGTTACAATTTTATGATGCATAAATAATTCCTATCCTGAGAATCTCATTTATGAATTCGAAAGAAACGATACAACAACTAAAAATACCAACATATGAAAATTCCGGCCTGGAGAATCAAAAAATATGCACAAAAATTAAAGATATTTCAGACAGCTCTAGAGATAGACGAATGCAAAATAAATTACAGATATTGTTCGTGATAGCATTTCAATTGATTAATTTCATCTTTTTAAATTTAACCGCGCCACGATGACATTTTCACCTCGCCTTGTATTGGGTCAATCGGTCGAATTCAGACCAGGCTAGGGACACTGCAGACCTGTCGAGTAACTAAAATCGGTAGATTCCAAAACATTAATGAAAACTATTACGTCGCTAGTAATAATATGGGCGATGTCGTATTTAAATAATTAAAATTGTTAATAATTAAATAATAAATAAGTAAATAATTAAAATTGTTTTCCGGCTCCTTTTTGCATTGGGTCAATTATCATATTATTGTTATGTAAAACCAGTTTAAATATGCAAATAAATAGTATTATTATTATTATTATTATTATTATTATTATTTAGAGACAATAAACCTTGTTCATAGGAACTTATCAATGTATGAAACACATGCCGATGTACATGCTTATGGTACTCGATCTGCTAATAACATTGTAAAACCTTTCTCTCGTTTACAAACAAGTGCAAACAATAAAATTGATGTAAGCTTATACAATAGATTTGTTAGTTTTAATAAAGAAATTGAAATTAGAAATCTCTCCGTTAGATCATTCTATAAAATAAGTAAGCAATTTCTGCTAAATAACTGTTTTTACTCAATGTCTCATTTTTATCATTTCTGTCCTGACTAAACTATGTATACCTCATAATGTACTTTTGTATATTATGTGGTGAATAAATGGTATGGTATGGTAATATTATTATTATTATATTGTCGTCACAGACAAGTGACCCGTATTTTGTGTGCTCGTCCTGTCATTTTCGTTTATCCTAGTTGTGATCGTTTAGTGGAAATAAATCATCCAATTTGACGACGGGGAAACACTGGATATGTATCATAGATATGTACCCTTCATTTTCAAAAACAGTGTTTCTCAAAATTTGAAAAAGACTAAGGCACGTTATTAAGAAAGTTTGCTTCGCCGTCCCTGCTTTCGCCTGGAGAGTAATTTTTTTACATAAATTTATTTAAATGTTATTAAATATGTATATATAACAGACAATTTTTTGTTTCCCGTCAAAGTAGAAGAGCCTATATAGGAGAAGATCCATAAAAGAATTAAAGGTATTTATTATCTGCAATTGAAAGAGTTTCATAACATACATTTTTTTCTAGATATGCCTTCCAGCCATACATATTATTCTCCTGTTGGAAAAGTTAAATGCCCCCCTGAAAATATGAGAGGAAATTAACAGAAATTGAAGGTGAGTTTTACTGTATTCAATATAGCCGTTTCAAATAAAACTTACTGCTTCTAGATAATTCCACAATATATTGAAAAAATGTTAAAAACTCTAAGATATTGACAATTGTTTCTATATTAAATATTATCGTCATAGTGACAGAAGTTACATTTCATTTGATGCCTACCTGATGTTTAATAATTATTTTTGGCTAGACCAAGAAGTGACCTACCTTGTGATTGACTTAATATATGTTAATATAATACCATACTTCTTGTAATCAATCACAAGGTAGGTCACTTCTTGGTTTGGCCAAAAATAATTATTATACACCAGATTAGGCATGAAATGAAATGTAACTTCTGTCATTCTGATGATGATATTTAATATCGAAACAATTGTCAATTTCTTAGAATTTTCAACATTTTTTCAATATATTGTATTAATTATTAAGAAACAGTAAGTTTCATTTGAAACAGTAATATGAGTAGATTCCACGCTATAATTTTGGATATTTTAAAATGTACCCATTGAAAAAATTATAATCTAGGTTTTATTTTATGTTATAGCTTTTCCCTCCACCAATAAAGGTGTTGAGTCATTTCCACCTTTACCACACGTGGAAGCTATTCCCTCCACCAGCTTTGGGATGGAAGGTATTGAGTCCTTGCCACCTTCACTAAATGTGTTGCGAAGCGAGAAAACCATAAATCGGCATAAAGTCCTTTCATTTTTCAAACGTAGGTAGATAGTTTTAAGAAATAAATTGTTAAATATGTAAATGTTCATAATCGTATATATGTAAAATTGACAATCTTGTTTATTATATTTTTTTAATTTATTTTAATTGATCAGTAAGCAGTAAAAATTGATAATTTTATTTAATGTCAAAGCTAATTCCAATACATTCATTTAAAGGCATTTACAAAGTAAAAATTAATGCTTTACAATGGGCAAAAGCACTATTTCACCACTAAGTACTTATCTTTTGAGTTTACTCCTTATGAAACGATTTTCATATGTAGCCCATGGTATGGCAATTCATTGGAAAGTCAGTATTAACTTTTGTTGAGCCATTACGACTTAGTATTTGGTCTAGCAGTAACCAAAAATCCAAAATATCCAATAAAAACCAAAAATAAAAAAAAAACTATAAGTCAAGAAATAATTTAGAAATTAAAAACAAATCATTAATTCAAAAAAAAATCAAAAACTCCAAAATTTAGACATTCAAACATTTTTTGATTGTTAATTCCATAGTAAGCACGTTTTGTTTTCTTTTATTGATGCAAATTTTCAAGCATATGTGTGTGTTTACTTATATAACTGTTGTTAATTGTAGAAGCTCATCCAGAAACGAGAAAGGATTTCCACAAGACGGTGGGATTTTTAAGAGCCTTGAAGACCTATTTAACACTTCCAGTGAAGAAATAGAGATGTGTTTTAAGTGGAAATGAAATGTTAGATATATTATTCTAAATTTTGTAAAGTCATAAGTGCGTTCAGCACTCGTATATGTTATTACTTGGTACCTTGTATTTACAGAGCTGAGCAGTAGTTAAACTACGTTTCCTTTAAAAATAATTTAATTACTTTTATTCTAACAGTCATAGTAATTATACTCAAATATTTTCTTTCACATAAAGTTGCCAATGATAGTAGTTAACTACTCATTGCTAACCCTTTTTTTGTTTAAGTAGTTAGCCGTTATACTTCACTCCAGCGCTGTGTGTTGATAGGAGTATAATAATAGATAAATAAATTAATATAATGAAATTAACTGTCTCGGCCCTTACTCCGTGGAATCTACTCATATTAGTGTTTTAAATGAAACTCACTGTTTCTAGCTAATTCCACAATATAATAAAAATTGTTGAAAATTCTAAAAAATTGAAAAATGTTTCAATAAATCAATATCATCGTCAGAATGACAGAAGTTAGATTTCATTTGCTGCCTACCTGATGTTTAGTAGTTATTTTTGGCTAGACCAAGAAGTGACCTAACTTGTGATTGATTTAATATATGTTGATAGAAAAAAGAAGAAGATGTGACATTACAAATATTGAAGCTCAGATATTATTAGCCCTATGGTGATATCCTGGATATCATTTTTCCAATTAAGATCAGTATAACTGTGCAATGATATAGAAAACCAGGAAAACTATATCTGCTGATCTTTACAATTATCACTCAAGAAGACAGTTTATTACTGGAGAACTCCGTAGATTTATCTGTTCATTGACAACTCCATATTGTGGGTTTCTTAAATGTCTTCTAGTTTCCAATTCTTCAAGGAAATCCAGTTCTTGTTTCTTTTCACAAATATGCAACACTTCTAGTTCTGTGTTAGGTGTCAATGACCGATTGGTGTCAAGTAGATGTTTTACGTAGTGGGATTTATCTGGTTGTTTTAATCTGTATGCGCGTGAGTGTTCACTGTATCGGATTTCAAAATTTCCAAGGGTCTGACCGAAATAGACAGCATTACATTCTGGACATTTGAGTGTATATATACCTGAATTCTTTAATTTTGGTATTTTTGTTTTCACATGTAACAATTTTGTACTAACATTACTTTCTGTTTTAAAAGAAACTGTTGTATTCGTTGCTAAAAATATTATCTTTGAAATATTATTAGAAATATTTCCGACGACGACGAAGACGACGACGATGACGCCGACGACGACGACGATGACGACATACACACTGGATTTTTTTTCTGAAAACCGTTTTTCGGGTTGTTTTTGATGAAAAACGTAAAAATAACTCAAAAAAAAATTTTTTAAATTCCAACTTTTTTTGGGGTAAACCAATACTTTTCTCGCATTTTAGATAGGTTGGGCGGAAAAGTAATAGAAAACGCTATTTAGCAACAATTGACAACTGTCAAAAATGTCGATTGTCAAAGTTGTTTAATTATCTATTTTTTTTAAATTCTACATTAAAATTGATTATTACTTCATAAAAAATTGATAAATTGATATAATTTTATTTAAAACATAGCTATTACATGGCTTGATTCCTTTTTACTGTTTGATATACTGACAGCAGTGAAGTTTTCACCACAACTGATCAGAAAGTAAGGCGTTGGCAATTCAATACATGTTGATTTGTTTTTTATTTTATAGTCGTAGAAAAAGTATAGTCTAAAACCCGGTTGGAATTCAAAATTCTACATACGTAGAATTGTTTACCTCGCCTACGGCTCAAGAAACAAATCTTTCTACTCTTGTAGAATTTTGTTCATTCCACCCTTGATATAGAATATATTATTGTCGTGTACCCGTGAGCGCCACGCTGTCCGCTACCTGAGGCGCTTTTACCGGCACCTTCCGCTATCAAGTAAAAATGATTAACTAATAAATGCAAATATTTACAAATTATTAAAATGAGATGTTTCCAGAATTCGTTTAGTTTTTTACAGCTATTGAACCAAATTTCCCTAATTAAACATCCTTTTGGCTTGATTTTAATATTCTATTTTTTTCAAATCGAATTATACAGGATCCCATTGTACCTACCGGTTCAGAAGGCAAAAATAATAATATGTATCACCAACCGTCAGTAAAGCCGTAAATCATCAGATTGATATCCAGAAATAAACAAACACTTTATTTTACCGTAAAATAAAGTACTTTACCTGCCGCATTTGCGGCAGGTAAAGTATTTTTTTATAATTCGCGTATAAAAGAGATTTCATTATAACATTGTTTACAGTGTCACAATGAAGCTCTTTGAACACTCTTATTGTAATTTTTAGTGTACAGTTGGTTAGTATATTTAGTTATATTTTTATTTGACATTTGACTTTAACCTTGACACAAATTATAAATAAAATGGTCTAGCGTTGTTCTAGCTAGCAAATTATTATATTAAATGTAAATTAGAATGATTTATATATTAAAAATATTAATGAATAAATTACGCTAACGTTTATTTAACAATGATTTGTCAATTGTTTATTTTTATATTGTATAGGATCAATAAAAAGGTATACAAAACGTTCGATTTTTGGGATAAATTACCAGATATCTATGTGAAGATGTATTACAGAAATAATTCTGTTCATGATATAATATAAATAGATCGCAAGAGCATATACGATGAAGCTCTTTTTTAAACAAATAATCATCCTCTTTTTGCTTAAATGAAAGATTGTTTACAATTTACACAATTATTTGGTTATAATATGTCAAAAGTGAGAATTGCTGAATTAAGCCATCTGTGATCTGACCAATTAGGAACCTACAGAATTGCCAACTTAAATTCAAATCACTCCTCCTAGTTTGAAAACAGGAATTATATGAAATTCTATTTCATTTAAATAATTAAATAAATGCGAATTATAAAAAACATTGTGTAAAACTTGTGCCACAATGACTTTCTGTAGTACTCGTGATTTGCACAACGAACCGCTTCGCGGTTCGTTGTGCAAACTTCACTCGCACTACAAAACGAGTCATTGTGACACTTGTTTTACAAATAACTATTTTAAAACCGGCCAGAAATTAGTACCTACTTTCCAGTTTATTGTTAGGTCAAAAAATCTCATTTTGTCGGACCGAGCCAGAAAATGATTGTGATAGTCCGGTAAATGCTTTTACCGGACTCATTTTTATTTACTTTCCGGCCTAAATTCAATGAAAAAAATAATAAAATAGTTAGTCTAAGATAGCGGTCAATTGGTTTCTATAGTAACCGAGTTTTGTATTATTTAAAACTAGAAAATAACTTGACATATTTTAACGTTCAGTTGAAAACGTGACATTTATTATAAAACGGAATATTCAAAATGTCGCATTTGATTGTGAATTAATGGAAGACGAAATTATACCAGACCCACTTTGCTAGCTAACGGAGGAGCTGACATCATAAACTTGAAACGACATGGTGGTTGGAGTTCATCTCAAATTGCCGAAGGCTACATCGAGAATTCAGTTCAGAATAAGATTGATATAGCTAACAAAATTCAAAAAGCAGGTAACTCAAACACAGAAATTTTCTCAGAAACTCATTATAATGTAAGCAGTTCAAAAAATCTCACGTCAACGAATAATTTTGAAATACCGTGCTTACAGATAAGTAATGCTAATAATTATACGTTTAATATAACTTTTCAAAAATAATGTTTATATTTGTAAACCAGAAATTAACGATTGTTAAATAAAATTAGTTAATATAGAGTTCTTGTTATAAAAATGAAAACTGAATAATATATTTATGGTACAACAATGCCCGTTTTAAAAAAATATACGTAATACGCCCCAAAAGTGCTTTTACTGGACTCGCAGGCTTGCAGAACTCGCCTGCGGCTCGCCCTGCAATTTGCCCACTTGTCCAGTAAAAGACCACTTTCAGGACTTGTTACGTGAACTACTATTGACTTTGACAGTAATCGAAAATCATCTGTCAGTGTCACGCTTCTACCTACGTTACGGCTCGATAATAGTTTTATTGTGATTTATTCATAACAAAGTATGGAAGATATTCAGTGCACGCCTCCTGAAATCCAATTGAAGTCATTAGAGACGTCTTTAGAACTTCTGCCAGAAAAATCCAAAGCAAAATACAATCGCCAGTACGACATTTTTATGGAGTGGTGCAATAGACACAAAGTTAGGAAATACAGTGAAAACGTGTTATTGGCATATTTTTCCAATTTATCAAAGAAGTATTTTTCCTCTTCAATGTAGTCCTATTATTCCATACTTAAAGCAACCATTTCAGTGAAGCAAGACGTCAACATAGGTGAATATATAAAACTTACAGCTTTTTTAAAACAAATAGCAAGGAACCATGTTCCAAAGAAATCCAAATCTCTTTCACAAGAAGAAATACTTAAATTTTTACTAGATGCACCGGAAGAAATCTACTTGATGATGAAGGTAATTTGTACAAACTTTTCAAAACCAAAATCATACAATGTAGCATTTTTTAGATTTATGTTTTATTTGGAATTGCAGGAGCCTTACGTAGTGAAGAACTTTTGAATTTAAAAGTATGTCACATAGAACACAAAGAAATAATTCTGGTTGTTCGTATACCCAAAACAAAGACCAACAAGCCTCGTTTATTTGTAGTCACTGAAGAGTTTGAAGAAAAAGTAAAATCCATAGAATTATTTAATGAATATTTCTCTCTGCGTCCTAAGCACACGTCTCACGATCGATTTTTCCTAGCCTACAGGAACGGTAAATGTCCAGCCAATTGTAATTTATACTATCGGAAGTGTTCCAAGCAAAATTGCCATCAATTTACACGGAACATTGTTTCCGCCACTCTCTTTGCCAACGCAGGCGGAAGTAAAGAAAATTTGAAAGGCCACGGAGGGTGGAAAAGTGACACGATTGCAGAGTCCTATGTTGAAGAATCTGTGCTCAATAAAACAAAAATTCGAAGAGAATTTTAGGCGATGATCCAACTGACAACACAGCTCTCACCAATTCTAAAAGAGAAGATTTGCACATTTTCAATATAGATAATAACCCTCAAACGATTTCGGTTGTAACTCCTTCCACTTCAGGTATTAATTTTTATAATGCTTCAAGGTGTACGTTCAATTTCAATATAACAGATAATAAGTAGATTTGTTCTATATTCGCTGTTAACTTTGTCATGATAAAATACAATGAGTGATATCTCAGTTTTTTATATTCTGAATTCTTAACAGTCAGCGATAAAATTTTGTATGTACCACGTCAGTAAAGGGTCTTTATTCGCCTTGCTCGCTTCGCTCGCTGGTCTCATAATTTCAAACTCGTTCGATAAAGAATCACTTTACTGCCTTGGCACATGAATAACTATTTCATTAACAACAATGGGTCTAAGTCTGCTCCTTAGTGAGATACAGGATGATGATGAGAAAAAAGTTATACTTCTTTAATGGAAAAGACTATTCATCTCAAATGTAGTCTGTAGGTAAATAACAGTAAGTAAAACGCAAAATCCGTACTATAGCAAAAACAGTGGCTGAAGAGGTCGGTACTGCGATAGAATTTCCCCCGCCGACAAGTCCCCGTTCCAGAAGGCGATTATTTAACTATGAGGCTGTTTGATTGACAACGCTATAACAAAATTAGACGAACGTTTCGTACTTTTAAATCAAAGCAACATAATTTTTTATACAATACCTGCATAATTGGAAACATATTTAGAAAAAAAAGATTGCACTGTTCAAATTTACAAAATAAATTGATTAGTGGTCCTAGTTCATATTCGAACATTGTTGAAAGGGATGTGTTCAATGAAATCCAACCTTTAGCAATGTGTATTGATTATTGCAGTATCCCGTTAGAAATTTTAAATTATTTATTTTCAAATAATTGAATTTCCGTATTTGTCTACTGTGCTAGAATTTACCTAACATTACCAGTGACAGTGGTACAAAGTGAAAGATCTGTTCCTAAAATAAAATTAATTGAAAATGTCATTGTCCCAAAGTATTAATTCATGTCCGATCAGTATTCAAAATTTTAAAACCATTGACAATGAGAGGGATTTCACTAACTCCAAAGGACGAAAACTAGATTTTATTATTGCAATATCATTATTTAAAAAAAAATGATAATTTTTAAAAAGCGTTCTTCAAAAGAACGATGTTTCAATAAAGCGGCTCAGTAAAATAAAGCTGTCATTCAAAATATCATCATCAGGTGTTGGCTACTAGGGCTGGATAGTCATTCAATTGAGCTCCAGTAACTACCAAAAGCGTGGGAGGGCGCCAAGGTGTTTCTCGCACCCAGGCGTAGAATAGGCTTGACTGCCTACGCGGCTGACTATGGTCTATATTAATATGTATTACTACGTTGGGATGCCTTTTTTATTATAGTTATTATTTATCTTTGTTATTATTTATGTTTATTTATTCTCAGATTAACTTTCTATCTATGATATAACTAATTATTCCAATTACTATCAAACCTTTATTAATGTGTTATTATTTAATTGTTAGGACGCCAATTTAATTTATTTATTATTAATGTTTCAAAATTTTTTTTAAATGTTTTGTTCGCATGAATAAATTAATTTCATTTCTTACCTTCATCAGTTCCTCTCCTTCATATATTTGTACAACATAAATTTATCTCAGGGCGATTAGTCTCAAAACGGAAATTAGATATATTAGCAATTAAACAAATTTTTGACTAAAATCATTTATGTAAATTTCTATACAAATGTTTACAAATAATAAAATGTGACGCCTATGAAACTCATTTGCATAATCTTCATATTGTCTAACTTTGAAAGCTTAGAAAAAAACTGCTGATACAAAAGTTTTTTGTTAACACAACTTTTATGAGGAAAAGAATTTATATTTCAAGCTTTGAAACAGTATGTTTAAAATCATTTCATGTGGTGGATCGTTTTAAATTATTACAAATATTTTAGCAAAGTGGAGTTTGATCTTTATATAATATCTGTGTATGTAAAATGATAAATTTTGTGACTTATCAAAACTATAATTTCTTATGAACTATAAACATGCAATTTACATTTTACAACAAATATCATGTAAGTTGTAACTATTATACCATTATCATTTAATATTCCACTTATATAGTTATTCTTTATGTTACATTCAATTTCTTTCTTAATTTCGGCCTTTTAAAATTTTAAATAAGTTTATAATCATCATTTGTTTTATTAAGTAAGTTTGTTATATTATTTTGGACCAAAATATATTCAAATATCACCAACCTTGTGAGAAATAGCTTCTCCAATACGTCCGCGTTTAAACACTTTACACATCTCTTGGCAGCGACTCATCATTTCTGGATCACTCGTTCAAATCTCACTCTCCTACGAAAACCTTGTTTATGCGTATTAGGGATTGTTAACTTAATCACAGTATCTTTTGAATTAGACTTAATTAATGATATTTATCACTTTTAATTTGAAATTTAAACTCCGCTATTCACAGATGTTACCTCACGCATCTTTTTTTCCCTTCCCCCTCTAGTTTTCTTTTTTATCAACAACCCTTTATTGTTGAACGGAAGTTTTACACTCTCTAGAATGTTCTATTCATAGTCCTATTGTATGATTGGTCAACTCTAATTTTGATATATCACAATTTTACAACAGAAATATTCAAAAGTATATATATACAATTTATTTCATATTCGTTTTCTGTTCACCACATTTTAAACATAACATTTCATTAGTTTTCCTTTTTTTATCAAATTTTATCCTCATCATTTGTCAATAATCATAGTATTATCAGTTGGTATTCCTGTCTCATGTTTTAATTCCTTTTTTATCGACATTGCATACAAATTACAGATTTCGTTAAAATTTATGTCGCTAACAAATGAATCTTTTTGTGTCTAATGTTTCGGCTTCCGTCAAATTAATTAGTTGAGCTCGGTTCCTTTTTTCTGTTCTGTCTTATGTTACTTATAACCTGAAATTACCTTATTGATAATTTGCAATGATTTTTATCTGGCTTATTTATTTATCTTTGATTATCCTATAATGAAATTTAATTTGATATCGTGATAAATACTTAGAATTGATAAATTTAGAGACATATTATTGACAAATGATTATTTATTTCAAGTTTTGTGAGCAATATTATTTACATACTTGTTCATTCTACATATGCTATAATATAAATTTTATAATTCTTTTCCATTTATAATATTTCTTTCATTATTCTAAATTTAAATCAAGTGATCTTATTTAATTTTGAATTTTCCTCGCAAACTAGAAACTATATGAAAATATTTAGATGTCTTGTTTCAAATTGTATAAGATTTTATCAAACTAAATATTTTTGTCTGAAACATTTCAAATAAACGTTTTAACCAACAGTTTTACATCTTTCTGAAAATTATTAAATTAATTAATTAATTTCCTGACAAATTTATGGACATGACTCATGAGTCCTGTGGTTTCTATGTGTTTGACAAAATTTTATTATCAAAATTTCATTTCCTTGCATTTTATGATCTATTTAATAACTTAGAATTTTAAACTTAGAATCAACTTAATATTTCGAAGAAGTTTTGCTACTAGACTTATACCTTGATAGATTGCTAATCAAAATTGAATTTATAATTATATTTGGTATTCTATTTAGACCTACTACTTGAATTTCTTATTCATGTTATGACTGAATGTTCTAAAGAAACTGAATTTATTGTCATATGTTATTGTTATGATTGTTTTATCTTATGATATTTCTAATCTTTAATATCTATCATCTTTATATATTATTCCTTATTGAATATATCATCTCAATATAAACAGATTATTGTTTTTAATTTATGAGTAAATAAGTCACTTTAATTATGTCTTCAGTGGATCTAGGAATTTTCTTCGAAAGCAATTCTTCGAAACCAATTCTTCGAAAACAATTCTTCGAAAATCAATTCTTCGAAAATGCGATTCTTCGAATAAACAATTCTTCGACTAATAATTCTTCGACAGCTTTATTATTTGGATTTACTAAAATCTGGGATAAGTTTTCATTAGACAATAATCAATATTTCTCGCATGATATATAAACGTATGATGCGGAACATACTAATAATAAATGAGAATTATAAGGTCATTTTCTTTTTTGAGAGTACCTAGGAACTGGAAATAAAACACTACTTTTTTTATTTGTTATAATTATGTCAACATTTTATTAATAAATTACAGTAAAAGTTTACAGTACAGTAAAAGGTTACAGTGAAATTTACAGATAAATGACATAAATACTATCAAATACCAAGGTAAGAAAAATATTATAGATTAATATGATATGTTGTGAGCTAAACCTCTAATGTATTCTATTATATTATTTTTATCATACTGATTTACAAGAGTTTTGATTCGTTGATTACAATCTTTGTACTTCTTTCTTGGTGTTTGTGGTTCAAATCCGCTTAAATATTGTTCTACACGCAGTTCATTTAGACTTTGCTCATTTTTTATACATTTTATAAATTTCCACAAGTTGGGGTGAACTGCTGATACTTGTGTTTCAAAACTTCGATGCCATCCTTCTACCGAATTATTTGTTCTCGGTAAATCATCCAAAACTGTTTGATATAGATTCCACAATTCGTATAGATATTGTGGTGGTTTTCGCTGTTTTCGATTGGGTCGCCCAATCCACGTATCTTCAAAATAATTAATAACACTTTCGGCTTCTGACGGAAATATTTCACTATCATATAATTGTTCAAAAGCCATAACTATATCATCCACTGGGACAAAAGCAATAGCACACAACATTTTTAGTTTGAAAGCAAATTCACTGTCAGTCTCATAGCGTTTTTTTAATCCATTCCTTTGAATCATTCGAAAAATGGATTGACTGAAGTGGAGAAAACAGCCTCTTTTTCTACAACTTGGAAAAGCACTATTGCAGGCATTAATCAATGCTTTTTCGAAGTCAGTGGTAATCGTTGCAGGCACTAAAGATGATAAGTTCTTGAAAAAATTGATCATAAATTCGTTCTGATTTTTTTGGTAAGAGTGCATAAACTAAAGGTACCGATAAATTGTGTTGCAGTCCGTGAACGGTTAGTAATTGTTGGAATAATAACGGCACGGTTTTGAATGTGCCATCAATATACCAATTCTTACTGTTAGACAATAATTGGAGATTTTGCTCTGTAGTAAAAATTAATATTCTCTCGTCCACTGGACCGGCATTATATAGCAAAAAATTTTCATTTTTGTAGGTTTTCGTATATTCCTCCAAAAATATTATTTCGCTTCTATTAGTAGGAAGAGCTGGTCCTTGTAGATTTTTTTGTCTGATATTGCGAATACTCCGTTTCATACTGCTAACACTTGGAAGCTTGGGAGCTGCCGTTATGGAACATGTAGTCGAAGCAATTGATATAATTCTGTGCGGAGGATCATTACTTATTTTCGAGTTGATTCGAATTTTTTCGTACACTTTGGTCGCTTCCACCTCTGAGGCGTCAGCAATATGATTATGTTCTTTTGTTATTTTACTGATTTTATCGTCGACAGTAATTATTCTCGCTGGACAGTTTGTTTTTCTTTTTTCAAAAAATGCGCACTTCCAATACACTTTTTCACCTTTTTCAACATCTTTAAAATAAAAATGTCCCTCGAACAACAATTTACGTTTTCCTTTTTCTGAACAAACAAATTCTGCATCCATATTTACTTGCACAGGGTTAAATTAAAACTAATTTTATTTTATGCAAGCAATCCCTTTTATACCCACTCAGGTCAGTTGCAAACTTGGGATTAGATAAATTATACCTGATTTATATCACAAACAAATTGTGCATCCATATTTACTTGCACAGGGTTAAATTAAAACTAATTTCCAAGGGATTATCGTCAGTTGCAAGCTTGAGATTAGATAAATTATACCTGATTTATATCTCTGAACAAACTCATTCCTTTTGGATACTTCGAAGAATTGTTATTCGAAGAATTATTAGTCGACGAATTGTTTATTCGAAGAATTGCATTTTCGAAAAATTGATTTTCGAAGAATTGTTTTCGAAGAATGGTTTTCGAAGAATTGCTTTCGAAGAATTTTCCGGATACCGTCTTCAGTAGACTAACCAAAATAAAGTAATGGAAATAGTGACATCATTTTTTAATGAAATTTTATAAATTAGAAAGTGAATAACAACATTTCAATATGTAGAGACATGCCAATTTTCCATTAACGAGTACGTAAGAATTGAAGTAATGTCAGACATGGAAGGGAGTAGTAAGTGATGAAAACAACCTTGACAAATGAATTGTGCAGCAAGAAAATATGGTCTAGATAGTGAGTAAAATGCATTGGCATTGGCCTGAGAAACACCGATTGAACAAAAAAAATAGAAATGGGAGAATAAAAATTCGAAATAGTGCAAAGGCTTAGACATCTAGGTACAAGTTAACAATTAAAATTACAAAAATATGGAAAAACACAAACATTACAAGCAGAACACAGAGCTCATTCGGAATACAAATAAATAATGGGAAGGTAAAAAATAAGAAGAATAGAAACAACTACCGGTTGTAATATAAATCAAAATTAGGAATATATTTGGAGCCAAAAAACAAGGAAACTGGATAGGAGACTTAAAAAATATATTGGATGGTGACGATATAGTGGAAATAGTGGACAAGTACAAAAAAACAGAACGATAAATAAAAATTAATGAAATGGAACCGTCAAATAAGTCATAACACGTTGAACGTCTTTTGCATAAATCACAGATTAATCATTCATGAACTGTCATTTTACTGATGAAACAAAATCAAAATGATGTTACAATACTAACAAAAGTAAGCATTTCATTTTATTAAACAGTTAGCGAAAAAGAGAAGACAGTGTCCATTTTCGGATCTATCCGGGGAAAATATAATTTTTGAACTCACAATTCTATAAAAAGTGTTTGTTTTGTGGACAGTCTGTAGCAAGTTGTGTGGCAAGATATATTATTATTAGCTTCCTAGGACTACGGTTCAAATATATACTTAGTGACATAAAAACCCGATAACCCTTAATGCCAGATTAAAATTTGAACGCTATCAGTTGAAAATTCCTGTTTTTATTCATTTATGCTTTTGCTGCATTGAATGTATTCAGTGACATTGGAACCCGAACACCCAGTAAATATTATTTTATTTCAAAAATATTTCACGTACATGTTTATCACAAAAGTCTTAATACAAGATTAAAATTTGGGGGGTATTAGTAGAACATTCCTGTTTTTATTCAATTATGTTTTTGCTGCAAGTTCTGGACGAAAAGGCACATTCCGATAACAGAATACAGAATTTATTCGAGTATAGTGGTTTTGAACATTCCCTTACAAGAATTCACAAGTGTTCACTATGCCTAGAGTGCGAAGAAATGAAAACTATCGGCATCTAACTGAGTTAGATGGAGGTCGAATTGTTGATCTTTGAGAAGCTTGTCTCTTGTTTCGAAAAATTCCTGGTAGAATAAATAGGAGTATGGATACTGTTGTTAAATGTTATCAAACATGGCACCAAGAAGGCCGAATACCGAAAGCCAGAGGCACAGGACGAGTGATCAGGACAACAGAGGGCTAAGGTCGTCGCCTATGGTTATTAGCTCTGAGAGATCGTTTCTCATCGACAAGGGCAATAGCAACTCAGTGGTTTGCAGAACATGGAAGGGTCATTGGAATCCCGAGTGTTTATAAGAAGGTTTGGACTTCTTCTATATCGACCTCAGTTTGTGTTAGCTTTAATTCTGGAACATCGAAGAAATCGGCTTCAATGGTGCCAAGAACGACTAGTTTGGAATCAGGAATGAAGTACTATCGTCTTCAGTGATGAATCCCGGATCTGTGTCTACATTCATGATGGTCGAGCGAGGGTGAGAAAAAGACGAGCCGTACGTCATGAACATGTAAAACGGGTTTTTAGAAGATAAATTATGTGTGTATGTCGTCGTCGGCCACTTTTTGTCTTGTCTTGTTAGCACGATACAGCCTTCGGAGTGCATCAAGTCGCCAATTTTATGATTATGTATTGTTTAGGGAATCTCGCAGGTGAACTCTAATGATTTTCAGCTCACCAGAGCCAGTACAACGGGTGCTATGGTAACGGAAGTACCAGGTTTTTGGTCATTTTTGGAGAAATTTGGGTTTGTTAGCACGATACAGTCTCCGATGTGTATACAAATGACCAAATTTACGATTGGATATTGTTCATACTGTCTTACAAATCAACCCTATTGACTTTCAGCTTACCGGAGCCAGTAAAACGGGTCCTATAAATCCAGATATAGTACTTTTTTAGTAGTTTTTGGAGAAATTTCGCTTTGTTAGCACGATACAATCTTTATAGTGTGAACAAGTGAGCAATTTTATTATTGGATATTATTACGAGCATCCCACAGATGAGCCTCATTGATTTACAGCTCACCAGAGCGGGTACTATAAATCCAAATATACTAGTTTTTTGTCAGTTTTGGAGAAATTTCACTTTATTAGCACGATACAGCCTTCGTGGTGTGAACAAGTGATCAGTTTTATTATTGGATATTGTTCAGACAGATGAACCCTATTGATTTGCTGCCCCAAAGTTAGTACAATGGGCCCTTTAAATCCAAATAAACCACATTTTTGATAATTTTTGGAGATATTTCGGTATGTTAGCAAGATACAGCCTCCGGAGTGCGGAAAAGTTAGTTTTAATAGTTAAAACCGTTAATTCCAATTATATTGCTATTCACACTGGATTGTAGTAAATTAAACTCCCCATCATTCCAATTTTATTGGTCATTATGACTTCAACAACATTTTATTATCAATTGATGCCGTTCGGGTCTACCTAGTAATCAATTTTATGTGAGTGTAATTTGACAAATTGTAAACCGCTCGTCATCAATTGTGACAAAGGAGTTCGAAGTCGGGAACTTGTGTTGGACAAATTGGATAAGCTCTAACTAAATTACTCATACGACGTGTTGTAATGACGTAAGTAGTCGAACAAATACATCAGGGTGCAATAATATGAATTTATGGAAGTTGTCTCCAAGGGGTTCGAGGTCAATGCGACGACACCGACATAGTTTATTAACACATATACGTGGTGAGTCCAAAGCATGAGGTGACTTAAGAAATTTCACCGCCTAACCAGAATATACCAATGTTGTTACAAATACTAATGCCGTATTTAACATTTCGCATTGTTGATCCATTTTCGATAGATATCAGGGCTAGATCAAACGAAAGAATAAATCAGTTTTAAAATGGTTGAAAAATAAAATTAAGTTTACCGAAGAATTTCATATGTTGACTATGACGATGAAAACTTTGAGACAGTCAAGAAAACAATAATATGGATAATATTCGTATCACTTTTAGAGAAGTTGCTGATGATGTCGACATATTTATCGGTTGGCTCATGTAGGGTGATTTTTACGGATTTTTTTATCATGAAATGTATAGCTGCGATATTTGTTCCAAAATTACAAAATTAGGAGCAAAACAGCATAAGCTTCACTCAGAAGCTATTGAATGATATCAAAGATCATGTTGTGCTCCAAGGGTCATAACACAAAACGAAACATATTATGTCGATCAAATAAAAATGTTATGCTCACTGTTTTCTTCAATTAATATGGCTGACCTTTAACCAAAGGGTTGTATGAACAGTAAGGAAATTACCTTAAAGCTATGGGCCTTTGGTGTGGAGCAACACAAAGAAGACTCCTCAAATTTTCACAAGTCATGGGTCTTGCAACACAATAACGCACCAGGTCATACATATGGGGCGAGTTCAGGAATTACACACGGTGTGAGTACGATTATGACTGGTGCGACTGTCGATTACCTAGGTTGTGTGACGCACCTAAAGTCCACATTCTGAATTGGCTAGATGTTTGTCACTTGTCAACATTTTTGTAGGACACTGGCATTTTGTTCAGTTTTTTTATTAACGGTGTATATTCTTTGTTTTTTGATACTAGATACTAAGCAATGTGATATACATAATATTATGTCTGCAAATCTACAAGGGAAAGGAACAGAAGAACTTATATGCAGTTCCACCCATGCATTATTGAGTGATGCGAATGGGTATATAATTGAAAACAATCAGGTGGTAGTTAGAAACAAAATTAGTAGGTATTTTGTTAATATATTCTACATAAGTTTTTTCATACTAAATTATTATCAATAGTATGTGGTGCTGTATGGCAAATCTATAAAATAATAAAATAGAAGGTTTTGTTTTAGGAAATGAACTATTTTATAAGCCAATTAATGATACAGTAACAGAAATATTCAGATTTGGTGTTGCCGAAACCATTATTGGTCAAAATAATCTAGCTAAATCAGTACCCATAGCCACAAATAACAGTAATTCTGAGAAATTTTTAAAGTGGAGCCGAAATGATATTTTGAATTTAATTTCATTATATGAAGAGCATCAAAAAGAGTTTCGGAGTAATTGCATTAAAAATGGAAAGGTTTGGCTGCAAATTGCAATAAAAATGAAAAAATTTACTGCTAAGCAATGTAGTGATGAATTCAAATATTTGAAACAGCGTTACGTGAGGAAAAAAGATAATATGGGAACAACGGAAAGTGGTGCTGAATATTACAAATTTGAATATTGTGACGAATTTGATAAAATATTTGGCAAACAACCAAACATTAAACCCATAACAACTGCTTCATCAAGTCGCAGAGATACAGGTAAATACATTTCTTAATGTCACAATAATTTGATAAGTTTTGGTACGTATTCAGGGATTAAAATGAAACAGATGGTGTTTTACTTTGAAATTAAGTATCTACCAAACATTCTCTACACTTCGGAAAACAAACTTGCATGAAGATAATTTTAGTATTAGAAATGTCTGTGGATATGGTGTACACACTAGATGTAAATTGAGTGAATGCAAACGACGAGTACTCAGTGTGTATGTGTTTAGCTGGAGATTAATAAACACATACACACTGAGTACTCGTCGTTTTCATTCACTAAATCTTAGTATTCTATAAATTAAGGTGTTTCCAAACTTTTGAATATATGTATGTTCATGTTTTTTTTTATTAAGTGTTACCAATTTAAAGAGATTTAGAATTCGTGTAGGTACAAGGTATCACTTTAAACCTACTTGTTGTTTTACGTAATTGAATATTTTATGAACTTTGAGTACCCTTCGAAACAACCATAGAAAATATTTTGAACTGTGACAATGAAGCAGAAGCCTCGATTAAATCCAAAGATAAAAAAGCAAGTTCTGTTGATAAATTATTTAGATATCTTCAAACAAAAACTGAAAATGCAGAAAAAAACAAGGAAAGGCGATATCAAGAACGTCTTGCAGTTTTTAATGAAAAAATGGACAAATTATTGGAAAAACTTTAGCTTTTCTTGTAACTGAAATCTGTGTTTGTTTTCTAATTATAAGAGTTGATTTTCTGTTAAGTATTCAGAGTTAATTATGTGTTAAGTTTGTTTTGTTTTCTATTTACATTTTTAACCCTCCAACGCCCACAGTGACCATATGGTTGCAGCTAAATGCTCCACTTTACCCTACCTCTTATGCATGACCTTCACATTTGAATTCGAAACGAAGTGTGCTGTTTTGTGTCTCTTTGCTGTGAGATTTGACCGTGTCAAAAGCGCGATCGTGAGAGTAACGTGTTTCAGTTTAAGAAATTTGTTTCTTGAGACGTCGAAGTGAGTTTTGAGAAATATGGACTTTCGACTAGATTAGGTGATTTTTTAGTTAAAAACCTATAATAATAATGTAATATTTTTTAAAATTTGTATCAAAAACATGGTATTTTATGTGTTTACACTATGAGTGATGTAAAATTATGTGCGTTTCATAGATATTTCGTACCATATATTGGCGCGTGACCATATGGTTACGCTGGGCGCTTTGACTGTCTCATATTTACAAGAGACTGTCTTTTGCAGGCGTGGTTTTACATTACAAGAAGCTTAGTATATGGCTCATGATGAGTCGGAAAATGGAACATATGTCGATGCTATTTACATGGTTCCACCAGATCCTTCGGTTTTGACTGACGAGGATTCTGCGGATGAAGACGATGGAGGTGTAATAGATAATTTATCCCGTCGACAGTTGTCCTCCCAAGCAGAAATAATTCATTCGAATAATGAACGAATTGATGAAATACGAGCCAAAGAAGCTTCATCAACACAAACGTTAGCTGTTGAAAAACAAATGTCAACCATCCTTGCTAAAGACAAACGAAAAAGGCCTAAAAATGTAGGAAAAAATTGGATTTCAGGAGATTTACAGTATATTGAGAAATACTTTCCTACTCCAAAATACGCGCAATTCGAAGAGTTTTCGCCAGCTGAAATGTTTGAACTTTTTATTGATGATGATGTAATTTCGTTATTTGTTGAAGAGTCAAACAAATATGCAAAATTTCTCAATTGTCCGGATCCAAACATAAGCAGTGATGAAATAAAGTGCACTTTGGGCATTCTCCTTCTCTCTGGCTATGTGAATTTACCTGGAAAACGATATTTTTGGGATTCTGGTACAGACACTCAAAACATTTTAGTAAGAGAAGCTATGAGACGGAATCGATTTTTGCAAATACTGAGATTTTTACACTGTGTAGACAACACTAAAATGGATCCTGCTGATAAACTATGGAAATTCCGTCCACTGATAACAAAACTTCAAGACAACTTCTCCAAGTACTCCGTTCCAACCAAACACATGAACTATGCCGAGTCCATAGTAAAATACTATGGCCGTCATAGTTGTAAGCAGTTTATTAGAGGCAAGCCGATACGTTTCGGCTACAAAGTATGGTGTCTAAATGACGAGTTGAGCTATTTACATAATTTTGAAGTCTACCAGGGACAAGGTCCAAAATGTAATATATTATACAACTCGAAGTTCGGTTCATCAGCAGCACCATTTGTTCAAATGGTTGATGCACTGCCGCAACCAAATTTACGATACGAGTTCTTTCTAGGCAACTTGTTTATTGGTTTCGATTTGTTAACACATATGAAAAATTTGGGTTATAGAGTAACTGGCACTATCCGAGAAAATAGAATTCCTAGGGACTGTCCTTTACCTCAAAAAGAAAAGATGAAAAAGACACAACGGGGAAGTTTTGGAAATCAACTAAATAAAGATGATGGAATAATACTTATCCGTTGGATTGATAACTCTATAGTGACAATGGCGTCAACATCTTACGGTGTTCAACCTACTTCGACTGTTTCACGATATTCTCAGGCTGAGAAGAAAAAAATCAGTATCAGCAGTCCGTATGCTATTCGTCAGTACAATAAGTTCATGGGTTGAACTGATCGTATGGATGAGGACATTGCAAGAAGAAGGATTTCTATTAGGTCCAAAAAATGGTACTGGCCTCTTCTTACGTGGATGATTGATGCAGCTTGTCCCAACGCTTGGGTATTATATAAAAGTAGTGGTAGACCTATCATCAATCTAGATTTTAGAAGAAGCATTGTAAGCAGTTACCTGATGAAATACAGATCAGAGCCCTGTACCTTAGGACGACCATCTTCTTCATCTTTCCTCAAATCAAAAAAAATTGAAGCTGATTTCAGATTTGATCGTATGGACCACTTGGTTTGTTCAGTGCCAAACAATAAAAGAAGACGATGTGCTATGGACAACTGCTCTTCGGTGGGTCGAACTCAGTGCAAAAAATGCGATGTAGGCCTATGTATTAATTGTTTTGAGGCATACCACAGAAAAAATTAATAAATAAATGTACTTTCCAAAAATAGTTCATTTTGATTATATATTAGCCCAGCGTGACCATATGGTTACAGTCTGTTTTGTCCAAGTATGATACATATATGTTAATTTATCCATATATCTATCATAACCAGTACTAATACAACCTAGTTAAGCAAAAATTATCAATAAATAAAAAAAAATCGAAATTCGGGCGTTGGAGGGTTAATGTTCCTAACACAAATGAAGGCTGATTAAGACATACAAAAAAAAGTTTTTGTTACTTTATGAGTAAAATAAAATTATTTTTAAGATCTTTATTACATTTTATTTAAATCACACGTTAAACATTTCATTAAATAAATCATTCCTTCTTATCCTTCCAAGGCCTAAATCTATCTCAGGTACCTCGTCCTCTTCATGATGGGCATTATTGCCTACAATATTATTTCCTCCTTCTTCTATATACTCCTCGTTTAAATCTGAATGATCTAGACAAATATTATGAAGAACGCAAGCATCTTATACCACATGTGCAATTATTTCAAACTTGTTCATATTTAGAAATTTTAATCTTCGAAATCTTCCAAATAAAAGAGCAAAAGATCTTTTAATCGCCTGCCTAGCTTGTGCATGTTTTCGGTTAAATTTCTTTTGGTTAGCTGTTAAATTGCCTCGATCAATAAATGGAGGTATGCACCATTCTCATGTAGGATAAGCCTTATATCCCCTAAAATAACCATATTGTTTGGCAAAAAAGTATTTTTGTTCCTAGTAATATTTTTATATATATGAGAGTACCTATAAATTCTTGTATCACTGACTGATCCAGGATATCCGACAAAGATATCAGTAAATCTTAATGATGAGATACATATGGCTTATAGTGTTATTGCGTAATGATATTTTCGAGTAATATATACTTCCGAATCTTTTTGTGGTGCTTTAATGGGTATGTAAGTACCATCAACTGCTCCAAGAAAATACGGCATTCCTGCGAATATTTTCAATGGGCCATTTAATCGCTAATTTGGATAAACCATTTATTGCTTTAACCGCTCTCATATAAACAACAGACAAAGATGATTTGGCCATGCTGAAACGTTCTCCTACCGATCTAAAAAGTATGTTAGATTTTTTTTAGTTTTCTTATCTATTTAAAATGAAACCAAATACTCGTATAATACCTAAAGGAATCTTGTGTTGCTAACAACCACAGCACCGCCAATAACTGTTTCTGCGGATTAATTGTCCTTCTTCCAATTGGGCTTTGTCGCAGTAACGTGGTGCCAATAAGACCAAGTGAAGCTTCAAAACAATATTTACTTATTCGAAAATGAGTTTTGACCTGGATGTAATTATAATTAGAAATAACTTTTTGAAGATTTATTCTCACCTGCTTTGTTTTTGTATAATTCCCCATTTTGTACTGCATCACAGATACAATTTGTTCATCAGAACTGGACTCGTCATCAGAGTCCTCAAAAATGTATTTTATAGATTCTAAAGTATAAAATATCTTCCTTGATGTCATTGTTATAGTAAAACAGTAAAAATCACAAATAAATAAACAACGAACGGCAAAAGTGACAACTGACAATTTTAGGTTAGTCACACCAGTCATCCCGTTAAATTACGGTGTGTTCATGAGGCGACAATTTGATCTCCGTGAGTTATTCCTGAACGGCAAACAGTGCGCTCACTCAGTGTGTTTTTTGGAAAAGAGAATCCAAAAATTCTGAGCAATTAGGAAATGTAAATGCTGTAAACCTGGATGAAAATATGTTTTATGAAAGGAATCAATTATTAAATCTGTCAAACGATGTTGACGGGGTAGAATTGCTGGAAATTTTGTATCATAAGACAATCCTGAGAACTTCAAGCGTCCCCCCACCCTCAAAACACCCTCGCTGTCCAGAAAAGGCCTAAACTTTCCAAAAGGTTTTGATAAGGTGGTGCCTGGTTCCAAATTTTCAATTTCTTGTGCGAAACAAATATGTTGCACTCGTTTAGTGAGAACCTTTATTAAAGCTTTGTGGAGTTCTGAATCAGTAGAATAATCCAATGATTTATTTTGAGTATTTCTTAAATTGGATACAAAGCGTAGCGCATACGCAATAATTCGTTGAATTTTACTGAAGGATGAGTATTTGTCCAATAGAAGATCTAATGTGTCCAAAGACATAAGTGTTACAAGAACTGAGGGTTTTTCTTCCGGACAGGAAACTGGAGAAAATTTAGGATTGGGCCATAGGGGCTTTGGAGACATTAACCAAGGAGGCCCCTCAAACCACAATGGATGATTAAGAATTTGACTGGGCAGAAGGCCACGAGATGCACAATCTGCTGGATTATCAGAGCTTTCCACAAAATGCCAACGGTCAGGGGGAACTTTTTCTTGTATGTGAGCTACAGGATGACCGACGGAAGTTTTCCAGCGGGAAGCGGGTGATTTAATCCATGATAAAGTTACCATTGAATCAGACCAAGCAAAAATTTCACTAATTTCGAGGTTATCTCGGAATGCGTTAAGGACAAATTCTATTAAATTAAAGACTAGAACAGCTGCACACAGTTCTATTCGGGAAATTGAAAGAGTTTTAAGTGGGGCCACTCTAGATTTAGCAGCAATTAGGCATATTTTGGGAGCGTTATTCTCTGAAGTAAATTTAAAATATATTACACTGGAGTACCCTTTCTCTGAACTATCTTCAAAACCATGCAGTTCGCAAGAAATATATTTATTAGATAAGCAGCGAGTAATACTAATATGTGAGTGGAGCGGAAGTTCAGTTTTATACTGATTCCATTTGTCGACTATGTCCGAAGGGGGTATTTGATCCCAATCTAAACCCAAACTCCAAAGTCGTTGTAAGAGATGTTTAGCTAGGAAAGAGAGTGGAGCTAAGAACACAAGGGGGTCATACATTCGAGCAACTTCTGAGAGTATTATGCGTTTAGAACAGATTCTGTCAAGGAGTTGAATATCATAAGAGAAAACATCTAAGGAGTTATTCCACCGCCATCCCAAAACTTTTACCACAAGGTCATGGGAATCAAAAGAAAACAAGGGGTGTTGGCAAACCTCAGCTGGGAGACACTGCATTATCTGGGTATTATTCTATGCCCATTTTCGAAGAAGAAAAACTCCTCTTTCCAGCATGGAAATTAATTCTGATTGAAGAAGTTTGGCTTCCTGCAGAGATAAGGCACCTGTGATAATATCGTCAATATAGATATCAGAGAATAAACACTTTGCAGCTCGAGGAAAATTTTCCCTTTCCTCTTGTACTAACTTCTGAATTGTGCGAAGGACCAGGAAAGTAGCGCACGATACTCCATAAGTAACAGTAGTAAGCTTAAAATCTTGAACGGGATCTTCCGGAGCGAAGCGCCAAAGAATTCTTTGGTAATTCTGGTGCTCTTCCGATATTGATATTTGCCTATACATTTGCTTAATATCAGCAATAAAAGTAAAGGGATGAAGTCGGAATCGCAATAAAATTTCAATTATATCCTTTTGCAACTTTTGCCCTATGAAAAGAATGTCGTTCAGCGAAAAACCTGCAGGAGATTTGTAGGAAGCATCAAACACAACCCTGAGCTTGGTTGTAGCACTATTCGGATTTATGGCGTAATGATGTGGGATATAATACATTTTGTCGAATGAAGAAGTAGAAGAGGTCTCAACCATGTGACCATTGGAAAGATAATCCTTCATAAAGCTGGGAATTTTTCAAAAGACGGTTTTCCATATTTTTCAATCTTTTTAGAACCCATATTCTGGTATCTCCAAAAATGGATCCACGGTTTTGAAAGGAAGAGTAACACTGAAACGACCCGTAGATATTCTTTTATGAGTTTTTTCGAATATCATTTCACATTTTTTATCATCATCAGAAATAGGTGAAGACCGAGGAATACTTTCAAGTTCACAAAATTTTTGAAGGGTATTGTCGAGGGATGTAAGACATTATGAAAGAAAAGAGTGTGAGACTAATGGTATTTATTTTCCCAATTAAAATCCAACCAAATTGAGTGTTAACAGCAATCGGTTCCCCTTTTGCTGTTTGAACTTTTTCAGGTTCAAAGATTTTTGCAAATATATCTGATTCCAGTAACATATCTGTAGGAGATGAAATCTTAAACATCTTATCAGCCAATTCCAACTTAGAAATACAGGGAAATGTATCTACTGAAAATGATTGGACCGGCATATTGTTACAGATTGTTGACACTATTTGAGCATCCAAATTGAATAAGGGAGTTGACTTATTCAAAGGTTTTAAAATACAACTTAGAGACTTATTAGAGAACGTTCCAATATCTTCGACTCCTCCTATTTGCATAGGAGTGTTACATCTGGGCAGACCCAATCTGCTGGCACATTTTTCAGTAATTAAAGAAACTTGACTACAGCTATCAATTAAAACTCTAACCTGTTGAAAGTTTCCACTACAATCGAGTACCTCAACCTGGGCAGTAGGAAGTAAATTAGTAGAACTAATGTCTGTCAGTCTCGTCTCGTCTCTGTCTTGCACGTGTGCAAGACAGAGGCGATTTTAGGATCAATAGGATCTAAACTAGAAATTTGAGTTGAATTGGAAGAAGAGGAAGCATCCATAGCAGTCATATTGCTATTTACTAAAGGTTGTTGATCGAAATGTAAAAGAGTGTGATGTCTTTTATTCCAAATTCTACAACCACCATTAGAAGTACAATTCTTTGAAGTATTTTTGGTTCCTAAACAATTAGTACACCACTTGTATCGTTTGGATATCTCGTATTTTTCCTTTGGGTGCTTGGCACAAAAATCAGGACACTAATAAATCTAGCGATTATTTTTACAAATCACACATTTAGTTAGATCTGCAGGAGGTTGGATTAAAACAACTGAATCGTAAGCATCGCATTGCTTTTCAACAAATTTATATAAATCTTCATATTTAGGAATTTCGGACGCAAAAGTGGCATTTTCTTGTTCGAATCGCTGTAAAGTTTCCGAATCAATTTTTTTGCTTGAAAGGTGGAATAGTACAAAATCCCACTCTCGGACCGGTAACTCCAAATTTTTTAGAGCTTCCAAGTTATCAAAAAAAAGTGCCAAAAGATATTTTGGGTTCTCCGAGGTTAACTTTTGAGAATTATAAACCTGTTACCAATAAAATATGGCTAACGCACGCGTATTTTGATAATGCTTAATCAATTTACTAAAAGCTAAGTCATAATTAGCTTCTGTAAGTTTAATATTTTTAATGAGAATTGAAGCATCGTCAAATAGAGACGATATTAAATATCTAAATTTTTCAATTTTTAAAAGAGATTCATTAATATCTATAAGAGACTTGAAAAGATCAAAAAATGTTGGCCATAATTTTAAATCTCCTGAAAAAAACGGTATATTCAATTTTGGCAGCTTTACATTTGAGCCTTTGTTCTTGGAATGCAAGGTAGAGTTAGTATCAAACAAATCAGAATAAACACTCATTATATGAAAATATTTATGATCTACTTCCTGTTTGAGCAATGTTTCAATATTCAGATCTACCTCCTCATTTGCGGCCAGAGCAGTAATAATTGTAGAATGCTGAAGGTTGAAGTCACTGTAAAATGTTTTAATTCAGCATATCTAGCTTTGAAATGATTATGAGCACTTTGATCCCCCTCTGCCTGTATCACAAGATCATGCAGTATCGAAATTCTATCAGAGGCTGAGTCTGTAAGAGCTTTTGCTTGACGTAATCTAGCCGTCATTGTGATACAATAATAAGATTGATCAGATTCTAATGCCAAACCTTTTACCTATATAAAACTTACGAACACAGAAAAAATGAATTTCAATTGATAAATATATTATATAGATACATACAGATTAAAGTAATACAACTCAAGCTAAAATACCTGATTTGAGAAATTAAAATTAATGTGTCTAAAGAATATTACACTACATAATAATCTGAGACAACTAAATTATAAGACCAATACACAGGAGGGTAGTAGGTATCTAATAATAATAAGTGAATCGACAGAGAAAAGATTCAATCTTTAATTCAATAATTATTTTTTATTGAGTAACTAGAGTTGAATCCAATAAATTATAAATATTTAGTACACTTGAGAATGGAACTATTTAAAGAGCATAATTGGGCCAAACTGTATTAATAAAGTGAACTTATTTCTATTTAAACTAAGTATTTTATGTTTAAATAGTCAAATTTCGGAGAAAGTAAAAACTACTAATTATCGAGAATGCTAATGCCAGTTAACCTTGAGACTTATAAAAAGTTGATATAAAAATTTATATTTTCAAATTTCTCAAAGCCAAGTTTGAAAATTAACATCCCGGGAGAAGTGACCAAAAAATGTTTCGAGGAATGAAAAATAATTTCGTTAAGTTATGAAAAGTTACAAATATATATAATAAGAAATATGACGCAAGCAAATCGCCCAAGATGGTATTCTTACCTGAAGGTCTCGAATGATCTTCTGCGGGGTTGCAACCCTTCTTGGAAGCGATACTGTGGACTGTAGCAGGGGTTCAATGGATTTATTATTAAAGTTCCTGGCACTAGCGCGTTAAATAACAACTACGAACGGTTCACTTCGATAACTGTTATTCTTCTCTCTCGCCGCTTCTAGAACTGGGTTTTTAAATTGAACATAATGTATGTATACCGTATGCCCGCTAGGTGTAAAAATACCACCAACGATTTGCATGAGATTTTAACATTTACATTTTATTATTAAATAACCTTACATATTAAATATAGATCATAACAAATTAAAATAAATTTAATGAATACTTAACACTATGATGTCAGGATTTGTCAAATTTGACAAATTATATGAAGTTCGTTCCCAAAGCATTTTGCAGTTTACTTTCTCATGCAAAATAGAAATGGATAATATAAGCTATTTAGAATACAAAATGCAAAATGGTTCTTTCAGATTTATTCAAAATGAAAAACACAAAATGACGTTCAATATTTTAAATATGTACCTATATTAAATGATTTTATTCTAAATAGTTCTCAACTCTGCTCTCAGCCTATCCTTTTGTCATGATTTTTCTTAGCAATGGTACATGGTTCTTGTTGATATGCAAAAACCACATTAGGTGCAAACTTCTTCACATTTTGTAGAGAGCTTCTGGGCTTGAAACAGTAAACATACAACCGATAGCTTTATTACCTATTTGTAAATTAGTTTTACCATCATATGATCACCAGTATTATAATAAATAAATATACTCTTCCGAAATAGCACAATAGTGTAGCTCCTGAATCGGACTGTGTCTATGCCATGTATGAAAGTAAAAATTTTGGCGGATGCGCAAGGATTTCTTAGAACTGTTTACGATCTTTTGTGACTATCTTATCTAGATATTCTTTTTCTAACCAGTCTTATATAGAAAATTGGGAGCCGATTGTTTTTGTGTAAGCCACAATCTAGAATTATCTAGTAAAAAAGGCACTAATATATAAAGGACCAACCAGCGGAAGAAGTAATTTGATAAAGTGATCTCGTGAAATAAATAAGTGAACAACTAGATAGTAGTGAAGTGTTTATATAAATTAGTTTAAATGCATATACTGTGTATATAATATGAATTAGTGAATAGTTTAGTGAATAAATAAATTAAGTGAGTAGACATTCGTATAAAAATGTTCAAATAAATAAGAAAAACATTACAATACGTATGTAGGTAATCTGTAAATGATTTATATCATATGCACTGAAGGTAGATTCTACCTGATGAATAAATATTTCACCAATATCTTCACAAACTGCTTCCATGGTATTATGACAATCTGGATCAAAATTTTAATCTCCATGTTGAATCTCATTGATTTCACTTTTAGCTTGATACATATTTGCAAAACTTTCCTTACATTTCGGATATGTTTTGTTATATGCAGGATATCTACCTTTTTCATGTTCATAGCCACATAATTACCACTTGTGCTTCATATTATTTACTAAATTCACCTCCATCGTCTTTTACATTAGAATATCCGTACAGTTTTTTGTTATTGCTATCTTCCAAGTAATGCCCGTTCAATATTCCACCAATGGAACTTGCATACAGGGTGGATCCAGATATATCTTACACTCGGCGATCCTGCATTAGAGGTATCTAAAATTATTTGTTAAGTATATTACTATATAATTCAATGAGACCGATGTTCAGGGTAACATTTTAAATTTTCCCGCGGCATCGAATATTTAGCAACGTTGGTACGGTCCCAGCGAATTAGTCAATCGTCATGTACGTTGGCACGTTTTCCACTTTTGCTTGGTTATGATATCTTGTTAGAGAAAAAGAGTAATACACTGAATTTATATTTGTTCCTTTCTAACACGCGCGATTCGTATTCGCATATTCTAGTATCCTTATTTTAACTGTAATAATCTACGCTGACTTTAGATTATCTATCTCACCATGCTTCTCTCTAACACATTGGTAATACCATCTGCCTCTTACATTTTCCCGCTGAATATGCAGCGATTATTATTTTACGTTAGAATTAAATTAGGAATGGTTTTTGTTATTGTTAAAAAAGAATATTGTATGGGCACTTATACTTTCAACGTGTAGATTGAAAATGAAGAGAGGTTATAAATAAAAATAGAAAAATTACAACTATTGACTAAATCGTTTTAACAGGAACGAAGGAATTGCAGGCGGTTTACGCTAATCGTTCAGAATTTTTGCCATTTTATAATATGTACAGTATTTAATTATTGAGTTGCAATAATAAATTATTTCAGAAAGTAGCCTATTCAATCTCAATATCGTCGATTTATTGTTTTTCATATTATAACCACCAACACTCTAAAATTTTCAACCTATTTTTAGAATCTTTATAATGATAAAATAAAATAATTTAACAGTTTGTGCAGCGATTGTCGCTTATGAACTCTTTATTAAACCCTATGTTACCAAAGAGTATTCCTAGCACCGTAGAAGCGGTCCCCCAGAACTGTATTCCGTAGGTCCATACGCGTTTAAGTACCGTTTAATAGATTAGGACCTTGGACCTTGTTATTCTAAAGTCAGTTTATATTTTCAACCTATTATCCAGTATAGTTGACTAGGTGTAAGACCTGTTTAAGATTACTGGTGGGCAGGTTTCACAACGATTGGTAAACATCACATAGACTGATTTAGATTTGTTGACGCGAATACGTCATATTGTTAGCCATCTTTGGATTTCATCAATAATAATTTCTAGTAATGTGGATGATTGTGATTGGGAAGACGGTGTGAAGAGGGCACTGCCGTGTCATCAGCATATGTTGCGGTGACAATATTGTTTTGTGTAGGTAGGTGTGCTGTGTACATAAGATACAACACTGAACCAAGCCCGCTGCCTTTTGGAATTCCAGCATTAATTAGGTAGGGCGAAGTTGATTCACCGTGATATTTAACAAAATAATACCTATTTTTTGGTATAAAGGAAGGTATTTATTTTAATAGAGACGCTTATTTTCGGAAATGTCAGAAATAGTTCAAACACCTATCACGACCGCCATTGAATTTAATTTTATTGAACAAGCATACACCTTATAGGGCAGTTGTTCATGATTCAAGAAACGCCTTTTTGGTAGGAAAGCAAAACAAATTTTATATTATAGTCATAGAAATAACATTCATACAAAACGCGATACTCAATACAACGCTTGGGACGACGAAAAAACTCGGTTTTTTGGATGCTCGTCAAATCTCAAGTCTAGCTGAAAAGCGCGAAAGGCTCTTTCAATGCAATTTTCGTTTTGAAAAAAAATTTAATCACACGGTGATAGATTAGACGAATACTGAGGATAGTCGCAAATCTCTTTTCTGTGCATCAAAAATTGGTTAACTTTTTATCTTATAACGTGGTGTATTATCATGCAATGATTTCTATCACAAAAATCGGCAGTTGTGTAGATTGTATAAAAAGATGAATTTTGTTGTTTCTGCATTTTCACAGTGAAATTAGATCGATAGTGAATATTTTACGTTGCAATAACTTTGATTCTTCTGATCGTTCGGGTCTTGGATGGTTATTTAAATCATTACATCCATTTTTAAATCTCCCAAAACACATATTAACGACTAATACAACCAAGTGATAATTTTATAGATGGCGCTTCGTATTCTATGATTTTGATAATTTTCATTAATATTTTGAAGATGTATCACTTATTATGTATACTACAAGGGCCGAAGTTTGAGATTTATGTACAGTGTGCAGTGTACGACTCTCAAATAGTCGGTCCGTGAAGTGTACTATTTTTCTCCATACCCGGCCAAAAGAATCGAGTGAACGGTGGCGATTGCAGACTAGCTGCCGTCTCGTGTATACATTTCAGGGTATGAATTAATCACTTTCGATCCATTGTAGCATAACGTATATGCGTCTCTACCAATGCAGAAATTCCTGCATAATAATCGAAGCGTAGAGTACGTACTTGCGGCCGGGTATGAAGGAATAGTATATCACGCTACAAGGGCCAAGAGTTTGAGATTCTTGCACTGGGATCCAGTATGCCGAAGGCGAAGAAAAATAGATTTTTGACTTATATTTGACATTGTAGGATGATCGATCATGAAAAATAGTGTTCCTTATTGACGCTTTTTTAAATATGTTAAACATCTCACGAAGTTACACTATGAATTAAATCAAAGTTTCGAGAATTTCCTAATATTTTTTCATTCCTTTGTTCGTATTCCTTCAAATTGGTCCACTGTCCACTGAATATCAGGGATTCAAAAGTATTTGAGTAAACATCCATTTCCCGTAACGAAAGTAATGGAGGTTAAAAATAAATTCATTGAATGAATATATAGCGAATGGATCCATCAATCTCCAAATTCCTAAGTGGTCAAATATCAATGTCATCGTGTTTGCTACTTCACTTAATTGAAAGTTTTCGTGACATAACCGATGCCTGAACACATCATCCAAACAATTTCGTGTATCCTGTCGATTTGATTAAACTTGTCAAGAAAACTTCAGAAATAGGCAATGAAAAAGTTTCTATTGGATTGGTGTTTGAAAAATGCATTCAGAAAATAATTCGTTAGGAAAGAATGTATTTTCATAAATAATTTAAGTAAATTTTCTGAATTCAATGAAAAAGTTATCTTTAAGAATAGGTACATTATCGTGTTTCATTATGTGATGTCGTCATATATATATATATATATATATATATATATATATATATATATATATATATATATATATATAGGTGGGGATAACGGGGATTTCAGTCCAAGGAATCAAGGCGAAGATCTTTTATTTACAAAATGCCGCCAAGCTTTCGTGTCCTTTTGACACTTCTTCAGGGCAATGTAAAATATTTTAAGTAAATTCAATATAAATAATCATTAAAAAATTTGTAAATGTAAAAATAAATATAATTATAATATACTTGATGTCATATTTCACATAAGACAAATCGATTTGTCTTATGTGAAATATGACATCAAGTATATTATAATTATATTTATTTTTACATTTACAAATTTTTTAATGATTATTTATATTGAATTTACTTAAAATATTTTACATTGCCCTGAAGAAGTGTCAAAAGGACACGAAAGCTTGGCGGCATTTTGTAAATAAAAGATCTTCGCCTTGATTCCTTGGACTGAAATCCCCGTTATCCCCACCTATATAGCATTTTTCAGTCGTTATATAAAAAAAATTTTTTATATATATATATATATATATTATATATCAATATCGTTATTTTATACTTGCCCCGCGTTGGAAGCCAAATTATAATATATCTAATTCTCTATGATGAATTTTAATTATTTAATTTCAATGTAAACCTTCCTGTAATGATGAATTTCAATTCACCTCACGTTGATGTATATTGTCGCAGCGACAATTCTTGTACATACAACTTAAAACTTCATGTAAGAAATTTCTACTTTGACAGTAGTTGTCAAAAATATGCCCGGCTCTAATAAATATTAATTTAGTATTTCTAAAAATGAATTTATATGTATAATCGACCTATTACTCTTCTCTTAGGGTGGGATCAAACTGTTAAAAAAATTAATTATTCAAAATTTGTTTAAATTTTTACGTATCTCCAAATTATCTGTTTCACTATTGGTCAGAACCTATAGTAACTGTATGTTCAATATTATAAAAGGCACTTTAAATCTCTGATGACGTTTCCAATATTTCTGTCACTGAAAATTACCAACTGTCACTGATTTGGTCGACAGTTTTATTTAATAAAAAATGTTTAATTTTCTGAAATAATGTTATAAAAAGACTATAGTGAGTAGGAATGCAAAATTCTATATTATACTACTAGATTCAAATACAAATTAACAAATTACTATTCCCCAAACTTATTATAAACGAAACAACAGTTGTAATTTCTACGAAACTTAAAATTACTACAACCTATATGCTATAAATTAACCTAATGAAAAACGTTTAATAAAAGTTCCAATTGTCGATCTAAATCTTGATATGGATAAATGCTCCACTCAAATTTTTCTAGTTCAAAACTTTTCTTCTCTTATGTGAATTTCCTTATATGATTTAATAATTTTGTTTGCAATCAAAAATCTAACAGATGCATCTATGTCAAATTTAATTTTAAAAATAGGCCTTATTATTTCTCGAGAAATTATTGTAAGAAAACTGGATCGGACTCACCAACTAATAACTGGACAACTCGTACAATTCTAATTGATCTTAGAATTCAGGAAACTTTCTAAATTTTATTTAGAAATCTGGAACACATTCACTACACACGATGCAATTCTTATTCGAATTATGCACGCACTGGCTTTATAATGGAATGGCTTTTGAATCTGGTTGTATGAATATACAACTTCTACTATCTACCAAAAATTGAGACAACTCTAACTACGATGTTGCCTCTTCGGGATTTCAAACACAACTAACTAAACTTTTAAAAAAAAAATACTAATTTATGTTTCCCTATAACAAAGAGAGATTTGAATTCTTTTATTATCCTTGTAATTCTGATAGCAGAGACATCTGTATTTTAAAATTTCAAATATATTCTCCAAAATGTAATATAATTCTGTCTATCATTGAATATATTCTACATAAACATCATCCGAAAATTAAAATATCACATTTGATTTGTATACCGAATCTTTCAAAATTATTGATTATACCTATTATACAGTGTGTATCGAAAGTATTGCATACAAATATAAATAGTTTTCCTTATCTCAATGTTTCTTTTACATTTTAAATTGAGGTACTGTATTAAAATGATACAAATGGATAATAATTTAATATAAATATACTGTTAAATAAATTCATTTGTTATTTAATGATTTCATTATTATTTTACCTTTGTCTTACCTTACTATACTAACTCTTTATTTAGTTATTCCTTCGGCTGCTCTCATTTGTTCTTAGAGTATGATGACTCCTAATTTCAGTAGGGTTCATGGGCAAAATTAACTTAAGAAATCAACATTGCTATAGTTATTTTAATGAAATTTATTTTGTTTAGGAAATATAGACAACTGTTCCAAAAATAGAACAACTTACATTTAACTATTTTATATATATTTAAGAATTTAGTTGATTAAAAAAAATTGAGACGCCTATGGTGTTTAGTTTGAATAAAACATCCAACATTCAACCTTGAATATCTACAACATCTGTGCATAGCAGATTTCCGATATAACTTCTTGTATTGAACAACATTACACTTAAGAAAACTATTAAAATATATACGTTTATGATATATTATGCAATGATTTTCTTTCAATTTTGTACAAACATACTTTATAATAATAAGTATTAAATAAATGAACTATATGTGATACAGTGGAATTCGTGAATTATGAGAGTGCTTAAAATTCCTATAAACTAAATATATACAAAATACATATATTAGAAAATCAGGTAAGTCATTATAATTATGATGTAATAATTTGTAATAATTATATGATATTATTATATAGCTTTTATCCTTTACAGTTCGCATATTTATGGCCTTTATTATTTGAATTGTTTATTAAGATGATCATTTTGTTTCTGTTCATGGATCTTTGGATCCAAAGTGATGAAAAAATCACTAACCTGGTTTGAGAAATTCATTTTTCTCAAAATGTCTGCACTTAAGCACCACTTTACACTGGCGATGATTCTTAAATTCTGGATACTTTGATGAAAAACTTGTCTCGTTTGGGAATATTCCTTTGCACTTGTTATTAGGTTTTCTGGACACAAATTTAGTTTGTCGAATAATTAATTATATATAATTCAACCATTTTTTTATTTAAAAGCTTAAATACTTCGACCTGGAGCTGTTGTTTCTTTTGGCTTCCTTTCCACTCTCCTTTGTTTTTTCGAATCAATAAACTTTGTTGAAAACGGAAGTTCATAAACTACTAGATTTTAGAAATCTACAGCGTCTTATTGTCACTCTTTAATGTCCAAAATCACTTTGTAGTTTGTTGTTATTTACCTTTTATATTGATAATTATTAATAAATAGTTAATTATTGTTATTAAACATTGACATTATAATTATATCATATAATCAAAGTCTTCTGATGGTTGCAACTTATTTCCTAATTTTACAATTCTAACAACATTAATAATACCATATTATACATGTAATCATTCCATTTTATCCTTATTTGTTATTCATTATATTAGGTGCGCTCTTTTTGACTGAGATCTCAGATAATCTCAGCTCACATCAGCAATGTGAGCGTTCTTTTTGTTTTACTCACTTCTAAGTGAACTGAGATTTTTCCTCCACCTTCACCGATGCTGAATGTGTTATAAGGAGGTATCAGTTGGACTTGAGTCGGAAATAAAGTAGAGGGAATGAAGAAATATTTGATTTTCTTTGGTTATTTGTATTTTTAACCAAGGTTATCTATGGTTTTAACCATTGACATTATAAATACACATAATCCATTTTTCTTTTGTTACAAATTATGGATACAATAACATTATTAGATGCTGATACGAATCTGTCGTATAATTTAAATCTATCCCTTGAACATGCACAGAGGGCGAAGTAAGGTAACAACTAATAATGTTGGAATATTAGCCATAATACTAAAAATAACAAAATCAAGCGTGGTTATTAGGAGTTTCAATTGAGATGTCGTTCTTATTGGTGCTTGCTCACATCACTTTATCTCAGATCACCTTAACTGAAGTGATTTGAGATCTCAGTAAAAAAGAACGCACCTATTATTAAACATAATATCTCAATAGTTTTCAAAATTTTATTTTAATTATTCATTATGTACTCTCTTATTATTAGTTGGTACTCATGTCAAACATATCATGATATTTCCGTTTTCATTGACATTTCTTATTTAAAAATAGATCTCTATAAATTTATGTTATTAAGGTGTAAATAATTGAATGTTATTTTATTAAGTTCATATGGTTTCCTTTATTCAAATCTAAATTGTTTATATATTATATTATTGCTCTGTTGATGTCTTAATTTATTCTTCTGTCTTTCATTCTCTGTTCAAATTTTTCCGTGGCTAAAGTTACGCATTGCGTTGAGTTAATTTATTGAGTTTCATTTCTTATTATGATTATGTCTTAGGTTACGTATTGCGTTGAGTTATCCTATCGATGATTTTGTCATGATTATAGCATGACTTTAGATTAATTGTTTATTTACATTTAAGATCATATGACTTTATTAAAATAACTTGATATTCTAAAACTGTTTAAAATTGATAAAATTTGAAACACAATTTACAGATATAAATGATACTATTCTATATAATAAATTTGATTTGATTATTATTGACGTCTCCATTCATTCTACAACAATATATATTATAATATATTTAATGTTCTACTGTTTTTATAATTATGTATTATATGATTTTATTTGAAATTTGATTATTAGATGCTGCTGTTACAATCGTGGTAGTAACTACACTAATGTGAAAACACCTTTATCACTGAATATAACCTATTTGAAATTTTGACAGGAATTGTCAAATTATTATGCCCGGCTCAGATGAATATGAAATTTTATATTCTGAAAGATAAATCACTACAAAATCGACTTACTCGCTCTTACCTCAGGGAGGGTTCAAAGTTTAAAAAAATTAATAATTTAAAATTTTAAATTTATAAATTTCCAAAGAATATTCCAAAATTGTCAATTATACTATTGCAAATCTATAGTGACTGCTTGTTCAATATATTCTAAGACCATTAAATTATCTAATGACATCTACAATTTTTCTGTCACTGAAAATTAACTAAATGTCACTGATTATATCAAAAGTTTTATAGGATCCAAAATTTTTCAAATTCAATGAAATAGGAGTTGAATTAATACCAAAGTGAGTTTGAATCAAAAATTATATATTATATACCATCAGATAACAAGTGAAAATGAATTACTATTCCCAAAATATAATGAAGAACAATAATCGTACTTTCTACGAACCTTAAAATTAAAAAAACAACCTATATACTAGAAGAACAACCTAATTAACTACTTATTCCAAACGTTCGAATCGTCGAAAATTACACTTGACGTGTATAAATGTCAAATAACTATATGCGATAAAATTGTCTATTCAAAAAAATTTTCTCTTCTCTTCAGGTGAAATTTTATATATCTTTAACGTTAATTTTGTCAGTATTCAAAAATGTGATATAGATGCATCTATCTTAATTTTATTTAAAGGCCTGTTAATTCTTGAAAAATAATTTATAAAATCTGGAGTGGACTCACCAACTAGGTATCAGGATCACTCGTTCTGATTCTAAGCACGTCTTTTAGAATCGCCGGAACCACTTTTCTAAATTTATAATTTAGAACCCGGAAAAATCACTAACACTATTTCAATATAATTATTTAAGGAATTATTCACGCACTGATCTTATCATGCTAATTATTATAATATATCAACTACTATTATATTATTCAGCAAATTTGAGAGAACTCATATCAGATGTTCTCTCGAGAGGGGTTCAAAATCAACTAACTAAACTTTTTCCATAAATAATTCTGTTCTCCTTTGGTTACCAAAAAATTCCTTTTTAAAAAAAAAAATACAAATTTATGTTTTCATATAACAAAGAGAGATTTTCATTCTTTAATTTTAATTGTAATTTTGCTACCAGCGACATCTGTATTCTTTTTTCAAAATCTTTATAAAATCTATGTATCATTAAGTATCTTCTGCATTATTGTCATTCGAAATTGTAATGTCAAATTTTATTTGCATATTGAATCTTTTAAATTATTTATAATACATTGTATATCACTAGTATTACATCCAAATATGTACATTTTTCTTTATTTCAATGTTTTCTTTAGAATTTAGATAGAGTATATGTATTAAATCCCCCTAATAAAAGAATGATAAATCGATTCTTGCATATAATTATAATTTATCTTTCAAAATTGCCAAATATCATACTAATATCTTAGTAACATAGTTATATCTTTCAAATAATTATCTCTAAAATTTATCTTCAATCAAATTAAACTATTATTCCTAATTCCTATAAAACTTCTTAAATCTACTATATCTATTAAAATTTCACGTAACTCAATATCATTTGTTCCAAGTTAAGTATAATATTTATATACCTGTTCTATGTTAAAAACTCCTCTTTCATTTCCCGTAATGGGGTCTAATAATTGGTAACTATTTTGTGCTCCTTCGTTACCTACTACATAAGGTCCCTCAAACGGTAGCAATAATTTTGCGCAACTATTCTCTGATCTTTTTGCAACTTGCAATGATCTTACAATCACCAATTCTCCTTTTTCAAAAACTGTCTTCTTTTTATTTTTTTGGTTCATCCTTTTAATATATTTTTTAGCTTGCTTCTGCAGTCTTTCATTCACCCTATTCAAAACATCTTCCATTTCCAATTTTCGATTCACTATCCAATTTCTTTGGGGTATTGTGCCAGTAAATAAATATTTTGGGCATTCATTTGTAACACCATGAGGTATTTGGTTAAGGAATCTTTCTACGTGATTTAAATTATTTTCCCATTGACAGTGATCCTGATTACATAAAATTCGTAAGTACTTGTTTATCTCTTTGATGTATCTCTCAGCTGGATTTGACGATGGTTTCCTAATGCTAATAAAGTTCAACTTAATTTCTTGATTTTGACTAAATTTAGCTAGTTTTTCACTTTCAAAATAAGTTGCATGATCTAATATTATTGTTTTTGGCGTTCCATATTTTTTTATGTACATTTTCAAAATCTCTATCACAGTTTTTGCATTGGTTCTTTTGCATGTGTAAACTTTAACAAATTTCGTAAAAATATCAGTGATAACAAATATGTGTTTATTCTCTTGTATGCTCGGTATTAAATTGCTTATGAAATTTATAGCAACAATTTGTAATGGCTTCTGTACAACTATTGATTTTGTCAAATTTTTATTGTGATAATTTTTTTCTTTTGCTAGTTGACATATGGCACACACTTTACAAATATTTTTGGCAATTGCTAAATCCTTTTTTGTTATATAGTTTTCTCTAAAAAGCATCCATAACTTCCTAGTCCCAACATGTCCATGTTCTTCATGTAAATTTTTCAAAATTTCCTCTGCATAGTCTTGTGTAATTACAAATACTTCTCTATCTTCCAGACATTTATACCATATTTCCTCTATATTAATAGCATTATTTTTATAATTTGATTCCAAATTTTGTTGATCTTTCCTAATTCTATCCAATGAATATAATCCTTCCTCTTGTAGCATTCTCTTTATACCAATTTTATACTTTCTCCGTTCAAATGTGGTTTCTATCTCTCTACTTAAAGCATCTGCAACAATATTCTGTTTTCCAGGAATGTATTTTATTTCGAAATCATATTCTTGTAATAATAAAATCCAGCGATGTATTCTATTATTCGCATATCTATTTTTAAGCATAGCTGTCAAAGCTGAATGATCAGTTTCTATAATGAATTTAGCTCCTAATAAAAAAAATCTCAATTTAGTGATACAAAATACCATGCTTGCCATTTCAAGTTCTGTTACTCAATATTTCCTTTCATGCATTTTAGTAACCCTAGATATGAAACTAATAGGTACTTCTCCTTTTTCCTGTTCTTGTATCAGTACTCCAGCAAAACGATCTGCTGATGCATCTGTTCTCAAAATAAATTGTTTATCATACTGTGGGTGATATACCTTGAGATTATTTGTAAAATCTTCCTTTAGTTCTCTAAATGCTTTTTCCCGTTTGTCATTCCACTGCCATTTTACACCTTTTTTTAATAGTTCAATTAATGGTATTTCTTTTCTACTAAGATCCGGTATCAATCGTTTGAAATAGTTTAAAATTCCTAGAAACCCTCTCAAAGTTTTCAAATTTGTTGGTTGTTTATATTCTAAATTTGTCTTAATTCGATCAGGATCCATAGAAACTTCTTTAGTGTTCAAAACATATCCCAAATAATTTATCTCCTCTTGATAAAATTTACATTTTTCTATGTTTAATTTTAATCCAGCATTTTCTAGTTCTTCGAAAATAATGTTCAAATGCTCTTGATGTTTTTCTTCATTTTCCGAATATATAAGGATATCATCTATATAATGAAGTATGAAATTTTCATATTTGTTTAAAATAGTGTGAAGTGTTCTTACTAAAGCTGCACATGAGCTCTGTAATCCGAAAGGTACCACACAGAATTGATATACCACTCCATCTATCATAAACGCAGTATATTTCCGACTTTCTTTTTCTAAAGGAATTAACCAAAAACTATGTTTCAGATCTATTTTTGAAAATATGTTTGCATTAGTAATTCTACCAAATATACTATCGATATTCATGGAACTTCCGTATTGTTTCTTTGTGTAGCTATTGATATTTCTTGCATCTAAACATATTCTAATTTCTCCAGATTTTTTTCGTACACACGTAACTGCATTAATATATGGTGAATTTGATCTTTCTATTATTCCATCTTTTAACATATTTTCTAATTCATGGTATACTTCATCCTTAAATTTATATGGAATTTGATATGTCCTTACTTTGAAATTCGATATATCTATTCATTTCCAGTTTATGTATATATTTCCTTGCTACTTGTACTTCTTCATTGAATAATCTGTTGTATTGTCTCATCAATTCCATTACAATTTTCACATATTTTTGTTTACACAAATTTAAATCTATTTTAGGTTCTTCATTGATTTGATTCATTACATAAAATGTATCTTCTTCTAATTTGTTTGTTTCTTGTTTGAGGAAATGAATATCTTCTCCTTTACAATTCATCAACTTTTCTTTATAATTGATAATCATTTTGTGATTGTCTAATTCATCGGAACCTAATACTATATCATAAATTAAATTCTTTACGACCAGCATTTGTACTTTAAACGAATTATTTCCTATTTGTAATTCCTCAATTATCATTTTACTTGTATCATATAGTTTTTTATTATTCGCTCCCACTAGTGATAATCTATTTGTATTTACCACCATAATATTATTTTTTTTGCACTTGTCTATAATCCTTTCACTTATCAACGTTACTTCTGATCCTGTATCTATCAGAATTTTACATCCTATATTTTGTATTTTCCCTTTAATGAATATTAAACCTAAATTGTCATGCATTTCCCCAATTTCCCCAATATCAACAAATTCTCTTGGATGTTCGTACTTAGAAAAAATAATATTATACACGTGAAAGCGGTTTAAGTAAAATTTCTATCTACAGTTTGACTATGATCCTCATATCTTTCTTGTTCTTGTATTATGTTTACTTGTCTCCTGTCTCCTATTTCTTGATTTCTTCTATCATAGTTTCTGTCTTGGTTTTCCAACGTATCATTTCTTCTAACATCATTTCTTCTTTCAAAGTTTCTTCGATCATAATAATTATTTGTTCCTGTCCGTCTATCCTGTCGCCAATTTTCAATTCTGTCTTCATTATCATTTCTTTTGTCCGAATTTCTGGTATCTCTTCTATTTTCAAAGTACTTATTATCATTATTTTTATTTCCATTTCCATATCTTCGGTCTTCATTTCTATAATTTCTATTTTCAGTTCTATAATTCCTGTCTACATGTCTATCATTTCTTCGGTTATCAAAATCCCTGTTTCTATAGTTTCTATTTTCATATGTATTATTCATATCTCTTCTGTAATGTCCATCTCCATTTCCCCCTATTTCATTAAAATTTTTAATTTCATTTCTTTTTTCATTATTACTTCTCTCAAGTCTGAGTAAATAATTTGATAAACCTTCCATCGTCTTGATATTTTGTATCCCTATAGTTTCAGATACTTGTTGGTTGAAATGTCTGGAAATATATAACACCATTTCTTCTTCTCGCATGCTTGGCTCCAAATACTGTGCGTTGTTGTACATTTTCATTGCATATGCATTGAAATTTTTACTCTGGTTATAATCAAATTTCCCAGAGTATAGTTTCTCTCTGAAACTCGCCTGTTGTATCTCCCCCCAAAAATATTTTAAAAATTGTTTTTCAAATTCTTCGACATCGGGTATTTGTTCCTCTTTATTGCAAAACCACAATAAAGCATGTCCAGATAACATTCCTCTAATAATGATTTTTTTTTCTACAATGTCCCTTATTCCTCTCATCCTACTTTTGATTATTTTGATAAATACTTTTGGGTGAATTACATTTATATTACCATCAAATTTCACTCCAAAGTCGATATTTCCAGTATACATCGTTCCACCTCCATTCCGTTTTAGATTATCTTCTATTTCTTCTACAGTTTCATGTAATTTTCTATTCATTTTCTCCAATTCCTGGTTAAATAATTTGTCTATATTTTCACTCCTTTTAATACACGTTCCTGTTTGTTCCTCTATCCTTCCATTTAAATCATTAAATTTCTTATTCAAATTCTGTTCATATATTTGCATTACTTCTGCATTTGTTTGTCCTTGTACTTTAATGGACTGTATCTCTTCAATTAAATTCTCATTTTGTTTCTTCACTTCTACTTGAATTACTCCAGATAAATTTTCTTCTAGGCATCTTCCTAGTTCTTGAACTTCTTCTACCACCTGCTTGTTTGTATCTTCCCTGATTTTAATGCCAATTTCTTGAATTTCCATGCGCAAATTTTCCTTCTGGCCCTTCATATCCTCTTTCACCTTTTCAATTTTCTTTCTAAATTCATTATTTTCTTCCCTAATTTTCTTAATCTCCTTAAAATTTTCAATTTTTCCTTCTTCTACTTTCTTTTCCAGCCTGTCCATGTTTCCTGTGATATTGTTAATATCCCCCTTAATCTCCTCCCTCATTGTATACATATCTCCTCGCATATTCTTTTCCATACTATTCATATCTGCCCTATTTTCTTCAAATTTCCTATTCATATTCTCATTCATTTTCAAAAGAAATTGTTGCATCCAATGATCATTGCTATTTGTTCCTCCTTGGGGTTCCCGTCTACTATCCTCCTGTTCTTCCCTTTCTTCATCGGATCCACTTTCAACTCCTACCTGTTTACCATCTCTTAACGTCATTCTTTGTTCCATCGTAAATATTTAAATTTTTTTTTATAATAATGTCAATAAATTTTTAATATTTTTATAATTATATGCACCCCACGTTTTGGGTGACAATTATTATAATGTTAACGTCAACCTAATTATCAAGAAAAATTCTTAATTCGCCACACGTTGGGCCGCCAAATTCTAATATATTTAATGTTCTACTGTTTTTATAATTATGTATTATATGATTTTATTTGAAATTTGATTATTAGATGCTGTTGTTACAATCGTGGTAGTAACTACACTAATGAGAAAACACCTTTATCACTGAATATAACCTATTTGAAATTTTGACAGGAATTGTCAAATTATCATGCCCGGCTCAGATGAATATGAAATTTTATATTCTGAAAGATAAATTACTACAAAATCGACTTACTCGCTCTTACCTCAGGGAGGGTTCAAAGATTAAAAAAAATTAATAATTTAAAATTTTAAATCTATAAATTTCCAAAGAATATTCCAAAATTGTCAATTATACTATTGCAAATCTATAGTGACTGCTTGTTCAATATATTCTAAGACCATTAAATTATCTAATGACATCTACAATTTTTCTGTCACTGAAAATTAACTAAATGTCACTGATTATATCAAAAGTTTTATAGGATCCAAAATTTTTCAAATTCAATGAAATAGGAGTTGAATTAATACCAAAGTGAGTTGGAATCAAAAATTATATATTAGATACCATCAGATAACAAGTGAAAATGAATTACTATTCCCAAAATATAATAAAGAACAATAATCGTACTTTCTACGAACCTTAAAATTAAAAAAAAACAACCTATATACTAGAAGAACAACCTAATTAACTACTTATTCTAAACGTTCAAATCGTCGAAAATTACACTTGACCTGTATAAATGTCAAATAACTATATGCGATAAAATTGTCTATTCAAAAAAATTTTCTCTTATCTTCAGGTGAAATTTTATATATCTTTAACGTTAATTTTGTCAGTATTCAAAAATGTGATATAGATGCATCTATCTTAATTTTATTTAAAGGCCTGTTAATTCTTGAAAAATAATTTATAAAATCTGGACTGGACTCACCAACTAGGTATCAGGATCACTCGTTCTGATTCTAAGCATGTCTTTTAGAATCGCCGGAACCACTTTTCTAAATTTATAATTTAGAACCCGGAAAAATCACTAACACTATTTCAATATAATTATTTAAGGAATTATTCACGCACTGATCTTATCATGCTAATTATTATAATCTGATGCTATATTAATATATCCATTACTATTATATTATTCAGCAAATTTGAGAGAACTCATATTAGATGTTCTCTCGAGAGGGGTTCAAAATCAACTAACTAAACTTTTTCCATAAATAATTCTGTTCTCCTTTGGTTACCAAAAAATTCCTTTTTTAAAAAAAAATACAAATTTATGTTTTCATATAACAAAGAGAGATTTTCATTCTTTAATTCTAATTGTAATTTTTCTACCAGCGACATCTGTATTCTTTTTTTAAAATCTTTATAAAATCTATGTATCATTAAGTATCTTCTGCATTATTGTCATTCGAAATTGTAATGTCAAATTTTATTTGCATATTGAATCTTTTAAATTATTTATAATACATTGTATATCACTAGTATTACATCCAAATATGTACATTTTTCTTTATTTCAATGTTTTCTTTAGAATTTAGATAGAGTATATGTATTAATATATATATATATATATATATATATATATATATATATATATATATAAACAACAAGATCTACGAATAGTGCGTGACATATGTTTCATTCAACACCTTTGCTCCCATGTTTTACATCTTTTCTTGGTTGTACCGTACCGATGACAGCTAATGAGCCAGAAACATGCATGTCTGCGGTTACCACTCCTTTCAGTAGCCCCTTCTTCTATTTGCGTGCAATACCCACCAATCTATTCGTTGTTTATTATATATATATATATATATATATATATATATATATATATATATATATATATATATATATATATAATGTTAAGCCAGTCCTCTAGTATAGATAAATATTCATATATTAGATTGAATTAAAAAGGAATTTTTTTGTATATACGTATGGTGTATCATTAGACACTACCTAATTAAGAACAAAGTTTAACATAAAACGAATGAATGACTTAAGCAAATGTATTATAAAATATTGAGTACATCAATTTAAGAAATGGATTAAGGATAAGGAATAGAATGGTAAGGATAATATAGAAATTAATTCTTAAGAAAATGTTACCTTCACAAATAAATCCTAAGGTCAAGTCAATGTCAACAATTTTCATTAAAATCAATCTGAACGCTGCTATGTCCACACTTGAATCGGGAAAAGGATGTAAATTTGTTCAAAACCTAAAATAATAAGAATTAATAATCAAATCACTAATTTATTAACGATATGCAAATACAATAAAAAGTTGCAATTTGAAAAAAGTAATTTATAAAAATAAAACTGTATGAAATATGACATTCGGAATAAGAGCCATATTGTATGTCATAGAAATCTAGTAATCAAATCGAAATCAATGAAGGAAGTGATTGAATCTAGTTATAATATTGCCAACCTAAATTCAATGAGTTGGAAGTTAATATAAAACAGAGAATGTAAATTTGAAAATAAGTTAGAATTTATATAAAGCGAAATTAGTGCTAATTAAAGAATTAAAAAATAAACAGTTCCATATATATAAATCATAAATTTAGATTGTAGAAATTGTATATTAATTGTAAACAAATTTACTAAAAAAAAAGGAATTACAAGGATTGAAACCATTGTAATACATGTAAAAGATTATTTATATATTCTATAAGATATTGTTAAACCATTTATACAAGTGATTTCACTCTCCAAGACTATTTTAATTGAAGAATTCAGTATTTCCATAAAAAAAACATTATCATTGACAATTGTTGAATAAAATAACAAATTAGGAGGCTGTGTTTTAGAGATTGTAAAAATGTGATTGATTTTAAAAAGAAAAGAGAGTCGAGAGTTAGTTGGGGAATGAGGAACTGGGATGTAATTCTCGGAGAAGATTTTTGTAAAAACTTTAAAGTAAAAGTAATAATTTTAAATCTAAATCAATAAAAAATTCATAATATTAATGTCGATTAACCCCTGTGAAAAAGTGAAACGTGCCGAACGAGTATTTCTTGGGTAAGGAATACCTAAGAAAAGAGACGGGATGTTGCAGGTCCACCACGCCGAGAATGGAATATAAGGTATGTGTTATTTGAGTTTTTTTTAATTTGGAATTCCAAACAAACAAAGAAAAAGTGAACTTTTGAAATTAATTTGAACATTTAAATTTGAATAATCTAAAATTGGCCAAAGAAACTTTAAAATAATTAATACCAAATTTTATCCATGGATAATTAAAGAACTCTAATTTTCTACAACAATAATTTTAGATATTAAATATGTACTTACTTGTAAGAAGTTTTTCGTTTGTAAAATAATCAAAGTTCACACCACTCATAAATGCTTTTCCAATCTTAATTTCCGCTTTGCATGCTGACCTATTCTTATAACCATCAAACACACACTTAATTCACAACTTGAATTATATATGTAACTGTTTAATATAAGTTTTCAACCATATTATTCTAAATGCACTAAATTGATGCACATTGAACTGTTAAACGTTTGCATCCTCCACGTTAACTGTGTACTATAATGTTGTGACGACGAGAAACGTTGAACCGGAAGAGTTGCTCCGTTGCGCCGAAGCAGCTACTATAAGCGTTCAATGCGCATGACCATCAAAGAATACAGGGGAGGTTCAGGAATATTTGTGTGTGTAAAATTTTGAAGATTTCATCAACAATTTATTAAAATATTTTTATTTAAGTGTTGGTATTTTTCTTATTCCAGTCAATGTCCATAACACTTTTCACGAACATTGTTTAAATCATTCATTCGATTATCATATGGTGAGATGATTGAAGTAAAGATATATAATTTATTCAGGAATAGACCTATCACGAAATCATAATAAGTAAATGTTCATATGTGTAAAATTTTTTTCTAATAGGTGTCCAGGACTCAAAGAGAGAAGTCTCATGCTTCCGACTGCAATATAAAATTTAAACAATACATACAATTAAAAAAATTTCATATAATCATATAGGGCTAGCCGAAGGTAAAAACGGGTAAATAAAGGTAAATCATATAAGTATATATTAAAATATAACATATCCACTATAAATTGGCACCCAAAAACGTGGGGCGATTATAAAAATAATATATTAAAAACAAAGAACAATGGAAAATAGGAAAATGATGTTGCGCGATGGGAAGCAGGTTGGAAATGATAGTGGATCTGAGGAGGAAAGAGAAGGAAGAAGCCATGGAATGGGAGATTTCCAGGTGCAATACCTCATCCAAGGACAGCAATCGGAAGATGATGCACAGGAAGAAAGGAGAACAGGAGATGAAGAATATGGAATAGAGGTAGAACGAGTAGAAGAAGGATTGGATAGAAGTCAAGAAATACAAGAGAGAAGGGAACAACAAACAAGAACAAGGAATGATAACCAAATGATGGATTTGATGCAACAATTGTTGAACCAGATGAATACAATGAAGGGAGAGTTAAATGGAAACATGAACAAAATGGATCAAAAGTTGAATGGAAAAATAGACAATATGAATGGAAATATAAATAGCATTAACGGAAATATGGATAGAATGGAGCTTAATTTGAGGGGAGACATTCATAATATTCATGAAAACATGAACAGATTGGAACGGAAGATATAAGAGGTTAGATTTGAAAACTGCAAAGAGATTAAGGAACTTAAGGAGAATCAAGAAGAACATAAGAAGAGTATTCGGCAAATACAAGAAGACATAGAGGAAAATAATAAAAACATAAGACAAGAAATACAGGAAAATGGTATGAAAATCAGAGAAAACATAGTAGAAGAAGTATTAGAATTTAGAAGAGATCTAGAAGAATATTTACCAGAGAATATTAAAGTAGAGGTCTCAAAACAAAATAAACAAATAACAAAGGAAGTGGAACAGATGAAAGATAACGTAAATAGAAAATTTAAGGATTTGGATGGCCGGATTGAAGAGAGAACGGGGATGAGTCTAACAATAACCGACGACATAAATCGACAAATGAATAAAGAAATGAATCGGAAATTAAGGATCACGATAGAGGAAATGGAGGAAAATTTGAGAAGAAATGGAGGAAACAATATAAGCCCAGGAAATTTCCACAATTTAGAAATCGGAGTGAAATTTGATGGGAATATTACCAATATACATCCCAAAGTATTCCTCAAAATAATTAGAAACAAAATTAAAGGAATCAGAGATATTGTTGAGATCAAGCTTATTATAAGGAGCATATTACAGGACCATGCTTTATTGTGGTTTTGTAATAAGGAAGAACTAATACAAAGCCTAGAAGAGTTCGAGCAACAATTCTTAGCCTATTTCTGGGGAGAATTGCAACAAGCAACATTCAGAGAGCGGTTATACTTCGGGAAATTTGATTATAAGAAAAGCAAAAACCTGAATAATTATGCGATGCAATTAAATAATATAGCCCAGTACTTAGATCCGGGAATGGAGGAGGAGGAATTAGTGCTATACATTGGCAGACATTTCAATTCAGAAGTAGCTGAAACAATAGCACTTCATAATATTAAAGCCATGGATAGTTTATCAAGATATCTACAAAGAGTGGAACGGAGCTATACAAATCATAACGATACAAGAGACAATCGATTAAATGAAAATGGGAATGGACAGAATAGAAGAGAAAATGAAAGGAGAAATGATCAGAGAAATTATGAAAATCGAAATTACGAGAGAAGAAGACCAGGACGGGATGATAGAAATCCGAGATATGATAATTACAGAAACGGAAATGGAAACTATCGTAATGGGTATCAGAATGGTAATAATGGGAATCGGAATAATGGATATAATGGAGGAAATTACCAAAATTATGGAAGACGGAATGATAACGACAATCGTAATCGGAACTGGCAACAATACAGAAGAGAGGGGAGAAATAATGAAGAGGACAGAAGAAATGAAAACAGAGACAGGAATTATGATCAAAGAGATAGTCGAGGAGGTGAAGATAGAAGACAGGTGAACATGATACAAAACCAGGAAGAGATAAGAAGGGATAGTGATCAGGGCCCGAGTTCTGATCCAAATTTCGAGTATGTTGCTCTTATGTGCATAATATTGTCTATTCTTCTAAATATCAACATCCTAGAGAATTTATATTAGATGAAGAACCAACAAACCCAGAATTAAATAGATTAGTATTTATAGAGGGAAATTTAGATAACATTAAATGTAGAGTTTTATTAGATACGGGTTCCGAAGTTTCCATTATTAATCAAAATATAGTAGACAATTTAAAACAGGACAATATTGTGGTGATAAATACAAATAAAATATCATTAATAGGGGCAAATGAAAGAAAATTATATGAAACTACTAAAACCATTATGACAAACCTAGAATTAAATGGTGAGGTTTTATCAGTACAATTGTTGATTGTGAAAAATTTAAAATATGACATAATCATGGGTACAGATGAATTAAGTAAACATAGAATTATAATAAATTATAAAATGCAAAACATAATATATAATAATCATACAATACCGTTTATAACAAATTATCAAACAGATATAGGAAAAAACGAATGTGCAATTGGACAAATAAATCACATTGCTGAAGAAGAACAAAACATGAGGGAGGAATTATGTCCGGAGGAATACAAACAGAGAGTCTATGAATTACTTGATTCTCACGAAAAGCTGTTCAATGAGGAAGTATGCGTTGCGACTAGATATGTTCACAAAATTGAAGTCATACCAGAAATAAAAAATTTTAAGATCAAAACTTATCCTATACCCTATAAATTAAAACAAGAGGTATATCAGGAAATTAATAAAATGTTACAAGACGGTATTATTGAAAGATCTAATTCACAATACATAAGTGCAATAACCCGTGTAAAAAAGAAATCGGGGGATATTAGGATATGTTTGGATGCTAGGAATATAAATACATTTACTAAAAAACAATACGAAAGTCCATTAAATATTGAAGGTATATTTGGAAGAATTACAAAGGCTAATATATTTTCAAAATTAGATCTAAAGCATAGCTTTTGGTTAATTCCATTGGATCATCGTTGTAGACAATACACTGCATTTATGGTAGATGGAGTGGTGTATCAATTTTGTGTAGTGCCATTTGGACTCCAAAGTTCTTGTGCAGCCTTAGTACGAACGTTGCATACAATCTTGAATCCGTATGAAGATTTCACTCTCCACTACATAGATGACATTTTGATTTTTTCTGAAACAGAAACGAAGCATCATAAACATCTGGAAATAATATTAAAGGAATTAGAAAATGCCGGACTTAAATTTAACTTAGAGAAATGTCAGTTTTATAAAAGAGAAGTGGATTATTTAGGATATGTTTTAAGTGACACTGGTATAACAATGAATCCTGAGAGAATTAAAGCAATCCTAGAGTATAAAACACCACATAACTTAAGAACTTTACGAGGGTTTCTAGGTATCATCAATTATTTCAAGAAGTTAGTTCCTGATCTAAGTAAGAGAGAAATTCCTCTTATAGAATTATTAAAGAAGGATATTAGATGGAAATGGGACGAGAGAAGAGAAAAGGCATTTCAGGAGTTAAAGGAAATTTTTCTAAACAGCCTAAAAGTATTTCATCCACAATATGACAAACCTTTTATCTTGAGAACGGATGCTTCAATAGAAAGATTGGCAGGGGTATTAATTCAAATACAAGATGGAGAAGAAGTACCTATTAGTTTTATATCCAGAGTGACTAAGCCAGCAGAAAAGAAATATTCAATAACAGAATTAGAAATGGCAAGTGTTGTATTTTGCATTAGCAAACTAAGATTCTATCTATTAGGAGCTAAGTTTATTTTAGAAACTGACCACTCAGCACTTACAGCTATGTTGAAAAACCGCTATGCCAATAATCGTGTACACCGATGGATCTTGTTGTTACAAGAATATGAATTCGAAATCAAATATATTCCAGGGAAATTAAAAGTGGTAGCAGATGCATTGAGTAGAGTAGATGAAGTAGGGAACAATCAAACCAAATTTCAAATTGGAATAAACCAATTGTACCAAACAGAGGGGATATTTACATTGGAGAAGGTTAAAGAAGATCAGAGACATTTTGATAACGAGAAAGTTAAAGGTGCCTATAAAATTGATGAAGTGTGGTATAAGAAATTGGAGGACAGAGAAGTATTTGTAATAAGTAAGGAGTTTGCACAGGAAATTATTCGTCATCTACATAAAAAGAATGGACACATAGGAACAAGAAAATTATGGACTTTGTTTCGAGAAAATTATGTGGCAAAGAAGGATTTGAGTATAGTGAAAGAAATATGTAAATATTGTCAAATATGTCAACTGGCCAAAGAAAAAAATTACCACAATAGCATGACAGCAAAATCGATAATTACAAATAAACCATTACAGATTGTGGCAATGGATTTTATAGGAAACTTAATTAGGAGTGAATCGGGTAATAAGGAGTTACTAGTAATAGTTGATGTTTATACCAAATTTGTTAAAACTTCTCCATGTAAGAGATCAACGGCTAAGGTGGTAATAGAATGTTTGGAAAAATATATAGAAGAAGTAGGAAGACCTGAGAGAATTATACTTGACCATGCTACATACTTTGAAAGTAAAAAATTAAAGCAGTATTGTGATAAAGAACAAATAAAACTACAATTTATTAGTATTAGAAGACCTAGCTCCAATCCAGCTGAGAGATATATAAAGGAAATCTTAAAATATTTAAGAATTCTTTGTCAAAAGACACATATTAGATGGGATGAAAATTTGGACAAAATTGAAGAATTTATAAATAATTTACCACATGGGGTAATAGGTGAAAGTCCAATTTATTTAATGAAAGGTATCCAACCTAAAAGAAACTGGATTCTGAATAGAGATACTACTCCAGAAGAGACACTAGAAAAGGTGAATATCAGAATAAGGAGGAATGCAGAAAAATATATACGGGATCAGAACAAGAAAATTAAGAAGAAAACAACCTTTAATAAAGGAGAATTGGTTATAATCAGAGCATTAAAGACATCTAATAAAGCAGAAGACCAATGTATTAAATTGCAATTGCCATTCGAGGGACCTTATGAAATAATAAATTATAATGCACAAAATAGTTATAAATTGGCATACCCAGGAACAAACATGATTAGGGGTATTTTTAATATAGAATCAATTTATAAGTATAATTCACCATAAGAGAGTGATAAGAGGAATAGATAATATTATGTTACTTACATGTAAATAGATAGTAGTATAGGTAGATGTAAGGTTTTTTTTTTCGATTTTACTTCATAAGACGTATTCTCATATACAACGTGAAGATAATGACCAAGTTAAACATAAGATTTTCAATTTTCATAGGTAGTGTACTAGTAGGCAGCATACAGTATCCGTGGTTAATGTAATCTAAAAAATTGAAACATAAGGAAATATAATGTATTGATGATAAATGAATAATATCAAAGGAAGATGGCAAGTTAAGCTTTAGTATAATAGTAGATAAATTTTTATGAGAATTTCTTAGATAAAGGACATAATAAAATTAAATAAACACTCATTAATAAGGACAGGTAGGAAATAGGAAGGATAAGATAGGAAATAATTAAATAAACAGTAAAAGAGATGAGAAGGAAAGAAAGTTTTCAAATCAAGATATAAGTAGGAAATATTCATGTCAAGAAAAATTTTATAGGAATTAGGGAGAAAAGTATAGTGAAATAATGGAAAGAAATATTTATAAAGTATATGATATGATTAATTATTATGAGATAGGGAGATATGATGAGAAAATTATGATATAATGAATATAGTTATGAAATAAAGTTGATGAATTATGATTAAGAAATATGAAAATAAATATAAATATGGATAGAAAGTAAAGAGTTAAAGGTTCGACTATAAGAATAGATAAATTGACATGAATATAGGTTGAAAATTGATATGAAATTATAGGAAATCATTGAAATAATTAAAAATTATGTTCTTAGTATAAAAGATGAAATAGAAAAAATAGAAGAGTAGATAGGTAAAGGAGGAAGTATAAGTATTGAGATTTTGAATAAGAAACGGTGGAAAAGAGTAAGGAATATAAGATATGAATAATTTAATAAGAATAAGAATTATGAGAATAAAATGTAAGAATCATTATTGTTATGTCCCTAATGAGAAATTATTTTGGAATGAGTTTGATATGGTTAAATTATAAGAATATCATAAAAAAATTAATAATAAGAATAAAAATAAAAATGTTATCAGAAATGTAAGTACTGAGCTGAAATCTATAGATCGATTAGCATGGATTACAGATTGAAAATTGAAATTTTAAGAAGTTATCTAAATAGACACCTTTTAAAATTTAAATTTGAGGGGAGTTAAGCCAGTCCTCTAGTATAGATAAATATTCATATATTAGATTGAAATAAAAAGGAATTTTTTTTGTATATACGTATGGTGTATCATTAGACACTACCTAATTAAGAACAAAATTTAACATAAAACGAATGAATGACTTAAGCAAATGTATTATAAAATATTGAGTACATAAATTTAAGAAATGGATTAAGGATAAGGAATAGAATAGTAATGATAATATAGAAATTAATTCTTAAGAAAATGTTACCTTCACAAATAAATCCTAAGGTCAAGTCAATGTCAACAATTTTCATCAAAATCAATCTGAACGCTGCTATGTCCACACTTGAATCGGGAAAAGGATGTTAATTTGTTCAAAACCTAAAATAATAAGAATTAATAATCAAATCACTAATTTATTAACGATATGCAAATACAATAAAAAGTTGCAATTTGAAAAAAGTAATTCATAAAAATAAAACTGTATGAAATATGACATTCGGAATAAGAGCCATATTGTATGTCATAGAAATCTAGTAATCAAATCGAAATCAATGAAGGAAGTGATTGAATCTAGTTATAATATTGCCAACCTAAATTCAATGAGTTGGAAGTTAATATAAAACAGAGAATGTGAATTTGAAAATAAGTTAGAATTTATATAAAGCGAAATTAGTGCTAATTAAAGAATTAAAAAATAAACAGTTCCATATATATAAATCATAAATTTAGATTGTAGAAATTGTATATTAATTGTAAACAAATTTACTAAAAAAAAGGAATTACAAGGATTGAAACCATTGTAATACATGTAAAAGATTATTTATATATTCTATACGATATTGTTAAACCATTTATACAAGTGATTTCACTCTCCAAGACTATTTTAATTGAAGAATTCAGTATTTCCATAAAAAAAACATTATCATTGACAATTGTTGAATAAAATAACAAATTAGGAGGCTGTGTTTTAGAGATTGTAAAAATGTGGTTGATTTTAAAAAGAAAAGAGAGTCGAGAGTTAGTTGGGGAATGAGGAACTGAGATGTAATTCTCGGAGAAGATTTTTGTAAAAACTTTAAAGTAAAAGTAATAATTTTAAATCTAAATCAATAAAAAATTCATAATATTAATGTCGATTAACCCCTGTGAAAAAGTGAAACGTGCCGAACGAGTATTTCTTGGGTAAGGAATACCTAAGAAAAGAGACGGGATGTTGCAGGTCCACCACGCCGAGAATGGAATATAAGGTCTGTGTTATTTGAGTTTTTTTAATTTGGAATTCCAAACAAACAAAGAAAAAGTGAACTTTTGAAATTAATTTGAACATTTAAATTTGAATAATCTAAAATTGGCCAAAGAAACTTTAAAATAATTAATACCAAATTTTATCCATGGATAATTAAAGAACTCTAATTTTCTACAACAATAATTTTAGATATTAAATATGTACTTACTTGTAAAAAGTTTTTCGTTTGTAAAATAATCAAAGTTCACACCACTCATAAATGCTTTTCCAATCTTAATTTCCGCTTTGCATGCTGACCTATTCTTATAACCATCAAACACACACTTAATTCACAACTTGAATTATATATGTAACTGTTTAATATAAGTTTTCAACCATATTATTCTAAATGCACTAAATTGATGCACATTGAACTGTTAAACGTTTGCATCCTCCACGTTAACTGTGTACTATAATGTTGTGACGACGAGAAACGTTGAACCGGAAGAGTTGCTCCGTTGCGCCGAAGCAGCTACTATAAGCGTTCAGTGCGCATGACCATCAAAGAATACAGGGGAGGTTCAGGAATATTTGTGTGTGTAAAATTTTGAAGATTTCATCAACAATTTATTAAAATATTTTTATTTAAGTGTTGGTATTTTTCTTATTCCAGTCAATGTCCATAACACTTTTCACGAACATTGTTTAAATCATTCATTCGATTATCATATGGTGAGATGATTGAAATAAAGATATATAATTTATTCAGGAATAGACCTATCACGAAATCATAATAAGTAAATGTTCATATGTGTAAAAATTTTTTCTAATAGGTGTCCAGGACTCAAAGAGAGAAGTCTCATGCTTCCGACTGCAATATAAAATTTAAACAATACATACAATTAAAAAATTTTCATATAATCATATCGGGCTAGCCGAAGGTAAAAACGGGTAAATAAAGGTAAATCATATAAGTATATATTAAAATATAACATATCCACTATAATATATATATATATATATATATATATATATATATATATATATATATATATATATATATATATATATAACAACAAAGAGATTCATGGGTAATTCATGCAAAATAAAGGGCTACTGAAATAGAGTTGTAACCGTGGACATGCATGTTTCTGGCTCATTTTGCCTCTTCAGCACGGCATAACCAAATAAGGATGTGAAATTTGGGAGCAAAGATGTTAATCGAAACATGGGAAAACACAAAATAACGGATTTCAGCAGGGAAACCAAGCGCTCATTTGTGTCTTCAAGTAGCCCTTTATTTTGCGTGAATTACCCATGAATCTCTTTGTTGTTGTTGTTAACATATCACGCGATATTCCTACATCTTCTTTGTTATTTACTATGGGTCGGAAGGTTCATGGCGGGGGGGCTATATGCGCCTCCGTGTCGATGTTGGTTGTTGTCCTGAAAACTCGGGATCTTCCCATTAATACATATCCTCTATCTAAATTCTAAAGAAAACATTGAAATAAAGAAAATATGCATATTTAGATGTAATACTAGTGATACACACTGTATTATCAATAATTTGAAAGGTCCAATATACCAATAAAATTTGTCATTTCAATTTCATATGACATTACTGCAGAATAGACTTAATGACAGATAGATTTTAAAACGATTTGAAAAACCAGAATACAGATGTCTCTATTAGCAAAATAATGAAAATCTCCCTTGGTATATAAAAACGTAAATTTGTATTTTAAAAAAAAAGAATTCATGGTAACCAAAGGAGAAGAGAGTTATTTATGGAAACAGTTTAGGGAGTTGATTCATAACATCGCGAGAGACAACATCGAAATAAGAGTTGTCTCAGAATTTTTTAAATAGAGTTGAATTTTAATATCTCGAGAGACAACATCGGAATAAGAGTTGTCTCAAATTTATTTGAGAATATCAGAATAATTTGTAGCATTATTATCAAATTAATACAATTTGCCTTTGAAAGCCAGTGCGTGTATTATTCGCAGAGAATTACAGCGGTAAAGTGCGAGTGTTGTTCCAGTTTCTAAATAAGTCATTTAGAAAATTGTTCCAGATATTCTAAAACGTTTTTAAAATACAAACAAGTCTATCTGTATCCAGTTTGGTGAGTCCAGTCCATATTATATATTATTTCTCGAGAATTAATAGGCCTTTAGTAAAAAATATTTCGAAAGTAGATGCATCTGATGAATTAAATATTTGATCAAATTATAGTAACATTATTGATATATCATTCTACGTAAACTCAAGACAAATTTTGAAAAAGACAATTTACAAGGAAATTGGGGATTGTTACATTGACATATAAGTCATTTTGGACTTTTAGTTAAAGTATTTAGATAAGAATTTCTAATTTTAGATTGTTTATAATATTGAGGTTTTGATAGAAAATTCTATTTTTGCGTATTCGTTTGTGATATTTTTTGAAAAGTTTTAATTTTTGTAAGTGTTTATTTGATAATATAATATATAAATTTGAATTCTAATCACCTTTTGGCTCTCTTTTCATAATCATTCTCATTACATTTGATAATTTCATCCTATAGAAAATTTAGTACAAGAAGTGACATTTGGTTTAATTTCTGACAGTAATTTCATATGTGTCATAAGACAATTTAATTGTCTTATAGTGTATTGGACAAACAGTTACTTTCGATTTGAATAGTATAATACGTGATTTGGAAAATTATTTGGAAATTTATAAATTTTGAATTATTCTTTGAAATCTTTGGTGCCTCCCTGAGAAAAGAGTGAGTTGATTGATATTGTGTATTAATTTATCTTTCAGGATATAAAATTTAATATATATTTAGCCGGGCATATTAATTTGACAACTGCTGTCATTAAAAATTTTATAGGTTATATTTAGCTAAAGGTGTTTTCATATTAGTGTAGTTACAGCTACAAATACATTCAACGATAAAACAATATAGAATATAATATATTATAATTAAAAACATAGTCGAGATATACTATAATATATATATATATATATATATATATATATATAAATATAAATATATATATATATATATATTAAACAAGGTTTTAATTTATTTATTCATAATTTTAATTGTTTAGAGAGATATTTATTTATTTTTAATTTGATTTGTTTGTGTGGCTAGCTCAGTTATTAAGTAATTATATGATACTGTTCGGGAGCATGTGACTCATTCTACCCTTCGAGTTCTGGCTTTGTTTGATATATTTTGCTTATGTAAAATAAAAAGAAACACTGTACTTTCAATGATTTAATTTTATAACGAAATTTTTATTTAAATATTTATAAAACAGTTACGCCTATGGAATTACCAAAACATTGTCATAAATGATACCATACACATCCTATGCGCATGCTCAACTAAAAACGAATGAATGCGAGACGGTACGAACGTTTCTTATAAACGCTTTGCATCTGCGTGGATATTCGATGTTTCATAGAATCGTTGTCGTTATAATGCTGGTGACGAAGTTTGTATAAAAAAAATTATGTTTAGAAATCATATACAAACAAAAGATAAAAAAGTTCAGAAGAAATATGCTACAAATTGTACATACTATTAGAAATATTAAATCAATGGATTAAAATGCATATTTTATATTTAATTCGAAATGACGTGAGTACAAACATTATTTTATTACAGAATAGGCCTTTTTAAATAATATTGAAATTTTGTCTATTGAATAAACTACATAAAGTCTTTTTCTTTTATTTATCGATCATATAGACGCAAGAATTATTATACACATGGAAATAGTCACTGAATTTATACTCGAGAGTTATTATTCTTATTATTGGCCAATAATATTTAAAGAAGCACTGACCTGATGTCTGGATTCTGGATCTGTCCCGTCTGAAAACAGGAATACGCCTTCCGAAGTTCAAGCTGCGTAATTTCTTGAGAATTTTGGATATTCTCACGGGAAAACTGGACACAAACACATGTGAGTGTTCTAAGTTTTATATTTATTAGGAATCTATAGCTTTGATTATGATAATTTGTGATTTTACTTGAAATTTCTGGAAAAATTCTTCATCGCCTCCCCGCTACTTCGACGCCAAAAACCAACTACCAACGCTTCCTTTCGATCGTCAATTTTTTAATCAACAAATAATATATTGTTTCTCAGCTCACTGATTTTCAATAAAGTTTTGTTTAATTTTAGTTGATCAAAATTTGTCCTGTCATTTCTACACCAATCACATTCTTTCTGGAGCTGTCGAATTATACTCACAATTGCAACACTTAATGAAGTTTTTGAAAACATATATGAATGTGAATTTCACTTGAAAATTATCTGTTTTCTTTTACTAATTCAAGAAATTTCAATACAACAAATACTTTACAGATAGTGAAATTCATTGTTATATTTCGATATGACAATGTCTAGTTTTGTTTTGACATTTATGAAAACTTGAAAATAATATTTATATTCATAGACATAAATTCTTTTATATAACATATCTATATCTTTTGCTTTGGTTATTTGTACTCTTTAAAATCTATAGTAGCAAATATTTCCATAAATTCCTCACCATTTTATCATTCATTGACTCCATAAATTTGATATAAATTGTGACATATTACCTTTATGTCATTGAAATTTTTATATTCTAAACTTATCTAATTCTTTATAATAAATATGAACATGATTTATATTATTACTGTTTAACTAATACTTATATTAAATTAGATAACTAAAACTTGTTTAATTTCAGATGCAACAGCTGTTTCCTTCATGACAACTAAACATCCATATTGGGCAGATTTATTGTTCTCTAGTATACTTGTTAAGCGTTTTCAAAATTTAGACAATTATTAGGTAACTTCTTTATGAAATTGACTGTCTCGACCCTTACTTCGTGGAATATGCTCATATTAGTGTTTTTAAATGAAATTCACGGTCTCTAGTTAATTCCACAATATAATACAAGTTATTGAAAATTCTAAAAAATTGACAATTGTTTCGATGATATTGATTTATCGAAACAATTGTCAATTTTTTATAATTTTCAATAACTTGTATTATATTGTGGAATTAACTAGAGACCGTGAGTTTCATTTAAAAACACTAACTTCTTTATATTTATTGTTGCTATTTTTTATTATTATGAACAAATGATTTAATATATTATGACTTCATATGCATTTTAACTTATGATTGTGGTTTTTTAATTACATAGTTTCATTCCATTCCAAATCCTTAGCAAAATATTCTCAAACAGCTGATATTCTTATATATATATATATATATATATATATATATATAAGATATATGGTTCAATATATACAAATTGTTGTATATAATTTTATCGCCTCACGTTAGGGCAACCAAAATTGTTATATATATAATTTTATTGCCTCACGTTGGGGCTACAGATTGTTGTGTATAATTTTTATCGCCTCACGTTGGGCCAACCAGAATTGTTGTATATATTTTATTGCCTCACGTTGGGCCAGATTGTTATATATTATATTTGGTTGGTTTTCCCTTTAAAGGAGAGCCAATTAATAAATACAACTTATTAAATGTATAATTGTTAAAGAAATGAGATTTCAGTTCAAAATAAATATGAGTTGATTTTAGTTATAGTTATTTAATTTAATTGTTTCTTTTCAAATTATGGGCGCCAGAATTGGTCCATGTATAAGCGAATACCAATTCAACTCAAGATCTTTGTCTTGATATAAAATTTCAATTCTTTATTATTATTATTATTATAACCTCAGGGATGTGTTCGGGCACTGAGCGCTCGCCAGCAACAGGAAACTATAGGTAGAGATATAAGAGAAACACACAAAAGATCATAGATAAATATTTTAATACAACAGTGAAAATTCAAAAATAGTTATTAATATTTCATAACGAAAACTGGAATATATCATATAATTCGAATTATCAAAAATTTGTGACAACCTTCACATTAATTCAATTATAGTTTCTTTTTCAATATCTTATTTAAATTTCTTACCAAGTAAATTCCAACCAAATATGTACATCTAATATTTTGTAATCATGATCATGTTTACCACGTCCGTCAATCCCAACTCTGAATCGTTCCAATATCGTTGCGTTCGAGTAATTTTGTGAAAGGTTATATAATCTTATATGGAAACAAAGCGTGGTATAGAAAATGTTATTTGTTATTGGAAGAATATAAATTTGGTGAGTAGTTAAGCGTTTATTTTATTAGTGTATCATGTCCGTAAAATCAGTGGAGATTGAACATTTAAATCTAGAAATTATATAAAAATTAGTAGCAATAATTAATCCCTAACCTAACATTTGAGATTTTACTTTTATTATTGTTTTTTATAGGAAAGAGTTTTATATACACATGAGATTAGAAAGTTAATTGTTGGTTTCTCCTCAGCACTGGAGATAATACGAGAATTGTTTGTGGTTACGATGAAATAAAAGTTCAAACTCAGGATTGGAAAATAATAAATTGTGGATTATTTTCCTAGATTATCAGTAATACAAATCGACGATCAGCAAAATTGTTTGAATACGGTAAATTGTTCAATCTTACCAAGTTCTTGTAGATAACACTTACTTTCGGGTTTTTATCCACTTATTTGTTTTAAAAGACGGGTTATTATTGTTAATTTATACTTGCATACGTTATCTAGACTAATTCACTTTTTATTAAGTTTGTTGCAGTTATTTTTACTTCTTTACAATAATTTTGGAGAAAGAAATTTTACGTGACTATCGTCTTTTAAACCCGCGATGCTTCTCCCTAAGCCAAAAATCAACAACGTTCACTTGTTTTCGATTTTGCTTTATTGTTTCTCGTTGTTAGGTCAAAATATTGTTTTTTTCAAATCAAACTATCCATTCTTGCGTTCTCTTCGATATTTTAACTGTGTTTTATTAAGTTTCAAAACCGCACTATTATCACTCCTAACTACACTTACCGAACTATTAATGAACGTCAATTTCCGCATCAAATATTTCCATTTGATGCAATTTGATCGAAAAGTTTATACTATATACAGGGTTTATTCGAAAGTGACAATAAGTAGTAAAGATACAACTATTGAATTTTGTTTCAGAATTCATGTTGTTCTTTATACAGGGTTTTTTTATAAATACATATCAGAATATAATTGTTGAAATTTGCTCATAATTATTTTATTCTTTAAATATAATTATTGAGATTTATTCTTAACGTTTTATTGTTCTCTAAATTAAATAGATGTCTTATAAATCATTTTAAAATGTATACAGTGTGTAGGTTAGCTTATTTCTTGACATGTCTAAACTATGTACATACAAATAGCATGTCGTTATGAATTATTTATTGAATTATTAATTAAAAATTATTATCATTCAAGTGATCTTATTAGTTTATTTTCCCCATAGCTATGTTTCACTTTAATATATACGAGTACATATATGCCAACAGACTACGTAAAATGAGTACCTGTATCTCAGCTTGGAGTATAGCTAGTAGGCTGGAAATTTTACTGTAGCATTATCTCAAGGCCCCTAGTCAACTGACAGAATTCCATCGTGAGCGGTGAACACGTTTCTATTTTTTCGGCCATTTGGAAAATGTCGTTTTGTATGAAAAAAAAATACTCTCCATTATATACAGTGACTTTTCATAGTTTGGTACTTACATGCCGTAGACAGTTTGTATTGGGTTTTTGTGGTGGTGCACTTGCGTCAGTCGGTAACTACCGTTGCCTGCAATAATATGACATACATTGCAAGTCGTATTTCCATCAACGTAAATAGAAGTTCACAAATATATACATGATTCCGCGAATATTCTTCAACTGATCGTTGCATCGCCTTATCTATACAATATTAATCTATGATTTATAGAAAAGTTTCATAATAAAAGTGAATAGAAATACTCTCTAGGATGTGTTGGTAAATTTTTTACTAATTTTCTGTCTTTTTGATCAATTTGAATGTACCTAAATTCGTTAATAAGGGAGCTTTAGCATATGTTAGTAACTATCTTCAAAAGCAAACTGCTCTTGGTGACTCTATAGGTATAGTTGTATCTGCAAAAGCAACTACAAATAGATTTATAGGATATTTTACAGAATTACTCCCAAAGTACCACTTAACGATTTTTGAATGTTTTCGCAACTACAGCCGGCATATAATGACTCATTGACACTAGACACTGTCAACCGTTTCTAAACTAGAAGTAATTTTAATTTAACTTGGCAATTCTGTGGATTCCTGATTGGTCACATCACAGCCGGTTTTACTCAGCACTTTTGAATCGAGTGGGGTTACTGGAAGGGAAACCCGCTTCCCGTCTCTCTCGATTATGTGGTATTATAATATAACTGCGTTCCTTGTTTCTTTCACATATTCCTGTCTGTACCCAAGATATATTTTTTCCGATACTGTAGCGCGCGGTGATTGTCTTACTACTACGATAATTTACACATACTCGGTACAAAACTTTGACGAGGTGAAGATGTCAACATTGCGCGGTTGAATTTAAAATATATAAGGCATATCTGGATTCAATCACGAACATTCTCCCCCGCCAAATGCATGGGTGCATTTTGAAAGAAAAAAAAATGAATGTAGATATTTTAGAAAGAAAATTAAGAAAATAATAAAGAACTAAAATTAATGATTGTGACACCTTGAAAATGTTGTATCTGGTTAGATATTTACAAAATACTAAAAAGAACTACTATTTAAAAAAATACTACTTATTGGAAGTATATTAATTGTCCACTATCGGTAAAGGGGACAATTTGACCAAGGGACGCCTTAAAACTCCATTGGCGGCCCTAACGCTCACAACTCTAACAATACCATCTTGACCAGGATATAAAGCAGTGATTCGAGCCATGACCAACGCCCGTTTCCAACGAAACCAAAAGTCTTGATGCATCCTTTGAAGAAGCTGCCAACGAGACAATTTATTCATAGAAATAGTTGGAAAATCAAGGAGAGAAAGAGTTTTTAAGGGCTCCAGAGTTAGAAAGTGACCAGGAATGAGAGCATTGATGTCCTCTATATCATGTGTCAAAGGGGTGAGGGGCCGAGAATTAAGCAAGGCTTCAATCAGTACTAAGACAGTGTAAAATTCTTCGTAAGTTAAAATTTGATCTCCCACCACGCATGTAAGATGGGTTTTCACTGATTATATACCGGCTTCTCACAGACCATTGAAATGTGGCCCGGAAGGCGGACTGAAAGAAAACTAGCAGGTTTCCTGCTCAGCAGCGGTTTTCATATATTCTTGAAGTTCTCTCGCGGCTCCAGTAAAATTGGTGCCATTGTCACAAAAGATGTGGAATAGGCGACCACGACGAGAAATAAACCTTTGCAACGCGGCAAGAAAACCTTCATAAGTTAAATTACTAACTAACTCAAGATGTAAAGCCTTTGCGGCAGAACAAACAAAGAGACATATTTAGGCTTTGATTGTACGAACACCACGATATCTTGAAGGTGTAATGTAAAGGGGTTCTCCAAAGTCAACACCACTCTGAGTAAAAGCTTTAATCGAGGACAATCGAAATTTAGGTAAGTCGCCCATAGGCGGGTGAAAAGACTTAGGGGACTGTTTCCAACAACGAATGCATTTTGAAGTGACGGAGTTTATGACTCTTTTCGAAGAGACTATACAAAAATATTGGAATATCAGGATTTGGGTGGTTTTTGGTCTGGCATGTAAATTCTTCTCGTGAAATATCTAATGAGAATAGACGTTAAAGGAGAATTGCGGGGTAATAAAAGGGGGTATTTGAAGCATACGATAAAGGAGAATATTTTAATCGACCACCAATTCTGAGGAGATTATCTTCATCAGGTTTCAGGTATCAGGTTTGACCACACAATGGTGAGGAATATAATATTTACCATTCTCTTCGTTGTCAGCTGAAATCAATTTCATGTGACCTAGGTCGAGATACTCTCGCATAAAGGCAGAATATTGTTCATACAATTCGGGTTGCTTGAGCAGTCGGCGTTCAAGACAGTGAAAACGATATAAAGCTAGATCTCGTATACCAGGAAACGTAGGATCAATTTCCCGAAAAGGTAACGATACAACATATTGTCCTGACGGTTTACAAGAAAAATTATCTTTGAAAAGATCGTCACACAAAATATCATCGGAATTAAGGGGAATGACTTCAGGAACCGTTTCTATTTCCCAGTAAGTTTTCAAAGTAGTATCTAATGAGTCCTTGGAAACGGTGTGGCATAATAAAGAGGTGACAATAGGATTCTTGACATGAATCGGACCCATGACAACGTAACCAAATACAGTGTTTATGGCGTCGGGTTTACCTGAATTTCCAGAGATCTTACCTGAGAGCAATAATTTAGGAAATACATCAGCTCCGATTAATAAGTCGATCGTTCCTGGTCGATAAAATTTAAAATCTGCTAGTGAAATATTAGTAAAGTGGGTCCACTTATTGGGATCGATTTTAAAATCAGGCATAGGATCACAAATTTTATCTAAGACTAGAGCATCAAAATTAAAAATAAGAAAGTCCCTAGTATGCGGACAAATTGAAAGGACAACTTTTCCAGTCTGCAACTTAGAGTTCATAGAGGCGAGACCATTAACTTCAAGGGCACATTGAGACTGAGGGATACCTAAAGTGTTTAATGCTTTACGGGTAATAAAAGAAGTTTGGCTGCTGCAATCTAAAATAGCTCTTAAGGGTCGCCTACTACCTTTATTATCAAGGGCGTCAACCACTGCTGTGGATAACAAAACTCCCTTTTCAACAGGGGATTGGAGTCCAAATAAACTAGTGGTACTTGATTGACTTGAAGACGGAAGGTTCGGGTTCAAATTAGGAGAAGTGTCGGTAGAATTTGTGATTGGTGTATCGAAATGCAATAGAGTATGATGAGTCTTAGATTGGCAAGTCCGACAAGTATACTTGGAGCGACAGGAACGAAGATCGTGAGAGGAACTCCAACAATTAAAGCATAGATGCGATTGTTCGCAAAAACGATGCCTTTCTGAAGGAATTTTACTTAAAAATTGATCACATTTGTAAATAGTATGGTTTTGTTTGCATAAAATACAATGTTGATTAGACAAATTAGTAACTAACAAAGTTGAAGAATGAGCTTTACAGGAAACTTTTGAAAATAAGGGTGGATCTTTCGATCGGAAATATTTCGATGAAGAAACATTTAAATTACTGTAGGCGTTCAACTGGGTTTCTGAAAATGCAATCAAGCTTGTGAAGGTGGGGATCTCTGTTGATTTATGTTCCATTTCAAAGAGACATGCGATTTCTGGAGTTAATCTAGAATATAACATATTAAACATAATGAAGTCCCACTCATCTGTAGGTAAACCGATCACTTGGAGAGCAGAAATATTTTCTAAAAATGTATCAATTAGTTTAGACAATGTTTCAGCAGTAACCATATTTAATTTTGGGGCCTGTTCAAGGACATCCCAATGGGCTTTGACACAACGTCTTTGATTGGTATATCGCTTGGTAATAAGGTCGTAAGCGATATCATAATTATCGGCAGTAATTTTTAAATTACGAATTAAACCTAGAGGGGGACCTTCTAAGGACGCTTTTAAATACTTTAGTTTTTCTACATCTGACATAGATTGGTTGTTGTGGATAAGAGAATCAAATAAATCTAAGAACGATGCGAATTCTTTTACAGCACCTGAGAATTTGGGAAGATCAATTTCTGGTAATCGGATATTCGAATTAGTTTGTGAAAGAGCACTAGTATTAGCAGTAGATTGGGAACTGGAAATGTCGAAAAGGTCGGAACATGTTAGTTTGGTTTCAAAATACTGCGATAAAAAAGCTACACAAATTTGGTCCTCAGCTTCGAGGTCTGGTGGATCTGGTAGCGCCATCAATTTGGCAATCACTGCATCATTATGTATCACAAAAGTATCACGAATTGACTCTAATTCAGTTGCACGAATTTGTAAAAGAGGACGAACGGACTTTGTCACTCTTACTTTGATCGGCTAAACCGCTCAATATTTGAAGATCATTTAAGGCGGCTTTACGATGAAAACGATTCTGTTGGACTCTATCCATTGTAAATAAAATAAAACAGAAATATCGAAACAAAGGAAGCAAATTCTCAATAAAATGTTGCGAATGAATTGAATCAATCATATTGTACAAACTACCGGTTACTAACTGTAAAGTTTGAAATAAACAAATGATTTAATAGAATTGTTGAATCACCCTGTATAGCGAAAAGTATAGAAAGAGTAAGGTACAAAAAATAAGTAATAACCATGAAGTTGAACAGTTGATAAGAAAAGAAAAAATGTGAGTTCTCTATTTACTATAAAAAACGCGCATATGGCAAAAGGATAATAAAATAGAAGTATAGCGAAAATTTTTTGAATTATCACTCAAACTAGTTGACCAGAGAATATATGGGCTCACCCTGTATAAAATTGCACCAAACAATAACAGAATGAGAAAAAAAAATGAAAACTATTGAGTAATCAATCAAAGAAAAACACGTCTGTCCTAATCTCCGTTTTGAAATTATAAAAATATTCAATAATCAAACGGTCAGTTTTTGTTCGGCAATATCAAGAAATACAGGTACAATATCTTCAAGGTTACTGACTTTTGAAATAAAGTAAATTGATTTAAAAATTATTGGAAAGAGTAAAAATAAACAAACGTACATTTATAATGAAAATTTGGTTTTTAATTGAGAGTAATAAAGTGCCTTTTTTCTAGGCTAAAAAATAACTATTCAGGCTAAGAAGGACCAATGTTCGGGACGATAGCAATTTCCCTTTTGTTTTAAATTTCAATTGAAGTGAACTGTAATAATTATTAATAATAATTAATTAAAGGATGACATTTCACCTTTTATTCATTTCTCGGAGATTAACCGGCCGGCGTTGTAATATCAATGTAGCTTCACTCACACACCGTTGTACTGTAGCGCACGGTGATTGTCTTACTACTACGATAATTTACACACACTCGGTACAAAACTTTGACGAGGTGGAAATGTCAACATTGCGCGGTTGAATTTAAAATATATAAGGCATATCTGGATTCAATCACGAACACCCTAATAGATCACAAAATAATTAATTTTTCTTTTGATGCTCGAAATACTAAAAATCTTCAATTTTGAATTAAAGTTTCCATGACCAGTCAAAAACGCTGTCGGCCATGATGGGCTTTGTCGTGACGTCACTTTACTTATAAACAAACCTCTGACATAACCTCAAGACATAACTGTCAGAAAAATAAAGAAATGAAAAATTTCCTCTGATTTTTTAATACATAACTTTGATTTCTGATATACTAGATAAAAATTATAATAATTATCATCGCTGTATAGTACCAGAATGTGAAAATTCATCTATCAAGACTCCATAATAGTTGTGGATTCGAGTACCCAGCGAAGTAAATATGTAAAACACCAGGCTAAAACTTGGTAAAAGAAATCCTTTATCATTATCTAGTAAATATGCAATGTACTTAGATAGATGCCTTTACATTCCCCAGCTCTGTAGAGCAGAAATCTGGATTTAGCACAAATGATTTACCGACCATCAATGTGTCGATTATTGGCAGATTTCTGGTACCTGCTTTCACAAATCCGACTTCCATTATTTGTTTTAGAATTAAACGACTAACTCAACAACTTTTTAGTTAGTTAAAAGTGGTTTTGATGATTTTAAATAAAGTATAAAAGCACAAAATCGGTTATAATATTCGAATATTAACCACAATATCTTTAGATTATAATAATATGAACAAAATGACAACGACATACGAATATTGACGGGATACTCGAGTACAAAGAGTCGGAAACTAATCGATTCTAAAATGTGCTCGAGTATCCTCAGTACACACTACTCACGTTGTCAGCGCCTATTTCTCACATGACAAAACAACTTATTATACAATCAAGATTAAGATATTCCATGCTTCGACATCGGAGTAATTGATTCTCAATATCTTTCGATTCTCTCAATACAATCCCCAACAAGTGATTCATAGAATCATAATGTGAAAAACATCTTATCACTCTTAAAATAGGGAGACGGAAGTCGGTTGTTGGCATAACATGGCCGATTCGCTATCAGCTGATGTGTGACTTTATTTTGGGAAATGTAAGTTCGGGGTGTAAATAATCAGTTTTTTACTCACGATGCACTGCTGCACCATAACTATTATTTTAATAAAAAGCTTTTTAACAAGTTTTTATTTAAACACACAACACACTCTAGTGACATTTCCTTATTTTCTTAATCACACGTTTACAAAAAAACTTCTATTGAAAATATATTACTAAGGAATTGAAAAATAACATGGTACATATGGTAACAATTAGAATAATACGTTTCTTCCAAACAATCATATCTCTTTTGTTTATATACATGTTATAATAGCAGATATCGTTTTTGGGCGGTTGATTAAAAACAATATTTTCAAATTAAATTTTTAGAGCCGTTACCCACTTTTATAAATTTAAATCGATATTTTTGGATTCGTTTGGACAAATATTTTATGAGTTAAACATTTTTTCAATACATCTTGGTATGAGTCAAATAGCCTATTATTGTGAGGGAGTTTAAAAAATTTAGACCATCACCGATTTGTTTCAGTGACACATGACGGTTCTACATATTTGCAGTTTCAAAACTCCTCTTAGTTATTCATAAAATTGGTTGTTTTGAGGAGTACGTTACATCATATCGGGCACATAGGTCGACATTCGAACATTAATCTTAAGATTCCGTATATGCTGAGATCTGTAATTAATAGATTTTCCATGTGGGCAGATTAAGAGAAGAGATTGGCCTTATTCCTTGTTCAAGCTCCGACTATTATGAATGCTATGATTCACTTCAAGTCTCTTGACTATTTTTCGAAAGGTAGAAATTGTTTTAGAAAAAAAAATATGATCATAGAACTTCTATGTTGGCAATCACTATATTTTTCAAGATTGCGCGTTTTAAATGGCTCTCAACTATTCACGAATGCCCATTCTAGAATTTGAAAACAGAAGTGGAAAATGGAATACTGGTTAATCTAATTTTTTCGGGATTCAAATAATAGATCAGTATTCAATCAAAAAATAGATTCGGAATATTAAATTTAAAACCAAGAAATGTTCAATCCTATTCTCTCTTTTGATATAAATAAAAATATATTAACCTATTCTTACTGCATGATTAAATATTTATTGCAAAGTACCAGGCAGCCGGCTTATGGAGAAATGGGTTGCGGTGAAATTTCATGAATTGTCAGTATATAGTAGTTGACGACTTTCTGAACAATAGTGTCCATGGGCCCAACTCAATCCTATGACTAGTTTCAAAGATACAGGGTGTTGAAGTTGGAAAATAGCCATCTTTGAAAAGCATGTATTTCTTATTTTTCTCAATATATCAACAATTTTTCCCGTGATAGTGTTCTAATGACACTAAAGATCAGTCCCTCATGAGAGAAAGTTCCATTTTCTACAGGGATACTCAAAAATTAAAATAACATCGTTGACTTGAAATATAATTCAACTTTTATGAAAACATCCCCCGCATAAAAGTCTCACCGCTTTCGAGACATTTAATTTTTATAAAAATTTTGAATTTATACCTCTCTGAGTGGTTTTTTGTGCTGTTGGTCCAATTTTACACTTTTCTTATTCATTTACTCGATAAAATATAGTTGAATAATTATTCTAACTTCTACGTTACGAAAATACTTCAGAGGAGAGCGGGCTGTGAGAAATGTTTTTAAGTTAGAAGTTTTGGCAGTAGATTTTTTTCATGAAGTTTAGCCCATCGTTGTGAAAACAAAATATTTTTGGCTACTGCTGCACACTACAATAATAAATTACATATTTTATGGTAATTTCAAAATGGTATAACACAAAAGATTTGTAATCGTAAAAAAAAATTGTTGCCATTTATCTCCACAAGGGGACGTTCCTGTAAAAGTATCAATCGACGGTTTTTATTTAATTACTCTTTGTGGATTACTAATATTTTCAATGACATTATTATCATTTACAATCATTGTAGTACACGTTCGAAACGGCGACCTTCTTCGCGGATACAGGTCCTACATCGACTGAGACAACCCCTTTTCACTGCCCTCAAACTTTTGACACAATTTTATTTGTCATCTGAATTTGACGTTTTTCGTTATATTATACTGAATACTTACGTCATTATCATCAAACTCTTCAACTTGAAAATATCAACACCCTGCATTTCTCTAAATAAGAATAAGAAAAGTTCCTTCCTCAATTTTCATGACTTGTTTTAAAGCCAGTCAATGGAAATAACATGAATTCATACTGAAAAACCTGCTACAATGGAAACTCATAGTAATCTGTGACAACAAATTGTTAATATTTAGACGTATCTGTCAAAAATAAACTGTTAGTTCATAAGTGTATCGTTAAGACGTACCAATTGTGTCATAAACTATTGATATTAGCATTATTCTAAACAGTTTTCCATAAAAACATTTGTTGATTTAAGTTTATGTTCGCAAAGTGTTTATTATGGCTTTCGCGAATAGAGCAAATTGCTATGTGTGTAGCAGAAATTATAATTGACAACAAACGAAGAGAACCTTTTACTGCAATAACTTGCAATTTTGAGACGTGAAGCTCGTGGAGCACCCCCTTTGAATATTGTTGAAGATAGCTGAGTATGTTTCAATTGTGCACAGGGTATATTGTTAGAAATCAGAGCAGTTGAAATTAATCCAAATCATCTCAGGATTAATGTACTTTTCCCGGCTAAATCACATACCTGCATGATATGTAATGCCAATGATAATATTCGGAGTCTCTCTATTGAATGTAGGGTTGATATATTTATTATTTCGAATATAGTTGTTCCTGACTATGTACATACATGAAACATCATCTCAATGAAGACGGCCTTCTTTTGAACATGTTGCATGGTGGATTACGCTCTCTCAACCGGCCATACGTAATAAACGATTTGTTTCAATTTCTCCAGTACATTCGAACAGCTGCAACCACGAATCACGGCCGAAACTATGAAAATATGGATGATTTCACAGACGATGATTTCAAATCATTAACATCGATTCCAAAAAATAATTTCAATGAATTGTATGACGAAAATCGTATAGTTATCACTAGACAACACTTGACGACTTTCCTCCTGAAAATGCGAATGGCTTATCAGATAACTTTTTGAAAATAATATTTCATTATTCCTCTCGACAAACAACTAGTTCGATTTTGAATTGCATTTATTCTGTCTCTTGTATAAACTCTGACAAAAAATATACCGGCCAAACTTCACGTACACTTCAACGACGTATCATACAACATAAAAGTAATTGCAGAATTTTCAAACGTAATTGTGCTCTCACAGAACATGTACATACATACAGGTCACTAAATGAACTTTGGGACAGCTACGATCCTGGATCTTGAGAGTAAATATAACAAAAGAATAATTCTAGAATCTTTTCACATTAAAAACAACATTCCCAGCATGAATAGAAGATCTGACACTGAAAATATTAGTCAAATATACACTTATTTATTGACTTTATCAAACAACACAGGGGCAACCAGTCATGAAAACTCCATTGTAAACTCTACATCACAAGTAACTCCTTAACATATTTTTTACCACCTTGTCCACCCCACTGGCTATCATAAAAGTAGAATAAAAGAAAAAAACTTCAACATAAAGGTCGGCTTCTGTGTGATGTGGGGGAGAACGAAGGTGGCAATTGGATTTTGTCCACGTGCCCCAGAATTCCTTTAAATATAAAAAGAACGAATTAACTAATAAGGTTTGAGTAACTGGCAATCACTCAATGGCTTTTCAGAACCTATAAATAAAAATTAAAGACTTTGCTCATCTTATTTGTTTATGTATTGTTTTCAATTCAATTCATACTCATCATTACCACCTGATATCATTGGTTGAGAAGATAAGTAGATAAATACACTGCATGTATATGGCCGTTTTCTGGAAGGCGGGGGATTGTGCAGAGGTTGCAGTTTGCAGCTCTCCCACGTACCCCAGAATTCCTCTTGAAAGAACAACAACGAGAAAACGAATACAATAGGGTTTGAGTAAGTGGCAACTACTCAATGGCTTTCCATAATCTTAAGTAGAACTTTCCAAATCCGTTTCGACTCAAATAGAATTGTTATCCTCACAAAGCAATTAATTGTAACAATTTTCAAATAATCCAAATTTCGCGAGTCAAATATCAGTTGGTATCGATAATGTTGGTGGAAGTTTTTTGCTTTATCAAAAGTAACCGAACAAGTAATTTGATGTAAAAATACCAGTTTCATAACATAAAATAATTTTTTCTACTCCCTATCTTTAAAGTACCTTGTATTTCATCGGTTTGTAGCGCTTAAAGTGGTTGTTTATGGTTAGAGTGAAAAAAAGTCAAAAACCATTAAAAAAGGTGCCATAACGTTAACTTTATTTCACGCTTTCCATAAGCCAACACAATGAAACTTGGCTGGGCATCGAGGATGAACTTTCATGAAACTGGAAATACATATAATTGTAATTTACCTAAGGAGCTTAATTAAAATATCCCAAATTTCTATTTGAATTTTATTTTTTTGTATAGGGCTGTAGAAAAACTAATGTATGCAAGATGTGCATAAAGTGTCTTGTTTTCACTCATGGAATTGACGCACTCGCCTGACGGCTCTTGCGGTCAACTTTTTCCATTCGGGAAAAAAAGTACCACTTTATGCACTTGTTGCATGAATTACTATTCTCTACTACCGTGCGTAAAGTACGTACTTTAGACACACTTTCGAGTGCGTAAAACTTTACTTCACGCACTAGTGCGTAAAGAAAAAGTTCCAATTTGTACGTAGTTTTATCTAGTCTTATAAAAATATAGTTAGGTATAATAAACGGATATTAAATCTGAGCTTTCTTCAAATCAGAGATTGAAACATATAGAATTCAGTAAAGTACATACGTAATAATTATTAGGTACTGGAAAATAATAGAATAGGTAGGTATCTATAAGTTGGCTGTGAGTGACTGACATTTCTTTGTGCATTGAATCTGACATTTAAATTTGAAATTGGGATCTTTCGACTAACCTAGGGTAAGCAAAATATTTATATTTAAGTATTGAACATTTTTAGGTAACTATGATGTTATTTTAGATTCTTTTTTTAGAAAACGGAATAGGTAGGAACATATAATTATAAAGATGGATTCCTCTGATGATCTCTCAGGAGATTATTTTGAAAATACACCATCAAACATATTATACGTAGCACAGGATGCTTCTAATTATTTATTGCCCTTAAAAATCTGTGAATATTTACGAAACAAAATACAATTTGTTTAAAGAATGGTGTAGGAAAAATAAAATACCAAAATATTCCGAAAATGTCCGAGTGCACAAATTGCACCTTTAATATTAGTATTGTTAATAATTGAATTCGACTGTTGTTTTGTTAATTTGTTGTAATTTTGATTAAAATGTTCAAAATATTAATCAATATATAATATATTTTATTAAGAATCAATAAAAGCGCTAGATACCAAACTTAATTTCTCTTCAGAGGTGAAATATTTAGGGGTCACCTTTGACAGTAAGTTAACGTGGAACTCCCACTTAGAAAACAGAGTTAAAAAAGCATATATTTCTTATGAGCAGTGTCGTAGAACCATCGGCCGCACCTGGGGAATGTCACCTAGGGTTGCTGCCTGGATCTACACTGCCATCATCAGACCTATGCTAACGTACGGCGCGATTGCCTGGGGAGCTAAAGCAAACCAGCTGACAGTCGTCCGTAAACTGGACCAAATCCAAAGAACAGCATGCCTCAACACAACAGGAGGCATGAGAACCACACCAACAAGAGCTATGGAGGTAATCCTCGGTCTCACTCCCCTTGACATATACATCAAGAAGGTTGTCTTGATGACCATTGCACGTCTGCGCTCTACTGGTATATAACCTGATATAGGATCCGGTAAACTGAGACGTAACTTGTGGCATTAGGCCATCAGGGAGATACCACTGCTGCAGGCCTTCAACAGGCCCTACAAGGTAATCTTTAAAAACAACTCACAAGACCTATTGGAAGACGGCGCAATCCGCATCTTCACAGACGGGTCTAAGTCCAATGTGGGCTCAGGATGTGGTATTTTTTCCAGATCCCTGAATCTAAACATAAAATGGGCAATGGGCTGCAATGCAAGTGTTGCTCAAACAGAGCTCACTGCTATCTGCATCGCTGCTAAAGAGATTACCAAAAGGAAAACCACAGTTAATAATATGTACGTCCTTACGGACAGTAGACAAATACTACTAGCCCTGAACAGACCACGTATCAGGCCTAGTACTAGAATGTCACATGGCCTTAATCGAAGCCTGTAACAACAACACGGTCACTTTAGGCTGGATCAAGGGCCATGAGAAATCAAAAGAAAACCGTATTGCAGACTCGCCAGCCAGGAAGGCAGCCTCCCAAAAATTCTTGGGACCTGGCACTTTCATTGGTATATCGGCGTCAGCGACGGCCGACCTATTAAAGGAACACTCCCTTGATAAGTTTAAGGGTAGATGGGACGACGCAGAAAGCTGCAAGCTTGCCAAGGAACTGCTACAGTATCCGGATAGCAAAGTAGCCAAAAAACACGTGACTATGAACAGGCGGAACCTACGAACAGCCACGGGTATTCTGACAGGTCACTGCCACCTACGAAAACACCTTCACAGACTGGGTCTATCTAACACCCCACTTTGTAGAGGATATGAACAAGAAGATGAGACTGTCGAACACATTCTTTGCGAATGTCTGACACTCTCTCATTTTAGGTTTCAAGTATTCGGCGAGCACAGTCTAGCATACGCCAATATGCGGGAACTTAATTCAGGCGACGTTATCGCCTACTTCAAGGAAGTAGGCTGGATGACGAGCTAGAAGGAAGTTTTCAACCTCAGAAGGATGCACAATGGGCCAATTATGGCCTATGTGCTGTGGAGTCACCCACCCTTCAAACCTTTACAGATACAGAAGCGCTATATTTTCTTCTAAAGAAGAATTAAACCTACTTTAGTGCGCAAAGAAAATTACTATTAAACTTCTGTATTTTGATAAAATTATCGGTAGTAGAAATAATAGTGTATGCAATTCGTGTGTAAAGGCCTTTTTTCGACTCATGTGATTGTCGCATTCGCCTGCGGCTATATTCACATTCTTCGAAAAGAAGCTACTTTACACACTCGTTACATGAATAACTATTAAACAATAATCTTCAAATAATAGAAATGTGCTATTTTATAACAACACATATGTTGATGGAGAGGAATTTCTTGATGTTTTCCAATTTCATTGGAATGTTTCATTGAACTCAACTACTAGTAAGTTTATTTCAATTTTTTAACCCTTCATATACCTACGCTAAATTGTAATAATTTTTTGTAAAAAATTGCTATTTTCTAACTACAACATCCTGTATCTCTGAAACTAGTGATAGGATTAAGTTGGGTCCATGATCATTATTGTTCAGAAAGCTGTCAACTATAATATACTAACAATTCATGAAATTTCACCGAAGCCCATTTCTCCATAAGCCGGCTGCCTGATTCTTTGAAAAAGCATCAGGTGGTCCTTTTTTTCTTTCCTTTTATAAAAAACTTTTGAATCTGCCATCGCTCAATTCAAAATATTTTACTCACACTACTCTTGTAATTAGTTTCAAATTGCTCTAATTTCTTTGAAAACATGAGTAAAGCCGATGATTTATGCTTCGAATTTGTCCATACAAAATAGTATTAAGTGAAGTTTATTGTGACAAATCAAAAATCATATTCAGCACTAACCGGCGGCTTTATACATAATGCGGAATACCGATGTTTCAGCTTCACATCATCCAATTAACAATTTTACATATACCTGATTCGAAAATAATATAAAATTCAACTGGAAATTACAAACTTTGTGGTTTGAAATATATTCTGTACCTTCGTGTGAACAATTGTTTGTATTCGGTGATCGTAGAAAATGAACGATATTGATAGATTTTTTGATTTGCACCAAATATCTTGATGGTTACATACTATTAATGAAATCCAGATCATTGTACAAATTGAAAATAATTTATCTGCCTACTCACCACTTGTGTAATCGTTTGACCTCTATAATTTGTCGGAATACCTCCCATAGCATAATGCACGGTGGGCACAATAGGAATAGGTTGTTTAAGAATATCGACACCAGCAAAATCCATAGCAGTCTGCTTAATACCCGGTAGTTGACGAATAATTTTTTCTTTAGGAAGATGACTAAGTTGCAAATGGATGTATTCTCCATTCGGACCACATCCTCGCCCCTCCATAATTTCTTTAGCCATGGAACGTGAGACGACATCTCTAGATGCTAAATCTTTCGCTTTCGGTGCATATTTTTCCATAAACCGTTCACCTTTGTTATTTAGTAGAAATCCACCTTCGCCTCTAGCTCCTTCCGTTACCAGAACTCCACAACCGTAGATTCCTGTGGGAAGAGGAAACATTGAAATATATCGAAGAAATTCCACAAAATATTAGAGAGAATATCGATGGTGTAGCGCACATATGTGTTAAGTACAAAATATCATGTTTTGAAATACGACAAAATCAAAATTTATCAGCTTGTGATAATTAACCTGAAAACTTTCTGTAGCACAACACTACATTATAATGTCGTACGGCCATATTTACTAAAATTTAAGAACATAAAATTGTAATATTTGTTTTTAATAATTTAAAAAACGGCAGCGTGAGAAAAAATACTTTCAAAATTTTAGCACTTACCACATTTGTCATTCAGAAACTTACGTCCAATGATAAATCAACGAGTTAAGACAAAAACTGTAAAAATGAACATTTTATTAAAAATATAAAAAACATTGTAATCAATGCAGTAATATAAACCTATTATAACACTAATCATCTGAGTCATCATTGGTCGGTCTTGCTGTCTCCGGAATTTCCTGAATGAAACTTTTATATTCTTCAGGGATAATCTGTTTTTCCAGCAAAAAGAGAAGGTCCTTCTTCTTCTTTTGAGAGACCGGAAGTCTGGATTCATATTTTTTGTTCAAACTTACAGATGACCAGTTTTTCTTCCTTCCGGGCCTCCGCTTGTCTGCCACATCTAACTGGAGGAATGTCTCATCTGCAAGAGAATACTTGTATTGGATAATGAAAGGCTTTTCTTCTTGGAAACGCAGCCATTTGATGTTAAGCCAATTCACTTTGTCTTTATTTATGTTGTGAGTTGTGTTAACGACAATGTCGGACACGAGTTGTTGTAAATTGAAAAAATTGCAATACTTGAAATTTTTCACGCGGTATTGTCGCGGTTTAATTCTGGCTGTTTCTATTAGAAGACACCATTCGCGCGTGGAATAAATTTTTTTATGCCGCTTGGCCCTCTCTATAGTAGCATGCATGGAATCTGCCTCTAAATAGGAATGACCTGATTCCATGAATTTCAAGTCTATTGTCTTCAAATGGTCAATTTTATTGACAGCAAACAGCATAGCTGCAGCAACATATTTGTTGCGGTTTTGTCCACCGCAAGTGTCGGAAAATGAGGCAACATGGTTTACTGTTTCTGGTAAATTAAATAGGTAATCCAGAATACAGCTTCCGATTTCAGCACTACCTTTGTTGCCATGGGTTTCATCCCACACAAAACAATATCCATCGGAGTTGAAAGCGTCGTAAATTGTAAAATTATAGACGTTTAACTTATGTTTATAATAGATTTGGTTATCACCTGCATGCGGAATTGAAAGTATTGCCTGGAGGTCAAATGAAATTGATCTGAAAGATTTTCCATTATCTTCTACTGACTTCTTCTTATCCGCTTCTTTCATTTCCAAAGCCTGCTTTTCTCTCTGTTTATGCTTATCATATTCTTCTTGTAAAGTTGTCTTTTCTGTAGCATTTTGATATGCGTTACAATGAAAGCACTGATCTTTTTTTGGTATGTAGAATGCCAAACGAGGTTCCTGATCATGAAAAATTTTCTGATATACAAACCGTGACACTGGCTGAATTTTCTTCTGAGCACAATATTCCTTTGCATACAGTCTATACATTATGGAAATGTTTAGCTCCGGCGAAATGTATTGTTTTTGTGAATCACGCCTGCAGTAATGCGACTCAACCCGAGGGAACGAGTCAATGTGTTCTTTGACAAATCGCTTTGCCTCGTCAGAAGTAGTATTAGGAGGTCGAGTGTTCTTTCTCTTGTCATCTCCAATGTACAACCCGCTGTCGCTCATGTTGTGTGCACAATTTTCTATTACTCTATGTGAAATAGCAAATGTGGCACAAAAAAATTTCAAACACACTCTATGTGGTTTTCCATTGGAATCTTTCAGAAAATACAACGTAGATGTTTGACGGTTTTTTGTTTTTGGACTGTTTCGAACTCTAACAACAGGGACCTTTTGCATGAGAGAGGTTAGAAGAATTTTTTGACGAATATCGTTTGCCAAACTGTAGTATTCTTGACATAATGTCGCTCTGTGGGATTCTGGAATATTTTTGTTACATTTAAATCGGCACTTTGTACAGTCAACAATCTTAGGTTTTTTCTCTTGTACTTCTTTTCCGCTGCGATTCACATACTTTTTTCCACTCAGTCTACTATTTTTACTTATTGATCTGGCCCAGACTGCTCTATTTGCTCTCCTACTTCTTTTTATTTGTAGTTTCTCATTGGATTCGGTCGAATTTGTAGGTAATTTATGTTTCCTAGATTTAGCGACCTTTGTTGAAACTTCATCATCTGATTCTTCGCTGTTTGCATATGGCTCATAAGAACTCGACGAATACGCGAAGGGATCGCTCTCATCAGATTCACTGTTCTTTCTGTAAATAGCAGATGGTCCAGCCAAATTAGTTTCATCATTTATCTCCGATCTGTTATTTGTTACTAGTGCTAAAAATAAATTACTAAATTTAATCACTTGTCACATATTTGATATCCTGAACTTACCTCGACTCGATTTACCTGTATCACACGAGAAAGAAGGAGGGCTATTATTTTTTTCAGGACATGAACCATTTGTGCTTCTGGTTAGATCTATGTCTGTAACCTTTGGCAAAATAATCTGATTAGAAATGACTATTATATTTGATCCATGCTTTTTGGTTTCGTCTGTAAAAAAATAAATAAAAAAAGTAAAATAAAATGAAATTAAACTATAAATTAAAGCAAGGTATAATATTATTTACACAAAAAAGTGTAATAATACAAAACTAATGTAATTTTGTTACAAAAATCAGGATTGTTACTTCTTGTTCCGGTTTTTGTAATAAAATTACACGTTTTTTTAATAAAAAAACGAGAGGTCAGAGGACAAGAAAACTGAGTTAAACTTTTTTTAGGCTAATAGGTAAAGAATATTTTATTTAATAAATTACTGAGCACTTTGATCATTTGGACTGGAAAAACCTTTGTGACTAGTTTGGTACTTCTCAGTATTCAATTTACAAATCGTTTCTGTAGAACAAAACAAAAGTATGCAATTTGTTAGTTTTATCAAGTATCTACATCAAAACTTACCGGTACTCTCTGTTTGATTTCTTTCCTCTAATAGCTGGAGAATTTTCTTACCCCGCGAAACCATAATAAAAAACAAAACTAATTTTTTCACTGCACAGACACCAAAATAGATTAATTCACATGTGACGAACCGCGAAATAACCTCACTTTATTAAACACAAATGTGGTAACTACTCACTTACCTCAGCGAACCGCGAAATAACCTCACTTTATTAAACACAAATGTGGTAACTACTCACTTACCTCAGTATAAGCATCTCATTGTATATGACAAATGTGTTAAGTACACTTAACACATATGAAGTAGAATTCTGCGATTTGCAAGTACTTTTCCCAAACGATAGATGCCACTACTGGCCACAAAATTTGGTTTGCAGTTACCACATTTGGGCATATGAAAATTTACACTAAAATTTATTTTTTAGTGCACTTAACCCATTTTGTGCAGACAGTGCATTTACCACATTTGTGCGCTACACCATCGATATATTCAATGTGGAAGAAATTCTGTTATCTACTAAATCAATAGAATTAATAGAATTTGACGACTTAAGAAAAAAATCTCCTGGATAGTTGACTCGACTATGATAGTGGCTTCTTTAGTATAAGAAATGAAACAAATTAGTGTTGAACACGCGTACTCTGAATACAAGTCAGCCTAACTTTAGCAACCGAACATAAACCTCTCCCGGTCGTAGAACAGCTACTATAAACTCAGTCACAAATCTACAAAAGTCAGATCAGCTGAACTGGAAATTTATTTCGTTTCTGCTCCTGAAGGAGCCACGTTGAACTTAATCCAGAAATTCCTCTTCTTGAATTGATATTGGTCGTGGAAGCCTACGATTTTCTATATTTTTCACATTTCATGATAAATTGCGTTACTCATATCTAATTTTATTCTGTTATTTTGAGAAGCTTTAGCCGGAGCTAATAAAATATAGACGAGCTTGTAATCACCAGCGGATGGATCATTGATTGAAAGAACAATAATGAGTATACGCATTTTATAAAAACTATTATAATCTGATATTTAAAAAGAGTGATTGTAAAATTTCTCACCAGTAGGATGAAACTGCATAAATTCAGAATCTTGTAAAGGAAAACCAGCTCTAGTTACCATCGCCGTTCCATCTCCTGTTACTGTATGTGCTGCCGTGCAAGAAAAATATGCTCGTTCAAAACCTCCGGTAGCCAACACAGTATTATTTGTGAAGAACCTTTAACAAAAATTAAGTTAATATTTCATATTTTCGATTTGGAATTTCAAGGGCTGACGATTTTTCAACATTATGTATTATTCTATCTGTAAAATTGGCGGATTTAAATCATAAGTCGGTAATTGGTTTTCGACTATCTATTACGATCAATAACAATACTGTAATGCATATATGCCACAGTTGAAATATATATCGATACATTGCCTAAGATTGCTAACTAAGCATTATAAGTTTTATGGCACTACATGTTGCCCTTTTCGAATGAATGGAATACATGATGACCAAAAACGGATTTAATTTTTTCCAAATTTAAATTTGGCCGTTTTGGAAAGGTGCACTGCAAAGTATCTTACTTACTTTTAAAACATTTAGATTATAAATAATGAATAATGTGATACAGCTATATGAATATAAAATAATATATGAATACGGTGTGCTCCACCGCCCTTAAGTATGGTAAGGTAAGGTACTCATGAATATAAACACAATACGTAAAACTGAGTAGTATTATGTCGATAAAGGCAATCTATTCGCGAATATTTTTGAACACGATTTTTATGAACCGTTGTGTCTTTCCCGTTTTCATTCTTCAAACCTTTCATTAATACTATCATTATTAATAACGAAAAATGGACCTGTGAACCAAGGGTCGAATTTTGTTCTGTTCTCGTTTGAGAACCTGGTTTTAACTCGAGAGTCTGAGATCGTACCCAATTTTGCACGTACAATGAAGTCTCCAGCCGTTGGGTGAGAGGTTTGCAATATATGCATATGTTCTTGATAATATGCATCAGTGTTAGATCATGCATCAACTGCATTCGTCAAATTGTCCAAAAGTTCCAATTTTCTTCCCAAAAAAAGTTCGAATGCTGTATAGTCATGATAAACAGTTGGAGTCGTGCAATAAAAAAATGCGAAATATTTGATCCACTACCAGTCTGTGAAAGAGTCGTTTATATATGATAGTAGGAATTCATTTAACACTCAATGATTTCTTTCACATCCGTCAATACTTTGATGGTGATAATCTGTAGAAAATGTGTGTTTAATTTTCAGTAGAATTTTTCAACTGTCCAATGACTTAATTTTTATATCAAGATCCCATACCCGGATCGGTGTTCAATGTTTTCTCAATGAATAGCAAATTTTGTTGTTTTCTCGTCAAAGATCTCGTGGTCAGAGCAAATATATGAGTTGATTTTGCCGTACTCTCTTTAATGTACTCGATCTCAAAATCATACTTCTCGAGGTCTATTATCATCTTAGTTAACTTCAAGAATGGGGTTTTCATCTAAAATAAATAAACAAGTGGTCTATGATCTACTTTTCCTCCCGAGGATGAAGTTTATAGACTAGGAGATGGTGACAGAAAATGTTCTCCCATTTTCTCCTGCAAGCCTTTTTAGGAATTGATAACTAACCCTAAAATATGAAAGATAGAGGGGTTACGAGCCCTTGCGCGCTTGCACGTCATAAAGAAAATGGCTTCTCACTGTGTGAAGAATTTTAGTATTTTCCCGTGACATTATATTGCATGCCTTTGTAATATAACGTAGTTGGAACGAATTTAAGCTATAACCATTGATGGCATGCAATTCTCAACGGCCGACGGGGCTCAAAGGGTTACGTAGAAATGAAAAAAAAATTGAACATTTCCGTGTTTACAAATTGCATGCCGTTGTAAAAAATTAGTTTTTTTTATCTCAAAAATACTCTACGAAAATTGGCATGCACCCCTCGTATGACCAAGGGTGGAAAATATTAGGAAAATGTGAAAATTCAATACAACTTTTCCATGATTACAAACTGCATGCCATTTGAACAATACTTAATTTTTATAATTTATTGACGTTAGCAAATTTGGCATGCACAACAGGAAGTATTAAAGTAGTGGCATGCATGAAGAAAATTGCAAAAAACGCTGTTTTAATTTCCGTGACTTTGTTTTGAATGCCATTGAAAATTTCATCAAAAAACATTATTTTAAGTTGATAAAAAAAATTACATGCATATTACACAAGCCTGACATAAAAAACTTGTGCAAAAATAAAATTAAAAAAGTTTCTTAACGAAAATAAAAATAAGGAACATTTCCCTGTTTTTTGCATGCCTTTTTGTACATTGTCTGTAAATATTATTTTAAACTTCAATAACAAATGGCATGCATGTTTATGGATAAAAAATTACTATATGAAAAGAAACGAGTGGTAAAAATAAAAAATGCATTCTTTTCCGGAGTTGAACTGAAAACTTTTTTTACGAAACTGTACACTTGTAATAATACCTAACCCTAATAAAATATTATTTTTATTATACATTATTCATTAATAACACTTTCAGTATCATTACATACTTATTCATCTTCCGTAGTTTCTCTAATGTCGGATCCACAATCACTGTCATCGTCATCAGTTTCGTCCTCCACATCTTTAAAATTAAGTGTTGTTATTAATTCATCATCTGCATCTGCTTCTTCTGGATCTATCAAAATTAAATTAACATTTGATTTTTAAGTATCAATTTGAACAATTTTATCAATGGGGAGAAATACCTCAACTTCCCTAGCGCGGCGCGCGAGCGCTAAATTCAATTGTTTTCAGCTCACGGGATTTTTTCTACGTATATTTTCGTACCATCAGCGCGAGTTGAAAACAATAGAATTTAGCACTCGCGCACCGCGCTAGGAGAGTTGACGTATTTTCCCCCTATTTGTTATGAAAGCATGAATAAAAAAATAAAATACCTTCAGTTATTTCTTGAATATTTGAAGATACGTCCTCGCCCTCGAACCACTGGAAGGAATACATATCATCTTCGAGTTTCCAGCCGAATTCCAGAATATTTAGATTTTCATTGGGCACTGGAGAAAAGGCATTTTTCCACATGTGTCCAATGTATGATGCTCGAAATAATTGCTGCGTGAGTTCACGCTTACAAGGTGGTAGTGTGCAAGCGTCAAAGTCCTTTAAGTTTTGTTTAAACTCGTCTGTGGGCTCGATGTTACTAGTATATGTCGAGGAGAAAAATTTTAATCTAGCTTCATCGACATTCGAGCATTTTTTTACCTAATTTTTTATTGTAGCGTACATTTTGCAGACAAAATCTTCGAGTGTGTCAAAAGCATTTTCATAATTGTCGCTTCGTGGATCTTGTAAAGCTGCAAATGCTTGTTGATATTTTTCATTTTCTGAGTACAGCGCCCACGGTTTTCTTATTCCCTTTTGATAAAATGCTGGGTTGTAATCGCAGCCCGTTAGTGCGTGGAACGCTGGTAAACCAGAGCATTTGACGCTTCCCAATGTGTCATAAATTTTATTGACATTTATGTACCAATGTTTACATATGTTTGAAATCTGTAACATACTTTGTATATAAACACACGCACTACATATCGACATAACCCTTAGAGAAACAGACGTATGAAACGGTTTTATCCTGCAAATAAAGTATATTTATGTATATATACTTCTGTATACAGATGTACACATATATTCGGAAAAAGTAAGTAACTAAAACGTCGGTTAATTGTATGTAACTTTGTAAATATTTTTATACTTACTAATACTGCTTTGATTAAATACAAAATATACGATGTCACGGCACTTATACAGTACTAATACTACTTTGATTGAATACAAAATATACGTGTCACAGAACTTGTACAGTAGTAACAAATTGACAGCTTTGTTATATATTATTAGCTTTCTTTGAAACTTGCAATATTGAATATTATGAATCTTTGTGGCGGTTATATGCTTTCAACTGCGTATCTACATGTTCACTGAGGCCAAGAGGAAAAAATAAAAGTGTAACGTCTACTTTAGGCTGGAAGCGACACCTTGTGACATTTCGCAAAGACCGCATTTCGATCACAGAGCCAGGGATTACATATTATTACAATTGAAAAATTTTCATTTTTTTTTCTCTTGAACTATAGACGTAAATACGCATGCTATTTTCGTCATAAACATAAAATAATATGTTTTTATAAAATACATAATTGCATGTAAAATAAAAACACGGAAATGTTTCACATATTTTATGAAACTTTCATTATTATTTAAAATACGGTCGTGTTATTTAATACGCATGCCATTTCCGGTACATACTAAAAATAATATGTTTTTATGAAATACAAAACGGCATGCAAATAAAAAACGCGGAAATGTTTATTAAATTTTTTGCAACTTTTGGTATTATTTATAATATAATGATCATGTGCAACATGCATGCCATTTGTGTTTCAGAATTATTTGGTCATAAAATTGATATTTATCTTATTGGAAATAATTTGAAATCACGGAAAAGTTGTATTGAATTTTCACAACATTTTCCTAATATTTTCGACCCTTGGTCATACGAGCGGTGCATGCCAATTTTCGTAGAGTATTTTTGAGATAAAAATAACTAATTTTTTACAACAGTATGCAATTTGTAAGCACGGCAATGTTCTATTTTTTTTCATTTCTACGTAACCCTTTGAGCCCCGTCGGCCGTTGCGAATTGCATGCCATCAATGGTTATAGCTTAAATGTGTTCCAACTACGTTATATCACAAAGGCATGCAATATAATGTCACGGAAAAATACTAAAATTCTTCACACAAAGAGAAGCCATTTTATTTATGATGTGCAAGCGCGCAAGGGCTCGTAACCCCTCTATCTTTCATATTTTAGGGTTAGTTATAAATTCCTAAAAAGGCATGCAGGAGAAAATGGGAGAATATTTTCTGTCACCATCTCCTAGTCTATTACTGCCAGACGCGTATCAGGGGGCAGTATTAATTCAAGGGAGGAAAAGGCACTTTACTCCCATGTTATAGATATGATTTTTCCGCATCCCTCAAATAAAAAGACATTTTTAAATAATTTATTTATGAAACTAAGAAACAAAATTTATTAAAGAACTAAAGTTATTTCCATCAAATTTAGTTGAATCACTAATTTTTTAAATATTTGAAACTGTTAATCTGTCAATCGACCATAGCATGCTATAATATTTCTATCCTAAATTCGAAAACCGGATGAATCTATGAATTGAAGTCAAATTATTATTGTAAAAATCGTTATATTAAAATAACAATTTACTGATTTCTACCATTTTGCAAAATACAGGGTGTTCTATAAATAAACGGTTAAATTTATACTTATATAATAGAATGTAGTTTAGGTCGTCAATGCCGTATAAGTTATTTCATTGATGACATACCATGACGTCACTTTTACTTTCCCTCCCTAGGGAGAAAAAGTACTTTCCCCCCCTAGCGAGGAAAAGTACTTTTCCTCTCTAGGGAGGAAAAGTACGTATTTGCTCCCTACAAAGAGGCCATAAAATGTATACTTTGGATAGAGGTAGGCCATAAAGATAAGGTCTAAAATGATTAATTCTCCAATGTATAGCTGCTAACTCTTTCTCAACAACAGATTTATTTATTTCTCCCTTTGTAAACCCTCGTAAAGCAAAAGCAATTGGTAACTCTTTTCCTTTGATTGTTTGAGATGAAACTGCTTCACATACTCTTTTGAAGCATCGGCGGTCAGTGTGAAAGGTTTTTTGAAGTCAATATATTGTAAAATTTGTGGTTGGAGAAGTCGCTGTTTTAGTTTCTCGAATGATTGTTGACATTCATCAGTCCAAGAAAAATCGATGTTTTTCTTAGTTACTCTATTTAATGGTTACGCAATATCACCAAATAATTTTTTTATAAAACGTCTGTAATAATTACAAAAGGACGTAAATCCTCTGACGTCATCAGATCACCTTGGGGTAGGATAGTTACGGATCGTATCAAATTTCGAATCATTAGGTAAAATCCCATCGGAAGTTATTAAGTGACCTAGATATGTTACATTATTTTGGAAAAACGTGCATTTACTGGGATTTAATTTGAAATTAAATTTTCTACATTTATCGACGACACTTTGCCCAGATTTTTTAGATGATGTCCATTTGAACATTCTGTTACTATCAGGTCATCCATATAGAGAAAAGCTTTTTTAGTAGTGATACCTGCGAAAGCAATATTCATCATACGTTGGAAAACTATTGGGACTGACTGAAGTTATATCCCGAGAATTTTCTTTTAACGATAATTGATGAAAGGCTGATTTCAAATCTAATGGGTCCATTATTTGATCGATTCGACGTATAGGAAATTTATCAGCCAATAGTTTTTTCTTCGCAGAACGAAAATCTACTACTAATGTCCATTTTTTCTCTCCATTTATTGCCTTTTTTGGTACAAGGAGAATCCGACTGAGAACGTTCTATAATTTTATCTCTTAGGAATCTTTCAACTTGTTTATTAATTTCATTGACCTGAGAATTGTCTGTTAACTTTGTGCCTGGCATACACATTTGCCAATATACTTGCCGAAATATTTGTTTGAACATTTGTCCAAATATTTGTGTACAATTATGCTACCCACACAATGGTCATATTAACAATATATTTAATTTTGGTCGAACTAGGACGAATGTAGGCTACAGAACGATGGCGGACGTGGAACTTGTAGTAGTTTCAGCAGCAGTGGCTTCTCTTTCTGTTTTCAATTATTTAAGGTTAGTAAATGTTTCGATCAATAAGAAAAAGATTAGACGAAAAAGAAGATGGTGGATGACAACAATGCATCGAAACAGAACAGAGTAGGTATCATACTATAGGTATATATTGTGATAAATTATGAGTTTATTACTTGTATATCTGCTATTTTCATTCATTTAACACGCAATATTTTTTCCTCTAACCGCCAGATTTCTATAACCCTACATGTTCCATTTCATAATCAAAAATCGGTTATCCCTGATATAATTCCATAACCCGAAAAGTGGATTCGTTGTTCCAATAAGTTGATATGTATTTATCTACTAACAGCACAACCGCACTGGCTAGACTAAATCTGGGGACGAGTAATGCAACAAACAAGAACCAATGTGTGACCGGCACAAATATTGCCAACAATAAACGTTTGATGGCGGGCATACACATTTGGCGAAGTCTCGAAAACGTCGACCAACGCGAATATGTGGTTGATCTATTTGTCGCGGTTGGTAGCAGCTGGACCAAGTTTACCAGAGTTCCCTTGGTCGTCGGTAAATCAAGACAAATCAAAGAGATTTGAACGTGTTTTGAAACGATTTCGTTGACAATATGTGCTGGTCACACATTGGTTCTTGTTTGTTACATTACTCGTCCCTAGATTTAGTCTATCCAGTGCCGTTGTGCTGGTAGTAGATAAATACATGTCAACTTATTGGAACAACGAATCTACTTTTTGGTTTATTGGTTTATGGAATTATATCAGGGGAAACCAATTTTTGATGATGAAATTGGACATGTAGGGTTTCAGAAATCTGGTGGATATAGAAAAAAGATTACGTGTTAAATGAATAAAAATAGCAGATATGCAAGAAATAAATTCATAATTTATCACAATAAATACTATAGTATGATACCTACTCTGTTCTGTTTCGATGCATTGTTGTCATCCACCTTCTTCTTTTTTTATTGATCAAAACATTTACTAGCGTTAAGTAATTAAAAACAGATAGAAAAGCCACTGCTGTTGTAACTACAACAAGTTCCACGTCCGCCATCGTTCTGTAGCCTACATTCGTCCGAGTTCGACAATAATTAAATATATTGTTAATATGGCCATTGTGTGTGTAGCATACTTGTACACAAATGTTTGGATAAATGTTAGAACAAATATTCCGGCAAGTATATCGGCCAATGTGTATGCCAGGCATCACAACACGTTCAAATCACTTTGATTTGTTTTAATTTACCGACAACCAAGCGAACTCCTGCAAACTTGGCCCAGCTGCTACCAACCGCGACAAATAGATCAACCACATATTCGCGTTGGCCGGCGTTTGCGAGACTTCGCCAAATTCGTATGCCCACCGAATGCCAAAGTTTTGCTGATAAAAGTTATTCGTAGTAAGTGGGTCATTCTGTAGCTCAAATAAGTCTGAATATTCTTGACATAAATTTACCATATCATGTTTCGCGAATTCGAAAATTTCGCCCATTTAATAAAACCAAATTTAATTTTGTTTGTTATTGTTTTTGCTGTCGAAGCAAAGTATGTCGAAGTTTTATCAACAAGAGAAATTTATTTTTGGATTTCTAATTGTTACAATTTCAAAATTCGTATTAAGTATCATCAAAAATGGATTTTGACAAGAAACTATTCATCCAGCAACAAAAACTCCGGGCGCTATTTCTTCTTTCTGTATAATGGAATCCTGCCTATGTTTTTGTAATAAATTTAGTTTTCGTATTACTTCGCATTTGGGCGGAATGGTATTGATGTCGTCTCCGGAACTATTTTATATTGCTAAATGAATATCTCCATTTGTTGTTTTCAAAGTCATAGTCCAGTTATTATAGTCTAGTTGACAGCGAAATTTAGACATAAAATGTCCACCTAGTATTCTATCTACATGTATTGGAAAATTTTCTTCTACAACGCAAAAAGTGTAGCGGAAAGCATACCTATTCACAAAAACATTTGTTGTTGTTGTCCAGACCGATTTTGCATAATCTTCTGTGACACTTTTTATTATATACAAAGTCGATCTGTTGACGGTTTGGTATGGATTCAACTTATTCCTTTTTACCAATGATACATCTGCTCCCATATCTACTAGAAAAGGTAACAGGATCTTCTCTTGTCATCTCAGTTTGGATGACGACAAAATGCGAAAGTGTTAGGTCCATATTAAATATTTTCAGGACTGTCCCAGAGGACCCTGTTGAGGCTCCCGGTAGTTTGCATGGTTTGTTTCTGTCTCAGACGTTCTGTTTTATTCTGATTTGAACGAGAGTATCTATTTTAGCCATAGTTATTGTTGGTATTCTGGTATGCTCTGTTGTTACCTCTGTAGGAATTTTCTAAACCACGATCAAAGTTGTTTCTTCCGCGGAAGTTATTTCTAGGTTTTCTTCTGTGCTGCTGTTTATTAGAGAAAGAGATGCACTAGAGGAATGTTATTCACTCACGTTGGCAAATTTTGTTAAAATATGCTGCGCTGTCTGAAAAGTTCCAACTTCCATGATAATATTCACCTTTTCTGAGCTCGCATTGGTGCTAAGTGCATTGACGGTAGTATTTACCGTGTAGCTTTCTGGTCTGCGTGGTGACCAAGTAAACGGACTGCTACGACCAATCTAGCGTTAAGGAAACAGGCTGTTTAAATAATTTTGAGCTTCAAGAGTGTAATGTGCAGAAGCCCCGTCCTGCGTAAACAACATGTTATGTAAATGAAATTAACTGTCTCGACCCTTACTTCGTGGAATCTACTCATATTAGTGTTTTAAATGAAACTCACAGTTTCTAGCTAATTCCACAATTTAATGGAAATTGTTGAAAATTCTGAAAAATTCACAATGGTTTCGATAAATCAATATCGAAACAATTGTAATTTTTTTAGAATTTTGAAAAATTTTCATTACATTGTGGAATTAGCTAGAAACAATGAGTTTCATTTAAAACACTAACATGTTATGTCTCATTTTGTAAGAAATGTAAATAATTGTAACCATTTCATCTCTGGGGCAACTCGTATGGTCCTAGGAAGTGATCACCAATGACCCCTCACCAAACATTGATTTTGAATTCGTGTTGAAAATGAAGTTCTCCTGTTACATGAGGATGTTCAACGTCCCAATAATGGTTATTTCTTAAATTGAAAATTCTACGGCGAGTAAATGTGGCTTTATCTGTAAATAGTATCCCATTGACATTAATTTTCTACGTGCAATACTTCTAAACTAAAATTTTTACGTATTCCTGTTGCTGCAGTAAGTCTCCTTGAATCATTTATAATGCGGACTAGTATTTCTTCGTTATTATCAGGCGTAATAATTTTGGGACGACCTAAATTATCTCGTTCAGCTAGAAATTAGTCATTTTCACCTGAATTCCTATAAAGATTTTGATATAGGCGATTACTAGATTGCAATCTGTTGGGAAACATTCGTAGGTATTCCCTTTGTGCGGCACGCCCATTGAAATTTTGTTGGCAATAATTAAAAAATATATGTTTTTTTCTGGGTTTGAAAAATTATTATGCTTCGGCATTTTCTAATTTTCTTAAATTTTAACTGGTATTATTAGTTACAATTTTGTGATAGAATTAACTGTCAAAACACAAATGATTAACTGACAGAAGTATTGACATCGGCACCTACTACGGTAATATTTGTGACAATAAATGTACTGACATCAGCACCTACTAATATTTGTACTAATAAATAAAGTGAACATTATGTAGGGGGTTTTTAAAATGCGAATATCTCAAAAACTATTAACTTTAGAGACCAATAATAGGTATACACTTTTTTCGCAAAACTTATGTAGTTTTAGTATTTTTCAATTAAAGCTATTTAAAGCGAGATAGTGTTAACGATGAAAAATGTTAAGCGCACAGTTACACCAACAACATAGCTCATGTGTCGCCCCCTAGAAAATACATCGAATCGGATATCATATTATGATTTCTCATACTTTAAAAACCCCTATCTTCAAATTTTTATGTTAGTATATCCCAAATCTTCCAATTTACTGTGAAGACACATTTCGACTTTACCACCATGTATCTTTTTTATTATCAATAATTTATTAAAGCATGTTGCATCAGATCGTAATATTTTGAGGCCAAAAATATTCCATTTCAGTTCGGACCATTACTTACGGACCACCCTGTATATTAAAGGACCATAAATTACATCCGTACCGTGAAAATTCACATCAACAATTAAATCCAGCCGATTTCGACCATCGCATCGACTCAACTTTTGTTATTGGTTATTAGGTATGATTAACGAAAACAGAAATTGTCTATTCCCTATATTATGAAATGATGAGGCCACTTTTTCCAGTTCAGGGAAAGTTAATATTGATAACGTGCACTATTGGCCAGAAACAAACCTTCACTGGTTAAGGGAAGTCGAATTTCAAAATCAATGGAATGTGAATGTGTGAGGCGTTATTTTGATGGAAAAATTATAAGGCCATATTTTTTATCAGCATTTAAATGGCCTAAGTTATCTCCAATTTTTGAAAAATGAGTTACCCATACTGATAGAAAATATACCTGTGTAGGACAGAATAAACATGTGGTTCCAACAGGATGGATGCCCAGCCCATTATGCTCGAAATGTTCAAAATTTTTGAATATGCAGTTTCCGGATAAATAGATAGGTAGGAACAGAATTTTTCCTTAAGCGACAAGGTCTCCCGACCCAGCAGCACTGTATTTTTATTTATGGGGTTAACTCAAAGATTTGCAGTCTTATTAATAAACACGGAGTATCCTAAGACTAACTTCATTCCATGGTTAAACCATAAGTTTGACAGACGCATATTAGACAAGGAATAGGCTACTCCGACGTTAGTCTGGGAGTAACTTAGGTAGTAATTTTAATCTAAAGAGATGGGTAGTTTAAACTCGGAGTAATCTGCAATGAACTGTCATTTGTCATATAAATACGTTGTTATAATGAAATTAACTGTCTCGACCCTTACTTCGTGGATTCTACTCATATTAACGTTGTTATAACCTAACTCGAAATTCAGTTTGCTGTTTTTGTATTATTAGTTCGTATCATTATTTAGTTTATTATTATTAATTAGTTATATTTATTACGTATTTGCTTTGGTTCAGTGAGTAGTAATTATTTTGCAATGGAAGGAAGAGATTATTATTTGGATGATTTGAAAATGATGGAAGAGTTTGAAGAAGCAGAGAATCTTCGTCCAATCAGAAAAATAAAATTTTATAAAATTCGGGCTAAGCATCCATAATGTCCTCCAGGCGCTTCCGCAGATCACGACGCACCAAATCCCAAACCACCACACCCCAAACCACCACACCCCAAAACCCAAATCGCCGCCCTCAGCCAAGCTTTTTACGAACTCGAAGAAGAATATAATAACCTGGACCCCATTTCCGACCCCGCGAAAACCCGATACATACGAAACGGACTTGACGAACTCGGAAATGCATTAAGATACTACACATCCTCACTTGAAGCCTCCAACCCACCTTCCCCAAACCCTCAAAAATCCTCCACATCAAACCCAAACCCCTCCACGTCAACCCCAAGACAAACAGACGAAATGCACCACCTCTCCAGACAAGAATCTCCCTATTCATCCCCCCTCAACTATCAAAATTTCTTCACGCCAACCTCAAACCCCCAAAACTCTCCCACGTCAACCCCAAACCATTCCGCCTCAACCTCAATACACACTTCCATTCCACCCCTACTCAGGACTCACGCCTCCTCAACCTACACTCCCTCAATTGTCCAACAACCATCCATCCCCGGCGAGGATGGTTTCACCCTCGTCGGGAAAACAAAAACCCGATCAAACCCAGCTCCCACCTCCCTCAACAACCCCACACCAACCCCCGCCAACAACACAACATACTCCCAAACTCTGAACCTCAGAAACCTCCCACCCCAATATTCAACCCAAAAATCTCTCTTCACTCTTTTAAACACCCTCGAACTCCTCAACGGACACATCCTATACCTCAAAGGCAATTTCAATAGAACAGCCCTCCTTAAAACCTCCTCCACGCTATCAGCCAACACAATCCTCAGAAGAATCGAAAACTCCACTGGTGACCCCAACATCAATATTCACGTTCTAAACTCCACTCAACGCCCACCCCAACCAGTCAAAACCCCAATTCCCACCTTCTCACTTGTCTGCAGGAATGTAGACCCAACGATCCCTCTCGAAGAATTCGAAGAAATTCTTCACGATCTAGAATTCCCGTTCACCAATACTTGGCGAATTATCGCCAAGGCCACAAATAAACCTACTTCGATGTTCCGCGTCATAACACATTCCGAGATCCACTACCACCAAGCCCTCTCTTCTGGCATTTCATTCTTTGGCTTTCCACACCAGTGCGAACCTTCGAACGCCAACCCTCTGCCCCCCGTCCCAAAATACTGCAACCGATGCACCAAATCCGGACACTCTTCTGAATCTTGTCGGTCTCAACCGATTTGCCCTTCCTGCGGCCAAACCGGCCACCGCACCGAAAAATGCCCCAAGTCCGGTACTCCTACTTGTACCAATTGCGGCGGACCTCACGCCGCATTCCACCCTCGCTGCCATCAGGAGTGAAAGCACTTCCACTTAAATCCGCGAGCCCCAACCCCTCCAGTCGGTGCTGCAGGTTTTTCACGTTTTTTCCTGTAGCATGGTGAATTCATTCACTAGCCAAATGGGCCGACATCGACGAAGTTTTTAGATTTAAAATTATTATTTGTACCCAAACCACATTCAACTCAAATCAATTCTACATAAACAAAAAACCTCCCCTCGAATTCTTCAGCGAGCCATTCGCCTCTCAACATCAACACCAACACCAACACAACCCTCCAACCCCAACCGAACGCGCACACAAACCCCAAACAAAAAAGCCTCCAACCCCGCCCTGCAGAGGAACCGCATCCTATATCAGGGCCTTATCTCGAAAACCCCCAAAACCAACCCAAAACCAAAAAACCTTCCAAAAACTCTCTCGAACTTCTCTCTCTCTCTCGAAATTAACTGTCTCGACCCTTACTTCGTGGAATCTACTCATATTAACGTTGTTATAACCTAACTCGAAATTTAGTTTGCTGTTTTTGTATTATTAGTTCGTATCATTATTTATAGTCCAAGAGCCCGTGAATGCCAGACCTTCGGATTTTTATAAAAGCTGAAAGTTTTTCTATGTATATCCCCAATACAGGTAAGAATGATCCCCGCCCATGAAACCTGGGTAGTGGTGGCTTTGTCAGGTAACAGGTAGCAAAGGTGTATAAAATTCTTCCTCAAATTTATCAATTTATAAAACTCAATTTTTGTATATTTTACTCGTAATAATATTAAAACTCGCGTTGTTCATTGCCAGACACTTAATATAGTTACAACCCCCTGCCGGACACCCCTAAACTATTATAATTTGTAATTTTACTTACGTTATATTATAAAAGCTAAATTTTATATAAATTTTTTCGACAACTATTAAATACTGTTTCCTTAGTAGCCAGACAGTTTCGAGGGTTCTATCGTCCTGTCAGACGTATGAAATGTGTAAAATAGTTGTGAGTGAGAGAAGCATATGCAGCAACGGATGCGAGTGAAATAGAGCGTGCAGTCTATTGCGATCTTTTACTGCGCATCGTATTATGTATTATGCGGTTATGCTCATAGTAAACGTCCATCAAACGTATATTAAATGTTGTATTATTTTTCTGTGTAATTTATAAAATAAATGTGATTTAGTTGTAATAAAAAGTTATCATGAGTGAAGAAGAAGTAAAAATAGTTTGCTTTGTTTGTAAAAATAGTCGTGAAGATCTAATAATATTTTCCGAGGAGATTTAAAAAAAATGTCAGAACATTCTAAAATTAAGAAAAATACACAAACTTAAATACAAAGACATTATTTTACCTAGTGAATATACAGAGAGTGGTTATCACAGATCATGTTATAAAGCATTTACAGGTCTAATGAAAAAATACTTCAGCACTGAACCTTTAAGTACTGAAAAAAAAGAAAGAAAACAAGCAAGTTGTGTAGTTACAGACAAATCACTTTCAACTTCATCGTCGATTCCAGATTTGAGTTCAGAACCACTTGATTCAGAGTCTTCATCAATAGAATCTTAAACAATATCTCAACAAATTTTATTTTCCCAGTCAATAAAAGCACAACCGTCAACATCTCAAGATGAATCTTATTTACAGCCTGTACCTACAGAATCTTCCACGAGACCTCAGCCAACTCCAATTTCTGAATCTACAGGTCTACAATCTTCAACTCTTCAAGATATTTCTGATGTTTGTGAACCGGATGTGAGTGATAATAATATTGTAACTCAGGACGTAAATACTTCGACTGATAATATTGCTGGTAATAATCATAACGGGGTTGTTTGTATATTTTGTGAAAGAAAAAAGAAAAAGTGAGATCGAGAATGCTTCCGCTTCATGCAGCTGATGTCCATCAATTTAAAGCTACTATTAAACCCAATATAGAAAAATATGAAGAGTATAAATATTTTCCAAATAATTTGGATAATTTTTCTGGGCCAAAAATTTACTATCATACAGAATGCAGCGTTGATTTTAATCTTCATTAAAAGCAACGCGTAGCAAAACGGAGTGGCATTATCACCGAGAATATCACCAAATAGTTTTTAATGAAATCAGTACAATCATTAAGGAAGACGTGATTAAAAAAGGACGCTGTTCTTTATTAATTTATTTAAATGAATTATATATCGATTCATTAGAAAAAAATTTTCAAGAAAATTCTATTGAGATGACTGTCACTTTCACGGCTCACCACCTCGAAATGTGAATTCCTTATTTAAAAAAATTGTTCTTTCGTATAATAAACAATAAGATTTTGATGATTTTGAAATTTCAGTTGAATTGAATATAATAAATTTTATAGAATGTATTAGAAATAACATGAGTTGAGTTACTAGATTTTTGATATGTTTGATATTTTATTGTAAAATTTACGGAATATTGTTTTAAAAATTTATTTTCCAGACTGTAATAATTTTATTCAATGAAATTTTTAAAAAAATTACAAAAAATATTACTAGATAATTCGGAATGAACAGTAGATGTGCAGTAAAAGATCGCAATAGACTGCACGCTCTATTTCACTCGCACCCGTTGCTGCATATGCTCCTCTGACTCACAACTATTTTACACATTTCATACGTCTGGCAGGACGATAGAACCCTCGAAACGGTCTGGCTACTAAGGAAAAGTTATTTAAAAGTCCAAAAAATATATATAAAATTTAGCTTTTATAATATAACGTAAGTATAATTACAAATTATGATAGTTTAGGGGTGTCCGGCAGGGGGTTGTAACTACACTTAGTATCTGGCAATGAACAACGCGAGTTTTAATAATATTACGAGTAAAATATAAAAAAATTTAGTTTTATAAATTGATAAATTTGAGGTGGAATTTTATACACCTTTGCTACCTGTTACCTGCCAAAGCCACCACTACCTAGGTTTCATGGGCGGGGATCATTCTTACCTGTATTGGGGACATACATAGAAAAACTTCCAGCTTTTATAAAAATCCGAAGGTCTGGCCCTCACGGGCTCTTGCTCTATTAGTTTATTATTATTAATTAGTTATATTTATTACGTATTTGCTTTGGTTCAGTGAGTAGTAATTATTTTGCAATGGAAGGAAGAGATTATTATTTGGATGATTTGAAAATGATGGAAGAATTTGAAGAAGCAGAGAATCTTCGTCCGATCAGAAAAATAAAATTTTATAAAATTCGGGCTAAATCCCTTAGAAACATTGGTAGAAGAGGAATTCAAAGAAAAATATCGTTTCTCTCGCCGTACTGCAGTGAATAGTATAAATTTATTAAGAGATGATTTGGCTGGTGATAGTAGAGGTGGTCATATTCCTCCCTATTTGCAAGTCTTAACTGCAATTAGAGTGTGGGCCCGAGGACAAGTATGTTATATCTTACACTGTGTATCAATATAAATAATAATCATTAATTACAATTTACAGGTTCAAAGCGATGCTTGAGATCTGTCTGGTACTAGCCAACCAGAAGTATCCATAATTTGCCAGAAAACTGCTGTAGCTTTGGCTCGTCTAAGACCCAGGTTTGTAAAGACGCCAACAACAATAAAGGACCAGAATGAAACAATATCGGATTTCTATCACATTGCAGGTTTCAGACAAGTGATAGGTGCTATAGACTGCACACATATCCGAATCCCAAAAGTAGGAGGTGATTTTGGACAATATTATTAAATGTTTGTAACGTTTTTATTTGACATTAACATATTTTGTGTTAATAGGTCCAACTGCCCTATATGATGCGCTCATGGCCGTATAAATTCTATTACACCTTATTGTTAATTTTTAGCAACGTATAAATCAACTTTTTGGTATTATTCGATTCGTACTTTTTGCGCGCGATAAGAAACTGGAAGAATTGTTTTGTTGTTAGTACTAAGTAATTTAGATTTCGGTTTTCATAGTGAAACTGACGGAGATAGGAACATTTTCAACTTAACTTGGAAGGGATTTTTGTCTAATCGGGAATAGTTCGAAATATTTTCGTCCTTTTACGACGTTGACTTTCCTTGGTAGTGGTTGAGTGGTCAGGAGTTTATGAAATGTGTCCTTGAGGCATCCAATTACGGGGATATACTGTTCCGACCATATGAAAGTGGAAAATTTAAGCCTTGCTGCAGTTTTTGAGATTTGATGTTGTTTTGAGTTGGCTTTTTCCACATCTCTTTGAGGATTTTCTTAACACTACATAGTAAGTATTGGCATCTATTTTTTTTACATCACAAGAAATGGTTTTTTTTGCGGAAAAAAAATAACTTTCACTCATTCTTAGGGCGTTACCTGTAGTTCTGAACGTTGTTGATGTGATGGATTTGATGGGTTCAGACTAGGTTTTGCGACGAAGAAGTTTTAAATTACCGATTTTGAAGAAAATACCAAATGTTTATTGACGAAATATATCAACAGTTAGTTATATTATATAGATGTTCACCTAGAATGTCTTTGGCCGTTTAAAGGATAACCCTTTTACAAGTTAAAAGGTAAGTTTACACTATATTGTTTGTTAAGCAAAAAATATATTATGGAAAATGATTTATATTTTTTTTGTCAAAAATATATTAAATGGTTTTTTGCTTATCTGCCTTGTCTGCCTTGTCTGCCTTATCTGCATAGTGATATTTTCAGTAATTTTTTTTAGTTTAGTTAAAATGCACTAAGAAATAGTTTGCACAATTATTATTGGAATATTGAAAGCTGTTGTTTAGACGGTTGTATTTATATAGCTAGTAATTTTCATAACTTTTGAGGACTGGTTAACAACTGCGGATTGTAATGTTTTCGGGCAGTGGTCGATAAACTAAAAATAGATTGCAAAAGTATATCCATTATTTAATTTATATCGACTATTGTTCAGGTAATATACAATGAAGTTAGTTGCGGAAAATAAGAGCTAGCATACCGTTTTGATTTGATGTTAAGTATGTGAAGATTCATTTATTTAGTAATCCAGTGCATTTTTGTCTAAGGGAAAGCTATTTGACCTATGTTTCATAATTTATTGAAAATTCTGTAAGCGGTCAAGCAATTAATTCGGTTTATTTTCGTATAATGATAGTTGAAAGCTATTACGTATTTTAATTGGGAAATTTAACGTATGAAAAGTTTTTGGGGAATTGAACAATTTTAGATTGTAGTTCCAAATTCATTATATAGCTAGGTGACCTTTTTTCGTTTTTTTTACTTTATTCATAAATTATGGACACTTAATTTTGGGTTCGGATCTATTTCCCCGTTTTGGTGTTGCTATAGGTCATAGCGTATTAATGTGTTTCTGACAATGATATTGTTGAATAACTTAGATGCTACTTTGATACATTGTACGGTTGGAATTGATCCGTAATATGTTCACTACGCTGCTTTAGTATTTCCCATATTTTTTTTTAAACGGTTTTATTTAGCTCACCCCGTTTGTTTTATTTATTTATTCTTGGGTCAAATTTAGTAATTCAAATTTCACCCTCTTCCTGTCAACCGATTAATCTGAAATTTTGTATACACTTTGGATTTTGGTGACAATACAATTATGTTTATTCATTATCATTATAAATTCAAGATGGCCGCCGCTACAAAATGGCGGATAATTATGTTTTATTAATCCCATCAATATGGGTATCAAATGAAAGGGCTCAACAAGCAGAATACCATATACTATAAAAAATTGAAATCCAAGATGGCGGCCGCTACAAAATGGCGGATAACGTAGGTTTTATCAATCCCATCAACATGGGTATCAAATGAAAGGTCTCAACAAGTAGAATACAATTTACTATGCAAAATTGAAATCTAAGATGGCCGCCGCTACCAAAGAGTTGGACTGCAATAAACTAACGGGCAAGAAACCTTGCAATAATGAATCACTAAATGAATTAAACAGAATGCGAAATAAAAACTAAAAACCAAAAAATAAAAATAGGTAAAAGAACTTTTTAAGTTAAACGGTTTTATGTTAAACATACATTGCAATGTTTAAGATAAATGTACTAAAAACCAAAAAATAATAAAATAGATACAGTCGTGGGAATTATAAACATATGCATAGACTAGACTAAAATAAAATCGTGGGGCACGTCAATTGTCGGTTGAACAACTGCCTAATTATAGTGTAACATTACAAAACAAAAATTTTAACCAACGATTGTAGACAATTGACGTGCCCCACGGTTTTATTTTAGTCTAGTCTATGCATATGTTTATAATTCCCACGACTGTATCTATTTTATAATTTTTTGGTTTTTAGAACATTTATCTTAAACATTGCAATGTATGTTTAACAAAAAACCGTTTAACTTAAAAAGTTTTTTTACCTATTTTTTTTAAATATTTATACTTGGTTATTAACTGATAAAAGAAATTGTGCGTATGTGATAATGTCAATTATATTTTGTTCATGGGTTTAGCAAGGGGGAATGTTAAAAATAGTGCTTATTATTTAGCTTTCACGAATTTTATCTGACCTAGCAGGTCACCTAAGCATCTGATTTTAAATTTAGAAACAACTGGTAGTGGATTAACGGATTTTATTCAAGCTTTTAATAGCAATGAAACTTTTCAACATTACCCGAGTAGACCACTGAAACTACTATCAAAATTTGTCGATGCCTTTACTCATTCTTGTACAGAAGGTTCAATATACGTACGAGTAACTGGAAGTGGGTTTGTCTCTTATTTCGTTCCTTTTTAGTAGATTTTTAGGAGTGGACTTCCATAAAATTAGCGGCTAATCTACTTGGCGCCCCTTTTACACCTAAATAAATTTGATGTTCTGATCACTTGCTTAGCACGTAAGTGAACTCACGCCGTCTCCACATGAGTACTAGCCGCTGGCATACACTGTCAATCTAGATAGCCTATATCTGTGACCTGGTAATAGTATTGAGCAAGTAAGAGGTATTTATACAAAAGTAATAAAAATAAATACAATTACTACAACTCTATCACAATCGTAGGTATTGTGATCAACCATTAGCTCCCCAGGATTCAACAAATCTACAAACTTCAGTTGTTGGGCTCGGTTGTTTGGGGCCACCTCCAGTAACGAATAGTGCCCTTTTGGTGGAACTACAGCTTTTCTTGGCAGACATTTTCAGTTGCTTCCATTGTAACTGAAGTTGGTACAATTCTCTACTGTGACTGTTGACTTCGTTAAATCTAGAAAATAATTTACTTTATAGAGATCTAATAGATACTCAACCATACCACTAACCTTTCGCATATCTGCTGCCAAGCTTCAGCATAATAGTATTCAGGGTCTTATCTTCTATTATTGCAGAAAACTCTTGTATAATACACAGAAGCAATTGCTATAAAACATCAAAATATATATTATTGTGCATAGATTATGTCGAATTGTGGATAACTATTTTATGTAAAAATAATATTTTTTGCATCGCGTCTTCTAATGAAGTGTAATTCAAGTCCTGCCGGGGTATGTAGCCCAGGAAATAATTGTTTCTGATTTGGAAGACATTAACACTTTTACAAATCTTTATTCAAATATATTTACTCACCTTTTCAGTCTCGTCCCAATTCAAGGAGCGAACCCGTTTTTTAACAGAACTCATATTGAATATATTCTAAACTATTAACAATAAAAAATTCGGAAATACTACTTCTAACACAAAAGACAAACTGAGAGATAACTTGCTATTTTTTTCGAACTAAATGAACAGAGCACAGAACATACATGTTGTCACAATAACAACAGAACAGATGTCACGATAACGTCACTTTATTGGTCAATTCTTATACCACCCTCCCATAAAACTGTAGACAACTGTGAATGTTCCTTAAGTCACGTCCCAAGTAATAAAGAAAAAGTAACTATTATCTCCTTAGTCGAAGTTTATTATTAGCAATTTTATTACGTCTTTAAACCTCCGCTAGTCTCAGAGTAACTATTCTCTGACTAAACTAATAGTAAGGGCGGAGTAAGGAATTTTTATTAATAAGACCGTTGGTTTATAATTACCGTCTAATGATATGAAAAATAGAATTCGGGGAGCCGAGCCTAGAAACATTTCCGCTAATTATCCCACCCTTGCTGAAGACACAACAAGAAGCCGATAGAAGTTGCAGACCTTGCTGCAGTTCTATCATATAAATAGATAACTCTAGTTGATATTCATTCATTCTTGTTGCAGTCTTTATTCATTCTGTTAATTCATTTTATTTAGTCGTTTTTATAATAAATATATTTTTGTAATTTTTGTCGAAGTAATAAATGTTAGTTTTTAAAAACGGACTTTGAAGTTCCCATTAGTTAATTGGCGTAGTCAGTAGGATATTTGGGAGTTTACTTATCGAACGTAAATTTTTCGTAAAACGATTAACCGAATATCGAACTTAAAAACAGTGTATCATTCGTGGGAGTGTCTATTGGTGACTTCTTCTATTTCAAGAAACCAACTGTCCATCAAGGAACCTGCCCAGACTGATCAGCGAGGCACCAGAATTTCGAGCCCAAATTGTCCAAATCGTATCAAGAAAACTTCAGTGCAGACATCAATCGCTACGCTGAGTGAGACGCTGAAAGTTCTTTTCGTTCTGTAAGTGTAACTTTGATGACTGACTTAATTGAAGAATTAACTAAATCAATTGAATTATTACATATTGAATTGCCTGACTCTAACCTTGAAAATTCCAAAATTAAAATCGAAACTTCATATAATAATACTACTTCAAACCAATTGCAGTATTTGAATTTAAATAGTAATAATTTAGATAGTAATATGGCCGCAAGCTTTAAACCTGAATACTTGAATTGCGTTCCGTCATTCGATGGTATCCTAAATGATTTAAATAGATTTTTAGGCGTCTGTGTGAAAGCCTCGTTATTACTTTTTATGATAGAGATAATCTACATATTTTCCATAATGTATACCTGCTTCCATCAATTGTTAGTGAATTAACGGGAATTGCTAGAACTGTCGCAAATATTCAAAATGCGCAAACTTGGGATGAGCTGAAGGGTGTTTAGAGACGAAACTTTGCTGATCAACGCGATGAAATATGCTTAAACAGAGATCCAGTTGTTATGAGACAATTTCCGAACAAGAAAGTTCAAAATTTTTATGATAGTATCTTAACCTTCCATTACTCGCGCCAAATTTTGGTACTTAATAACTCGCGCACGGTCTAGGAGACCGGGTAATGAATTAAGTAATTTCTGAGCTTACTTATTACTTTGTGAAGGATTTTAGGGTTATTTCATCATTTTGGGACAGAATAAAAGTCATTTATTAGGTTAGTTACAAAAAATATATTAGGCAAAAAAGCAGAACTGAGAAATTGCATAACATAAAGATAACAAAAAAAAATTAACTTATATTTTCATAACACGCATTACAAATAGGACGAATATGTTCTAAACACAGATATTTTGCACAATTTTGACAAAAGTACTTCGTCTTTCTGTTTTTCTGCCAGGTACAGACTGCACAGCGGCCGACGGTTCCAGGGGTTCTTACTGGGGGCTCATCTCCAGCTGGGACTCCACACACTTCTTGTAACCTGCTTCTTAGGCTCCTTGGCAAATTGGCAGATATAGCTCTTTCTTTTTGATAATCATACAAAAGGATCATGGAGAGCTTAAGAAGAAATTCCTTTCGAGGCGTTGTTGAATCGGGATTGTTTCCATTATAAATAACAAATGCATTTATCCCAGCTACGTTCAGCATGCTATAAAAGGGGACCATTGGCCATCGTCTGGTACCACGAGCACAATTATATTGAGCACACAATTTATCGACCATGTCGACCCCTCCTTTGGTGTCATTATAAGTCATTATCATTTCTGGCTTATTCGTACGAGGGTCAATGTCATCTCCAAAATGCATTGTTGAAATGAGAAGTACAATTTTACCTTTTTTTGGAATAAATGAAACCAGTGTTGTATTGTTGCAAAACCCAAACATCGAGGAACCGCTCGGTCGGCCTGTATTCTGTACAAATTCCAAAGGAAGCTGTCTCTTGTTCTTTCGAATGGTTCCTAGAAGGGTTAATTTCTTTTCTTTTAGACTTTCCGCAAGTTTCATACTGGTAAACCAGTTATCTGTGGTGACGTTTCTATTCGTACCATAGATATGTTGAGAAAGTCTTTCTACTACTGATTTAGCAGTCGTTTCTTTTTGAAACGGGCCTTCTGGCTGCTTACCCACATAAACTTCCATGTGACTGGTGTAAAACATATGAGAATCAGAGAGTGCAAAAATTTTTATGCCATACTTATTTGGCTTGTTGGGTATATATTGCCTAAAGCTACAATTACCTCTAAATGCTTCAAGCTTTTCGTCTATGGTTACATGCGCGGAATGTGAGTAACACTTTTTTTGGTTATCGTTAAATTTTTCAAACAAAAGTCTGATCGGTGCCAATTTATCCATTTGGACCCTTTCTTGTCTTGTATTTATATCGTCAAAACGAAGGCATCTCATCAGGAATTGGAATCGTATTCTATTCATTCCCAGGCGAAAAGCTTCAACGCCACTACCATCTGTTCTCCAAAGGTCGCCCAGATTCATATGATTAGCTTTTCTGACTCCAGCAAGATATAGGATGCCAATTAGTGCTTTTATTTCTATGAGATTAGTAGTTCTCACGTCTCTTTCCCTCGAAAAGTTTTGAGCGATGCTATTAATTTTTATATTGGTGCAATCTACAATGATATTCAGCATTTCTTCGTCAAACAAGCACAGCCAAATATCGAGAGGAGACTTTTTGGATTTTGCGTAAGCTTTCACCCCTGGCAATTGCAAAACAATATTTGCACTTTTTGGTGGAAAATGTTTTTTCCACTGTGTTACCATGTCTTTTCCTATAAATACTGCATCTCTGGTAACAGGAACAGGTACATAGTCACCTCCACCATCCTCAAATTCTTGCTCAGTGTCACTGTTTTCTGATCTCTGTTCTATGCTATCTATGTCCCCTTGCTCATCATCATCATCATTTCCATAATCTTCATCAGTTTCAACTTCTTCAAACAATCTCAAAAGTCTTGCTTGCTCCGTTTTGTAGTTCATATCTATAATAAAAATAGAAAATTGATTTCCAAAAAATTACAACCAAGAAAACACACGTTTCTATATGCAACGAGATATTTCAACTATTATTTCATGACACACCTTATATTAGCATTATAGTATCAGAAATTTTCGTAAAAAAATGTAGAAAAGTCTAAAAAACTTACCGGTATTATTTATGAAATCTTTTCAGCGACAGTTAAAATTAGTTACTTAAATACTCGCACCCGGTCTACTACACCGTGTTAAAGCACCACTTCCGTAAAACACTTTCTATCAACTAATAAATGATGGATGTTCGTTGAGTATGTACTGGAAAGGTACATGGAGGGGGAACGATGCTTAGCCAATGAAGTCGTAATTACGTCATATTGAATATTGGACCGGTCTGAGAGACCGTGCGCGAGTAATGGAAGGTTAAATATTTTAAATCTACTCTTTAGTTATGTCGACATTCACGGTGAAACCCAAGCTTCAAAAACATAAAGAAAAACTTGTATATTGATTTAGCTTTAAAAACCTTTCTTTGCGGGCCGAAAGAGCCATTAGGTTGTATGAGGCCAGTAAGTTTAACTAAGGCTCTGCAATTCGTAGAAGAAGAAAGTACACGATATTTCCAAAACGTAACAACTAAAAATTTTCAAAAGCCGCATAACTTTCAGATTAGATTTAACTAGCAAAATATCCGAACAGGAAATTCAATAGTAACTACTTAAATAAAAATAGTAATAATGATAACAGCTTTAGTAATTACGTTCCAAATCAAAATTTTAATAATACTATCAATCAGTTTCCTACCGGACCAATTCCGGTCCAGCCTAGACAGGATATGCCTCCGCAAAGGTTTCTAACAAATTCACAAGTTTGTCGGCATCCTACTCCCGGAAATACATTTAAACCAAACCCCAACAGATCATTCCCAAAGCCAACTCCTATGAGTACTTACTCGCCCTTCACAGGCAGACCTAATTATCAACAAAATAATAACTATAGAAATAATAACAATAACCTTGTATATTAAAAAAATTTATGAAAACTGAAGTCCCGTCTAGCCGTTCTATCCGGCCGATTTCCTTCATTTTCTCTAAATGAAAGGTATTTAGACACAGATATGTCATCAATCATTGAAATTTACTCAACTCCCACCTTACTCAAGTTATACTCAAACGCGATTCTTCGCTGTACATTTCTTATGGGAGACATTTACTCAAGCAATTCAAATACTCATAGCTCCTCCTCTAATGAATGGATCTTGATGGTTTCACCCTCAGAACATTCAGTGGATCAAGCTCTTTCTTTTGCGCTATTATTTGCTCAAATTCGTTTAGTTTAAGGAATGTTATGCGTGCACAATCAACTTTACATTCAATTTTTTCAAGATTTTCCTTCACCCAAGCCTCTATAGCCTCCAATTAACATAGACTCTTGAAACAAGTCTAAGAACACTCAGTGGATCAAGTCCTTTCTTTTAATCTACTAACTGTGTAAATTCGTTTAGTTTGAAGAAAGTGTGCACAATCAACTTTACTTAAAATTTTTTTCTAATACGACGGCCGACGCACAGCCAATATTGTCTGGAAGGAAGTACTGTTAAATGATTTTATGTAATGATTACACCCTCTCATACATAGTCTATCATAATGCTGCGGAGCAGCATGGGTCCTCTAGTAATAATAATTTATCTCAAGCTGGCCCATCAGGCTATCGGCCACAGCAAAACTATACTGTTCAAGAATTATTTAACACTGAAACTCAACAGACTGATTCTTGTGATAATACAGAATTTGAAATGTTTACCGAAAATTAATATTTTTATGACAATCAAAATGCTTCAAATTTTCATATTCCCGCCAGTCGAGAAAAAATAACGTAAGCCCCTGGACTATGTCTCTCAACACAGTAGAGTTGCTTATATAGTATTCCCAGAGTACAATATTAAGCTACTAGTTGACTCTGGTTCTACAAAATCCTTTCTCGATCCAATTATTGCTCAAAATGTATTTCCAAATTTAATAAGACACGATCCTTTCATAGACTCCACTGTTTTCCAAAAATCCAGTCACAAGCATAGTGTAGAATTACCAGCTTACAAAATTTTTAAGTTAAAAGAACCGCAACAATTAAAATTTTACTTATTTAAATTCCATAATATTTTCGCTGGATTAATTGGACTAGATAACCTGAAAAATTTAAAAGCTAATTTGGATTTTGATATTGCCAACTACTAAAGTTTAATTAAATTTTCAAAAAATAAACAACAAAAAGTCTTTGAAATGAAAACATCTGTAAAAAACGGAGAAATGATAGTGCCTCATCAAAAAATACACAACTGCGAGATTCCTGAGAGCTCAACAATTGCGAGAAATGGACGCGCTCTTGCAACAATATTAAATAACACAACTAAACCCTTCTCATTAGATTTCTCGGAACCTTTACAAGTTGAAAAATTGGTAAAAACTCTTTACAAGAATTCAACATTAATAATTTAGATGATTCTTCTAAACAACTGTTAGACTTATCACAGATCCGGACTGATCATTTAAATAACGAAGAAAGAAATTCAATATTAGATTTATGTAAGGAATTTTCATTTCATTTTTCTTACCGATAACGTACCATTAAGTTTTACTAGTAAGATCAAACATAATCTAAAAACTACGGACGAGGTACCGGTTTATTTTAAAACTTATCGTTACCCTTTCGTTCACCGTAAAGAAGTGAATGACCAAATAGGAAAGATGTTAAGCCAAAATATTATAAGACCTAGTAATTCGGCCTGGAATACGAGTAGTCGTATCTGGGTTTGTACCGAGGCACCTAATAAACAAACGGGTGAAGTGAGTTTCAGAGTAGTTATAGACTATCGGAAATTTAATGCTAAAACAATAGATGACAAATATCCATTACCAAACATTACAGATTTGTTGGACAAACTCGATACCAATATTTTACAACTCTAGACCTCGTAAGTTGATTTCACCAGATATATATGAACGATAGTGTCATTGAAAAAACGATCTTTAACACAGAAAATGGTCACTATGGATTCTTACGTATGCAATTTGGGCTTAAGAACGCCCCACGACGTTCCAAACAGTGATGGATAACATCCTCAGAGGAATCCAAAACGATAAACTCTTGGTGTACTTAGATGACATCATCATATTCTCAACATCTCTCCTAGAACATCTCGAGAGGTTAAGAGCAGTTTTTCGAAGGTTAAGAGACGCTAATTTTAAAATTCAGTTATGTAAATCAGAATTTCTCAGAAAAGAGGTGGCCTACCTTGGCCACGTCGTCCCTCCTGACTGAGTCCGTCCAAACCATGACAAAATTAAGGCTATAAAACACTGTATTTTGCCTACTATCACTAAACAAATAAAGGGAATGCTTGGTCTGCTAGGGTACTATAGAAGGTTCATAAATAATGTTGCTAAAATAATAAAACCTTTCACCAACGAACCGATGTTGCAATACCCGGATTTCGAAAAACCATTCAACCTAATAACTGATGCCAGAAACGTGGCGTTAGGCGCGGTTTTGTCCCAGGGTCCGATCGGTAAATATCTACCAGTTGCGTACGCTTCTCGCACACTTAACGACTCCGAAAGAAACTATAGCTCAATCGAAAAGGAATTATTGTATATTGTGTGGGCAACCAAACATTCCCGACCGTGCCTATACGGGCGGAAATTTTTTATTATAACGGATCATATACCTCTAAAATATTTATTTTCGCCAGCTCAAAATTATTACGCTGGCGAATAAAATTAAACGAATCCGACTACACCATAATTTATAAAAAAGGTTCTTTAAATACAAACGCCGACGCGCTAAGTCGAATAGAAATTCATGCTAAATAAACTCAAAATATTTGGGACAAGATAGATGACAAATACAACATACCAACGAGCCGTAACGTGTCTTAAATACGCCAGACATTAACGAAACTTTACAACAAAATCAAAACTTGTCAGACAATCCTAGACCACCCAGTCCTGACCTGGACGATATTCCAATCTTTGTTCACCCTGACCCTGACTTAGAACAACTTAAAGATGATGGAGAAACAGTTCACTCAAACGCTGAAGATCCTGTAGTAGGAATACTTGGTGATATTTGTTCAGATTTTGAAGAACTGTCAGTATTAACCGTAGAAGGTCCATATTCATTCTGATTTCTCAATTTGTTCAAAATACCCTGGTGATGTTGTTCATCCATCTGCAAGTAAGAAGTAAGAAGTACTAGTGTAGCCAGTAATTTGAATGAGTTGCTGCCCTGGTACTCCGGATTTTGCCAATTGAGAAACTGCAGTTGATCTGCAAGAACGGTTTGTAATTTTAAATTGGTTAGTATCTAAACCAACAGACTTTGCTCCCAATTTAGTCCATTTTGAAAGTTCGTTTTTCCCAACAGGCGATTTCTTGTAGTATAATGAGTTTCCTTTTTACCAGAATGGATTTGGAATAAGGAACAAACGTAAACATGTGAATCATGACCCTCTTTTCCCAATCAATTCTCTTAACAATCTAACTGGACACCTGTGGGCTCATTTTTAGTAAGCTCTCTGCGCATGATTTCCTCCTTGGCAGGTTTCGTCAAACTTGAGTTGTATTCTATTCTACCTGATTCATTAACATCATTCTGAATTTCAAAATTGAAATGTTCAATCAAAGCTGAACAACCTTCGCCCTCACGCCACGCTAATTCTACTGAAGCCAAATAGTAAATTTTCTTAAGTCCATCTGGAGTTATCGCATTTGTCTATAATAGCTAACATATTTTTTATACTTAAGGCCATTGAGCTCCGTTTCAGTTTTTCCTGATGTTTCTGCATTGCGTCTCGAGAACTAATGAATTCGTACGCTTGAAATGGATCTATTTTCATGTTATACATCTTTTTCGTTTCAGTTTATTCCTGGTAATCGGCCAACATAGTTAATAATTAAAACTAAAGAGATTTTTTGTATCTTTTACATTCTTTTCTCGTTTATTTCATTTTCTCAAACGACGTACGTTTCGGCATATTGCCATTTTCAAGTATTTCTTTTTCTCTACAATGAATAATGTGTACATTGAACAATAGAAGCTAAGACAAAATTAATTTAAAATAAATGGTTTTAAAGATTAAAACTAACTTTTCCGCATTTGTGGCCCTGAACAATATTCTATCATAAAATTGTTACTTGTATACTTTTCGGGGCGTGTATCGTGCTAACAAACCGAAATTTCTCTAAAAATAATCAAAAAGTAGTATATCTGGATTTATAGGACCCGCTCTACTCGCTCTAGTCAACTGAAAATCAATAGAGTTCATCTGTAAGACACCTTGAACAATATTCAATCATAAAATTGATCAATCGTATACTCTCTGGAGGCTGTCTCGTGCTAACAAATTGAAAACTCTCCTAATATGACAAAAATTTGGTACTTCAAGTACCATAGCACCCGATGTACTGGCTTTAGTGAGCTGAATATCAATAGGGCTTATCTTTGAGACGCTCTGAACATTATCCAATCATAAAATTGGTCACTTGTATTTACTCCGGAGGTGGTATCGTGCTAACAAACTCAAACTTCTCTAAAAATGACAAAAATATCGTACTTAAAGTACTGCAGCACCTGTTGTATTGGCTCTGGTGAGCTGAAAATTCGATAAGGTTCATGAATGAGATGTCCTGAATGATATTCAATCATAAAATTGGTGACTTCTTGAACTCCGGAGGCTGTATCGTGTTAACAAACTGAAACGTCTCCAAAAATGACAAAAATATCGTGCTTAAAGTACTGTAGCACCTGTTGTATTGGCTCTGGTGAGCTGCAAATCAATAGGGTCCATCAGAGAAATGTCCTGAATAATAATCAATAAAAAAATTGGTGACTTGTTGTACTCCGGAGGCTCTATCGTGCTAACAAACTGCAATTTCTCAAAAAATGACAAAATATCGTACTTCAAGTACCATAGCACCCGTTGTACTGGTTCTGGTGAGCTGAAAATCAATAGGGTTCATCAGTGACATGTTCTTAACAATATTCAATCATAAAATTGGTGAATTATTGCACTCCGGAGGCTGTATCGTGCTAACAAGACATGTAAGAAAAAGTGGCCGACGACGACGACGACGACGACGATGACGACGACGACAACGACATACACACAGGATTTTTTTTCTAAAAACCATTTTTTCGTGTTGTTGTTGATGTAAAACGTAAAAATAACTCAAATTTTTTTTTCAAAAGTCCAACTTTTTTTCGGAAAAGTAACAATGGGCTATTAAAACTTACACATTATAAATCTGCTGTCGACTGTGGACATTGCGTTCTAAAATATTTTAAAATAAAATAAACGGTTTTAAAAATTAAAACTAACTTTTCCGCATCTGTGGCCCTGAACAATATTCTATCATAAAAGTGTTACTTGTATACACTTCGGGGGATGTATCGTGCTAACAAACCGAAATTTCTCCAAAAATAACCAAAAAGTTAGTATACCTGGATTTATAGGACCCGCTGTACTCGCTCTAGTCAACTGAAAATCAATAGGGTACATCTGTGAGACACCTTGAACAATATTCAATCGCAAAATTGATCAATCGTATACTCTCTGGAGGCTGTATCGTGTTAACAAAATGAAAATTCTCCAAAAATGTCAAAAATTTGATACTTCAAGTACCATAGCACCCGTTGTACTGGCTTTAGTCAGCTGAATATCAATAGGGTTCATATTCGAGACGCCCTGAATAATATCCAATCATAAAATTGGTCACTTGTATATGCTCCGGAGGCTGTATCGTGCTAACAAACTGAAACTTCTCCAAAAATGACAAAAATATCGTAGTTATAGTACTGTAGCACCTGTTGTATTCGCTCTGGTGAGCTGAAAATCAATAGGGTTCATCAGTGAGATGTCCTGAATATTACTCAATCATAAAATTGGTGACTTGTTGAAATCCGGAGGCTGTATCGTGCTAACAAACTGAAAGTTCTCAAAAAATGACAAAATGTACTTCAAGTACCATAACACCCGTTGTACTGGCTCTGGTGAGCTGAAAATTAATAGGGTTCATCTGTGACATGCCCTTAACAATATTCCACCATAAAATTGGTCACTTATTGCACTCCGGAGGCTGTATCGTGCTAACAAGACATGTAAGGAAAAGTGGCCGACGACAACGACGACGACGACGACGACGACGACCACGACGACGACCACGACGACGACCACGACGACGACCACGACGACGACGACATACACACAGGATTTTTTTTCTGAAAACCGTTTTTTCGGGTTGTTGTTGATAAAAAACGTAAAAATAACTCTAACAAATTTTTCAAAATTCCAACTTTTTTTGGGGTAAACCAATACTTTTCTCGCATATTAAATAGGTTGGCGGAAAAGTAATAAAGGTACTCGAACCTGTCTGATTTATAAAATCATCAACAAAACATACAAAGAATAGTCATAGGCGGGTAAGATGCAAATCACCTACAGCTACTCTATCAAATGGTTGTATGTATATTTTTGGGAGACTTTGAAGGTCCGTCTTATAGTTAATTGAATTTTTGTTCTTTTTGATATAAATCATTTCTTTGATTTCACGTTTGATTCTGTTTTTTTCTTTGTCCAAAATTTCAATGTTTTCAATTCAAATATTTTAAATATAATGATTTTTTTCGCAAATTTATGGTATAGCCATGGGATCACTAACTGCAGCATTCGTAGCAAATCTAGTAATGGAAGATTTGGAAAATACCGTTATAAATCAATTGAATTATGTTTCAAATTTTTATAAAAGATATGTTAATGGATGCCTTCTATGTATACAAGCATCAAAATTAGATTATACACTTAAAAATTTTAACAACTTTCACCCCAGAATACAATTTACTTTTGAGAAAGATAACAAACAACTAATATACTTTTTGGATATAACGGTAAAATTGAGACAAATTGGTTTACCAAACATGTATGGTCTGAAAGATATCTAAATTTTAATTCTAATGTACCAATCACATACAAAAGAAGTGTTGTTAATAACCTTACATACAGAGCCCTAAAACTCTTACATCCTAATAACAGACCTGATAATTTGAAGAAGATTAAAGAAGTTTTACAAAGTAATGAATATCCAGAAAGCTTTCACAATCCTATAATAAAAAAACGAATACATAAAATTTATAACAATAATAATGCAAGGGACAAAAACAATAGAAGTACTAATAACCCTAGTAATAATATATCAACCAAAACATATATTAGTATACCATACGTGCATCACGAAAAATTCAAGGGCTGTTGAGAAAAAATAATATAAATGTAGCGCACAAACCTAATAATTATACCAAGACGTTTTTCACAAAACTTAAACCGAAAACCGAGAAATTGAAACAAAGTAATGTAGTGTATAATGTCAAATGTAAAGATTGTCATGGTGAATACGTGGGTCAAACATCTCAATACCTACATAACAGAATTTGCAATCACAAATACAACATAAAAACCAACAATGCACATTCCACAGCCCTTCCAAAACACGCAATCGAAAACAACCATAGTTTTGATTTTGAAAACATTAAAATTTTAGACAAAGAAGAAAACAGAATCAAACGTGAAATCAAAGAAATGATTCATATCAAAAAGAACAAAAATTCAATTAACTATAAGACGGGCCTTCAAAGTCTCCCAAAAATATACAACCATTTGATATAGTAGCTGTTTTGTTGATGATTTAATAAATCAGACAGGTTCAAGTACCTTTATTTCATTTTAAAACGCAATGTCCACAGTCGACAGCAGATTTATAATGTGTAAGTTTTAATAGCTCACTGTTTTAAATTAATTTTGTCTTAGCTTTTATTGTTCAATGTACACATTATTCATTGTAGAGAAAAATAAATACTTGAAAATGGCAATACGCCGAAACGTACGTCGTTTGAGAAAATGAAATAAATGAGAAAAGAATGTAAACAATACAAAATATCTCTTTATTTTCAACTAATAACTACGTTGGCCGATTACCAGGAATAAACTAAATCGAAAATTTAAATAATATGGTCAGGAAATACACACTGGAAGTTATACTTCTTGAAATACAGCTCTTGAAGAGTTGTAGCTGTAGAATGCCACACACACTTCACACTATAATCTTGCCGATTTAATTTTTTCATATTCCAGACCATGTCTTTCAAAATATCTTTTAGTTTTGTGAATAGTGTCGACTCATTCAATTCATATTGACGATGCTCGCAAAATTTGATAAACTGTTTCCTTCACTATTTTTACCCCTCACTGTATTATCAGGGATCAGTGATCAGGGATTGTAGCCTCGATTACCGTATCTATTTCTTAGTTTTTGGTTTCTCCAAACCGATTCATTTTCAAACACTTCAACAGCTTCAACCCGATTGATTCAATTTGACGTTTAACATGTATTTATTTAGAGTACTGTCAGATGCACAGGCTCTTTGGTATAAGTATCATGCTGAATAGTCGGTGACTATTGAGCACCCTGCAAATAGTCGCTAATAGAGCGTGTGGATTGGTCTTATCAAACAGGACACAAAAGTATGATGACAGATATTTAATAGACGAAAAAAATAATTACTTATAATCTCCCTAGAGCTTGAATAATTTCTGAAAATGTTTTCGAGGTGTATCAGAAAATTCGCAACCGAGAAAATATTTACGGAGAATAATTCAAGCTATCGGGAGATTCGGTACGAAAATTTTATTCCTACATTGAATTTCAAATAGTTTTAATTTTTTTACTTTCCCCTGTACCCTAATACAAAAGTACGAATCACAGTTTTAAATCAAAACATTTCTTCATACTATAATAGGTATTTATATTATTAGTGCCATATGAAGTGTTTTATAGTACGCGTCTGGAAATTTACAGAACAAGCCGCAGGCAAGTTCTGTAACCAGACAAGTACTATAAAACAACAATATGGCACGTATAATATACAAAGTTTCATCAACGCCCTCTCGTCAGAATTTTCAACATTTTCATAGCCGTTTTCTTTGTATTTTCAAGCACATATTTCAATGTAAGATTCTGCCACTGTGTTACTTTTCCATTACCCATGTCTTTTAACAGTATATAGATCTACCTCAAATTCTGCCAAAAGAGACGTTAAAGAACTTCTAAAACAACTCTGTTGCATTTGATAGCTTAAAGAATGCAGCAATTTTTGACGGTACTGCTCCAATCGTATTAATACCAATAGGAGAGTTAATGTACTTATCATTCCTAAATCCAATAAAAAATCGGTTATGTGGACATTTACAAGGTCTACACTGAACATATTTTCTAACGACAAAACCGATATTATCTCAAGAGGTAATGAAAAAGTCCCTATTATTTTGGTTTTGGTTTTATTGACTTGTATTCTGAAGCAAGTCCCTCCATTTTTAACATTTTCTGTCATCAAATTTGTTAATTCGTCTCTCCTGTGTACACCTTCTATGCCAAAAATCAATTAAACCTTAAAACGCATTTATTAGGTAAAATATAAATAAATATAAAATATAAATGCAAGTATTGTTCATGTTCAGCATTTTGTAAAAATAACGATATTTGTTTTTTAGTTACGACTTTTGATTTTTTTGGTTGGTACCCCTCCGATTTTCTTCTAAGCATAGCTAATAAATTCGCATATTTCTTTATATCAATACGTTTTCTTATCGATAATTCCGTTCCTATCATCGAGTGATAGCTCCATGGCGAATGTTTCACAGAATCATCCTTTTTATTTAGTCAGATTATGATATGCGGGTAATTATATATTTTTTGTTCTCGAAGGACCAGTAACGTGAGTTGATGTGACGAGATTTATTTTATTTCAGTATAGTTTGTTGGGTATGGTTAGGTCAAACTGTTATCCACTTCCCCCTAAACAAAAAACATAACAATTCTGTTTTGTGATGTCCTTTTTAGAGACTTTTCGTGATATTTATTTAAAACGTTAATAATATATCTCCTAGGTGCCTTAATTTTATTACTAACTCTATCAACATCCATGTCATGTCATTAAATCATATTTTTGATATAAACAATAATACTTGAATTCGCAGTTACATACACATCCTATGAACTTCTTTAAAGCAACTTCCTATAGGAAACATTCATACGATGTTAATTTGTATACTTCTCACTAATGTCACATACATAACATTACTGTAATATTACAAATTAATATGTTTCTAAGATGATCACATGTTGCAGTTACTTTTACATCTTTCGAAATAATTTTTAGTAACTTCCTGCGATTAGGTCTATACGATGTTAGTTTATAAAACTCTCAGTAATATCTCATATTAAACATCACAGTAACATAATTGAGTGAGCTGTTTGATTGATGTTTTCATAAAATTACAAAAAAAGAAGAAAACAGAAGAGGAACTGACGAACGAGGCTAATAGTAGTTATATGATCTGTGGAAACAAATGACAAAAATAACATAGCGGATCGTGAGTCGTTGCGTCGAGTTCAGTTTTGTGTTATAATATAACATATTATGTTATTTGCAGGAAGCACACTTTTTGCAAGGACTTGAATAGAGTGGTCTGCGTTTTCGTTAGTTCCTACTTAGCTACAGTTTCTATACTTAGTTATAGTTCATAATTATCAAAACTTAATACTCATTCAATACTTTAATCGGCTATTGTACATACCCTAAAATTATATAATAGAGTTTACAAAAAAGGGTTTTTTCAACTTTTAAAATATTTTAGTTAGTAGGTATATTTTAAAAACGATTGACAATATTTCAAATCCTATATATGCATTACACCTACAAAAAACTTGATATTGCAATAGGGTAGATATTATTATTAATAATAAAACATGCTCATATGTTGGCAGAGATTTGGCTCTAGAAGAAAATATGTTCAATGTTCAAGATATTTCAGAAGCTACTTACATAAATAAAATAAAAAACAAATAGTTGATAATTATGTAGTAAAGAAAGGAGAGTAACTATTTCAGATAATCTGATACAGACATTGTATTAAACAGAACAAAAAATATTGAATCAAGAATCCCTAGTTCTAGTTTTTGTAGTAGTAGCAATACTAGTCATAGCCATCAATATAGTTATGCAGGTCTAGAAAATTGTGTTTTCAAGTTTCTGTAGCTTTTGTTTTTGTTTCTTAAATTTTTTATGCTTCATCGTGCTGACATTTTCTCTGATTTTGTCATCTAAACAGTCAAATTCTACTGGATGTAATTGGAACGTGAGTTATGAACGTACAACTTTTATGTAGTTGTCTAAGGAGTCCCTCACTTTAAACCATTTCGTACATTCTTCTTTGATCCAAACTCGTTGAGCACATTTTATAGCTTTTTGTGCTCGCGGTGTTTTAGTGTGACATTTTATATTCACATAATTTGGTATTACCTTTTTCCCAAGGCATTCTTGGTTAAACCAAATGTTTTGTGATGTTTTGTAACGTTTTTGTAGTAACTTCTGGTACAGTCGGGTCAAATCTTCTTTCGAAGATTTTTTAATGAAATTAACTGTCTCCACCCTTACTTCGTGGAATCTACTCATATTAGTGTTTTAAATAAAACTCACTGTTTTTAGCTAATTCCACAATATAATGAAAAATGTTGAAAAAACTAAAAAATTGACAATTGTTTCGATAACTAAATATCATCGTCAGAATGACAGAAGTTACATTTCATTTGATGCCTACCTGATGTTTAGTAGTTATTTTTGGCTAAACCAAGAAGTGACCTAACTTGTGATTGACTTAATATATGTTAATAGAAAAAAGAAGAAGATGTGATATTACAAATATTGAAGCTTAGATATCATTTGCCCTACGGTGATATCCTGGATATCATTTTTCCAATTAAGATCAATATAACTGTGCAATGATATAGAAAACCAGGAAAACTATATCTGCTGATCTTTACAATTATCACTTAAGAAGACAGTTTAATAGTGGAGAACTCCCTAGATTTATCTGTTCATGAACAGATAAATCTAGGGAGCTCTCCACTATTAAACTGAGCATTTTCAGTTCCTATGAACAAATGTAATTTTGATAGAGAGATTAATACAATTAGACAAATCGCAACATCCAACGGTTATCCATTACATATGATAAATAAGCTAATTAATAAAAAAGAGGAAAAAGTGGCATTACAACTAATATTTCCCAAACAAACTGAAGTAATTAAAACTTATAAAATCATCTCATATGCAGGTAATATTTCTCATAATATCTCAAAGATAATATCTTTAGCAATGAATACAACAATTTCTTTTAAAACAGAAAGTAACGTAAGTACAAAATTGTTAAATGTATAAACAAAAATACCACCATTTTAGAAATCGGGTATATATAAACTCAAATGTCCAGAATGTAATGCTGTCTATTAGGGTCAAACCCTTAGAAATTTTGAAATCAGATACAGTGAACACTTACGAGCATACAGATTAAAACTATGCAAAACATATACTTGACACTGAACATTCATTAACACCTAACACAGAACTAGAAGTACTACATATTTGTTATAAGAAACAAGAACTGGATTTCCTTGAAGAATTGGAAGAAACCCACAATATGAAGTCAGCAATGAACAGATAAATCTAGGGAGCTTTCCACTTCTAAACTGTCTCCTTAAGTGATAATTGTAAAGATCAGCAGCAGATATAGTTTTCCTTGTTTTCTATATAATTGCATAGTTATACTGATTCTTAATGGGAAAAATATATCTAGGATATCCCCATAGGGCTAATAATATCTAAGCTTAAGAGGAGAATCTAAAAATATTGCGCAGAATTTTTATACTCTCTGTACGTAAATATGAAAAGAACTCATTCACGGAAAAGGCGTTTTTGACGTCAAGTATAATAAATAAAGCCTTTTGAGATGTTCATATAACGCCGTCGACAAAAGATCAAATCATCGAAACGTAATTCCTTTGAAACGAACTTATAAGAAGCTAAAAATGTCGCGTCGGAATTTCAAGTGCAAAGAATAAACAGGGTAAAGTTAATAAACAAGTTTAATTAAAACAAAATTTAGAACGGAGTCCTAGAAGTTTAACAGAAAGATATATTTATTTAAGTTTTTCCATAGATGTTAAATGTAAATTTTCGTGCAAGTTTACGTTAGAAACTAACTTTGGAGCATAGTTTAATTTACGGAATTGAAAGGATTGTTCATCCTCTATTGTGTTCGAATGACTGTACATTCTGAAGAGAATAATCGTCGCCTTGGTTGTTTTTAGAAAAGTTTCGACTATTTAAACATTATTCAAGGATTGAAACTATACTAATTGAGATAGGAAAATGATCCACACCTTAAAGCAAAAATAAATACGGAGACAGTAATTACAAAGGGTGGGTCTACTACTACGCCACAAATATGTGTTCTAATCATTTTATTTTCTTTTAAATTCCGTAATCAAAAGATAATATGTTTACATTCTCTTCTCTGAATACTTCGTTAAAAATAATTGACAGTTACTTAAGATGATAGTCATTAACTTGCCAAGAAAAACGGTAATTTCATTAATTATTCTTCGTCTTCTCATGTCTTCGCCTATGTGACAACTACTTTAAATCCTTCCCTATCTCTTGTTGATATGCGGAACAATTCTGGCGCACTCTTATTCATCCAATCTCTTAAATTCTTCAGCAATGAGTTTTTCCCTCTTTCGACTCCCCTTCTACCATCCACCCAGCCTTATGTAATGATTTGTAATAGTTTACACTCAACACATCTTAACATGTTTCCTAGATACGCTGTTTTTCCTTGTTTTATAGTCCTCATAAGTATTTTTTCCTCTGCATATTCTGGTTAGTACTTCCGCATTTGTTATTCTTGCTGTCCATGGGATCTTTTAAATTTTTTAATAAAGCCACATTCCAAAAAACTTTCATCCTTTTTGTTACTTGAGCCTTTGACGTAAATAAATCTACCCCATATATCAGCACGGAGTACACGTAGGAATGTAAGAACACCAAAAATTTTATTTAAGGAAATGTTTCTATTTTCCTGCCATTTCCATTTTAGTTTGGATTTCTCCGTCAATATTTAGGTCAGATATAATTTGCACTCCCTGATAAAATGTACATCAAGGCGTAGTTGAAAATGATTATCTTCATTCCTGAAAATAACCGTTAATTTTGTTTTGTTTATGTTGATTGAGAGTCCCATTTCTTCGTTTTTCCTATTCTCACAGTGAAGCAAGGTTCATAAGTCCTTTATTTATTCTGCTAATTTCACTGTTTTACTGTAGTGCCTTGTTATAACCTGAGAGTATAAGTGCGATAACATGCAACCCTGTCTCACTCCTCGCCCGATTGGTATTTTGTCTGTTAGTAAGTTATTTACCTCTACCACCGCAGCTTCGGTCCAATATATATATATATATATATATATATATATATATATATATATATTAATAATGATGACTTTATTTTTTATTTGTATAGTTTATACTAGTTGAATATGATTGGACTTTAAGTATTAATATATATCAATGTATGATTTGAATATATGGATATGTGAATATGAAATGATATTATTTATAGCAAATTTTGAACTTTTTATACTATTGTTGGGTTCGCCAAATTACATATTTTTTATTCAATGCTTCCTTTTATTTATTATGCTATTTATGAACATGTAGTTTATTTAATTCTTATGTTTTCTTACCTCGGCTGCTCTTATTCGTTTACGACTCTTAAAATCAGTAGGGTTCTGGGCATATTATGATAATAAAATCAACCTTGCTTAATAATGTGATATATTTATGTGACTGATAAAAAATTTTGTGAAATAAAAGTTTTGAAAACACATATAAAAAAATGATTCATATACAAACTATTTGTTACAGCTTATTATACAGTTAGACTGATGAAATTATTTATTAATAAAATAAATGATTAACCTTTTTGTTCTACCAATTCTTACGTTATACATAAATAATGAGTTATTTTATATATATCCAAATTTCCACTTTGAATATGACTTTCTTCATATTCAAAAAAATTATACCTTTCTTTTTAACCACGACTTTTTCTGGCTCATTTGCATAACTTGGTCGAAATCTTGTGAGCGTTGAAATTCTTAGAAATTTGCAAACACCTGCTCTTTCTAACTTTGCTTCTATGTTAAACAAAAAACTTTTTAAAGTGTTTCCTTTTCTTTTAACTAAGAGGATTTATGAAATGATTTTAAAATGTTAAATTTTAGTTTTCTTCGGGACGTGAACTTGGAAACATATTTGATATTTTATCGATTCAAAATTTACGTTTTTAAATATTATTTTACTGTATGGTAATAATTGTGTATTGATATAAACTGGAATTAGTTGTGGTCTGTTACTAGTGGAAAATTTTATATATATTTTTGGTGAAGTTCGACATGAAAGAAATTATACATTTATCTACACTTTATAATGGTAAGTTTTAATATTACTTTTCTCTGGTATATTATATTCATGTAAAGATAACAGAACTTTAAACCAGGTATATGAGCTCTTAAAATTTTTATATCACTTGAAATTATTATTTTTTAAATTATTATTTATACGTTCTTATTTGAAAGTTTCATTTATTTGGTACCAAATATATTTAATAAACACACAACCGACCTTTTGTTCCTTTTTCTTGAAATGATGCTACATCGGAGGAGACGCTCCCAATAGATTTTCCCGCCTTTGATGTTGAATGCCTTTGCTTTTCATTATCTGGGTGATAATTTTCTTCCTCTGCTACTTGTAGTTTCACAAACGTTTGTTACACTTGATTTATTTTACAATTGATTAGATTTATATTGATTTATATACTTTTCCTTTGACTAATTATAAATTTGTTACATTAAATAAAACTAGGATAACTTTATTAGTGTTACCTATCTGACCACTGACTCTCAACTCCCAATTTCCCGCCTTTTACATCGAACACAACCCTTTTTATCGTCTGTCACCGGAAGTGGTTTTTGTTCTCGAAAGTTCGATTGAAAATTTCACCTGTCACTTTGTTTATTGTTGTTTTTATTGTTTTTCTGACTTAAACTTATTGCAAACTATCGTTTTTTATACCTAATATACTTATTGTCATTGACTTATTCACTCACACCTTATTATTATTGTCTTTTTCCATATCACTGTTTATTTGCGCTGTTTTGATTGGTCAATGCAATTTCATTAATTCTACGTTTTCTACAATCTACATATTCACTTATTATAAATATATACAATTCATTTCTCATTATGTTTGATATTATTACACCTATATACATAAACTATGTCGGTAATCATTTATTTCATTATTGTTTTTCACATTCAAAATAATTTATGTTGGTATAATTTGTCTCAACTGTTTTATTTTGGTATAAATTTGACCTTGCCCATATTACAGATTCCTACTTATTATACTATTTCCTATACCTACTTTTATGATTAATTATTAACTAAATATCTTATTCTATATATTTTATTACTTCTAAATGTCTTTTTATTGTTTAATCATTATAGTTTTAGTTACATTTGTTAGAAGTTTCTATTTATTTTTAAAATATAAACAGATGCTCTGGGTGTCTAAGATTCCATGCAGCGTTATATTATTTCTTGATCTGCGTTTACTTGTGAGGTTCTGTCTAAGGTTGTTTTTATTAAGTTGAAGAATTAATTTTTACAACTGTTTTTCTGATGTTTGTTTATGATTTCTTTTTATATGTATTTACTATCTTTTTGATTATAACCATTGGTCGTACTTAGTTATATTGTTATACGAGGTATTTTATTATTTTGATACATCATTTTTTTTAAATTATTTTTATTGACAAAATTTTAATTTTATATCCTTTATCAGGATTCTATATGGGTTCTGTATATGTTCTATTTACAACAATATATATATATTATTATATGAAATTTATGTATTTATCAGTTTATAAATAAATATATTTAAACAATATTTATTTTTGAATTTTGTCTATTGCATTATTTTTAATTACTTTATGTTTTTTATTTTTGTCGATGGATTTATATAGTAAATTGGCTAGCTCAGGATATTTTGATTATATTGTTTTACTTTATTGTGTTATTGGAAAACATGAGAACTCTTAACTCCCTTTAGATTCTGGCAGATATTATAATATGCGAAATTTGTATTTACTAAATATTATATTATTTTAACTCCTTTGAAAACGCTTTGAATATCTATGCGGAACATACCTATTCGAACCTCTATGATGATTTTCTGGAACTATTTATGTCAATTGTTAAAATAAAAACAAACATATGAAATGAAATTTAGTTTATATATATACGAACCATCATTGAATTGAAAAACACTATCGGTATGAAGAAAAATCAGTTAAAACAAATTATTACTATAAACTAATATACATGAAATGGTTAGAATTTTTAATACATATAAAACAACGAATAGTGAACTTTTGGCCAATTAATAATGTTTGTGAAATTTTTAATGGTATACCATATAAATTGTTTATACACTGACCTGTTTCTATCACTTTAAAGTTTCTGTTGTGCACTCTGCTTCGGATTCATCTCTCTGGAATGAAGCTGGATTCTTGTTGAATATCGTAGGAAAACAAACTTGATAGTTTGTTGTAGGTAAGTTGAGATTTTGGTTTAATTGTTCAGTAAATACAACTTATAATGTTTATTATCTTACTAAATGTCTTTGAAACTAATAATCAATATTCCATTGTGGACTTTTGATAAAATTCAGACATAGCATCCCTTCTCAAAATATGGATTAGTTGCATTTTCCACAAATAATGAATGTTTACAAATATTTTCTTCTAGAAATGTCTCTATTATTATTATTTATCATTTAAATTCAATTTTGCTTTTGATTTCTAAAGATTTCCGCAGAATTTAACAAATTATTAGAAAAATTTTCTTACATGTCCATCTGCTTTTGAACCACCACACCTAATTCATTGTTCCCCAAATCAACAAAACTCTCGTTGCTAGCCTTGTTATTTCCAACAAAAAACTAACAAGTAACTAGATATCATGGTTTAATTTATTTACTGTCTAACATTAATTATAATTATTTTCCTCGTATTTTTATTGTTATTAATTATTTGTGAAAAATTTTAAAATGATTCATTATATCTATTTACATACAATATCATTCCAAAATATGCCTTATTTTTATATCAATAATAATTTTTATCCCACTTTAAATTACAATATCTATGAATTTATAATCATAATCTTCTTAAAATCTTTTATAATGTCTTTCAATTACTCTTTTATATGTAATTCAACAATTATTTTATATAAACTTTGGCTTAACCTTTACTATTGTTATCAATCTTTAAACACTCCTGCTGTTTTGAAAATAATCAATACTTCGAACATAACATATCTCTATGGTTGAAAATATTTCTGCTCTGTTAATTCTGTGTTACATGACATGAAGTTTTTACTGACACTTCTACATAAGAATCAACAAATGATATAACATGTATTCATATTAGTATCAGTTATATATATTGTTTATCATCGTTTAAATAATAATTTTATGTTCTTTTTCAGATTCTTTTGTTATTCTAGATAGAATATACAATTAATTGTCTATGTTGCTGATAACAATTTGGATTTATAATTTACTAAGAAAATGGGTTAAGGTTTTGTGATTCATAACTATTTACAATCTGAAAATAAAGGTAACAAATTTTAATCTTGCTAATATATTTCTATATTATAAAGGATAATTAATCTCATAGATGTTCGATTTGATATGATACATATTGTTTAGTTATAATTGTCAATATAAATAGTAATTTTATCTGTCTGAAGAAAGTGATTTCTATTTGTTATTCAACAAAGTTACAAATTTCTCATATTTGTGTATCATTCTCTTGAATATTCATTATGATAAGTTCAAATCCCCTCAAATTTAAATTTAATAAATATTAACATGGTTAATTTTGTTTAAATTTCAATTTCCCAAACAAACTTATCATTCCTTCACTATTTACTATAAAAATATTAGAAACTTCTTAGACTAATTCTTGGTTGTATCCTTATCCTATCTTAATCTACTATTTACAAACAACTTATTTCCTATGATTTTAAATTACTTGTAATATTATCTATTCCTCGTTTTTCAATACATATTCCTTAAGAATAATATTTGTAAATGTGTTCTATGTTAAAGATACCCCTTAATATTTTAGTACCTGGATATATTAATCGATAACTGTTTTTACCATTTTCTGTATCTATGATATATGGACCTTCGAATGGATATAATAATTTCGCACATTGTTCTTCATCTTTCTTTGGCATTCTTAAAGATTTGACAATCACCATATCTCCTTTATTAAACTGTGTTGTCCTAGGTTTCTTTTTATCTTGTTTTTTAATATACTTCTTCGCATTTCGTATTATTCTCCGATTAACCTTTTCAAGTACACTTGTCATAGTTGAATTTCTGTTCAAAATCCAGTGGCGTTCTGGCTGTATTCCTTTCATAATATAAATCGGATTCTCCTCTGTTACACCATGTGGTAATTCATTTATGAATTTTTCTACTCTATCCAAGTATTCATCCCATCTTTTATGGTTCTCTTGACATAACATTCTTAAATATTTAATGATTTCTTTAATATATCGTTCTGCTGGATTAGAACTTGGTTTTCTGATACTTATAAATTGTAATTTTATTTGTTTACTGTCAGTATATTGTTTTAACTTCCTACTCTCAAAATATGTCGCATGATCAAGTATCACTGTTTCTGGTGTTCCAAACTCTTCTATATATTCTTTAAAACAATCAATTACTACTTTCGCATTAGTCTTTCTACATGGAAATATTTTAACATATTTACTATATACATCAACCATTACTAATAAATGTTTATTCTCCATTGTACTTTTAATTAAATTACCAATAAAATCTACTGCCACTATTTGCAATGGTTTACTCGTTATAATAGATTTCGCTGTCATATAATTATGATAATTCTTTTCTTTGCCTATTTGACAAAACTCACAATATTTACATACTTCTTTTACAATACTTAAATCTTTCTTAGCTATATAATTTTCTCTAAATAACATCCACAATTTTCTTATTCCTATATGTCCATTTTCTATATGTAAATGTTTAATAATTTCTTTAGCATAATCTCTTGTTATGATATATACTTCTCTATCCTCAATTTGTTTATACCATACATCTTCTATATTTACTGCTCCTCTGGTATTTATTTTATCTATTTGTCTTTGATCTTCTTTTACTCTTTCTAGAGTAAATATTCCTTCAGTTTGGTGTAATGTATTTACTCCTATTTGAAATCTTCTTGGTTCGCTTCCATTATCGTTAACTCTACTTAAGGCATCCGCTACAATGTTTAATTTTCCTGGTACATATTTTATGTCAAACTCATATTCTTGTAGAAGTAGAATCCATCTATGTATTCGATTGTTTGCATATCTGTTCTTTAATATAGATGTTAGTGCTAGATGATCTGTTTCTAATGTAAATTTAGCTCCTAGTAAGAAAAATCTTAGTTTGCTTACACAAAATACTACACTTGCCATTTCTAACTCAGTTATGGAATATTTTCTTTCCGCTGCTTTTGTTACCCTAGATATAAAACTTATGGGAACTTCCTCTTCATCTTGAATTTGTACCAAAACTCCTGCCAATCTTTCCATAGATGCATCTGTTTTCAAGATGAAAGGTTTATCATATTGTGGGTGATAAACTTTGAGTTTCTTCAGAAATATTTCTTTTAATTCCTGGAAAGCTTTGTCTCGTCTTTCATCCCATTTCCATTTTGTATCCTTCTTTAACAACTCAATTAGTGGAATCTCTCTTCTACTTAAGTCTGGAATTAGCCTCTTAAAATAATTTAAAATCCCCAGAAACCCCCTCAAATTTTTTAGGTTCTTAGGTGTTTGATATTACAGTATCGCTTTAACTCTTTCTGGATTCATTGATACTCCTGTATCACTTAAAATATATCCCAGATATTCTACCTCCTTTTTATAAAATTGGCATTTATCTAAATTTAATTTCAAACCTGCTTCTTCCAATTCTTTAAGTATAATTTTTAAGTGTTCCTGATGTTTTTCTTCTGTTTCAGAAAATATGAGGATATCGTCGATATAGTGCAACGTGAAATCTTCATACTGGTTCAAGATAGTATGTAAAGTTCGTACCAGCGCAGCACAAGAACTTTGTAGCCCAAATGGTACTACACAAAATTGATAAACAATTCCATCCACCATAAAAGCAGTGTACGGTCTACTTCTTGGATCTAAAGGAATTAACCAGAAGCTGTGTTTGAGATCCAGTTTTGAGAAAATATTAGCTTTTGTAATTCTACCAAAAATACATTCTATATTTAATGGACTTTCATATTGTTTCTTTGTATAGCTGTTAATATTTCTAGCATCCAAACATAACCTAATTTCTCCTGTTTTCTTCTTGACACATGTGATGGCACTGATGTATTGCGAATTTGATCTTTCAATAATTCCATCATTCAGCATCTTTGTAATCTCATCATATACTTCTGTCTTCAGCCTGTATGGTATTGGATATGTTTTTATTTTGAAATTTTTTATCTCTTCTGTGACTTCTAATTTATGTACATATCTAGATGCTACACGTACTTCCTCGTTAAATAATCGTTTATGATGTTGTAGAAGCTCATACACCCTATCTTGATATTCTCTGTTACATAACTCTTCTAAAACTTTTATCTCTTCACCAATTTGGTTTATTTCCTTTATGTTCGAATTTTGTATATCATTATTAGAAAATTGTTTTATAAAATGTATAATTGAATTTTGATATCTAATACATCCCTGATTATAATCTATAATTATCCTATGTCTATTTAATTCATCATTTCCTAATATTATATCATATCTTAAATTTTTAACTATCAATAATTGTACTGGAATATGTTCTGAATTTATTTTTAAATTAACTATAATAGTTTGATTTGTTTCATAAAGTTTTCTATCATTCGCCCCTACTAATGATATTTTGTTAGTATTAATCACCGTAATATCATCTTGTTTCACATTTTCTATTACATTCTGATTTATTATAGAAACTTCCGATCCTGTATCTAATAAAATTTTACATTTCACATCAAATAAATACCCTTCTATGAAAATTAATTTTATGTTTTCAGTACATTGTGAACTTTCATCTATAAATTCTCTTGGATGTTGATAATGAGAAGAATAGATAATATTACGAATGTAAGGACGATTTACGCAAAATTTCTTACCAAGCTTTGCTCTTGGTTTGGATCATTACTTGATCCTTCCTGTTCTTGTGTTATATGATTCACCTGTCTTCTCTCTTCCTCTCTATTATTTTCTTGTTCATAATTCCTTTCTGGGTTCCTTTGATTATAGTTTCTTCTTTCACTATAATTGTTTATTCCTTCCCCTCTATTCTGTTGCCAATTTCCATTCCTGTTTCCATTATAATTTCTTCTTTCGAAATTTGCCTGATTTCCTCTATTTTCATACTGCCTACCATTGTTTCTGTCTCCATTTCCATAATATCTATCTCCATTTCCTGTATTTCTTCTGTTTTCAAAATTCCTGTTTCCATAATTTCTATATTCATTTCTGTTATTATTGTCCCTTCTGATAAATCCATTTCCATTCTCTCTTGTTCGATCATTTCTTATCTCCTCATTCCTATTCTGGTATCGATTTATTCCATTTGTGTTCACAATACTCCTCTCCACTCTCTGTAGGTAACATGACAAACTATCCATCGTCTTGATATTATGAAGTGCAATAGTCTCCGATACTTCTGCATTAAATTGTCTGCCTACATATAATACCAGTTCCTCCTCTTTCATCACCGGTTCTAGATACTGTGCCATATTATACAACTGCATCGCATATGAATTCAAATTTTTACCTTTATTATAGTCGAATTTACCAAAGTATAATTTTTCCCTAAAATTTGCTTGCTGTAATTCCCCCCAAAAATAGTTTAAGAACTGATTTTCAAATTCTTCCATATTTCTGATCTGCTCTTCTTTATTGCAGAACCAGAGTAATGCGTGACCTGACAACATACCTCTTATCGCTATTTTCTTCTCCATCAAATCCTTTATTCCCCTCAATTTACTTTTTATAATTTTAATAAAAACTTTTGGGTGTATTAAATTAATGTTCCCATCGAATTTCACACCTACATCCATATTCCCATTGTATATGATTCCTCCTCCATTTCTTCTCACAGTATCCTCCATTTCTTCTACCGTTTCTTGTAGTTTCCTATTCATCTCTTCTAATTCCCTATTAAATGATCTACCCATGACTTCCGACCTTTTTTCATATGTTCCTGTTTGTTCTTCCAGTCTCACATTTAAATCTTGAAATTTTTTATCCACCTTCTGTATTACTTCTTCATTAGTTTGTCCTTGTACTTTTATATGTTCCACTTCTCTAATTATATTTTCATTTTGTTTGTTGATTTCCATTACAATAGTTCCTGTTAGATTTTCTTCTAAACATCTACCCCATTCTTGAATTTCTTGATCAACATGTTTTTCTATCTCTTCTCGGATTTTGATTCCATTGTCTTGAATCTCTGTTCTTAAATTTTTATTTTGCTCCTCAATATTTTGTTGCACCTTATCCATTCTTCTTTGAAATACTTCGTTTTCTTCCCTGATTTTCTGGATTTCTTTAATACTTTCAGATTTCACATCATCAATTTTCTTTTCCAATTTGTCTATGTTCCCACTCATCTGGTCCATTTTTCCATCTATCCTGTTGATATCTCCTCTCATTGTATCTATGTTTCCATTTATTCTCTCCTCCATTCTGATAAATAATTGTTGCATCCAGTCCATCATCTGATCATCTCTATTTGTACTTGTTCTTCCTTGTTTTTCCCTGCTCTCTTGTATCCTCTCTTCTTGTTCTTGTGCTTCCTCATCTCCTGTTGAGTCTTCCTCTGGTACATTTTCTCCAGATTGTCCCTGTTCTAAGTAATGTACTTGGAAATCCCCTCTACCATGTCTTCTTTCCTCTCGTTCCTCTTCCGATCCACTATCCGTACCTACCTGTTTTCCGTCTCTTAACATCATTTTCTTTTCCATCTTATATTTATAATATAGTCAATAAAATTTCTAATATTTGTATACTTTTAATTATTCCCTTAACAAAAAACAACCTACCAAATATTTTAAAATCGCCCCACGTTCTTGGGTGCCATTTATTATATCTAATTCTAATGTTTTTAAAACCTTCTTATCATGAAAAAATCTTAATTTGCCCCACGTTGCGGTGACATTTATTATATGAAATTTATGTATTTATCAGTTTATAATATATTTAAACAATATTTATTTTTGAATTTTGTCTATTGCATTATTTTTAATTACTTTATGTTTTTTATTTTTGTCGATGGATTTATATAGTAAATTGGCTAGCTCAGGATATTTTGATTATATTGTTTTACTTTATTGTGTTATTGGAAAACATGAGAACTCTTAACTCCCTTTAGATTCTGGCAGATATTATAATATGCGAAATTTGTATTTACTAAATATTATATTATTTTAACTCCTTTGAAAACGCTTTGAATATCTATGCGGAACATACCTATTCGAACCTCTATGATGATTTTCTGGAACTATTTATGTCAATTGTTAAAATAAAAACAAACATATGAAATGAAATTTAGTTTATATATATACGAACCATCATTGAATTGAAAAACACTATCGGTATGAAGAAAAATCAGTTAAAACAAATTATTACTATAAACTAATATACATGAAATGGTTAGAATTTTTAATACATATAAAACAACGAATAGTGAACTTTTGGCCAATTAATAATGCTTGTGAAATTTTTAATGGTATACCATATAAATTGTTTATACACTGACCTGTTTCTATCACTTTAAAGTTTCTGTTGTGCACTCTGCTTCGGATTCATCTCTCTGGAATGAAGCTGGATTCTTGTTGAATATCGTAGGAAAACAAACTTGATAGTTTGTTGTAGGTAAGTTGAGATTTTGGTTTAATTGTTCAGTAAATACAACTTATAATGTTTATTATCTTACTAAATGTCTTTGAAACTAATAATCAATATTCCATTGTGGACTTTTGATAAAATTCAGACATAGCATCCCTTCTCAAAATATGGATTAGTTGCATTTTCCACAAATAATGAATGTTTACAAATATTTTCTTCTAGAAATGTCTCTATTATTATTATTTATCATTTAAATTCAATTTTGCTTTTGATTTCTAAAGATTTCCGCAGAATTTAACAAATTATTAGAAAAATTTTCTTACATGTCCATCTGCTTTTGAACCACCACACCTAATTCATTGTTCCCCAAATCAACAAAACTCTCGTTGCTAGCCTTGTTATTTCCAACAAAAAACTAACAAGTAACTAGATATCATGGTTTAATTTATTTACTGTCTAACATTAATTATAATTATTTTCCTCGTATTTTTATTGTTATTAATTATTTGTGAAAAATTTTAAAATGATTCATTATATCTATTTACATACAATATCATTCCAAAATATGCCTTATTTTTATATCAATAATAATTTTTATCCCACTTTAAATTACAATATCTATGAATTTATAATCATAATCTTCTTAAAATCTTTTATAATGTCTTTCAATTACTCTTTTATATGTAATTCAACAATTATTTTATATAAACTTTGGCTTAACCTTTACTATTGTTATCAATCTTTAAACACTCCTGCTGTTTTGAAAATAATCAATACTTCGAACATAACATATCTCTATGGTTGAAAATATTTCTGCTCTGTTAATTCTGTGTTACATGACATGAAGTTTTTACTGACACTTCTACATAAGAATCAACAAATGATATAACATGTATTCATATTAGTATCAGTTATATATATTGTTTATCATCGTTTAAATAATAATTTTATGTTCTTTTTCAGATTCTTTTGTTATTCTAGATAGAATATACAATTCATTGTCTATGTTGCTGATAACAATTTGGATTTATAATTTACTAAGAAAATGGGTTAAGGTTTTGTGATTCATAACTATTTACAATCTGAAAATAAAGGTAACAAATTTTAATCTTGCTAATATATTTCTATATTATAAAGGATAATTAATCTCATAGATGTTCGATTTGATATGATACATATTGTTTAGTTATAATTGTCAATATAAATAGTAATTTTATCTGTCTGAAGAAAGTGATTTCTATTTGTTATTCAACAAAGTTACAAATTTCTCATATTTGTGTATCATTCTCTTGAATATTCATTATGATAAGTTCAATATATATATATATATATATATATATATATATATATATATATAAAGAAGATGTAGGAATATCGCGTGATATGTTAACAACAACAATAATTATATATTTATATATATATATATATATATATATATATATATATATATAAAGATACGTAGATGATTGCTTAGCTGCCGTTCCATCCAATCAAATAAATCATATATTGACTGCTTTCAATAATTTTCATCCAAAGCTTCAATTCACAATAGAAACAGAACAAAACAATACCATAAATTTTCTGGACATGACACTTATTAAAACTAGAGAAAATAAAATTACAACAAAACATTTTATTAAAGAAACATCATCAGGTCGCTACTTGAATTACCACTCCCACCATCCTAATTCCCAAAAAAACAGCGTAATCATAGGATTAGTAGATAGAGCCATTACACTCACATCACCTGAATATCGACCAGAAATTTTATATCAAACAAAAACAATATTACAAAACAATCACTATCCTTCCAAACATATTGACAGAATTATTAAACAACGCACACATACATTTTACAATAGTCAAATCCAATCAACACAAACCAATACACTAGCCCCTCTTACCTACATCGCAATGCCATACACAAATCAACTCTCAGAAAAACTAAACTATATATTATATAAACATAACATAAAAGTTTGTCATAGGGAACAAAAAAATCTATCACCATTGTTCTCCAAATTAAAAAGTCAAATAAATGATTCAAAAAAATCTAACGTCATATATTCTATACCATGTTTAGATTGTCCCAAAAAATATATAGGTATGACAACCCAACATCTTGAAAATAGACTTAATGGCCATAAATATACAAAAAACCCCTCCACTGCGCTTCATAAACATGTGAAAAATGAAAAACATAAATTTGACTTTAATAATACTAAAATAATAAACCAAGATTCTAATTACAAAAAACTAACAATAAAAGAAATGATACATATAAAAAAGGAGAACAATGCATTAAACGATAAACAAGATATAAAAAATCTAAGCCATATATATTATAATTTATTATAATAATAACATCAACTTGTTGAATGTCCCTGGTATATTGTAAACTGTTGTTTCTAAGGCAGGTACTTTCGATTTTATTATTTTTGAAATAGTTTTGTTAGTAACCAGTTTTTGTCGTCTCTGTGTGTACATTTAATTTTAATAGTTCAATCGTTTACAATTTATTGTTTTAACAACATCAATGTAAACATTTCTGAAAATGCTCCGAACTATGGAGCGAAACGTCAAATAAAAAATAGAATTTGATACATTATTTATAATTAACCTGATGCCCAAGAACAATGGAAGGAATTTATATACAAGGTTAAAGAAAAACAAATATATATATATATATATATATATATATATATATATATATATATATATTCTTTATTATTGTTATGGTTCTGCATCTATGCTAATGTTCTTAAGTTCTTCTATGAGTTTGATTATATTGTACCTTGTTAATTACCAAATGATACTTTTATTGTTTTCGTGGCATTTTTGTTGGAAAACATTTATCCTGACGATTGATTCTCGACTTCCCATTCCGTCTCTGAAGCCAAACTGGTTATTCTCCAGCTGTCCTTCACTCTTTTTTTAGATTATATTTTGTATTATTATCAGCAATATGTTTAGGGGGGGGGTCATTACACTAATTGGTCTGTAATTATCACATGATTGGGGGTTGTACTTTTTAGGTATTAGCAGCAATAATTATTTTAGCCATTGCTTTGGCATGGTTCCTAATCGATATATCTTATTTAGCACCATTGTCAATTGAGTTCAAGTTTAATCTCATTGCTTTCAATAATTCGGTTGGTACTCTATCCCAACCTGGAGCCTTAATGGTGGTTTTATATTCTTGGGCGTTGTTATCTTTGTACTCTATCCTTCTTGTTCCGTTTGATTTATTACTAATTCTAATGTATTTTCTATGTTGCAGAGTACTATGTAACTAATAACACAGTATTCCTTAAGTCCTATGGCTTCTAACCTAACATTCAAACAGAAGGTATAGCAAAATTAAAGAAACCGATGTTAAATAAATTCACGATATTGATCACGTTTTTCTATTGCTTTTTTGGAAAAAAACATAGTCCAGTTAATACAGTATCCGCCAAAATAAACAGTACCGAAAATAAAAAAAATTAATTTTTAATTTCTGTAATGTAAGTGTTCAAAATGTTCACCATTTCGACGCAAACAAGCTTCATATCGATTTTATAAGTCAATAAACATATTTATAAAAAGTGGTTGATGTAACTGCCAAAAAATATTTTGTATTCTTTCCCGTAGTTCAGCAATATTCGCCGGCGGATTTTCCGAGTGAAACATTTTGTCCTTCATTATGCCCCAAATGTATGCGTCAGGTGGCGTCAGATCAGGTGAATGAGAAGGATATTCGAAGTCTGTTTCCCGAGAAATTATTCTATTATCGAAATGCTGACGGAGTAAGTCTAAGGTGGCTCGTTGCACCATCTTGTTGGAACCATTGTGTGCGAAATTGTAGATTTCGTGCACGGCAAAAGTTATTTAGATCTCTCACAAAAGGTATAATAATTTTCTCTCTATAACGCTCTTGGTTGACAGTAAGTGGATTCTGATTATCATCTTCAACGAAATAAGGACCAATCATTCCATGACCAGATACCGCGCACCAAACGGTAACTCGAAGACTGTGGAGTGGTTTCTCTACAATGACATCAGGACGTTCAAATCCAAGGAATCTGGTTGTTTGTCGATTAATATAGCCGCTAAGATGAACGTGACTCTCGTCTGGAAACCATATGTTTTTCAAAATTTTGGGATCTTCGTAAATTAAACTCAACATGCGACCACAGTAAATTTCTCTTGCACGTTTGTCCGCAGCATTTAGTCGTTGTCCAACTTGAATACGGTATGGATAACCACCAATTGATTTGAACATGCGACGTAAAGACGTTTCACTAATGTTGAGTTTACATGCAGTTCTTACAAGACTTCTTTGAGGTGATTGCACAACTTGGTTAAAAACACGTCCTTCATTTTCGTTAGTGCATACTGTTTTTCGACGACCTGAAGAACCTTTACGTTGACACAATACACTACCAGTGCGACGAAATTTTTCAACAACAGCTAACATCACACTTTTACTAGGAGCTGCTTTATTAAATTTTTGTTGATATTTTATTGACACCTGTTCTAATCTTGGACCATCATTACGACCTTTTCCGTATGAACGAAAATAATGCTCTACCAAAAAAACTTTTTCTTCCGTTGTTAGAACCATTTTTAAATCAAATTAAACTGCAGCGTACTATTAATATATCAACTTATGACAATTAAGTCAAATATGACAAATCCATATTACATAAACAACTCCACAGCACTCTCTGTTTCGGTACTGTTTATTTTGGCGGATACCGTATATACATTTGAAAATGCAAATGAACCTAGAAAGCCATATTTTGGATATTACGTGGGGGAGGGGAGGCTATAAAAGCTTAAGTTCAAATTGTCGACCAAAATAACCTTGTGGGGTTTCCGTCATCTTGAAAAAAGGGTTAAATTCAGTTTTTTCATCATAACTCAGTTCCCCGTTGAGATACGAAAATTATGCAATATTTTGTTGTTGCTCTTTGTAAGGTCTACAATTAAGGTCGAATACATTTTTCGCGTATCGATCATCGTTATCGACATATCGATAAAAAACCCATAAATTTGGGGAGAAAAAATTGCTTTTCGCTATTTCCTTTTTTCTTGTGACAGATATCGAAAAATGTTCACTATAAAACTTGTAGAGCGTGTTCGGACCTACAAATTCGTTTCTAAATTTTTTTTTTGAAGACAAATTACGGCCTAGCGCGCCGCATAGTTAGTAAGACTGTACCTGGTTTTGATTTAGCCGCTCGCACGGTTGTATCCACACGTTAAAATTGATGAATGGTTGTTCAGGGAATGACTGCAATACAAAATAAGTTAAACTAGCATCCCCGGATCGACCTTTTCTTGCTTAAATAGTTCTACCGATGATCGGAGGTTCGGGTTCTTCTCGAGGGTGCTGATGAATTTCGACTTTTCAATATTTTAAAAAGACGACGTGGTGTCACAACCGCTGAAAGCATGGATGAAAAGAACGTTCTCAAGAATAGACTTATCATGCTTCAAACTATTCGGAGAGTACAATTTTGCCGGTGTTATGCCTTTAGCTGGTTTGAGAAAAAAAATATTTTTTTGTCCTGTGCAAGTCCGGAAATTAAAACCAAAAGATCGATATCTTCGACGACGATTTCCACAGAGTCGTGGAACTATGCTTCTCTAGTTGCTGTGGTTACAATGAGGCTATCAGCATCCTCAAAAACCTGCTCTACTTTTATTCCGGTATAACGGCGAAGCATTTGTATTAAGTTGTTTTTATTTTGGTCCCTTGCCAGAAACTTCTGGCTAACATCAAACGTGAACTTTGGTGATTGGTTCTTCCTTTAACGTCGTGCCCTTTCCGAAGTTTAGGTTCCTGTCAGTCTCATGTCAGTCGGATAACCGTCGAATACAATTGTCACGCTTTCTCCAAAGTGTTGTTGCACGTATGTGACATATTTCTTGCAGATGAGGTCAAACGTCTCAATTCGACCCTTAACAACTTTGTGCAGAAGGAAACCACCGTCGATTATGTGATGACGTATGTCACCAGGTTGTGAATTTTCGGTCAAAGGTTCGAAGGTATTGTATAATAGTGACTTTGTTCCTTTTCGCATTCCTTCTTCGGTGAACAATGACAATGGGAACGGAGCGAGCTCGTATGCTAGAAATTTTATGAGGTCAGTCTCGGAATTCTTCGTTATGCACATTCTTTGGAAAAGCAACAATGGATCGATCGGATCTGGTGACTCGTCGATTGTAATGCTGGTATCAACTGCCGATAAAGAGAGCAGTTTATCCTTTCCTTGTGAATGACAAGAACCTGAAATCCGGTCCTATGATTTTAGTCATCATCTCGCGACCAATTTCGTATGCACTATGACAATTAATGTTTTCGTTTCAAATAACTCATGTGCCAATAGACATCAATTCTTTCTTCTATGGGAAAGGATTATGACCTGCGAGCCACATGTCCAATGTCTCAACGTCACAATTGTCTCAAGAAATCCGCTAGGGTCTCATGTCGACGTGCTGCTCGGTTGTAGAGAAAGATACTCACTAATTTTTTTCAAATTGTTCACAAATGTTTTGAAGCTGAACCATGCCCAAAGTCCACGATGCTATTGTGCTGTTTGTAATTCCCCGTCCCTGAGTCAGTCCTCCTGTTGTCTTCATGGATGGCATAAGAGTCTGCTCTATCGTCATGTCTGACATAATCCCAGACCAAAATTTTTCCGATCGACGAATCGTAAAGTAGCCACGTCCAGTGAACTTGTCATAATCTGAACTTGTCATAATCTTCTATTGGTATTTTTTCACTCAGAGCTCGCATGTCTTGTAGGTATAAATGAGCAGACTTCGCATACGGGAAGTAGCCGCTGGCATGAAAGAAAGGAAGCATTTTTTGTATGGTATCGAGATGAAGTTCACAATCACCAGATCTTTCTGCTTTCAGGAAGTTCTTCACCGGAGAAACCATACGATGGTACTGTACCCATTGCTTTGCCGTAGGACCTCTGCTTTCGATGGTGACTAATTCTTTTGCAAATTTGTCGTATATGATTTTCACTCCGTTGTTGTTAGCGGCAGTCATGATGGTAGGTCGATTGAAAACATCTTCCGCGTAGTAATCTAGTTCATCACGTTCCTTTTCGTCTAATTCCAGCAGGTCCAGTACAATTTTTGTCAAAGCTGAGTGTGACAAAATATGAGCGCGAACAGCTCTCGCATATGCATGACCGGCAAGAATTTTTTCGACACAATTTCTGCATAAATGAGCTTGAAAAGCTCTTCAATCCCACTACCGGACATGATCATGCCAATTGATCCCATAAACGACATCAGAAGATGAAATCCACCAAGTCTCACTATGACGTTTTCCAAATCAGATGTTGGGTACAGCTCCCACGATGTCGCGAGCTTTCTAGTACAGCGGTTGATCAAATGTGATGAAGGTGGTTTTTTGATTGCAACGCTTTGAATTCTCGACAGCTTCGAGAAGCGATGTAAGGATCGTGTCAAAGTCCGATGGCGGCGCATTGATAAACGGAAGACAGATCATTTTTGAGCGTTCGTATTGCATATTGGCTGTTGCACTCTCCATAAATCCATTCCATTCTGGAATTCCAACAGAGTAACTCCATTTTCCGTAAAACCAAATTAAATCTGGTATTGTTGGTAAAATGTCGCTCGGAAATTCACGAGTAGCTTCGATATCGGCAACAGTTATAGTCTGTAAGACTACTGATTTATGTTTATTGTAAGAGAGTACAGGAACCATGCCCAATTGTGCAGCTTCTGAAGCTCATTTTATTTCGACAATACGCGGAATTTTTTTCTCACGCTGAATAGCTGTGTAGAGAGTCACGCAATGTATTCCTCCCATTTCATGAAACGTTCCATGACCGTCAAGGGTGTTTATGTTAAAATCCGCATTGTCAAATACAAATTGACTTAATGAATTTTCCAGAATTTCACTTTCAGCTCGATAAATGCATGAATTCTCGAAAATTGTTATTTCTCGATATGGTGCACTGAATCCCATTGCTGATAATATGTTGATGAGACTTCTTTGAACAGAATTTCTTGTAGAGGAATGTTCCGACAACTAACTGCAGCGGAGAGAAAAACGAACGATGACGTACGGATGTTATTATGGAGTGAGCTATCGCTGTACATTTTTCTCCATTGTTCCAATGCACCACGTTTATCTTTTTTTATCATTATAGCAAGAAAAACTTGCAAAGATTTAGAAACAGCGGCTTCGACATCTTTCACGAATTCATCCGATGGGGGGTAATTGTTTTTATCGTAAACGACACCTCTAATGTCCTCACGGATTATCGCAGCAGCTTCGCAAATAACTCTTAATCTTTCTTCGTGATAATCCTTTTTTTTCTCCCTACCATTTCTCCGAGAGTATTTTGAAACCGGTATTTCGAAAGCACACCACGCAATCACGTCCTTGTTTTTCGATTATGAGAATGTCGGCTCCATCGAGCTCCTACTGCGACGAGATCAGGTATACCATGAATACGCTCGATGATTGAAGTGGCAAATTCATCGTCACGTCCAGACAGGTATCCCATAACTTTTTCATTCATTGATATTTCTACCACGGAATGGATTTTTTCCGTCTATGCACTGGCAATCTTGATTCGTCGCAAAATATTTCTCCACAAAATAAACATCGATTTTTAAAATCAAAAGTGGGAATGACCTGCATATGTTCTTCGGGTTCTGGTTTTTGCTATGGAGACTCGCTTCGTTGAGAAACAATTGCCGCTAGCCGTTGGATTCCATATTTTTTGTAGCACGAACTATGAACACTCACTGAATTGATATTTTGCAACATCTGTTGATGCTCCACATATCCTCTTTTCACGCTCGCCGCTAAGAGAGTCTGAACAGTTCTCTTTTTAGCCACATAAACATCGTCAATCAGAGGTTTTTTGCAAATGAAACAATCACCCATTTTCACACAAATTTTCAAACACGTACGCTCGCTTCAAAAGACTCGAGATAACTGACTGGAATGCTACGAAAAGGAGATATTCCTGCACGAGCACGAGAAAAGGGTGTTTTATACCTGACCCATGCCTCAACTCTAACAGTCGCCGTATAGGCGTGCTCTATGGCGAGACGCACATTAGAGCGTCGGGCGCGCTGGTGCCGACTTTGTGGCGCCATAGAGATCGTAATTCTTGTCGAAAATAAAAAAAAACAAGTTTGTAGGTCTGAACACGCTCTACAAGTTTCATACTGGACATTTTTCGATATCTTTTACGAGAAAAAAGGAAATGGTTTTTTTGATTGACATCTCGATAACGATTATCGATACGTGAAAAATATATAGAACCTTAAATGTATATCGTACAAAGAGCAACAAAAAAGTATTGCATAAAAGTTTTCGTATCTCAACGGGGAACTGAGTTATGATGAAAAAACTGAATTTAACCCTTTATTCAAGATGGCGGAAAACCAACAAGGTTATTTTGGTCGACAATTTGAACTTAAGCTTTTCTAGACCCACTAATATCCAAAATTTGGCTTTCTCGGTTCATTTGCATTTGTAACCCGATTTTTCCGATGTAATGACTGGACTAACAATATAGTATTTTTGATATCTGGGTGTGAAATTCAAACATAAAAACTACTGAAACATAAGAGTCTAGTAAATTTTCAAATTCTTCAGAGGAATATTATTATCAAAATCATTCACCCTCCACCGCCGACCCGAGTCATAGAAGTATTCCTCTTATGTCTCATATCAATCAATCAATTCCAGCGCTGAGAAGGATCAATTTAAAAAGTATGTTATCCGAAATTGTTGGGAAAATAGCCGATAATTATAGCCTCCACACATTGCGAGGATTCTCAGGGAAAATAGACTTCTGGGTTTAATCGTTGTTTAAATGTTGTTTCAATTTAAAATAATTGAATATAAAGATGTTGAACTTGATTATTTCGTAAGAAATAATTAAGGACAAAATATTTGTATCATTCGAATCTCAAAAGTGCCTGTTTAGTTGAAAGTCAAAAACAGAATTAGCGTTGCAACCAACACTTTCACTACTAGTTTAACGAATAAATGATTGCAACGGTTTATTTTTAATTGAGACCTTTCTTTGGTAACAAATATTAAATTATCATCAGTTGTTATAAGTATTGTAATTAAATTATTATCATTTATTTATTTTTCCTATACTTACTACGTAAGAACTGATATTTCCGTAAAAGAATTCTCTTGGGACATTCCGTATGACCTATCTGACCTTTATTCGTATATGCAAATATTAAATTTGGCACATCCAATGCCACCTTGGGCCAAGGTACCTAATTAGTAGAATCGATCTACTAAAACTCGAAGCTCGCTTGTAGCCACCTCGAAGCATAATACTAGGCAGTACCTACCAAATCTTTCGCGTGAGGGCAGAAGACACCCATCCGTGACGCATTCTCAATTGTAGTCTGGGAGTAGATGGTGTGCAACACCAGTTGTGGTTTTTAAACTTTTGATTTTGAAGAATCATCCATTCGTGGGAATTATTTTGAAACCACTTGATAAGTCTGACCATCGTAGTTTTCGATAGATTGTATATTTTTGGTGTGTCAGACTTATAAACCTGTTTTAAGGGATTTTGGATATCTACTTTTTCAACTACCATTTTGGATCAGAACCGTCCATAATGGGTATGTACTGGTTGTCTTATTCTTTTTTTCTGCTACCAAAACTATCTTTCTTTGGCTATAAAGTTTATTACTAACTCTAGAAAAATTGTTCGGCTCATTTTTCTATTTTTTTTATCACAAATAGATTCTCTAAAGGAGCGAACGGTCTTTGAAGTATAGTAGTCTCTGTCAGTTACATCAGACCTGGTAATTGGAGTCACTTTAGATTGTCTTACATAAGTAACCCCGTGCATAAGGGTAAGTGATTGTTTATTATTCATATCTTTCGTTTCAATAGCAAATACATGTTTTGTTGTTATCCGTTTTTTTCCTATCCTTTTTATACATTTTGATTGAGTTAAAAATAGGAGAAAAAGGTCAATCCATTCGTTTAATTAGAGTTTAACTCGATTTTAAGTGATATTTATTTTCATTTGTATGTAGATTTAAACACTGGGAGAAATTGGCAAAGTTTCACATTAATTTTGATATAATTTTAACATTTTAGTTATTGATAAGTAATTAGTAAATAATTATTCTAGATCTAGGTTTTAATGGCGTAGCATAAAGTGCTAGCTAATTGTCAAACTGGGAATTATAATTTTTGTTGTTGTCCTTTGAATGCCTGAAAAAAATAAAACATTTTCTGTAGGGTTCACGTAAGGGGCTGTTCCTGTTAACATACCTAGTTCTTACTATTTGGAGGGGTGTTCCAAAGATTGGAAGTTGAACACGAGGAATCAGTAGCGTACTTCGGCAGGGATCATCATTACGCAAGTTTTCATTATTTTCTTTTATTACCAAGCATAGTACGGTCAATTCTTTATTTGATTAAACTAAACTATCAAAAGAAACTCTTAATTCTAAGGAATAAACATATAGGTTTTTAATTATTTCTGCGTTTTAGGGTGTATACTTTTATTAATTGTTAAGCGTTAATTAATGCTACGGATTTCTTTTCTAATCAATTAAAATATTACTCCACATACTGATGATTACATAGATTTTGCGCATGCGCCTGAGCTCAAGCGACATTGTTTTATTTTTTTTAAAGGATGCATTAAAATCGCCTGTAGTGAATTGGTTAGTAGTTTCGTAATTGTAGAGTTACTTGATCTTTGTTTAACTATAATTTATAATTATAACCAATAATTTATAGCTTATAATTAGTCTGTAAAGTCAAGTACATGCTTGTAGATGCTTTATGGAATTTTTATAGACTGAACTGATATTGTTTGACTTACGATATTATGCTTTCTATTTGGGAACAGCTACTATTTTTTTTTCCTTGTGTAATATTATCTGAGTTCCATAATCACTTAATAGTAAGTGTTATCGCTCATTTTTTTAAATTTCTTACTATCGCTCATGACTTTTAGTTATTTCACATGCATTATTGACTACTGCTGCTGTCGAATAAACGTAGTTAAGAGATTCACGACTTTTATTCTTTTTGTATTGGCACCTATTTGGTAAGTTTAGAGTTGTTGGATGAAAATCAGGTAGTTGCGCGGGGCAAACTTACCTGGCGCCCTTATTAAGATCATTATTTTTATTTGAACACAATTTTGAACCCCTCCCATCTCCGCGAGAGCTGGCGGCAACTCCTACGGTCGTAGGTGGCGACTTAGGTTTCAACGAAGTTCAGCTGGTATTGTTGAAGGATTACTTTTTATAGGTATTATCATTAGCAGCTGTCGGTCGCATGATATTGAATTCTCATTATTATATATGTATAATCCAACAATTTTGTGATTAAAGCATACAATTACTATTCTTGGAATGAATATAATCACGTCTTTCTTTAGATATTCTAATAGCCACCTTATGTTTGATAGGCATTGGATAATACTGTTCATGAAACATGTGTTACCAATATTTTTGAGGCCTTTGAAACCCAAAGATTTTTGGGGAATACCTTTTATGGATATGATTGTGGAGATATTGTTAAAAGATCTTTCGCAACTACTATCATTGTCCGAATAATCTCGGATTATATTATTGTCTCTCTCACTTGATCGGCGTGATAAGGAATTTGAATTGATATTGTTCGCTATTGAATTGGATGGAGATATTGCGGTTTTGGAAAGTTTGGTTGATGTCGATAGGTCATTGGTCTGGTTCCCTTTGTTAATATATTTCTTTTTATCTACATCATTTTTAGACTCTAGGATTATTTTTAGAAGAGGAATTGATGTTTATTGATTCCTCACTTACTACGATCCTATCGACTTCTGACCCATTATTTTTTTCTACGTCTTCATTCTCTTCCAATTTTGAATTTGACTGCAAAACATCGGGGTTATTTTAACACTTGTTGAAGGCAATGTCATTTTTTTTGTCACCGAAACATTATTACTAGATTTTTTAACTCTGATTGATATTGCTTTTGTACTTAGTGGTTTCACTCCATTGGTCACATCAGATATTTGGGATCTAACCTCAGTTGTATTATTGGCGAGGTTGGTACTATTTTTTACTGTTCTGGAGAGTTTGTCATTAAAATTTTTACTCAAATCGGCTACTGATGCGCGATTTCCGTTATCATCTTCATCAGAAAAATTTTCTGTATTAGTATTGTTAGAGTATGCCACACTGTTAGTATAAATACCTTCCATTTGGTCGTTTACCTTTTTATTTGATGTCTTCAACTCTATTGGGGGTAAACCAGTTTTGGTCAAACATAATTTATTGCGCATAGGAATCGCATAATTCTCTAGCATAGCCATTTTCTTCAGTATTCCTATGAATGGGACATCATCTGGCTGGTGGTTATCTATATTTTTTAGTACACTGAGGTCCAAAAGCTTGTTGGAGGCATAATTTATAAAATTGTCAACGCATGTATTATCAGAAGGTACACATTCTGAAGAAGAGAGTGAATATGTTAAATATGAATTTCGGAAAAAGGAAAGATCACATGTTTTAGGGTCGGTAATGTGAGAAAGTTTGAAAGTGGTAGAAGAATTAGGTTTCTTATGATTAGGTTCCATAAAAAATTCTTCTAGTGGCTTAGAACGGGGAAACGTACCGAGAAAAGATGAAGCGTTTCCTCTTTGAATTGCAATACTAATTTGTTGTATAAAGAACAAAGTTGCTCTTGAATCAATGATTTCTACTGATATTTTTTTACCGATTTCTTTAATTAATTTTAAAGCTTCATGACCGAAAACACCAGAGGCTTCAATGGCTACAGGAATAAAAATGTAAATGCTCTCCCAATTTTTGTATTTATTGATTTTATAAGTTTCGCCTTGTAAAGCTGCAGAGCCTGCGGAAATAGATGTGGATAGGACATGGGACGGAGCCCAAGTGTCAGTGCAAGTGAAATCCCATATAACTGGTCTGCCGCGTTGCCATGGAATGAGGGTCATACCATCTGGACGTTTACCGTCGTCGCGGCAAGTACCTAACGATTCCAACGAACAGGGAATCTTTGCAGATGACAGGCCTCGTTTGATTAGGTAATTTACTGCAGAATGACTTGAAAAACAGCCGGCACTTAATTTGCAGCTTAGGCCGTGTCTACCATATTCATCAATATCAGCTCCGCAACGACAGCGATGTTTTACACAAATTTGACAACCTAAACGGAGACCAATAGAAATACGGAAACTTTCGTCATCTAAAAGCGTACCTAATGGGGCCGACGGTATAGCGTTCAACCATTCTCCTGATTCCTTTGAAAATGCTGCAATCAAACGAGCCTTATCTGGTAAATTGATAGCTTTCTGAAGCAGATTTTATTTTTCAATGTTCAATAAAGGTATATCGCAGGATTTTTGAATGGATTTATATTCATCGGGTACAACTTTGTTTGACTTTAACGACCAAATATTTTCTGCCTCCAATAATATAGGGTCTTGTGTGTGGAAAAATATAGGCATAATGTAATTAATGAAATTTTTTGAACTATTTAATGATGACAAAAAGAAGGAAGAGCTACTGAAACGATTGAGCGAATGCCTAAACCACCATATGAAACAGGTAGTGAGCTTGTTTCCAAGACAGGTCCTCTAATTTGATGTTAACTAATGACTCTAATGAATGACGAATGGTATTGTAAAAATTGATTAAGATATTATTATGTAATCAGGTCGGACCAACTCTTAAGATATATGTTAATTTTGGAATTAATAGGCAATTCTTGACAAGGTAATAAGCAATTCTTGACAAGGTAATAAGCAATATGTGTCGGTAACCAGGATAAACGAGATGACATTTTTTTGAAAAAAGTTAGTTTTTCATTGAAAGCTGATAGAAAGGAAGTGTTTAATAAAGGAGCACCTAATAGAAATAAATTTTGTCTGTTGGTAATTGTTTGGGCTGGTGCTACAGAATTAAATTTATCAATGGTTAGATTATTTGAATGATAGTGAATTAATTAGTCATTTTATTACATACTCAATTATTTTAACTTATTTTGATATCATAATAGTTATTTGTAAAACAAGTGTCACAATGACTCGTTTTATAGTACGAGTGAAGTTTGCGCAACTCACCGCTTCGCGAGTACTACGGAAAGTTATTGTGACACAAGTTTTACACAATATTTTTTATAATTCGCATTTATTTAATTATTTCAATAAAATAGAACTACATAATCCCTGTTTTTAAACTAGGAGGTTTGATCAGATCACAGATGGTTTTATTCAGCAGTTTTGACTTTTGACATATTATGGTCGAATAATTATGTAAATTGTAAACAAACTTTCATTTAAGAAAATAGAGGATGATTATTTGTTTAAAAAATAGCTTCTCCGTATATGCTTGCGATCAAACGTTGGTTTGAATTTAAGTTGGCAATTCTGTAGATTCCTAATTGGTCAGATCACAGATGGCTTTATTCAGCAATTCTGACTTTTGACATATTATAACCAAATAATTGTGTAAATTGTAAACAATCTTTCATTTAAGCAAAAAGAGGATGATTATTTGTTTAAAAAAGAGCTTCATCGTATATGCTCTTGCGATCTATTTATATTATATCATGAACAGAATTATTTCTGTAATATATCTTCACATAGATATCTGGTAATTTATCCCAAAAATCGAACGTTTTGTATACCTATATATTGATCCTATACAATATAAAAATAAACAATTGATAAATCATTGGATAAATAAACGTTCGCGTACTTTATTTATTAATATTTTTAATATAAAATTTATTCAAATTTACCTTTAAGACCATTAATATAATAATTTGCTAGCTAGAACAACGCTAGACCATTTTATAATTAGTTTCAAGGTTGATGTCAACTAAAAGTACATACTACATAGAATCACCAACTGTATGACACTAAAAATTACTAAACAAGTGTACAAAGAGACTTTATTGTGACACTGTAAACAATGTGATAATGAAGTCTCTTTTATACGCGAATTACAATTAAAAAACTTTATTCAGTACCGAAAAAGGATGTTTTCAATTTACGAGATTACCCTTTGGATTAATTCCTTTTCTCGAATGATGTCAGCAGCTTTCACATGATTAACTCCGGAAAGAGTATTTCTTTACATGGATGATATAGGAGACAACGGGGAAAAGCATCATTAATATAATTAAAGAAAAGTCGTAAATTCAATCTAAAGTTGAATCCACAAAAATTCCAATTCCTCAGGCGAGAAGTCACCTACTTAGGCCATTACTCGTCCAGTCAAGATGTCCTACCCGACAAGGCAAAATATTCAGTCATAGAACGGTGCAAACTTACTAAAAATGCAGACGAAATTAAAAGGTTTGTAGCGTTCTGTAACTATTACAGACTAGTTATTCCTAAATTTGCTGAAATGTGCTTACCACTTAATAGATTATCGAGGAAAAATGTAAAATTCGATTGGTTAAAAGAATGCGAACAGTCATTTCGAATTCTAAAAACAGCTCTAATCTTACTACCATTTTTTATATACCCAGATTTCAACAAACAGTTCACCTTGACCACAGATGCTTCAAGTGTTCGGAAATACTTAGCCAAAACTAAGATGGCATTGATTTACCTATTGTATTTGCATCGCGTGGTTTCAAAAAAAGCGAAACAAACAAACCCATAATGTTAAAAGAACTGGTACTCCACAATTTATAGTGAAAACAGATCACAAACCGTTAACTCGCTTATTTTCGATGACAGAACCTTCGAAACTAACCAGAATTAGGCTTGATTTAGAGGAATACAATTTCGTGACCGGAAATTCAAACTACGCTGATAGTATTTCAAGGGTATCCATGAAAGAATTCAAAGATTTATATATAGATAACTCTCATGTAATTAGCAATCACGAGAGTTCGAACTCGCAAATACAACGGCTCAGAAAGTAAAGGATCTTATACACGAATTTAGGCAGACGAACTGCTAATACAAAAACCTCCAGTATTTCAAGTTTCAAACAATTTAGAGGCTCATAAATTGCCAATTCTAAATTTTAATGAAAACCGTGTCTCATTAAGGATGAGTGTACGGATCAAAAATAGAGTGACATTTAGCCAAGTCTCGTACACCGAACTATACAACTTAGATTTGGGACGAACGTTAGTTGAAATATGATGTAAAAATTATGAAAACATATGCAAATGATTATATTTTTCATCAGCATTTATAAACGAAGGAAATAGAGTATTAAAAAACGTACAAGAAGAAATACAACAAATCTTAGAAAAATATCACAATGATCCTATGTATGGAGGACATGTAGGAAATAATGGTTATTAAAGAAAATAAGAGGGAATTTTAGATGAAAAATATGGAAAGAGACGTAAATAAATGCATAAAAAATTCAAAATGTTCAAAATGCGCAGTTATGATACCCGTAAAACATAAAGAAGCACAAACCATTGCTAGAGGAATAATTGAAAATGTCATACCTTCTTATGAACTGATGAAAGAAATTAGAACAGATTAAGGAAGGGAATATAAGAGTGAAGTTCTGAATAAAATGACGGAATTATCAAATATTAAACATGGCTTTTCTACAGCATATCATCATGAATCGATATAGAGTTGCGAAAAACTGCATAGAACATTTAACAAGTATGTCAGAATCTTTATGAATGAGGCGAAAGATGCTAGAATGTTTGCTTGTTAGTACAATACCACACCAAATACATATTAGGCTATACGCCCTTTGAATTAGTGTATGGAAGAAAATCTAAATTTCTAGCCGCGTTTTTTATAAAACATAAAGTCATGATAAAAAGTCAAAATGATCAGACAGCCCCTCCTACAGACTTCAAAGTTGAAGATTTAGTAATTTTAAAAAGAGAAACGAGTGCAAAATTTTATTCACAATAATTAGGTCCATTTCAGGTTATAGAATCAAATGGAGTCAATTGTGAATTTAAATTAGATACGGACAAGTCCAAAACAGTTCATAAAACTGTTGATATAACAAACATATTTCTTAATGTAAAAAAAGTTAAAGTCAAAAGAAAACAAATTCTGTTAGTGTTAGTGAGAAGACAGCGTAAAATGAACGATATGAAGGACAAGTAAATAAACCATAGGTGTAAGAAATATAAATAGTAAGCAATGTATCAATTCACTATTGTCGAAAAGGGGAAAGATCATGATAACTGATGTACATAAAAATATTTCGTGTATGAAATTTTTTATCAGAAAGGGAAGTTGTAATGAATATAATCACTATGTATAATGAAATTAACTGTCTCGACCCTTACTTCGTGGAATCTGCTCATATTAGGGTTTTAAATGAAACTCACGGTTTCTAGTTAATTCCACAATATAATAAAAGTTATTGAAAATTCTTAAAAACTGACAATTGTTTCGATATTGATTTATCGAAACAATTGTCAATTTTTTAGAATTTTCAATAACTTTTATTATATTGTGGAATTAACTAGAAAACGTGAGTTTCATTTAAAACACTAACTCTTTATAATATTTCAACATTATTGTTATTCAATCCAAATGCATGAAATCGAAACAACAGGTATTTTTATCAAAACTATCAGTTATTATTCAATGTCAGCTCTATTTACATCAAATAATATCAACATAAACTTTAAGATTATAACCTGTCATGAAGAAATATTGCGTACGATCAAGAAATACTATATATTTCATTGACAAGGCTTTGACAGATATTGTCATATTATTATTATTATTATTATTATTCTCTATTTCTCACAATTGTGGTTTCTTATAAATAGCAGACGGAGTTTGCACTCAAGTCTACTTTTACTCTATCTTTGGTTTAGAAATGATCTGGTGATATTGCATGTGTGTAGGATGACTGCTTTTTGTATCTGGATGTGGGTGTAATGTGGAAGATTTAACTGCGTGAGGTGTGTGATGAATGTTTTTGGGGTAATTCCTGTAACAGATATTATAAAAGGTATTACAATTACTTGTTTCTGTTTCCATATACGTTCTATTTCTATTGCTAACTGCTGGTATTTATCTTTCTTTTCTCTGTATTTGTTATTTATATTATTGTCAGATGTAACAGCAATATCAATAATGTAGGTGATCTTCTCTTTTTTGATTTGTAATGTTATATCCGGTCTATTGTGCATTACTGTTTTGTCTGTATGAATGGTAATATCCCAATATAACTTGTATTCTTCGTTTTCCAATATCGTTTGTGGTGTGTATGTGTAATATGGTTGTGTTTCTGTGATGAGTTTATGTTGTAGTGCAAGCTGCTGGTGTATGATCTTTGCCGCTGTATTATGTCTGTTAGTATATTCAGATCCAGCCATCAACTTACATCCTGCCGTAATGTGGTCGATTGTTTCGGGAATTTGGTGGCATTTTCTGCATTTGTCGTCTGTGGTGTTAGGGTCTTTCATTATGTATTTTTTGTAGTTTCTTGTAGCAATAACCTGATCCTGGATCGCTAATGTGAAGCCTTCTGTTTCAGGATACAGTTCACCTTTTTGGAGCCATTTGTACGAGTCTGTCTTACTGATGTATTCATTTTTCATGTTGTAAGTATGTTTACCATGTAATTTTCTCTGTGTCCATTCTTCTATCTTCTGCTCTTGTGTTTGTGTATTGTATATTTGCTGCGTGTGCGAGAGGTTGAGAGGTGTGTATTCTCTGTCTGCTTGTACAATTGCTCTATGTAATAATGATTGTTTACTATAGAAGAAATTTCTGAGTTTTTGTATCTGGTTTGTGTGTAGTGTGACAACATCCATCATTCCTCTTCCTCCCTCTTTTCTTCCTATTGTTATTCTTTCTTTGCATGCGTGTGGGTGGTGGTTTCTATGTTTTGTTTGTTCTGTTCTCGTAAGTCTGTTGATGTTTTCAAGGTCGGTTTGCGTTCATTTGATAATCCCGAATGAATATGTAAGGAGGGGAATTGCGTATGTGTTTATTGCTTTGAAGAGGTTTTTCGAATTCAACTTAGTGTTCATTAGTAATGTTAGTCGTTTTTTGTATTCTTGTACAATATGTTCTTTTATTTCTGTATGATTTATCCTTGTGTTCTGTTGGAATCCTAAATATTTGTATGTTTCATTTTGCTGCATGTTTCTTAGTTCAGTATTTCTGTCTCCATGTCTTCCTTCCATTTTCCTCTTTCTATGTGTAGTATTTTGCATTTGTTGATTCCGAATTCCATTTTTATGTCGTTAGTGATATGTTCAGTTACTTTGAGCAAGTTTTTCATTTGTGTTCGAGTGGAGCATATAATTTGATATCATCCATGTACAGTAGGTGGTTGATGGTGTGTTTAACTGTTTTCTGATGTTTGATTTGGAATCCATGATTTGTGTCATTTAGTGCATTTGATAAGGGATTTAGGCATATACAGAACCATAGGGCGTTGAGGGAGTCTCCTTGGAAGATACCTGTGTTGATTTCAATGTTCTCTGTTATTATTTCTTCATCGCTTGTTGTTAAATGTATTCTTGTTTTCCATGTTGTCATTACGTGCGTAAGAAATGATTTAATCATAGGATGTATCTTATATATGTCCAGTATTTTTATCAGCCAGGAGTGAGGTACAGAGTCAAAAGCTTTCTTTCCGGTTAGGTGCTATTATCTGTATTTGTTCCTTGTTGGTCAGTTTATTATAAAATAGTTTCTCGTTTTGTGTGAATAGCATGTTATCTGTTTTTCTGTTGTTAGACTCTTTATCATTATTATTATTATTACTATTATTATTATTATTATTATTATTATTATTATTATTATTATTATTATTATTATTATTATTATTATTATTATTATTATTATTATTATTATTATTATTATTATTATTATTATTATTATTATTATTATAGGTGTTATCATCATGGTTATTTAGAATTAGTATTATGTAAGTCAGATCTAATTAGTGTAAATAATTAAGTGTAAATAAAACCCAGTGACACCAAAATAGTATAATAAATTAGTCCACCAACCAACCCCCATATTCTATTACGATTTTGAAGTTTTAATTTATATCGGCTTGGGTTTCCGCTACGTCCCAACATTCTAGAACATTGGTTCTTGTTTCATCTTCGTATGATTCCTCACATTGCCTTTGTTTCTGGTAGGACAGAAACAGTGTTGTAATTAAGTAGATTCGTTTCGCTTAAGCATGATATTAGAAGTATTCCTTTCTCCTAAAGTATAACACTCCGCTTTCTTAAGTTTCCAATGTGTATTCCTACTGACTTTGGAATAGTTTGACATGAGCGACGATATGGTTTAACAAATACTTCGATATAGTTTTAGACTACGTTATTATTCCCAGGTTGACATTGTAATCAGACAAGGGAAGGATGGTCTCAAATTTTGTGAAAACGATCCTACATTTTAACCGTTACATCAGCCTTGTATCGTTGAATTTTGATTGAACCTCTACTGCTGTCAATTTCTGATATTTAACACTTTTATTTGTTATCTTCACTCAAATGAAAGCAATCGAAAGTTGATGTTTTTTTAAACTACTAATTGTTCTTAATTTCCAACAAATGTAGACATGAGGCAAAATCATTAATAAATTATGAGTAACGTACGGGTGTCTCCATCCATCTACATTGTTTTATGGTCAATATTCGTTTGTTTTATTGATGTGAGGTTGGCTTCCCAACTTAGTCTCTTGTCCTACACGTTTGATTCGGTTCAATACAGACCAAAACAAAATTTCAAATTACATACTGAGTATCAAAATCTGGTCGAGATTAGTTACTTAATTTTAATAGTAATTCCTAATACAAGAGTGCTGCTTGCGAATTTCTCATATAGTTTCATGGAAAACATGAACAGTTCTGTTTGTTAAAATTATAATTAGTATTCAGAATGTAGAGTATTAACAAAACAAAAAGTTTCTGTTTGAGTAACTTCTCTTTCAATAATACATCAATGTGAATCCCGTGGAAAACAAAATAAGGATTAAATATCATATATACGTGTTTTTAAATCCACGAAGTTACTGCTAAAATGGTTGTGGATATTTTAGCCACAAAGTGGAAAGTTCGCTGTACATGGCAGGTCCCAAAACGAAAAATGTGTTGCTACCAATAGATTCATCATAACAGTTTTTTTTCCTCAAACGAAGCTAGCGGAAGGCTTGCAACCGATTAATTAATTTTTAAAAATCAAGGAGTCCATGTTTAGTAGAAGTTTTTACTACATAAACATCAAAACACAACCTGCAACTACGTATACTTGAACTTTTTGTTTTAAACCGTTGAATAGCTTCCTCTAAAATTACGTACATGGAATATTCATGAAATAAAATTATGTTCCGAATGAATAATTTAGGTTTTTTACATTATTGGCTTCCTCATTTTTATTGTATAGACCACGTCTAAACATCTTTTTTGTATTCGATTGTGTTTCAAGAATTTTCTTATTTTTATAATTAAATGTAGGTTTTTTTCTTATTTTAGGATTAGTTAGAGCAGCTTTATTTTTCATCGTATTGATGCTTTTTAATCTATTTTCCAAATATTATGTTGTTTCTTCTATATAAATACCATCCCAATCATTACAAGGTATTGTTACAGTTCACAGATCTCTTCCACACATATTCAACAAACTTTATTTTTCTTTTAAGTATTTGTAGATATTTAATATTTATTGGGCATATATCGTTTGGGGTTCACTTGTACGCTGTTTATAAAGTGAAGCAATAGTAATAGATACGTCATGGAAACATAAAAGGTTCATTTATCACCTCACTACATATTGAAATTTAAACTATTAAATCATACATCAGTAAGTTGATTAAATTATATCGAACAACTTTTACACCTTAAACGGTACGACTATGTTTATATGAGTCCTATCACTCTGGCCTCCTTATCAGAAATGAAATATCCAGTCAACCTTCCTGACCTTGATTTTATTTGTCCAGATGGGCAAGTCCTCTTCTTCGCTCATAATGGGATTGGAACAGGTTTTGTTGGAGATACCTCGATATTGGTTTCGTTTGGTTATGAACTCGAAAACCACATGGTGATACTGTAGGTATTCATTACGTTGTTTTACGGCTCGAGAAATATCAAACGATTCAGTGATAATTTGGTGCAAGATTTCATGATAGTTCATGGATGTGAGCACTGATTCGACAAACCACACATGAGGTCACCCACCATCTAAGGTAAGTCTTGATCTAGTATCTATCTCCTTCCTCAAGAATGTTCCAATCGCTCACAAATGTGATTTCTTTTCAGACCTTCTTTCTCCCATGTTATATTCTGTAAGTGGCTTACTGATGTTGGCGTAATTCGCTGTCCCACTACCACCAAATTCAAGTAAGATTAGCTCAATTAATTTAATCGTTAAGAACTACCGTTTGAGGGACCTTCAGTGTCAATTGGTAGAGAATGCTTGTCGTACCTGATGTATGGGGGATCCGAATGCCTTAGTTAAATTTAATTTTAGTTATAAGATTTACGTTTATACGATCAATCAAATACCTGTTATCCCAGAAGTATACTTCGGCGGAATATCTATTTTTAATAACTTTATAAGTTCAATCACTCCTTTTTTATCAGTTTTTATTGTTTGGCAATTGGTATTATACGGTAAATTATTAAATATAGTTCCTCCTATACCGATTAATTAATGAATTTTTTTTTGTAACTTGGAACTATTAGTACATACAAGTGTAATTAGAGGTGGTCTTGACCCACCCACTCTCCGAAGTCGAGTAGCCCGAAGCACAAATTTACCGATACAGCATTAAAACCACTTCTTCTTGCAACCCTCTCTGGACAACACAGAAGAGGAAGTTAACAGTATTTAATACTTAAAGTTACATTTCCTAGTTTTCGGTGTTTTTGAGATTAGATTACTAAAATATTTTGATAGTGTTTAAGTTTACTGAAGAAATCTGATTATTCGTACAGATGTTAAAAAATACAGAGGAAGAGAGATATAAAAGCTTGCTTACAATGTTTTTGCATTATAATGGGTTATTCATCACACATTACAAAACCCGTATCATTCTTATTATGGCCTATAGAAAAACAGATTGATACAAAAGTGGTACCATTAGGGCTATACTCAGTCCTGGATCACAGCGGCAAAATTTGAGGGACGGCAAATTCTTCTCGGTAAAAAAATTAAAGTTATTAGAAAAAACATAAAAACAGTTTTGTAACTATTTCCTTATAGAATTTACTGTCAGACCGTTTATATTTCCCGCGTCAACAAGTGATCTAAACTTGGTGAATTACGTAGACGGCGCTAACTCGGATAAGCCTTGTAGTGAGTTATAAAAGACAATAAGGACAAAAGGTCTTTAATTAAGTATAGAAATAGAATCTAATAATAATATCTAATTTTAATATTCAAGAGATAATGAACTCATAACATTGAATTCATAACACGTTTGTTTATCAGTCATGACCGAAGGGTAAACAACATTCTTTCATATTTTGAACTTGAACGTGAAATTGAAGTCATCGACTTGAAGTATTGTCAAATATTCCCTATAAATAATTAAGCATTGAGAAATGGCGAAGAACTCAGTATTTATATTCGATATAGTTCTAATGTAGATTAATGTGTAAATTGTATTTAGATTAATATACTAACCCAGTGAATTAAATCAAAGTGTTTCTTATTCAACCCCAACACATGGTTACGAGGTAAGTGTTTCTCAACAATAAATGGTGTTATGGTTTAATCGAGGTATCTACGAGGGCACTTGCTAAGTAACCACTACATGGCGATCCTGCAAATTAAATGGTAATGCTATTGGTATAATGGTATCGCCACTACATGGCGATCCTGCAAACTAATGGGACATGGTAATTATAAAATGGTTATGGTCTAATTAATGGTAAAATAGATATCGCCACTACATAGCGATCCTGAGAACGAAATGGTAATGGTAAAATTAATTGTATAATGGTTATCGCCACTACTACATGTACTAGTTAATGGTAATGGAAAAATACGGTAATATGGACCCTAAGAACTAATGGTAACTGCAAATAAATGGTAATTAATGGTAACCGAGATCCCGCCATAAGGACACGTGAAAATATATGGTTTTTTATCTAAATTTGGGACCTTGGAGAAAACAAACAATGGGAGGTTCAGCCACAAAACAAGAGGCAAAAGAAACGGGTACAGTCAACAATACATTCATGGTACAACAAGACAGTTTCACGACGCATGTAATGGTTCTACTATACATCATAACTGTAGCTTTCATTCTAAAATTTATCTGGTCGGTGTGGAAAACTCACAGGAGGGCACTGAAAAGAGATATCAACAGAGGCATTGCAGCGAAGCAGGCAACAGGAACCCTCACCGTGTAAAATAAAACTGTAAGTACCTAAACATTCTATTCTTGTGTACGAATCTTTAAATGTCAATAACGTGGGAAGATTTTGATGATAAGTTACGAATAATTGTGGACGAAGTTAATAAACAGGGAAAAAGAGTTTTGAAAAAAGAAACTCCTAAAAATCCTGATATACATATAGAAGTAATTAATACCATAGTAGGTCTTTATAATAATTTTGTTAGATTAATAGGTAAAAATTGGAAAAATTTAAGTTTATTACAACAAGAAAGTTGTAGAAATTATTCAGATAAAATTAGAGATAAGGCTGCTAGGGCATTTCAAGCATTAAATTGTATTATTAAAATACCTAACTCTATTTTGGAGGAAATCGATACGGAGGTATTACAAGCAATAAGCAAACAATTGAAAATGGCGACTAGTATGAATGATTTTTTTAATTTTGCGAGTAAAGTGTTACCGAACGAATTTAACGGTGAAGCAAACAAATTACAGTCATTCTTAGATTCATTAGATTTACTACAAATAAATGTGACGGGTAACGAAGAAAATGCTATTTTATTAATAAAAACGAGGTTAACGGGAAAAGCCAGAAGCTTGATCACGACGGAAAACTCCATTGCTGACATCAAGAATAAACTGAAAACAGGGATAAGAGGAGACAATCCAAGCCTTCTCTTAGCGAAACTGGGTAAAGTAAAACAAAATGGAAAAGATGTTACACAGTATGCAACAGAGGTAGAGAAATTGGCGGAAAGATTACAGGCAGCATACATATCGGAAGGGATGCCAGAACGACTAGCCGAAAAATATACGAAGGAGGCGACGATTAAGGCAGTAACTATGAACGCCGCAACGGACGCAACCAAAACAATAATTGCAGCGGGAAGTTTCGTAACGACACAAGAGGTACTATCGAAATTGGTTTCAGTGGAAGGCGTAATAGGACAACAACAAGTTTTACACATGAAAGATAACAGGAATTTCTTCAGGAAGTCAAACTTCGACGTTAGGAATAATCACAGGCGTGGAAACGGCAGAGGATTTTATAACGGTAATCATCCAGGAAGAACGTTTCGACAGTATAATCAAAGGAACAACTATGGCAGATACGAAAATTATAATACGAAATTCAATAGGAATAATAATTACAATAACCACAGTAAAAATAACGTGAGAATATGCAAGATAGAAGAGAAAATTGAAGAAATGAGTAGACAAATAGCGCAGTTAAAGAAAGAAAACTACGATTTAAGGATGGAAAATAAGGAACTAAAAGAAAAAACAGAATTTTTGCAAGGAAACATGACAGATACTCAGAAAAATTTTAGAGAGAAGAATTTAATAATACATGGTATAGAAGAAGACAACGAAGAGGATGAGGAACAACTAGAAAACAAATTAGAAGATGTATTGAACAAGGTTAATAACACAGTAGATGTTAAAACAGATATTTTGAAATGTAAAAGATTAGGAAACAAAACCAGTAACAAAAATAGACCAGTATTAATAATGATGAAAGATGTGAATAAGAAAGTAGAGACTTTGAACGGAACGGATAAACTAAAAGGAACAAAAATATACATTGATGAAGATTATCCAAAAGATATATTGGAACAGAGAAAACAGTTAATAAGATACATGAAACAGGCGAGAGAAAGTGGAGCTAAAGCTAAGATAATTGATAATACATTATTAATCAATGATAACGTATATAGTCTAAAAGAATTAGAAGAAAGGAAGAAGCAGTTTGAAATACATACAGGATGGAACAAATCAACATATAAGGAGAATAACGAAACTAATCCGAAAATTTTGGATAAAATTTTCAGCGATAAAACTTTTAATCAATTAAGAGAAAAATACATTGTCTAGGAAAAATTTGAAATTTGATCGATTTGGAAGAATACGATTTTGAAATACAATATGTTAAAGGTACATCGAATTACGCGGATAGCATATCGAGAATATCCATAGATGAACTTAAGGATTTATACATACATAATTCACATGTCTTAGCAATCACAAGAGCACAAGCGCAAAAAGAAAACGCCCAAACAGGAAAGGATCAAAAGAATAACGTGGAAACAAAGGAAGTAAGAATACAAAAACCAGCAGTAATAAAAGTTTTAAACAATCTTGAGGCACATAAATTACCAATTTTACATTTTGAAAATAACCGTATCTCGCTAAAGATGAGCATTCGGATCAAAAATAAGTTGAAATTTAGTGAAGCCGTAAATACCGGATTAAACAACTTCGACCTAGGACGAACGTTGGAAAAGCTTGAAGAGCTATCGGTAAGAAATGAAGTAAAAAGAATGAAAATATATACAAATGATGATATATTTCAAAAGTGCACAGTAAAAGAATTTAGAGAAGTAGGAAATCAAAGGTTAAAAAGTATTCAAATATGTATATGTGAAGTACCAAGAACGGTACAGCAAAAAGAAGAGATCAAAAAGATATTAGAAAGATACCACAACGATCCAATGTTTGGAGGACATGTAGGAAATAATAGATTATTAAAGAAACTAAGAGCAAATTTCAAATGGAAAAACATGGAGAGAGACGTAAGAAAGTACGTAAAGAATTGTCATAAATGTCAAGTAAACAAAGCAAATATTACTCATAAAGAAAAATTTGTCATCACAGATACAGGGATAAAACCGTTTGATATTATTTACATAGACACAATAGGTCCGTTTGTAGAAAGTAACAACGGGAATCGTTATTGCATTACAATACTATGCGAACTAACTAAATACGCAGTTATGATACCAGTCCAGAATAAAGAAGCACACACTATAGCAAAAGCAATATTCGACAATTTTATACCGAATTACAGGCTGATGAAGGAGATAAGAACAGATCAGGGAACAGAATACAAGAATGAGATAATGAAGAATTTAGCGGAACTTTTAAATATAAAACATAATTTTTCAACGGCTTACCATCACGAAGCAATAGGCAGTTGTAAAAGGTTACACCGAACATTTAATGAGTATGTAAGACACTTTATCGCAGACTCCAGGAATAACTGGTGTGAGTTTGTTAAGACGTTTGCTTACTGTTATAATACTACCCCGAGTACATATCATGGATACACTCCTTTTGAGTTACTATTCGGGAGAAAGCCCAATTTGCCAGAATTCTTAGGTGAAAAAATCGAACCATGTTATAATTTTGAAAGATATGATAAGAAATTGAAGTACAAATTACAATACGCTAATGAAAGAGCCAGACAGTTTCTAATAAATAATTAGCTAAATAGAGTCAGTAGTAGTGAGAAGGATTCCTCACCTGTAAATTTTAGAATAGGGGAACTAGTAATTTTAAAAAAATGAAGGTAGAAATAAATTTGATCCACATTATTTAGGTCCGTTTAAAATATCGGGAACAACAGGTGTAAACTGCGAGATCACATCTCCAGACAATAAGACGCAAATCGTACACAAAAATCGTATGTTCAGATACGTTGACCGGAAACAAATGTAAATAAGTGAAGAGTGTTTATAAACGAACAAAGTAGTGTTAGTAAACAAAAAACATTTAATAAACAAACTATTTTTATGTATAAGTGATATCGAAAAATTAAGACAGTAATTTTTCTCTCCCAAGAGGGGATGATGTAGTGAGTTATAAAAGACAATAAGGACAAAAGGTCTTTAATTAAGTATAAAAATAGAATCTAATAATAATATCTAATTTTAATATTCAAGAGATAATGAACTCATAACATTGAACTCATAACACGTTTGTTTATCAGTCATGACCGAAGGGTAAACAACATTCTTTCATATTTTGAACTTGAACGTGAAATTGAAGTCATCGACTTGAAGTATTGTCAAATATTCCCTATAAATAATTAAGCATTGAGAAATGGCGAAGAACTCAGTATTTATATTCGATATAGTTCTAATGTAGATTAATGTGTAAATTGTATTTAGATTAATATACTAACCCAGTGAATTAAATCAAAGTGTTTCTTATTCAACCCCAACACATGGTTACGAGGTAAGTGTTTCTCAACAATAAATGGTGTTATGGTTTAATCGAGGTATCTACGAGGGCACTTGCTAAGTAACCACTACAGCCTGTCATACAACGCATGCTCGCTAGGAATGCTACCGCCTACGAGTGCACAAGTCCACAAGTGTGTCGGAACGGAAAGCACTGTGTTATTAACATTTTGCCTCGCACGGACACACGTAACGAAAACCAAATAGTTTTGAACTAGGTACTGAATGTGCATTTATTAGGGAGTTTTAGCAAGACGTACGTTTAGTTTGTTGTAACGTTATTGCACGTCTGTACTTCTAATACTTCTCTTAGGAAATAACGTTATCGTAATATATTAAACGTCTTGCTAAAACTCTCTATTGTGTATACAGTGTCTCAATTTTTAGTAAAATCGAGTGTCGACAATAATTATGGATGGAAGAAAAAGACTCAGTAGACATCAATATGCAAAACTAAGGGCAAAAAAGTGAAGGAACATAGTGATATGCTAAACAAAACTATAAAAATAGACAGTTTTTTTGTTTCTACTTCTAACCAGGCTCCGAGTGAGAGTGACAATGACATTATTAACGCCACTTGTCATGAAAACAAAGTTTCTAATAAATGTTCTGTAAATGACAATGTTGACCGTAGTGACTTCAGTGAATTCAATAATAGTGAATGTGAAACCTCAACCAGCAAGGATATTAGTTCCAGTACCAATTGCGTGATTAGCTGTGACCCATCTGAATGGGTAATTAAAGACTTCACTATAGACATGTTATTAAAAAACCCAATAAACCAAAATCTGGATTCGGACTTTTGTAACTCAAAACGTGTTTATACTGATAAGTCACGTTTTCTTTCAAATCCCTGTTCGTAAGAACTATGGCGAATGGAGAGAAAAGAAATTGCTTATATTTGATATATTCTCCTCGAACTGGAAATGTGTAATATGCTCCCTGTTGTCTCTTCAGCAAAAAAAATAATCAATTTTCTAAAGGTTTTTCGGACTGGAAACATGCTGAGCAAAGAATTCAAGTACATGAAAATTCACAAATTCACAAACAGTGTGAAATTTTGATGTTGAAACGTGGAGAATCAGTAGGAATCGACAAATCTTTAATAATACATTTAGAAGCACAAGCAAAATACAGTTGTTAAGCCTTACTTAATATTAAAACCACGTTGCCCTAAAAGGCCATCAATGTTTTTCTGCTTTTTAGCACCATTAATGTATTTATAACATGTGTGTAGTGGAACATTGTAGTGCAATGACATGGGATAGGGGCGGCAAAAATTTGGGACCCACAGCGGCATTGCACTTTAATCCGGCCCTGGCTATACTTGATTAATATGTTATAAAAGTACCATGCGGATTACAAAAAATTCTATTCGAAATATGTTATTGCACTTTTAGAATGATCTTTTTTCCTAATTTCAAAAATGTGCCTCATTATACATCTACCTTATACCGATCTTGAATATTAGGCTTCCCTTTTTTTGATATACTAAGATAGGTTCTTATATGATTAAATGAAATGACATTATTTGGTAACGAAAAGACTCGTTACCTAAATATCATGTTGAAAAACCTTATTTTTTATACATTAACTAATTGTTCAATTTTTTTATTTTATATTGAATGTGTCAACAGTATTTGTGTCAGCTCCTATATTTTTCAAATTTAACAGTGTTTATTGATCAAAGTTAAACTCAATTACATACAGTATAGTGAATATTAGTGCTCCTCCATCGACACGTAAGTCACTTTTAACTCACACCACATAAACTCGTGAAAAAAAAACAGTTATTTGTAATTAACCTGCATCATTTTATCTACTTACTACAAAACCGGTCGAATTTCGCAGTTTTTCAAGTGATATGATAAATATAAATTGGAATACAGGCCCGCATCTAGGCACCTAACAACAATTATGGAAATTATATCCGGCGAGATTTCTGACTACAGAAGTTCTCAAAACACCTACTCCTCAATCACTCAACAAAAAAAGACCAAGCAATAATTTTCCCGCAGGTAATAATTAAAAAATTCAGGATTATTTAATCCCACTTGGAGAAATTATCCAACCAAAAAATATTTTGTTTTCTTCAAAATTATCTCACAACCGGATGTGTATATACTTAACCAGTACCACGATAGTCGATAAATTCATGACCGAACATGATGGAGAAATTAAAATAAATGGCGAAACTGTACAGGCCAGAAGACTTGTCACACCAACAGTTCGACTTATACTATCAAATGTGAGCCCTACAATACCTCATAATCTGATAATAAATGAGCTAAATAGTTTAGGCATCAAATCACTTTCCTCGATGTGATTTTTAATAATAAGCTCAAATCTTCCTGAATATAGTCTTATCTATAGTTTTAGACGGCAAGTTCAAATTCATTACCTGAATCAATTTTAGTAACACACGACAGTACCTCCTATAGAATATTTCTCTCAGACGATTCTCTAATATGTTACTCTTGTGAAAAATCAGGACACTTAGCAGCTAATTGTCCAATACAGTCCGTAACACCAAATAGTCAAACCAATACATCTCACTCACCTACTACACAATATGCAGCATCTCTCAACAACCCGCAATCAGCTAGCGCCGAGGCGAATTCCCAGCAGTATAATAGCGAACCAAAAACTCTCACCACAATCCCCCCCCCCCACAACATCCATTATTCACCCCATAGAAAAACCTGAATTATCCCAAAAGCACTTATCTACGAAAGTTTTTGTATCTCAAATGCGTCAAAACGTACATTCGATGAAATCACCACACCGTCCCCGCAACCTGATGCCGAAGAGAACACATTGCAAACAGATCCTTTCAGCAAGCCAACCGAAACAATCCACAAAAAAAGGAAAAAGACGAAGCTTTCACGTCGGCACCCGTAAGACAGACTATCGCTGGACAGAACCCTCCTTTTATTCTGAACTTCAATCAAATGTCGGACCTCCTTGAAAATGTATACGGATCCCCCAATCCCGTAAGTATAGTTAAAGATTACACAACAGACTTTACTGCTTTAATACACATGCTGACAAATATTTACACACATTTCAAAGACAGATGCATAAAAACTAGATGTACAAAACTAAAAAGAAACTTTTAATACATCTCCAAATGACCTCAGAACATGGAGGCCTCAGAACCAGATAGTGATTACTGACAACGATTCCTCACAACCTTCCCGTTCAATATGTTCACTTCAATTTTACAGTGGAACTAAAATGGTTCCATTGACAAACTCCCGGAGCTACAGCATATATTAGACCAATATAAATCCGAAATAATATGTCTCCAGGAAACTAACTTGAAAGACGACAAAGTTCAAGCTTTGAGCCAATATCAGAAATTCTGCAAACATCGTAATTATTCTCAGAGAGCAAGTGGCGGAGTAGCAATTCTAACACAATACCATCGAAGCTCAGGAAATTCCTCTGCAATCAAACCTAGAAGCGATTGCTATCAAAATTCACGATACAAACGACATCCACATCTGCAATATATATTTCCCACCCGCACTTCAACTCAATCAACAAGATTCTAATGATTTGCTAGAGCAGATACCCCAACCGAGAAGCATCGTAGGGGACTTTGATGCACATAACTCCAACTGGGGGTCATCCTCTTTAAACAATAAGGGTAAAATCATAGAACAAACATCTGGATCGGCACAACCTTGTTATTTTGAATGATGGACGACCTACTAGATTCAACATCCAAACTGGAGAATCTTCGTGTATTGATCTTTCGATCTGCGATCCAACATTGTTACCATTACTAACTTGGGACAGACTAGACTACACATACAATAGCCATCACTATCCAATCATTATATATAATAACTCCAATAGTAGTAATGACAGCCCCATTGCCCCCGCATGGAATCTAAAAAATGCAGATTGGGATATTTTCTCATCCTCAATTGAAGATAAAATTGAATACTCTACAGTTTCGTCTGACATAGACGAATCACTAAAGCACTTTACAAATATGATAGATTCCGCAACTAAGTCAATCGGAAAAATCATTATAAAAAACGCGCTGTGCCATGGTGGACCAACGAATGCAAAACCGCCATAGAAGCTAGCAAAAACGCCTTTAATAAATATAAACGATTAAAAACAGTACAATGCAAAGTAGAATTTTTGAAACTGCGCGCAAAGTCCCGGTATCATCACTAAATTCAAATACCCAATGACCGAAATTTGGAAAAAAGTAAGAAGAATATTTGGCATGAAAGGCAATAATAAAATTAACAGACTTGAGGTCGAAGGCCACGCTTTAAATAACAACAATGACATAGCAAATGCCCTCGCTAATTTCTACGAACAGAGTTCCAAAGAAATCAAGAACACATCACTTAACTTTCACAAAGAATTCCAAGACCAAAACAACTTTGAAATTAAGGCGGAGAGTAATAATCCACTAAATTTAACTCTAACCATGGCAGAATATCACGAAGCATGATCAAGCTTCAAAGATTCCTCTCCTGGACCTGATCCCATTCCTATAATTTTCATTAAACATTTCCACGAATGAGCTCATCAACATCTACTCTAGTTATTTAATATTGTATGGTTACAACATAAATTCCCAAAAACTTGGCGAGAGTCGCTAATAATCCCCATCCATAAATCTCGAACTCCGAAATCAAATTCCCAATCTTACCGCCCTATTTCGCTCACATGTATCATGAGCAAGTTAATGGGAAAGATGATTAACAAAATATTACTATGGACACTGGAAAAACGCAAACTAATAATACCGGAACAGAGTGGTTATAGATCAGGAAGATCAACGTTAGATAACATCATCGAACTTGAAAGCGAAATCAATGAAGCGTTTGCACTAAAAAGTAAATGCTTGACTATATACTTCGATATTACTAAAGCATTCGACACCGTCTGGCATAACTATATTATTAAACAGCTACATAGTTGGAATATACAGTGACATTGCCTATTCTTCATCACAAACTTCCTACAAGACAGATTGTTTAAAGTTAAAGTAAACAACACAATGTCTGACTTAAAATTTCAAAAAAACGGTATTTCACAAGGTTCTGTACTAAGCTCGACCTTATTCATAATAGCAATGAACGATGTTCTACAAGGATTAAAAACGCCACTGAAAGCCCGCTTATATGCCGATGACCTGGTCGTTTACTGCAAAAGTAAGAACCTTAAAAACAGTCAGAAAATCGCGCAAGAGTTCCTCTCCCATTTAGAATATTGGACAGAACGAGCAGGCGTCATCTTTTCAACCGAGAGATCGAAACTCATTATTTTTTCGAAAAAGAAAACTCCAGAGCGCATAAATCTACGCTTGTATGGAAAACATTTACAAACTGAAACATCTGTTACATTCTTAGGAATGACTTTTGATGAATCTCTTAACTGGAAATGCCACATAAACAATCTCCTCCTAACATGTCAAAAACGAGTGAACCTCTTAAAAATGCTGGCTAATAAAAATTGGGGTGCTGATCGAGAAAATCTGCTCACGCTTTATCGTGCATTAATCAGGTCCAAGTCAGATTACGGTCCAATTGCCTATACGACAGCAACTGAATCACTCTTAAACCGGATAAATAGCATTCATAACACGGCTCTACGCTCAATAACAGGGGCATTCCGCACTACACCAGTCGAGAGCCTATATAGTGAAGTTGGAGAACCATCGCTAGAAGACAGAAGAATGTACCTAAGTCTAGTGTATGCAGCTAAAATAAGGCAAAATCTCTCCAACCCTATCAGTCAAAAAGACACCACAGAAAACTTCCCCAACCTGTTCCAAAAACCAAGAACCTCCAAACTTTACTATGTCCGAATTAAAAACTACCTATCTAAACTTAAATACTCACTTCCAGAATGTTATCCCAATGAACGTAGTTCAATTCCACCCTGGCAAATCAAAACTCCAACTTGCATCACCAGTCTTTCTTCCTATAATAAATATCACGAAAACCCCTTCATTATTAGATCTATGCTAAACAGCATACTAGAAAAGCTCCCTGACTACTTCCACATTTATACTGATGCCTCAAAGTCTTCTAATAAAGTCGGAGCTGCGGTAGTGACCACAACCTCAACCCACACGTTCAAGCTCTCACCAACCTGCTCTACCTACTTAGCAGAGCTGTATGCCCTATATGAAGCATTAATCCTCGTAAATGCATTTGACGTACATAACCATCTCATTCTTTCGGCTTCCCACAGCGCAATAAAAGCCTTACAAGGCACTTATCCAGATCATCCCATTGTGACAAAAATAAAACAAGAACTCTACTCTACCAAACAAAGCTATAAGAATGTTATCTTCATATGGATACCATTCCATATACGAATTCATGATAACGAAGAAGCAGATAGATACGCCAAAGAAGCCGCAGACAGTGACACAACCGAAACTATTAGACTATCAGTGAGTGCGGATATAAAATGTACAATAAGATCTAAAATAAACAGTGCGTGAGAAAATCGGTGGAAAAGTGCTACATCCAAGTTAATTGAAGTAAAAAAGTCAATAAAGCCCTGGTCTGCAGTACCTAAAAATCGACGAGACCAAGTCCTACTGACTCGACTACGCCTAGGCCACAATAGACTAACACACAGTCATCTTTTCAGTAAGGATATTAAACCAAAATACAACTATTGCAATGAACTACTCTCCGTGAAACACTTACTTACTCAGTCTCCGCAATTAGCAGCGAAACGACAACAGGCCCAACTTCCTTCTGGTGAACTTGTAGACATATTTGGATCATCATGTAATGTGCACAATTTAAAAAAGTTTCTCAAATCGATAGATGTTCTGAGACTCATATAGACATTATTTTATGTATAACTTGTTTCTTTTTGTAAACCTTAATGACGCTAATGACCCACGCGGTTGATGCGAATTATTAAATAAAAAAAAATAAAAAATTTCATTATTCTTCTTGTTGCAGATAGAGTTTATTCATTTTTAGACGATAATCTTTTGTTAAGACTGACTTCTGACCAACTTCATTCTGCTCCCACATTTTACATGAAATAGAATCGCTTCTAATAGTTCATTCAGTTTCCCAAAACCATGTATCTCTTTTTTGTTGGAAAAAACTGACTATTCTACATTCAGATAAAACACACACGTCTAGTTACTGAATTCAAATTATGAACCTAAATAAATGACCATATTGTCATTCACTAAACGACCTCCTCCATTATTAACAGTTTTGCAGAGTTAGTCGGCCTTCCAGCTAATCCTTCCTCCCATTAAAGTCAACACAGGGCAAGCAGAGCCTTCGCTATATTAGAGACTAGCTGACAATTAAATTCTTGGAAACATTAATTATATATTGTATGAACGGCCTCTATACGGAATAATAATATCAGGATTATACGCTTATAGTGATCAAAACATTTAGAGCACACAAGTTTGATTTTATGAGCACATAATTCAGAAATAAAAGGAAGAAACTTCTCCATGCTATTTATTTATCTAAACAGTGGATAGTCCAATGGGAAAGTATTATGTGGTTAAGCAATGTGATTACAAATTACGCAAGCTTCTAATCAATCAACAATCGCAGTGTATGAAATAATAAAAGCTTTACAAGAATATACCTACCCAGTAATAAAATAAATTCACAAAGGAAAACCACAAGTTAATGCATTAGTCCTAGTGCTTTACCAACCATAATTCCTATAATTAACCATCCTTGATGGACTTGTGATTGAAATCACGGAAAGCTATTAAAAGTAAGGAAAGTCTGTCCATGAGGTAGTCAAGTAATATAACATAGTATGACTTAAAAGATTGACTATAATTCAAGCAAAACATTCACTCTTACTGAAATCATAAGTTTTCGTTAGAGTTGAAGAGATTATACTTCTGGCTAATAAAAATTTCTACCGGAATCTGCTGTGAATAACCAACTACATAATACAACGAAAAACTCTACTCCCTAGTAAAAAACTGTCTTTGGTCGCTTGGAATATTAGAGAACTGACGGTAATCTAAATATAATATAGTCCAGGCGGTAGAGCAGTAAAAGTAGGGTGTAATGGATGTTGTTTGATAACGTGAAAATTTGTATGCAGAAACTTGCCGAATATTGTGTACAACAATAATCTATGTTTGCCTACTTCAAAAAGTGCTTGCTAAATGCTGTAGAACAACAAATGTACCGAAATATCAAAAAATGACCCATTTTTCGATACATTTGTGTCTAAAACTTTGAAACAAAGCCTTAAATCAAAAAAATTTACTCTTTCTTTTTTGTTTATTCAACGATTTCCTATAATGTTATGTGAATCGCGAATCGAAAAACTTCAATTTTCCATGAATAATATGTGAAAATTAGTAAAAAATCATACATTAACTTTGAGAAATTTTTTCGGTGAGTAAAAATTGATAAATATTTATCAAATTTTCAGAAAAGATAGTTAAGCATATGACAATTATGCACAAAAATTTTTGTAACGATCGACCGCGTAGTTTTTCACTGCCACAATTATTAATTAACAAATTATAAAAAAGTTGATCGCGCGTACCTTGTTTAAACAAGGTGAAAAAGGAGCACGCAATTCTTAACAGTTACTTAGTGTCATAACAAACAATAAGCAATTATAAAAATATTCATTTTACGTCTTAACAATTTTTTTATATGTCAAATTTTTTCCATTATAAATAATTTCTCGTTTACAGCATCGGTTCGATGTAATTTAAAAATTGTTTCCCATCTGAATACTGCTTTGCAAGCACTTTCAGTTCAGCCCAAAACGAAGAAATTTGATCGTGTACATCCGGAAATAGAGGCCCACAAAGTTAATAATAATTTATGGCTTACTTAATCGTTAAATCGAAATTAAAAAAATACTCTCTTATAGCTGGTTGCAAATATTTTCTATATTCGTCTTGTGCTTTTTTGACAGATGAAAGCGTAATGAAAGAAAAATCGATGAAAATACCGTAATCAGAGGAGTTCGTTGGCCGAGCGGCGTGGGAGCAGGAGTGGGGATGGCGGAGAGCAACTGTGCTGTCGCGCGGTCCGGGTGTTTCAAAATGCGAATGCGCGGTAAAACATGAGTTATCTCGGCAACGCTAGCACTTATCCAGACGATTTTTTTTAATTCGATGTAGCGAAATGAGAGGAATTAGAATATGCCATCAAAGAACAATATTACAAAGAGATTTTGCACGAATTTCAAGATCAAAAAAGTATGCTATTTTCATTTGCATTAAAAAACAGTTGTATGATTGAAAAATTATTTTGTTGCTTAGTGTTCATCAAATCATGCAACTAATAAAACGTTTCAATAATAAATATTGATAAAAAGTATATTTTCTTTCTTAAATGGTCTTTGTTTATCATAACTAACCGTCCTTTTTTATAATAAATTGTATAAATATGGAAAAAATTTGACAAAATTTTAAAAAATTGAAAAAAATCATTAAAACGTAAAATGGATATTTTTATAATTGCTTCTTGTTTGTTATGACACTAAGTAACTGTTAAAAAGTGCGTTCTCCTTTTTCACCGTTGTTTAAACAAGGTACGCGCGATCAACTTTTTTATAATTTGTTGATTCATAATTGTGGCAGTGAAAAACTACGCGGTCGATCATTACAAAAATTTTTGTGCGTAATTGTCATATGTTTGACTATCTTTTCTGAAAATTTGATAAATATATATAAATTTTTACTTACCGAAAAAATTTCTCAAAGTTTACGTATGATTTTTTACTAAGTTTCGCATATTATTCATGGGAAATTAAAGTTTTTTGATTTGCGATTCTCATAATCGTCAAATAAACAAAAAAGAAAGAGTAAATTTTTTGATTTAAGGCTTTGTTTCAAAGTTTTAGACACAAATGTATCGAAAAATGAGTCATTTTTCGATATTTCGGTACATTTGTTGTTCTATAGCATTTAGCAAGCACTTTTTGGAGTAGGCAAACATAGATTATTGTTGTACACAATATTCGGCAACTTTCTGCATAAAAATTTTTGCGTTATCAAACAACACCCATTTCGATTGCTCTATCGCCTGGACTAATAGAACAAGATCTGTTACGGGAAAACATACCTATACGCCAAATCGAAACACATTGGAAAGACTGCAGTCATTTTAACACGAAAAATCACACTGTATTATATGTCAAGCGCGAACAATACAGGTCACAATGGGATAGTTATAATGGTTCATAACAGTCTTACAAAATATGACTTAAGCTATGAGACAAATGCTGATCGCCTCATAAAAATTACTTTGGCAGCCAAACCTTGCCACTTTCATGTAATTGAGGTGTATCGGTCAATATCAGCTACACCAGATGCTGAGGCAGAATCCTCTTTTAACGTTCTTGCGGAATGCAAATCTAAAGTTGCACTAAAGGAACTATTTATTATAATAGGCGATTACAACCCAAAAATAAACGGCTTCAAAGACTAAAACTAAATTTTCCACATATGTGAGAAGCCCTGAATAATATTATATCATAAAATTGTTACTTGTACATTTCGGGGGACGTATCGTGCTAACAAATCGAAATGCAGTATATCTGGATTTATAGGACCCGCTGTACTCGCTATCGTCAGCTGATAATCAATAGTGTACATCTATGATACAATTTGAATGAGAGACCTTGAAAAATATCCAGTCATAAAACTGGTCACTTGTATATACTCCGGATGCTGTATCGTGCTAATAAACTGAAATTTCTCCAAAAATGACAAAAAATGTGGCACTTCAGGTACCATAGCAACCGCTGTACTAGCTCTGATGAGCTAAAAATCAATAAGGTCCATCTATAAGATGCCTTGAACAATATTCAATCATAAAAAGGGTCACTCGTATACCTACACGTTGGAGGCTGTATCGTGCTAAAAAACTGAAAATTCTCCAAAAATGACAAAAATTTGGTACCTCAAGTACCATAACACTCGTTGTACTGACTTTAATGAGCTGAATATCAATAGGGTTCATCTCTGAGATGCCCTGTATAATATCCAGTCATAAAATTGGTCACTTGTATATACTCCGGATGCTGTATCGTGCTAATAAACTGAAATTTCTCCAAAAATGACAAAAATGTCGTACTTAAAGTACTATAGCACCTATTGTACTGGCTGTGGTGAGCTGAAAATCAATAGGGTCCGTGAGATGTTCTGAATAATATTTAATCATAAAATTGGTGACTTTTTGCACTCTCAAAAATTAACAAAAATGTCGTACTTCTAGTAACATAGCACCCGTTGTACTGGCTATTGTGAGCTGAAAATCAATAGGGTTCATCTTTGAGATGTCTTGAACAATATTCAATCATAAAATTGGTGACATGCTGCACTCCGGAGGCTGTATCGTGCTAACAAGACATGTAACGAAAAGTGGCCGACGACAACGACAACGACGACATACACACAGGAGTTTTTTCTAAAAACCGTTTTTACTTTTCCGCCAACCTATCTAATATGCGAGAAAAGTATTGGTTTACCCACAAAAAAGTTGGAAATTTGAAATTTTTTTTTGAGTTATTTTTACGTTATCCATCAACAACACGAAAAAACGGTTTTTAGAAAAAAAATCCTGTGTGTATGTCGTCGTCGTCGTCGTCGTCGTCATCGTCGTCGTCGTCGTCGTCGTCGTCGTTGTCGTCTGCCACTTTTCCTTGCAAGTCTTGTTAGCACGATACAGCCTCCGGAGTGCAATAAGTCACCAATTTTATGATGGAATATTGTTAAGGACATTTCACAGATGAACCCTATTGATTTTCAGCTCACCAGAGCCAGTACAACGGGTGCTATGGTACTTGAAGTACGACATTTTATCGTTTTTCGAGAAATTTCAGTTTGTTAGCACGATACAGCCTCCGTAGTTCAACAAGTCACCAATTTCATGATTGAATATTATTCAGGGCATCTCACTGAAAAACCCTATGGATTTTCAGCTCACCAGAGCCAATACAACCGGTGCTACAGTACTTTAAGTACGATATTTTTGTCATTTTTGGAGAATTTTCAGTTTTTTAGCAAGATACAGCCTCCAGAGTGTATACAAGTGACCAATTTTATGATTGGATATTATTCAGAGCGTCTTATAGATGAACCCTATTGATATTGAGCTCACTAAAGCCTGTACAACGGGTGCTGTGGTACTTGAAGTACCAAGATTATGTAATTTTTGGAGAATTTTCAGTTTGTTAGCACGATACAGCCTCCAGAGAGTATACGATTGATCAATTTTATGATTGAATATTTTTCAAGGTGTCTCACAGATGTACCCTATTGATTTTCAGTTGACTAGAGCGAGTACAGCGGGTCCTATAAAACTAGATATACTAAATTTTTGGTTATTTTTGGAGAAATTTCGGTTTGTTAGCATGATACATCCCCCGAAGTGTATACAAGTAACAATTTTATGATAGAATATTGTTCAGGGCCACAGATGCGGAAAAGTTAGTTTTAATCTTTTAAACCGTTTATTTTATTTTGAAACACAATAACATCTACTACACTGCTTCTTATAACAAAATTACTAATATCCTTTGCTAAATAATATTGTAAAATTTACCTTGTGTCATCCTTGGGAAATCTGAAGGAAGATGTTTTTGCCCAATCTCTACTTCTACGACCGTCCACACAACACATTCGGGGCATTTTCTTTTTAATAAATACCCCGTGATAATAATAAAATAATTCACTGAAAAGACAGTCCACCCGATATACAATCAACTCCGCTCGTACCTTCAACTACAAAAGACACACGGTAACTGTATATCGATCGATTCGGAGTTTCAGGTTACCGAAAAAGAGTAGCATCGGAGACCGAGTGAGATATACATCGCGCTAGGAGAAGCTTAGAGCGAAACTACTATTGATTTGTTTATGTACGGTGCTACTACACACAATATTAGTACCACTCGGTTGCCCACCTCATGCAACACACATACTGGAAAGATGTTTAGTATCCTTCAGGTTTTCAAATAGATTCATCTAAATATGTCGATGCCCGCACTGACTCCCTATGCTCTATAAATTCTTTAAAATCTAAGGTCACCGACCATCGACTAGTTCAAAACGTACATGACATACCAATCTTTTCATGATCGACATACTTAAGTTTCTCTCATTTGGCTTCCATCTCACATCGGCCTTGCTGGCAATGAAACTGCTGACCAACATGCTAAAGGAAATTGGAATAATAATAATTTTGATATAATTAAAACGTAAGCTGTTATTTTGTCTAGGCAATGGGGCACTACTCCTGAATTCGAAAACAAAAGAAACATCACGACCAAAAATATTTATTGGCCTCTACAAAATTTGTTCTTATTTTCGCGTTTTGTTCCCCAAAGTTTTACGAGACTCTTCTCTTTCTGATAAAGATATTTACGATAATAGTCAAGCCCTGCACCATCAATATCCAGAATATATTGCGGATACAATAGTGCTTTCATTTAGAGAATGTTTTAAGAAGGATTTAAATAATATAACTTCTATTTTTAATTCTATTTTGGAACAAAATTATTCCCCATCTTCCACTTTCAGTGAAATTGAAACTGCCTTTATTATTTTTTTGACCATCCCTATTTCGGTTGCATCAGCTGAACGGTCTTTTTCCAAGTTAAAATTGATTAAAATTTATTTGACAAATTGCATCACCGATAAAAAATTATCAGCTTCACAAATAATTGCTATCGAAATTGAGGAATCTAAAAAAATAGAAATTTCTAATCTTATTTCAAATTTTGCGCATTCAAAAGCAAGAAAAAAGATTTTACTTGTTAATTGTAAATATTCGAGAGGTTCTTCTTTTTTTGTTGTTGTTGAAATATTTCGTTATTTTTATCTTATCGTACTAATTTATAAAACATATTTTTGGATTTCGTTCAGTTTTGTTTCTTGTACGTATATAAATCATTGTTCTTATCACACATTGTTACTTTTCCGCCCAACCTATCTAATATGCGAGAAAAGTATTGGTTTACCCACAAAAAAGTTGAAATTTTGAAAAAAAATTATGAGTTATTTTCACGTTTTACATCAAGAACAACACGAAAAAATGGTTTTTAGGAAAAATTAACGGTTTTAAAGATTAAAACTAACTTTTCCGCATCTGTGGCCCTGAACAATATTCTATCATAAAATTGTTACTTGTATACACTTCGGGGGATGTATCGTGCTAACAAACCGAAATTTCTCCAAAAATAACTAAAAATTTAGTATACCTAGTTTTATAGGACCCGCTGTACTCGCTCTAGTCAACTGAAAATCAATAGGGTACATCTGTGAGACACCTTGAACAATACTTATTCATAAAGTTGATCAATCGTATACTCTATGGAGGCTGTATCGTGCTAACAAACTGAAAATTCTCCAAAAATTACAAAAATTTGGTACTTTAAGTACCACAGCACCCGTTGTACTGGCTTTAGTGAGCTCAATATCAATAGGGTTCATCTTTAAGACGCTCTGAATAATATCCAATCATAAAATTCATCACTTGTATATACTTCGGAGGCTGTATCGTGCTAACAAACTGAAACTTCTTCAAAAATGACAAAAATATCGTACTTAAAGTACTGTAGCACCGGTTGTATTTGCTCTCGTGAGCTGAAAATCAATAGGGTTCATTAATGTGATGCCCTGAATAATATTCAATTATAAAATTGGTGAATTGTTGAACTCCGGAGGCTGTATCGTGCTAACAAACTGACATTTCTCGAAAAACGACAAAATGTCGTACTTCAAGTACCATAGCACCCGTGGTACTGGCTCTGGTGAGCTGAAAATCAATAGGGTTCATCTGTGAAATGTCCTTAACAATATTCCATCATAAAATTGGTGACTTATTGCACTCCGGAGGCTGTATCGTGCTAACAAGACTTGCAAGGAAAAGTGGCCGACGACAACGACGACGACGACGACATACACACAGGATTTTTTATCTAAAAACCGTTTTTTCGTGTTGTTGTTGATGAATAACGTAAAAATAACTCAAAAAAATTTTTCAAATTTCCAACTTTTTACTTTTCCGCCAACCTATCTAATATGCGAGAAAAGTATTGGTTTACGCACAAAAAAGTTGGAAATTTGAAATTTTTTTTTGAGTTATTTTTACGTATCCATCAACAACAACACGAAAAAACGGTTTTTAGAAAAAAAATCCTGTGTGTATGTCGTCGTCGTCGTTGTCGTCGGTCACTTTTCCTTGCATGTCTTGTTAGCACGATACAGCCTCCGGAGTGCAATAAGTCACCAATTTTATGATGTAATATTGTTAAGGACATTTCACAGATGAACCCTATTGATTTTCAGCTCACCAGAGCCAGTACAACGGGTGCTATGGTACTTGAAGTACGACATTTTGCCGTTTCTCGAGAAATTTCAGTTTGTTAGCACGATACAGCCTCCGGAGTTCAACAAGTCACCAATTTTATGATTGAATATTATTCAGGGCATCTCACTGATGAACCCTATTGATTTTCAGCTAACCAGAGCCAATACAACCGGTGCTACAGTATTTTAAGTACGATATTTTTGTCATTTTTGGAGAAGTTTCAGTTTGTTAGCACGATACAGCCTCCAGAGTATATACAAGTGATGAATTTTATGACTGGATATTATTCAGAGCGTCTTAAAGATGAACCCTATTGATATTGAGCTCACTAAAGCCAGTACAACGGGTGCTGTGGTACTTGAAGTACCAAATTTTTGTCATTTTTGGAGAATTTTCAGTTTGTTAGCACGATACAGCCTCCAGAGAGTATACGATTGATCAACTTTATGAATAAGTATTGTTCAAGGTGTCTCACAGATGTACATTATTAATTTTCAGTTGACTAGAGCGAGTACAGCGGGTCCTATAAAACTAGATATACTAAATTTTTGGTTATTTTTGGAGAAATTTCGGTTTGTTAGCACGATACATCCCCCGAAGTGTATACAAGTAACAATTTTATGATATAATATTGTTCAGGGCCACAGATGCGGAAAAGTTAGTTTCAATCTTTAAAACCGTTTATTTCGTGTTGTTCTTAATGAAAAACGTAATAATAACTCAAATTTTTTTTCCAAAATTCCAACTTTTTTGTGGGTAAAGCAATACTTTTCTCGCATATAGATAGGTTGGGCGGAAAAGTAATAAATAAGATACGCAGCTCAGGAACATAGTAGACAAATATGGTCTAGAAACTAGAAATGGCCGAGTCAAGATACTCATACAGTTCTGCGTAGACTGACAATAATAACCACAGTATTTAAACAACCTCCGAGGAGGTTATCGACACGCACACAGCCTGAAGGGAAGAACAAGAATCAACTAGACTATGTTTTGATGAGACAACGCTGAAGCTCATTAGATCGCACAGTAAGAGCAAGACCCGGCATCATATGCAACTCAGATCATAAATTGCTAGAAGCTGTAATATGGATAAAATTAAAAACCACAATAAGACCCACCGGATATAAGAACCTGACCATAACAGACTTCCAACAAAATTTTCAGAGGATCGGAGCTCCCAATGGAATAAGTGATCCACAGTCTCTTGGGCCAAAGGCTAAATAATGGATGAGTCCAGTACAACTCGGCGCGACCATCTCGGTGCAGACCGATTCGGCGCGAGGATAACTCGGCGCGACGACAATTCGGCGCAAGGACAATTCGGCGCAGAAACTAATAGTTTATTTTATTAACAAACGAATTCAAATATTTCACATACTCAACAAAATTCCTTTATTTGTTCACAAAGACAACTGATGGAAATATTATATATTTAGCAAGAAAGATTATCACATTCTAAGTAGATATAAAAAATTGTTAAACTTTTTGTTTCAAACGATTGCAATATAATACAAGTTACAACTAAAACACCTATTCATAACAAAATTCAAAAATACCTGCAGTAATAGTATCAGATTAACAACTTTTACTAAACTACGTGAAAAAAATTTGTTAATGACCTAATCAAATACCTGCAGTCATAGTATCGGATTAACGACTTTTACATGAGGAGGTTTTTTCAAGAAAATATTTTGATAATGACTTGCTTAGCCTTTTCGGACCTACGTTTTTTTATGGAAATTAATTACATTTTTTGTAAAAAAAACAAGGTACAAATCGACCGCAGCTAATTTTTGTATATGTCGAATGTCATTGTACTTTATGTAAACAGAAAGGTAAAAGTAGAGAATTATACTTCTGCTGATTTGATAAATCTTATCGGTAAACAGTTCAGTATGTATTAACAAAATTGCAGAGTTGCAGTTTTGCGTCCTCGCGAATAAAATATAATTTTTACTAACTATGAGTAATTGATATAACCGCGTCTGAAATACAAAATTATTCACTCGTTACGAAAATTCATACGCTCCGGGCAAATGAGATAAATTACAATTAGCCTTGCTTTAAAATTTACCTACGCCTATCTACGGAGTGGGTGAGAACTATGTGACGAAAAAAATAATACCTAAATCCTGTCAAGTTACATATCGAGGGCTAAAACGCAGGACCTCGTAACCCGCAAAACTTAAAATGTTCAGGAAACGAGAAAAACTATTTTGAGTTATAAATAGCCGCTAGTTTTCGGACTTGCAGTATTTATTTGCTTAAAAATTACAATAAAATATTTGCTATAATATTAAAAATACACCAATTCATTTTTTTTCAACATACGGTCACTTACGTGGTAATGTCTTATCAGGGTATGTCAGTTACATGGTAATGCCACATTGTAGGTTAATAATAAAGAATTCTTTCTTGAACTGAAAAGCAAGAAACAATGATTGTTTTTCATTAGTAATTTGTGTAATAAAATAAAAAACGAATAAGCAAACTTATGAATACATAAGCAAATTAAATTATACTTTTAAACATAATTTAATGCACACAACACATTTAATACACAAAATATTATAACATAACATTATTATAGGTACTTATAAAAAGTAATGGCATTTTCTTTGGCAAAGAATAAAACGAAAATAAAATAAATCTCTAGAAAAATCTACTTGTGTGAAAGGGAGTCGTAAAAACTCCAGCATTCTTTCGGAATAACTTGTTTAATCGCTTGAAGGTGTGAGTATTTCACGCTAGAAATAGGCAGTTTCTCCTCAAATAGTTGGGGAAATATGACATTCCCTAATGCTATGTTTTTAGGTCTGATTGGTAGATCCTTAAAATAATCTTCAAAGTTTAGTTTGTACCTAATTTTACCTTCATGGTACTGCAACGCGCGTATGTCAACAACATTATTGTCACTACCCGTTCTGATAGGCCGTATTGAACTGTATTTAAGATAGTCTTTATGGGCATAATTTTTGTAGAAGCTGAAGTCCATGCTTTTGACCAAGTAAGGTTTTTTATTGCGAGATTCCTTAGTTAGACGATGATAATCACTGGGCAAGTAGATCTCCTTATTTTTGAGGGAAGACTCTATGGCACTGTGAACAGAGTCACACTCCATCTGAGTGTGACCTTTTTCTAAATATTTCTGTGTAATACAAACTTTGTACTTTTCTGAAACGTGAAGCAAAGCGTTGGCCATTACACAATTACGATTCTGGGCAGTGCACCCATCTGAGTATATAATAATAGGAATAATTGGGCTAGACAAATCCAAAAGATTTTCTTCTAAGTAGTCTACAAGAAGCGAAGCATAGCTAGAAGCTTGACCGTCCGCGTTTGTCTCGTCGAACCAGTAACAAGTACCTTATTTATTTCGTAAATTATAGATGGTAAAGTTATGACAACACAACTTTGTCCTGTAATATAAAGCGCTAGCTTGTAGTTGCGGTGCTAACTTCACAGATTGTACATCCACCATAATAACGTGGCACTGAACGCCTATGGCCTTTTCCTTATCTTCTTCTCTTTCCTTTCGTGCCCGATTTTTGCTGTTTATGTGTTCGCTGTATTCCGGTTCAGTTAAATTGTTGTTTTTATATCTGAAACACGCATCACACTGATCTTTTCTAGGACGAAATAAGGATAATTTCATTTCTTTAGCCATTTTTGCCAACAGATAAAGAAGGTGTCTTGTTGTTTTCTTGACATTCTATTTTGTATACCCTGTAAAGTTGAGCGAATGATTGAAACTGTTGCTCGAAATATAGCTTATCAGTGTCTCTCCTGCAGTAATGCGAGGGGAGTTTGTTTGGATTATTTGAAAACTGTTTTAGAAAGCTTCGATCTTCCTTAAATAAATCAATTCTTTGATTTCGTTGACTTAATTCTTTTTCGGTACTTTTATTCATCCTATGTTGGCTTCCAGTTGACCATGATCTTATGGACCATTCTCCCAAAGAAAGAGTATGCGAATACATGGTTTTGCACACAGGTATTTAATCATTTCCACAAATCAAAAAATACTTCTGGGTTATATTTCGTCGGGAATTTTCAGTTACCTTTGGTCTGGCTTTTTCAGTGACTTTAGCAGTGTTACTGACGTAGACTTTCCGTTGATCCCATGTCATGTTAGTCCAGAATTGTTCAAAGATGTTTTTACGCATTTCTTCTGTTACTTTGTAACATTCTATTTTTGATTTTTTGTTTACTACTGCACCTTGCACCTATTTTTCTATTCATTCTCGGTACATCATGAAATGTATTGCGTTGATCCCGTGGCTTTCTAAACCCTAAAAATTGTTCTCCCCTCATTCGTAAATTCTTATTGATTAACCTCTTATTTTGCTTTTTCTTAAGTGTCTTTCTTTTGGTATCTTGATTCTCATTTTCCTTTTCTATAACAATTTCATCCACCTGTTCAAGTTCCTGTAGCTGTGTTGCATCTGCACCCACCTTTTCCACGCTTTCTGATTCACTTTCGGCTTCGGGAATGTAGTCTTTGTCGTGAACGTTAATATTTTCTTCTGGCATAAAATGCGCCATACTTGCTAAATCATCCAAAACGTTTTCGTTTTCAAGCATAGCTTCCTCACTGGATTTTTCAGATAACATAGCGCCGTCTTCATGTGGCCGTGTCTTATCTTCATTTACCTGTTCTATTAGTTCATCTATTGCTTTATTATTATTACCTCTTGGAATGTAGCTTTCATTATGGGCGTCTTTTTCATTTTGGAAACAAATTAGGTTTGTTATTTCCGACAATACACCAGTTGTATTGCGAGTTTCGTTAGGAAGGAAGACTACCTCGGCTTCTCTGATAATATCAGAAATATCTTGGGGTGAAAGGCTTCATTTAGAAGAATATTTCTTGAAGAGAAAAACGTTGATTGTCCTCATTGGTGTTACTACATTGCGCTATTCTGGCCATTTCCATGATTTTTCTCGTTCGACTAGACATTTTTCTGTACAGCAGTAGCTCGCATCTACTCTAAAGCATGTGAAGCAGGACCTCGTATCTAACACCTGCAATAAAATGTTAGTTTTTTTACATAAAATCATTAACAACTCGAAGCAATCGTTATGAAAGTTTTGAAACGAATGCTTAATTAGGAATCTAATCACAAACCTTAACCCTCCAATTTACTTCTTTCATATTTACAAGCGATTTTCAAGATCACTTACCTTGACAGTTTGCTTCAGTGGCGGGAAGCTGAACACTGTGACGTTTACGAGGTAATGCTTCAGAAAACCAACCTAAATAAGTTACGGTTTTGTTTGATTTTGACAGGTAGATAATTTTCATAAAATTAGTTCCTTTCACACATAGATGGCGCTTATAAAATTGAAGTCTAAAAAAGTGTTAGTTAAGAGGTACTGCGTTTTAGCCCTCGATATACACTAAAGAAAAATCGTTCCTACAATCTTGTGTAAAATGTAACTATAATATCTCACACGATAAAATATATCTATAAAACGAGCGGTACCGAAATTATGAACCAGGACCTGCAGCTTTTACTGAACCTATGAACTTGTCCAATAACATAGTGAAAAAAATTTGTTGTTTATTCTACCTATGAAAATATTTATGTTATCAATATCAAGTTTAGGATCAGCGCATGTAGCAAAATGTAGATGACGCTAAATTTCTAGCAACCGGTGTCGAGTTATGCTGGATCATGGTCGGAGAGGGAGATTTTCCCGTTTTGTGTTTCCTCAGGAAGACAGCGTTCACTGTCAAGGATATATTAAACAATTTGATATTGGAAGCTGTTATAGACTAGGAAAACCTAATGCAAGGAAATCGCGACCATTGCTGGTAAATTTCTTTAATGGATATACCAGGCAAAATATTTTTTCTAACAAAAAGTATCTTAAAGGTACTAAATATGTGATCAAAGAAGATTTAACGAAGGATCAATCAACATTGTATAAGATGGTAATTCAAAAAGCTGGAAAAGAAGGTAAAGTCTGGACACATTCAGGTATCGTCTTCTTGAAATTAGCTGATAACAAGATTATCGAGATTACCTCCATTGATGACATTGCTAAACTTTGATTATGCTAAAATATAAAATTTGTTCTCGATTTATTTGATATATGTCAGATTAATAGTCTGTGTTATTTTTATGAAATCACTTATTAAATAACTATTCAATTACAGAAATTTTAAAAGACTAAAAAGTGGCACATGAGTGCAGATGGGATTCGTTTGTGTTCAATTCTCTATTCAACCGTAGTTAATTACTACTTATTTCAAGTTTTTTTTAATATCTATTTTATTTTATTTTGGAATACTTTTGAATTGTCGTAAGAGATAAATGCTCGGTAATTTATTTATAGGTTGTCTTAATGCAAGGTCTCTTCTGCCTTCTTTGCAGTATGTTAAGTTAATTGTAAATGAACACCAATTTGATATATTTTTTATTTGTGAAACATGGTAAAATGAAAATGTAAATAATGACTTAATTAATTTTGATGGGCATATTTTATATAGAAATGACAGAGGTGGCTTAGGAGGAGGTTTGTGTATTTACGTAAATAATAAGATATAGAGTGAAGAACTGAATTATCATGGAACGGTCTCGGAACAACTTTGGGTATATATAAAAATTAAAAGTAAAATTATTGCTCTTGTTGCAATATACAAGCCTCCTAAAATAAATAAGAATTATTTTATTGCTGAAATGGAAGATATCCTGAGTCTGATTCATCCCACTGTAGATGAGATTATATGCGCTGGAGATTTTAACATAGATTTTTCAAATGCCGATGATATTTATGTGGATAAAATTTCATCTGTGTTAGAATGCTTTGGTATTGAACAAATCATAGACACTCCTACAAGAATTGCAGCTACTACTGCTACCTTACTGAATGGTATTGTAACATCATCTGACTGGGTTATTGACAGGGGAGTTATTCACGCAACAGGTGTCATTTCTGATCATGATATAGCTACATGTAAAGTAAAACTGAGTGTTGAGAAACATGGCCCCAGAATGATTACGTATAGGTCTTTTAAATATTTTAATGAAGATGATTTTAGAATAGATTTATATAATATTCCATTTTTTGGAATATATGAGCAGGAAGGGGCTGATGAAGAAATAACGTTTTTGATCAACTGTCTGATGAACCTCTTCGACAGGCATGTGCCGTTAATAACATCGCGTGTATCTAAGCCTCGAGCACCTTGGTTAACTGATGAAAATACGAGATACAAGTATAAGAAAACTAAACCATCATTTTCAGTTTTATAAAGACATGAGCAACTACACAAATTCTGCGATTAAAAGAGAAAAGAAAGCATTTTTTACATACGAACTTAGTAACAAGAATTCTAAAACTCTTTGGAAAACTCTAGAAACGTATAGTATTATACCTACCAAATCAAGCACAATACCGGACAATTTGAAAAGTCCTGCAGAAATAAATGATTTCTTCACCAACTCATGTTATATGAGAGAACCTCCTGAAGAATTACTTTCGTCGTACAAACTAAGAAAAATAATAGATTCGGATTTTGAATTTCAGGAGGTTAATGATTTATTTATTCACCAAACAATAAATGGTATAAAGACAAATGCTGCCGGTGAAGACAAATTAAATTTGAGACTATTGAAGTTGTGTTGTCCATATATAATTCCTCACACCACACACATTATTAACTTTTGTCTGAGTCATAATATTTTTCCTGAACTGTGGAAAAGAGCCATTGTAAAAGTATTGCCTAAAAAGACTAATCCACTTGAAATTAAGGATTTGCGCCCAATTAGTATACTGCCAACTTTATCTAAGGTACTCGAAAGAGCTATCGAAGTACAAATGAAGAAATTTGTTGATCAGTTTTCATTATTACCTATAACACAATCTGGATTTCGAAAAAATTATAGTTGTACAACGGCTCTTCTCCATATTATTGACGATGTTGTTAGAGCTTTGGACAAGGGTGAATGCACTGTTCTGGTCTTGCTAGACTTTAGCAGAGCCTTCGATACCATTAACCACAATTTATTGCTGGAAATTCTACATTATATAGGACTTTCCAATAATTCCAGAAACCTCATAGCATCTTACCTTCGAGGACGTGAACAGATGGTTGTGGTTGACGGACACTCTTCTGGGTATATGGATTTACGGTGTGGAGTCCCTCAGGGCTCCATTCTGGGGCCATTGCTCTTTGCTTTATATACTTCCTGTCTAGTGAAAAATTTTAAGTTGTGTAATGTACACCTGTATGCGGATGATACTCAACTTCATCATAGTTTCCACCCCAGTACTGTAGTGGAGTCATGTGGGTATATAAATAAGGAACTTAACATTTTTATTTAAGCTGCAGAGGATCACTGCCTAATCATTAATTGTAGTAAGTCTAATGTTATACTTTTTGGCAACAAAAATAAAAGAGATGAGATTTCTGATAGTGTACGTATTGTAATAAAAAATGAAAGTCTTCAGAATGTAAGCGAAGCTAAAAGTTTAGGTATAATTTTGGACTCCGATCTAAAATTTGAAAAACACATAAATCAACTTATACAACGCGCACACCTCACTCTTAAAAATATATATGACAACCGGCATCTTCTCCCACGACATGTGAAATCAAATCTCTGTGATTCACTGATACTGTCTATATTTAATTATGCTGATGTACTATATGGACCGTGTTTATCCAACCAATATCAAAGAAAAATACAAAAAGTGCAAAATTCATGTTTACGACTCATATTCGGTATACGCAGAAGAGAACATATTTCACACAAAACGAAAGATAATGGTTGGCTAAATATGGCTAATAGAAGGATTCTACATGCAGCTGTTATTTTTCAAAAAATAATTTATGATAACTTGCACAGAAAAATTACCTATCGATCTGATCTACATAATTTAAATATCCGATACAAAGGAACCCTTCCACCCCCAATCTTCAGACTAGAAATTTTCAGGCGCAGTTATTACTATCAAATATGTTCGATTTATAATCAGGTACCTGCCATGTTTAAAACTTACAAATTGCAAAGATTTAAGAAGACCTACAAGAAACATTTATTTTCAATACAACTTTGATATCCGTACGATTGAGATTATATTTAACTGTAATTTATTATGTTGTCACACCAACCTAGCGATGTATTCAAGGTTAAGTGGAGGAACAGTTTATAAGCTGATGTTATATCAACTTGTAAGCTGAACTTCGCCTTTTGCTTTCAACTTTATGTGTATTTTCTTGTATTAATATATGGAAGCAATAAAGTCGTTTATTATTATTATTATTATTATTATTATCTGAGTCTGACGCCCTGACACAACGGAGTGAAACCCGCGAACACTCAAAAAAACGGAGACGCGTTACCGTGACAGGAAAGGACTTTTCCCTTCGCGTTTTCCGCCCGACTCTGTGCTCTGTCTGCTCTGAACTTACATTTTATTATCCCCCCAAATTTTGTCCGGGGTTTTTTTTTGTTGAATTGCAAAGGTTCAATTTTTTGTTTTGAAGTGGCCTCAATTTTTTATTACTAACCGTTTGTATACAAAACAATAATTTAAATTTACCCTAGTTAATTGTTATATTGTTGCAAAATGTTAAGGTCCTGTCTCATTTTTGTTAAACAAAAAGTATGTCGAATTCTACTTTTATTATATTTGAAATGAAATATATATTTTACCGTCTGTTCTTAAAGTTACTGATTTAAGTTTTCCTATTTGATATTCGCATTTATTACATGGCATTGAAGGTGTTATTGGAGTTGAAGTGGCTTGTATATATCAAAATTATTACAAAAAAAAATTAAAAATTGGGACATATATATCCCATTGGGTATAATTGGTTGGTAAACAGAACGAATTAGATGAAATCTAGTGAATCAAATGTATTTAATGAAAAGGGTAAATATACATGTAGATACCTACTTACAGTAGAAACGCTGAGTCTTTTCCATCACGTGACTGATACATCAATCATATGCATCTTAATCAAAGCAATACGACAAATGCTTGTATTGAGTTTCGCTTTTTTTCTGTTATTAGAAGAAGACAGTACCAACATAGTATGTGTTGAATAATATCGTCAACTACGTCACGTGATCCAAGTATGAATTTTTAGATTATTCAATGAAGATTTTGTTGAGTCGTTCAGTTTTGACTCAATCCATACTATTGCATCAACCTTAATATACTGTTCTGTTGGAATATTTCATACTATTTACAGTGTTTGCCGTTTATCGACCGCCCTTAAGGAAGATAAACTCTTTATGCATACTTACACAAGAAATTTTCTCAATGTTTCACTCGAAAATAGAACACGAGAAAGCGCTTCAGTTACTATTTAGCTTTGACAATAATGAATCTAATTTGAGAATGTCGTTTTCACTACGAATTTTGCATCCAATTGTGTCAGCGACGTAGTCCCCGAAATAATATTCCTTATATTCTATTTCTCTTGGGTACAGATGTATTACAAGCACTCATGATACTTGGCTAAAGATTTGAGTATCACTAATATGTTGACAGTTATGTTCTAAACGACGAAACATAGTGCACATGAGTCTGCCTCGATGTCAGTCAAACATTCGACAATGATTGACACAAGGACCTTAACTACAAAATCAAAAAATATCTTCCAATATAATAAAAAGTCAGAGAATTCAGAACAAGAATGAGGACAACCAACTATTTGATAAAAGATTATTGCTTCTGCAATCGCTTTGCTCTTGTACCACTTCTTTATGTACTGTACCAACAACGAACAACAGTATCATACTAGCGAGTAACGAAAATTCAGCTAAAAGGTCCATGGTGCTACAAAGGTAATTGAACGATATCCAAACATTACTACAAAAGTGAAGAATGAAATTAAACGAATCAAATTCAGCTCTAGAGACGTTAAGAAAGCATTACTACCCACTAGTTCTAAATAGTATACAAATTCCATGAGCCACGGGTACAAAATATTGATAAATACATACACATAAAGAGAAAGATAATTGTTGAGGAGAACTGTTTGTTAAAAAAATTAGAGTTGTCTAGAAACAGTGAAAATATTGAACTCAAGAAATTATATTTAGCCGATTATTTCACTTAATGCAAAATACGCGCCTGCGATTGGTTTAAATATGAGGATTAATATTTGAAGACACCATGTTTTCGATTTTGTATTTCGGCACCTGATTGGATACATGCAATTTTCCTATCTGTGTGTTTCGCGTTGTCATTAGTTGTTTTATTCGATATTAAAAATCTAGTGACTGACAGAAAATGTCAAATTAATAAAGAAACGTCAGAATTATTGTATCAAGAATGAATTCTAAAAACCGTTTTGGTCTGTTTGATCTAAAAGAGATTCAAAAGAAAGTAAAAGAACAAATGCCGCAAAATACCGTGCGATCTAAAAAGTACGTGTGGAAACAATTCATGGAATTTTGCAACGAACGTCATCATAGCCCAATTTTATTTGTTTTCGTGAAATAATCTTGACAAATACAACTCGTGTAATTAATGATAATCGAAAATTTCTTTTCTTTTTCGAAACAAATTGTTGTTTTAGGAAACCACACTCGCGCTTACGCGCTCGTGCGGTTTCCAAACAACAATTTGTTTCTCAAAATCGAAGAAATTTGTATTTCGATAATCATCATTACACTTGTTGTATTACTATTGATAATCGTATATTCACTCAATTTATAATATATACAATATTAGTTAGTTTTACTTCTCATTATTTCAAAAGATTGAATGTATTCAACAACCCCTAAAGCAAATGCACGCTGCACTTCAATAGAAAGCGATCCCTCTGAAACCAGCTTATTGTGACTGATGCCAAATGACATAAATAAATACATAAATCCTTGTATAATGATCATGCGACCGTTGTCGTGAAAGTCATCTTTAATCCCCGGTAAAGCTCGCACCTCTGGATGTCCGTACGTGTTAACTAGGCCAGGAGTTGGGAATTAAGTTGAGCATAAAATCCCTTCGGGATTGCCAGATGCTTACTACTTATATCCAACTTTGAGAGATGAAATTTGAACGCTGCTTTAGTGGAATCTATTCAAAACTCATTTGAAACATTTATTGTGTAAAATGTTGATAGAACATGAGCGCAGAAATCATGTTTTTTTTATTGTTTTATAAACTCCAAGGTATATTCTGAATAATATAAATAGTAGAAATTAATACAAGAAGTATTCAGATAAATGAATAATTTTTCATAAGAATCGGCTGCTTATTTCATTGTACACTCTTTATTTCATATTAGAATTGAGCAAAATCTCTAAAGTTTGATCAACCACATAAAGATGTGTCTACTAGGGAAATAGATTATAGCTATTGATAACATTGCGATGTACGACAGAAACGTAGCTAATTGCAAAGATTCATATATTAAAAGATTTTACTCTTCATGTTTTTATCGCTTTCCGAATAAAGCAGTTTCGAATTTCTATCCAAATCTTTGAGGAACTTAAAATCATATGCGGCAAGAGTAGACAAATATACACTCGTCCAGAACCAAACAAGAAGAGTCAACCTACGGTTCTTTGAAGCTATATTGATGGGGAAAGAGCATTAAAACATTTTATACTTTATATTCAAATAGTTTAAGATCATCCGAACGTAGCAAAGGGACAAAGCAAATCTAATTGGCATACTTTTGTATACAAAGATACAAAGTAATGAATTGTAATTAATATTTGGCATATTAAACAAAACTCTATTCCAATCTCCTTTGAATCTAAATCTACTTATGGTTATAGTAACAATTCTATGGTCTATATACCAATGTTGCTTGGATAGAAATGTTAGATTGGTAGGACAGTGCTGGTTGCGTCTAACGAACATATTGAGGCACAAAAGCTGTTAGAAGAGGTCAAAATAAATCCTTATGTAATTGTAATTCAAAATAACGGATACTCCCTCTGGTGTAGATTTTTGATACTAGACATATGTACAAATGTACATAGTCGATTTTGGAAAATATTAAAGGTTATGGTGTTTTGTACTTGGTGAAGATTCTCTTGACTAATACATTTTATACGGTGAAAAATGAGTGGTAATAGTAGTTCAAATCATCATTGTTGTGTCTCGCAATGTGATTGTTGGACATAACGAACTTGTTGTAAAGACATTAGCTTCTCACGAGAACATTAACTTAAAGCTCTGTGTGTACATATGTGCACGTAAACTGATAATTAGCTCACTGTTTTCCGGTTTAAAGAGTGTTGTAGTTAAATAAAGATCAAATTTGGAGATTATAACTGTATTTACACAGAATTATTACTCTATTTACACTTATTATTAATTGCACAATTTTTCTTTACGGTTGCGAAAATTTGCTACTTAATACTTACTCGTTTACTAATCGAGATACCGAGAGAAAGAATTGCGAAATATTCTCGAGAATGTGTAGCTCAAATAGAGAAACTCACGAGATGTACAAAGAGGGAGACAGAGAGAGATAGAGAGAGAGATAGAAAAACGTAGGAATAATAAAATAAATTACAAGAGTAACTTCAGTAAACTACTGAGATACAAGTTGAGCGTAATTCGAAGCTGGAGCTTAACCCATTCACTTGAAGAAACATTCACAACTGATGGTTAAAACTGAAATCTTGTAAGAAACCCATACCACACGTGTCTTACAATACGAAGAAATATTTGCGTTTCTTGGTAAGGCTATATTGCCTCAATAAACAGAGAATATCTATCTTTACAAATCGTTTATAGAATATTTTATGAGAGGGATTGCGACGGAGTATATTTCGAACGTGGCCAATAAACGTAAAATATTATGATAGGACCCTACAAGTGATCACAGTGGTTCACGCCACGTGAACAATCGTTTTTAAAATACAAAAGGGGGTTGTGAATCATGTAACACACAAAAGCACAAGAATAAATAAATAATATTTATTCTTGTGACAAAAGGTGGTAAATTCTATACAAAATAAAATTCATCACAGAGAAAAAAAAATGTATTTTCGAACATACTATCCGCGGCTTCCACCTAAATGAAAATTTGCATGTTATGTATGACATAAAATTAATTATAGTATCTATGTGTACAAGAATCAGAGGATATACAAGAGTCCGTCCTTTTCACAGACCGGCAATACTGAGATTTTTGTGATGGGTCGTGTGTACTGACGTTCACTGGTTTTAAGGCGAACAGCTCGAACTCTGCCATACCTACTAGGAATCATGTCAATCACACGAACTAGTAGCTAATTGAGTGGATGAGATGGTTCATCTTTTACCAGGATCAGATCATTAGGTTTAATGTCACCAGTGAGTTAAATCATTTATGTCTATTTTGACGACGATTGAGATGATCAATCGATCATCTTTTCCAGAAATTTTGCTGAATTTGTGTGCACTTTTGTCAAAACGATAGTATTTTCTACCCGAGTAGATACGTCTTTGTCAGGGTATGCATTTAAAGGGCATGCGATTAGAAAGTGGAGTAAGTATATTCAAATCATTAAGGTCATTCGACAAGGGGTACAGGGGTCTAGAGTTGAGTATGGCTTCTATTTGTGTTAGGATCGTAGTGAATTTCTCAAAGATGAAAGTTTGCTTCCCAACTACTCTCTGCAGGTGATTTTTGGCGCTTTTAATCGCCGCTTCCCATAGCCCTCCCCAATGAGAAGATTTTCGTAGTATGAATTCAATTTCCATTGTGTTTCATTGTTGGAGAGAAATTCGAGTATCGTTTTGGAGGATACAGGAGACGATCGTATCGAACTTCAACGAAGTTGGTAGCATTGTCCAACGACCCAATTTGTCGAATTTTCTCCGTGAGAGCATGTCTGCAGCACTAAGTTCCGAACGAACGTTGTGCCATTGAGAGGTGCTAGATTTGGAGATCTCTTGTATCTGTGACACACGATTGCTCACAAACACATTCCACTGCGAGGGATGTCCCTTTAACCAGGACAGAACGATTTCAAAATCAGAACATAAATTAATTGATTGAAATTGAACTTTTGGTTTATAAATTTGCATAATTCGTTGAGTGAATTTGGCTAACAGCAACATTGCACACATTTCTAATTTGGAAATAGTTAGCATGTTTTTCAATGGCGCAACTCGAGATTTGGCACCCACTAATGCACAATGGATTGCCCCATTTGCATATTTTGAGAGAAGATATAAGTTGCAACCATATGCCACCGAACTGGCATCTGAGAATCCATGAAGTTGACATTCTATGAGTATTTCACTAATAAAGAGATAGCGTGGAACCATAACGTTGGAGAGAGAAGAGATTCTATTTACAAAAGGTTTCCAAGCTAGGAGAATGGTCTGATCGGTGATTTTTTGATCCCATGAGAGTTTGGCAACCATGTGCGTTGCATTAATATTTATCCTTTGACAATTACGAGATTGACTAATCCTAGTGGATCATAACATTGTGAGACGGCAAATAGAATTTTTCGCTGATCTGAGGAAGTAGAGCTTTTACAAATAAACAGTTTTAAGGTTTAAAACTAACTTTTCCGCATCTGTGAGATGCCCTGAACAATATTCTATCATAAAATAGTCAATTGTCACTTGTGTACACTTCGGGGGGTGTATCGTGCTAACAAACCGAAATTTCTCCAAAAATAACCAAAAATGTAGTACATCTGGACGTATAGGACACGCTGTACTCGCTCTAGTCAACTGAAAATCAATAGAGTACATCTGTGAGATACCTTGAACAATATTCAATCATAAAATTGGTCACTTGTATACACTGGAGGCTGTATCGTGCTAACAAACTGAAATTTCTCCTAAAATTGCAACAATGTCGTACTTAAAGTACTATAGCACCTGTTGTACTGGATCTGATGAGCTGAAAATCAATAGGGTTCATCTGTGAGATATCCCATATAATAATAAATCATAAAATTGGTTACTTGTTGCACTCCAGAGGCTGTATCGTGCTAACAAACTAAAATTTCTCCAAAAATGACAAAAAGGTCGTACTTCAAGTACCATAGCACCCGTTGTACTGTCTCTGGTGAGCTGAAAATCAATAGGGTTCATCTGTGATATGTCCTGAACAATATTCAATCATAAAATTGGTGACTTGTTGCACTCCGGAGGCTGTATCGTGCTAAGACATGTACCGAAAAGTGGTCGACGACGACGACGACATACACACAGGGTTTATTTTCCAAAAACTGTTTTTTCGTGTTGTTGTTGATGAAAACCGTAAAAATAACTCAAACAGTTCTCGCATATTAGATAGGTTGGGCGGAAAAGTAATATCGTGAGTTGGATTTCACTTAAGCCCGAGAATTTTACATAACATGTATCAAAATTCAAGTCTAGATCTGATGCTTGAGACTGCACTGATTCTTTATCGAAATCCAAAGTATTTGAACGAAATGTGCGTAGCCTGAAACCTGATGCGCTGAGACACTTGGTAAATTCGGATTGCAATAGTTTCAGTTTGGACAGGGTGTTCGCACCTGACTTGTCTAAATGAATTCTAATAGATAATGGCTGTCCTATATTTGGCTTCACATAGGTCTGTGCGGTGGCTAATGAAACATGAGAGTTTTTAAACGAGAGAGTGGTCAACGAAGTGGTTGAAATATGTGACATGTCCACTGATAGTTGTGAATTACGTTCAATGGAAGATGTGCGAAGAGGGGTAGATTGAGGACTATCGGCTGGAGGTGGTGTATTGACAACTTGAGGTACAGCTGTACGTGAGAGTTTCAGATGTAAAACAGTGTGATACTTTTTTGCACAAATAGTACATCTTCTGGGAGAGAGACACGAGCGGATCGAATATTTATTTCCAAGAGAGTTAAAGCACAAAGCGTTTGACTTTACAAATTTGTGCCTATTTTCAGGGACCAGAGCAGTAAAATTGTGTCAATAATATATTTTATGGGAGTTGTTCTTACAAAATATACAGTGTTTGGCGTTTTATGGGAAATTAGACGCGTTGGATCTTTGGTTGGAGTGAATATTTTGCGCAGAGTACGTATGTATTAAGTCCTTGTGCTGAGATGTAAACTTGGATATGGTATTTTTAAAATGGGAGGGATGCTTGGTTGCCTTAGTTTCTGTATGGGACACGGGGGAAGTGGCATTTTCCAAAAGTATGCATTTCCAATCTAAAAAGTCTAGAACTTTAATAATTGATGGGAGAGAAACTATTTCGCAACTTTCTTCAAAGGTACGTTTCGTATTGAAATCTATTTTACTCTCTTATAGAAATATTGACTGTCTCGACCCTTACTTCGTAGAATATGCTCATATTAGAAATATTATTAAATTCTCAAACATTACTTCGTGTGATATATTGAAATTTTTTAACCGATGGAGCAAAGCGGGTGTATTTGTGGCAAATTTTTGCAATTTAACATGATCACATTTTATTAAAGATTCTTGCTTAAGTATGTGCCGAAAAACCGAATGCAAATTGAGTTTGTTATATGTATAGCTCTTATTTATTAATTCACTAGCTGTGTTATAAAGTTGTTGTCGCATACCTTAATATTGTCGATGATTTTTAAAGCATTTCCCTTCAAAAAACTTTTGAGGGAGAAAAGTTTTTTGGCTATCACTATAGATTTGTGAGTTGTTAATAATTAAAGCATTAGGCAAATCAGGAAAAGATGCGTATTCAACGGAGTTAGAACCATCAAATGTGATTATGTGAGTTTTAGAAAAAGCGCATTATTTAAGGTGGTTTTAGAAGAGCAGTTTGGAATTGAAGTTCGCCGGAGTTGAATCAAACTTTTCAAGAGAAGACTGAAGTTGCGATAAGGTGTCGAAATATTTATTTTCAGTGTCTTCGTGGTTATCGGAATCTAATTCCTTCGAGAAGACTGAATAATACTCAATATTGTCTGGAGAATCTGAATATTTAATAAAACTATCTGTTAGCAAACCCATTCTATTCAGTAACTGATTTTTGTCATTTAGAGAGCCGACATTCACCGAGAACCGGTTTGCGATGCGAGTTATGTTACTTTTAGCTACATATCTAGCTTTTTTATATTCTTTGAGATCAGTAAGCCAACTTAACTAAAACATATATGAATAATGAGAATCGAGAGACAATACTGCGAAATAGTTAACTTGAAGAGAATTTAAAATTTTATTAACCGGCTCAAACTTCACACAACTGTTATAAATACATGTCAGTTTTCAATTTGTTAATAAAAGACTGATTTGCTTGACGGCGATCCAGAAGAAATACAGGTGTAGATGCTGTTTAGGTCAATAATTAAATAACTTCTATGGACTGTATTAATTTTATTTTGAATATAAAACGGAGCAAATCTACACGTGTTCGATTTTTGCAGCCATGATGGTGAGAAGTCAACTACTCCTCTTACAGTGTTGTCAGGTGTACCTTGACATGCCGGCCGCCTTGTAAGGAAATCTTTCAAAACAAATAAAATTACATTAAAATATCAAAATTGTTTAACGCATAAGAAAAACAAGAAAATAACGACTAAACGTTCTAATATTTTAAAGTAATGATTGAGGGTATTTAATTATTCTGTGTCTACGGGAAGAACACATATACGATTAATTGCTCGTTTCACTGTTCCCGACCGCACTTTTATGGTTACAACCCTGACAATGTCATCACTACCACGATGCAGTCCTATGACACGTCCCAACTGCCATTGTAGAACTGGTGCATTATCGTCCTTGATAAGGACCAAAGATCCCAGCTTCACAATTTCTTCACATCGCTTTCGCCATTTTGTCCGTGTCTGAAGTTCTGCTAAATATTCTTTCTGCCACCTTTTCCAATAGTGTTGTATCATGCTCTGAATGTGCTGCCACCTGGACAGTCGATTTTGCGTAACATCAGTTGGATTATACTCGGGAATTGAGGTAATTGTCCGGCCAATTAAAGAATGGGCTGGAGTTATTGCTGCATAGTCTTCTGGATCTTCGGTTAACGAGCACAGAGGTCGAGAATTCAAAATACCTTTTATTCGAATTAAAAAAGTTCCGAATTCTTCAAATGTTAAAGGCATGTTTCCTATAACTCTTAATATGAAATTTAGTGCTTTTTATTCCAGCCTCCCAAAGTCCCCCAAAGGTGGGAGAATTGGCAGGTATAAAATGCCACGATATGTTTTCGTCGGCCAATTGTGTTCCAATGTACTCGGAATTGTCGTTTAAAAAATCATAAACCTAATTAATTTCTCTATTAGCACCTACGTAATTCGGACCATTATCGGAATATATATTTTTTGGTTTTCCACGCCTAGAAGTAAATCTATTTAAGGCTGCCAAAAAACATTCACTGGTTAAGTCAGATACAAGCTCGAGATGCACTGCTTTAGTGCTCATACAAATAAATAAACAAACGTAACAACTGCTACTAGTAGCACCCCGCCCCTTTTTATTTTTAATATGAAATGGGCCACCATAATCTGTGCCAACATTTTCAAAAACCCCAAAAGTATTTACTCGCACCTCTGGCAAGTTACCCATTAGATAATTTGTATTCTTGGGTTTAGCTTTAAAACAAATTAAGCATTTATTTACAATATTTCTACATATACTACGACCTGATATTGGCCAATATCTTTCACGAATTGAATATAGAAGAGCCTGAGCTCCACAATGTAAAAGTCGTTTATGTTCATTTTCTAAAATGTATTTTGTTAAAAAATGATTATTAGGTAAGATTATTGGATATTTTATTTCAGCCTTTAATTTAGCAATTTTTGACCTACCACGTACGCAAATCTTATAATTGGATTTAGACTTAAAATTTTACTTTCCGGAGAAATGGGTTTTCCTAATAATAAATTATTGAATTCTACTGAAAATATTTCCCTTTGGGCCTCCCTGATTAACAATTTTAAAGATTTATCTACATATTTCCTCAGTTGATAAAGGCTTAGGTTGATTGTCACATTCATCTTTATTTTGAAAATTTTGGCTGATAAAACTTTTAGTATTGTCGGTCAAAACCAAATTGAAATCCTATAGGAAGTGATTTATTGTTCGAGTTGAACAAGTTGCAAAACTTGAAAGCGAAAATGGAAAAAAAAACTTTCGAAATTTACGAACCGTAAAAAGAAAGTGACATCGGAACAGTGAATATTTGATAACGAAAAACCTTTTTTAATTTCATGTTATTTTTAAATAAGTAAGTTGCATCTTATTCAATGTCTTTGTATGCTTTAATGCATCCATATTACCCCTGAAAACCCCATACTTGGACTTGCCCTAAAATGTGGCTTTTGATACAACTCAAAAAGGTTCAATTATTTTTCTGTTTCAGTAAAGTTTAAGTTTATTTTACTTATTATAATATAAATTATCTCTTAGTATGATCAATAAAGATATGTATAATCATCCCGTCAAACAAATATCGCCATAAATACCGATTGATGCTACCGAGGTTGGCTTTCGTGGCCATAATATAGAACTGAATATTGCATCGCAGTGACGTCACACGCCAAACGTTCGATGTGCCTAAGCATACCGTTGTGAGTGCATCGTGGGCAAAGCTTTAAAACTGTAGTCAAATATTTCTCCTCCACGGCAAAAGATGGCGCGGGTATTGCATTTGTCCCAAAGTACATGCTTCCCAAGATACAACACTCTCCCCTATATAAGTATTAACAGTAAGGAGACTTTACCGATCGATGAAAATATTCACTATGCTGCCAATATTGGAGGAGGTAAACTCGTCACAGTTCGATATGCTTACACTATTTTTTATACTTTCATGGGTGTCACTAATAAAATATCCGAAAATGTTTAAATTATTTACTCATGGCTCAGTCCTGTCAAAACAAGAACGGTACGTAATTACTTATCGACACGCCTGCGCTTGACAGCCACTAAAAATAACATACTGTTCTGTATTATGAACAATCGGAACTAGCATCATCGTACCATAAAATATGTAAATTTTCTCAACAACTTTTAAATTAATCGAGGACATCATATCACACTATTTCATTGGAAACCGGATGGGTTACATTGCGTTGTGGATAAATGTATTTATGAATTTCAATAACATTATAACTTTAATAATATCTTAGTACTAAAGACAACAAAAATGTATACCTATTCGATCTATTATTGAAGAGAACTCTTTGAGACTCCAAATCTTAACAAAAAATCATACAGTATATGTGAGATATTATCTCTCTGCGCATACTATTCCAAAAAGTCTAATAATAAAAACCGGAATCTACAATGTGCTCGTATTCAGTAAAATCTCATTCTTCAATCTTTCTGTTTAAAAATGGGTTTGTACGAAGTAACCTGCCAGTCAAATTTACATCACAGTCTCCGCCATGAGACTACTGAATTGGCTTCTTGACAACTGGCCTAGTACAGTAAAATTCACATCCCTTGGCTAGCGTACGTGCTTTGGGACCGACGGGCTTTCCAAATGGGAAGCATACACCACGATTTTCTCTCTTGCAATAAAATATTGACGAAGACCGTTAGCGGTAGTTTTAGGAGCGAAGCTAATCCGATTGTTTCGTATAAATTCTATTGATGGTCGACTTTTTTTTGAGTTTTAATTTTTAAGCAGGAAGCTGGTGTAGAATATTTTATTTCGAGTAAAAAGTATATAGAAGCAATACTCTATTATGTATTAAAAAGTGTCCGTCATTGTTTTGTGTCCTTTGGGTAATCTTATAACATTTATCTGTAGCAGACAAGATGAGCGCAGGATATAAAAATGGACTGACGATCACGGTGTTTGCGCTAGGAATAGCTAATATCTTTACGAGTGACTCTTAAACTGTCTATTTTTATATTTCTGGAAGCTCCTAAATAAACGAATTATTGCTTGTTATGCATAATACAAGGTTAAAAAATAATGATTGGTATTTATTAAATTAACTGGATTCAGATTCACAAATTTAAGAAACTAAGTGATAACGATTTTTAAAAAAGCAAAAAATCTCAAATGTATTGTTGTATTGATGAAGATTTCCCAAAGAACATACAAGAAGAAAGAAAAGCACTTATACCGTAACTCAGAGAAGCTAGAAGCAATGGATACACAGCCTACGTTAAATATAAGAAATTAATAATAAATAATGAAACCTATAAGATAAAAGAAACTAACAGTCAAAAAAGAACAGTAGGAGAAAGATCATCAGATGGAGGAAGCAATGAAAAAAAAGTTCAAATGATAACTATAACGGAAGGAAAAAACTAAAAACGACAGATAAGACACAGAGGAAACAAAAAGAACTGGCAACGAAAACGGACAATGTAATGGAAAATGGAATAAACATAAAAACAGCAAAAATCAACTAAAAGAACAAACTAAAATGAAATAAGAGCTGAGAAACTAATGGAAGACGAAGAAAAAGGACAGGAAAATTATCAGAAGGTACACCAAAACGAACTTAAAGTAGATGCAAGGAACATTAGAAGCATAAACGGAAAAGAACAAAAGTTAATGGAACAACCTACAAAAGCGAATCTGGATATATTGGCAATTACGGAAACAAAGAAAAAGGGGCAATGAATAGGGAAAACGAGATATTGACCGACCGAGAAACAGTGAAACAAAGGGAAAATAAGAAATACTTCCTCTTTTGTTTTTCAAACAACTATCCATTTCATAACTACTTGAATTTTTGTTTATCATCCGGTATTCAGAAATGTCTTTCATGTAATAAATGTCTTTTCTTGCGGTTCTTTTACACTTGTTAACTTCTGATACAATAGATATTTCATAATTTTCACTATAAAAGGTCTTTTCTTTCCTAATATGCATGGTTTTTTTATGAAATAAGACTTTTTACGATACTTTACTTTTATGGCTATCAAATTTATGCTACAACATAAATTCAAGTTTTTCCATTTGGAATTCTTTTTAAATAATATTATTTAGATTTATTGAATAATTCTTTTTATATAAATTCTCTCTTATTTGTTTATTACAATTTATTCATTTTGTGTTGATTTACAAGTGACATATTCTCAATCACCATTTTTTTAACTTAATTTCCTTTTTCCTGTAACTAAATTGATTGATTCAAGTTTTGACACATAAAATATTTATTGGTTATATCATGTGGAATATATTTATCAATGTGTTAAATTCTTTGAAAATTATTAACTGCTAAAATTTTATATTATAGTTAATATTAACTATGATGGATAATGATTTGAACTTTCGTTTTTTTTAGGTGAACTGCTGATTTTACTGTGAATGATCATACATATTTTTGGACAAATACAAAAAATTTTAATTATTTATTAATATATGTGTGTGTTTTCACACTTTCTACAACTACTAAGGTAACTTCTTTTTATTTTATTATTGTTATCACCATCAAATAATAGCATAATATCCTCTTATGATCTCAATTTATGGTTTATTTTTGTCATATTGTGATTTGGGTTTTGACTTGTTCAGGACCAAAATTAAAATATTCTCAATCGAGTAATGTACCCTTTATAGTTTTCTATAAGTGTTTCAATATATATTCTACATAGGGCTTAAGCCGCGTATGTTATATATTTCAAAATTGACACTGACACTAATTGTCAAATAATTTCCGGCTAGCAGAATAAAAATTTTTAATATATCGAAAGATGAATTAATTTGACTCTAGTCTCAGGTGGGTTCAATTCGTTATCATATACAATTTTTTATAAATTATAAATTATTCTCCGAATTCAATATTGATTATTAATTTCGTTCTGTATGATCTATCTAGTAATATAATGTTACTATTTGATAATGAATTTTTTTTATATTTTACGTAAGTGAAAATAACACATCACTATAATTCACACATAAATATATTTCAATCTTTCTCAATGTGATACGTGTTCTAATACAAAAAGACTGCTCTGCGCAAGCGTTTGTATGTTTCAAGGTTGAATATTAATTTCAGTATGCAAAAGGAGCACACCATAGGCGTCGCATAATTTATTTCAATAATTAAATTTAAAAGATCATCAATTGGAACAAAATTATCAATATTTTGTTTAAACAATTTTCAATAAATATTAAATCAATCTATAAAAGCAATGGTGATTTCTCAAATTATTTCTTTTGCCCATTAACCCAACAGTGATTAAGTATATTTCATGCCCAAAATATAATCATTGAGAGCAACCGAAGGTAAAATAAATAAACAGTAAGGAGGGTGGAATAAATAGAGGTGAGTAAATAAACAAATAATAAAGGTATAAATTATAATAAATAAATAAAATTAAATAAATTGTTAAATTAATTATATTTTTAACAATTGTCTCTTCCAACGTGGAGCTAAAAGGCTATAATCAAACAGGCTTGTGAAATTTGTACATAAAAATTGAAATTTAGAAGGATTGGTTTGATGAAAACAAAATAAAAATAGAAAGAAAAATTATGGAAATGTTATTAAAAATAAGCAAAGATATAAATGCAAGTAGCCAAAGAATAGAAGAAATAAATGCAAGTTATCAAAGAATGGATGAGAAGTTAGATGATATTAGTAGCATTACAGAAGAAACGAATGGGAAGGAGGATACGATGAATATAAATATGAATGAGATTATAAATACAAATATTAATACTATGGAACAGGAAAAATATAATAAATTGAAAAAGTAGATGAAGTATAAAAAGAAAGTTTAATGGAAATTAAGAAATTTGAAGAGGAGAATGAGGATTTTAGAAAGACCACAGAGGGGAACAAAGAAATTAGGGAGGAAACTGAAGAAGTAGGTTACATTAAATTACAGAAACATGCAAGTGAAGAGGTAATACCGCATTTTCAAGAAAATTCAAATGAAGAAATTAAAGACTTGGATGGTAAAATGAAAAAACCAACAGACATATGTACCAGAAGAAATGAGATCAGGATCAATATTTTTAAAAAGGAAATAGAGGAGATGAATAGAAAGCTTACAGAAGCAGATGTTGAAATGGAAAATATCCAAGGAAAAGCAAAACAAATTAGAGACAAGGAGTGAGAATGGAATATGTTGGGGGAATAAAAAAGGATATAACAGAATTTACAGACTATGAAATTAAATTTTTAACATACTTCTTGAACAAAAGACAATTGATAAATTGCAAAAGAGAAATGAAGATACATGGAGTGGATGAAACGAATAAAATAGAAATGAAAATTTTGAACAAGGAAATTATAATGGAAATGAGAATGAGAATTAACAACAAAGTAGGAAGAGGAGAAAATAGAAAGAAGTTTCGAAAAGTAAAAGAGAAACGGATAGCGATAGAAGAAAGTAAAAAGAAGGTTAGATAAAGTAAAGCAAATTATATAGTAAGACAAGAGGATAGGGACGATAGTTAGCAAACGAAAAAAGAAACTGCATGGTAAAGGAAGGATACAAAAACAAGTTTAAATATAAGATTTATTAATAACAAACTATATACCTAAATAATATTATAGAGTAGTATAAGATTTTCCATTTTCCCATTGAATTTATTCAAAGCGTTGTTTTCATACATAGTTAGGAAGAATCTAAAAAAGAAAAATATATAAATGAATAATATTATAATATAGTTGTAAATAATTAGATGAAATATAGATATAGAATAGATAGCATAGAATATAAATTTTTTTTGAATCAACAGTTATATTTTCAAAGATTCCACAAGTGAAAGATTTTGTAATTGATTCACATTAACAGACATTAACGGACATTTTACAAACTTTTGACAAAATACTACAATAAATAAATTAATAATAACAGACTTTATATCTGAAATGAAATTAAATAAACAAAAGACAGATAAAACATTAAAGTATACTAAAATTGAACAACTACCATGATCAAAATCCCAAAATATAGAAAATCAAATAAGAAATATAATTTGAAATTTTTTTATAGCATATGTAGGAGGAAGGTTACAATATTGAATAATAAATTAATTATGAGGTTAAGAAGGAAGAATAAGATGGAAAACTAAAGTAAGAAACGAATTGATGATTATTATTATTATTATTGAAACATAAAATAATTGAACTGAATATGAGAAGGTATGAATGATATGAAAAGTTATAAAGAACAGAACAAAATTGAAATATTGAGGTAGGATTATAGATAACAAGAATTATGGAAATGAAATACTATGATAAATTAGTAAATTGGATAAAATTTGTTTTTCTTATTTCATTTAAACAATAAACAAATTTTTTGACTGTTGTAGTATGAATGAGACGTACATTGTAACCAATGAAATAAAGTGATAAAGAAAATTAGATAAAATTTTTTATATATAATAGTAATATTTCATATCTGTCAGTTGTAGTTTAATTTTTAGCAATTTTATATAATGTGAGAAGATGAAATTATTTTAATAAAGTTTAATAATACTAAATGTAGATAAAAAACATATGTCATGTTATAGTGATAATAAAAACAAAATAATCAAATATAAATGTCAATGAAATTAGAACTCAACGGAATACGTAACCTCAGACATAACAAAAATATAAATAGAAACGAAATAAGTAAACTTAACGCAATGCGTCACTTTAGACATAGCCAAAATTTAATAGAGGAACATGAAGGACAAACTAATAAATTGAGGAATCAACATATGAAAATTATTTAAAACCTTAACAAAGACAACAATTGTGAATTCCGTATAATACATATAAGTTATAAACATCTATTTCCAAATTAAGGAAATATCAAAAAACCGGAAAGGTCATATTATGTTGACATGCGTACCAACAAATATAATTGAATACATGGGGGATGAATAGACAAAATTTGAAAACTATTACGAAATTATGTATGATAATTGAATGAACGAATGATAAAATAAAAATGGAATAATTATATATATGATATATAATTATTTATGTTGCCAAAAATATATAATTAGCATATAAGTTTCCACCAATCACAGGTCTATTTAAAATTGAAATAATAAAAAAGCCAATTTATAACACTGATAATGAACTCTTTTGAAATAATAAACAATATAAAGTATAAATAATATGAACCAGGAGGACAATTACGTGAAAAATAAAGTGATTATGGATAAATAAGAATGACAACCAAACGTTATGAAACATTATAGCTCTGGTAGTTTGTGAATTTCCGCTTGAAGAAAGCTTGTTGATAAAAAACAATTGAGTGTGGCGAGGAAGGTGAAATCACAAACAACTCCATGTCGAGACTTTTTCAAAAGGTTTGTATAAAAATGTAAAATTAGGTATTTCAATCATTCGACAAAATAATTTCACATCCAGTGACCCGACCAACTATTTAAAAGCAAAATTCCCGAAGTGGAATGAGTTTTTCCATAGAATGGACGTTAAAAAGTGCGGACATTTTGAGATAAGCGTTTCTCAAAATTCAGGTTAGTGAATTTATTTCTTTGGGTCCCAAAGACGACAAACAAATACAAATGATAATTTCAATAAACTAGTAAATAAATATTAAAGGTCATAAATAAACAATATAAAGAACAATTTAAAAAATAAATAATATCGTATACTTTTTATAGGCTATAATAATAATAATGACTCACCTGTTTTTCGATATATCCTTGTACATAGTAGCTCGTTTGAAATTTTAAAACACTTTGCGCAAATTTGCTTAAACTCCAATCAATGCCCCAACACATGTTTCACATATATGTTAGTCAATTGTAAAACAACAAATATAGCTACATAAGTGATAACTTGTTCACTTAATCTTGACAAAATATATGGTTTCATAATATAGTCATGATCATTAAAGATATTTTCAGATGAGTCATAAATTGTGGCACTCCTCGCCTTTTCATCTTTATCAAATTGCGAAATACTATTGTTTATCAGACAAACGGGATCTGTTTTTGCTGGTTTATAGCACGCAACTATAATGGGAATTTGTTCCAAAAGTGTACAATTACCAATGCATCCACTTCTAACTTCTGATCTGATTCACAAACTCTTGTGAGATGACCTAAACTGTTATTCCATCCACCTTTGGATCTGATAGAAAGGAAGAGCGATTGGACAAAAATAGAAGTCGACGAAGATGCGAAATATACTATACGAAGAACTACCCATACATTTTTTTATGAAAAATGAAGTACCAACATTAAAGATCATCCGTAAAATGGGCGAAGAGACGATGAGGAAAATCCTACATGGTTTGAATTTTAGTTATGAGAAAATAAATAGAAAGAGTATTCTTATTGAAAGATCTGAATTAGTATTGTGGAGAAGAGAGTAACTAAGGAAAATTAACGAGTTTCGTAAGCAAGGAAGAAATATTTATTATACGGATGAAACATGGGCCAGCGAGAGGCACACGGTGAAAAATTATGACAAGATGGAAATGTGAAAAGTGCACGGCAAGCAGCTGTTGAAGGCTGAAAAAAAAATTCCATCTGGAAAAGGCAGTCATTTGATAATTCCTCATATAGGAAGTAATAGCGGATTTATGTTAAATGGTGAATCAATATTTAAGTCCAAGCGAACCCAGAAACTGGGGTGTAGGGGTTGTGTCGGAGGGGTAGTACCTTTTGCTCCAGACGGTCACTCCAAGCGTCATAGGCGGGCGGAGGTTTGGATCAACTGGTCCCCACGAGACACCCAACTCTCACTTGATGGCTCCAAGCGCCACACCCTGGTAAACTGTGTTGACCCACAGGCTAAACCAAGTGAGGGTAACCAGATATAGTGATTAGCAGCGTCTGACCCAGAGTGGGCGGCTGCAAACAGCGTCTGACCCAGATTGGGCGGCTGAAATATGTGCTCACCAAGACGCCTAGCCAGCGTGGTGTTCTATGGAAAAATACCACTTATGAAAATGCCAGTTATACAAACTCATATACCCCAGGCGAGTAGAAGATTATCTTCAGAATCTCGCACTGATGCTAAATCAGTCTGTCCCATGGATTCTGGGGGGGACAATCATCTGGCAAAGAAACTTAAGAAGAAGAGATACAGAAAGGAAAAAATTATGTATATTGCAACATACAATACACTGTAACTACTATCGGAAGAACGATTAACTGAACTTGAGTACGAACTGGAAAATATCAAATGGGATATCGTGGGTCTTAGTGAAGTTAGAAGGCGGGGTGAACAGAGTGTTACTTTAAAATCTGGGCACAGTTTCTATTACGTAGGAGATGACGATAGCTCAGTGGGAGGAACTGGCTTTCTGATACACAAACGACACAGAATGAATATTTTGTCCCTGAAGAAAATCTCCACAAGAGTAATATGCCTTGTCCTCAGACTCAACACCAGATACTGTATAAAAATTATACAAACTTACGTGCCTACCTCAAGTCACACTGACGAAGAAGTAGAACTGTTCTACGATGACATCAGGGATGCTCTTAGTGGTCAAAAAAGACATTATACTATCCTATGTGGCGATTTCAACGCCAAGATGGGAATAAGGCTGAACGATACTGAGTTTGCACTGGGGAACCATGGACTAGGAGGAAGAAATGATAGGGGCGACACCTTGCTTGATTTCCTGTTACAAAACAACCTATTCCAGATGAATAGCTTCTTTCCTAAGAGACAAAATAAGAGATGTACGTGGAGAAGCCCGGACGGACGAACAAGAAATGAAATAAGATTTTATAATCACTGATAAAAAATACATAATTAAAGACGTATCAGTATTGAACAGGATAACCACTGGAAGCGACCATAGGATCGTTCGAGCCAAAGTAACGATTGACGTTGATAAGGAACGACATAAGTTGATCAGAAAGACCAACAGTAACAGAACATGGGAGAGTCCATCAGACATGACTGGCTTCCAGCAATGCATCACAAATAAGTTAAGTGGCACCGAGACAGAAGAAAACATAAATGTCCTGAACGAGGCCATCACAACCGCCATACTAGAGAGCCAAAACGAATACTGCCCAACAACCAAGAAACAATCGAAATTAAGTGATACCACTATGCGGAAAATGAAACAAAGAAGAGACATGAGGAGTGGAAAATTAACTACTGCTGAAGAACTAAGACAAATAAACAGGGAAGTTTCAAAGGCTATGAGATGTGACATCAGAACATACAACCAAAAGCAGATCGAACAAACAATAGAAGAAAATAAAAGTATGAGGGTCTTACGTAGAAAGTTGGAAAGCGGAAAGAAAGAAATGACAAAGATAAGGGATAAACTGGGGCATATTACAACAAACCGAGAAGATATTCTAAAAGTGGTTGAGGACTTCTACCGCCTATTATATAAAAGCCAAGATGAAATTAATTTGGAAGCAGAACTGGAGATATTGACAAAGAGAAAAGGCATCGTTAATCAAGGATCAGAATGATTGCCCGATATTACTCTGGACGAAATAAAGCTGGCACTGAAGAAAACAAAAAACAACAAAGCTCCTGGAGAGGACTGCGTAGTTGCCGACGCAGTTAGGGAGGGTGGTAATTGTTTACTTGAGAACATAACAAAACTCTTCAATCTTTGTCTTTTCAATAGCACCATACCAGACAGATGGTATAATGCCATCGTGATCTTAATTCACAAGAAGGGTGATACAGCTGAACTGGAAAATTATAGGCCAACAAGCTTACTCAGTCATCTCTATAAACTATTCACGAGAATTATCACTACACGACTGGAAAACAAACTCGATTTTTACCAGCGAATAGAACAGGCCGGATTCTGCAAAGGTTTTGGAACAAATGACCACCTACAAAGCATCAAAACCCTGATCGAAAAATCAATAGAGTATAACAGACCGCTTGTCATTGCCTTTGTGGACTTCCACAAGGCCTTTGACACTGTTCAGATGAGTGCAGTTTTAAACTCCTTACAAAAATGTCGTGTCGACTATCGTTACACTAAGCTAATATACAACATATATAAGAATGCTACCATGATGGTAAGACTGCACGAAAACACCAACCCCATAAAAATAGGTAGAGGAGTGAGGCAAGGTGACACTATGTCACCAAAACTGTTTACCACAATTCTGCAATACGCCTTTGGAATGCTTGAATGGAGCGGAAAAGGCTTGAATATAGATGGATTAAACCTAACAGACCTGCGCTTCGCAGATGATATAGCCTTGATGTCAGACAGCCTACAGGATATTAAGATAATGCTGGAAGATCTTCAGGAGGTATGTGCTCGGGTTGGATTAAAAATTAATATATCGAAAACGAAATATATGACGAATCTGGTTCCTAGTGGAAATATTGCTATTGGTGACGGGGAGGTAGAGTTGGTGGATAAGTATACATACCTGGGTCATGAGATAAAAATCTCGAGAGACAATCAAACATGTGAATTAAGAAGAAGAATTACGCTCTCTTGGGCTGCATTTGGTAAAATGAGGGAAGTGTTTAGGGGCAATCTCCCAATGTGTCTGAAGCGAAAGGCCTATAATCAGTGCGTTCTACCAGTTATGACCTACGGAGCCGAAACTTTGACTCTGACAGCCACATCCGCTAAGAAGCTTAGAGTAGCCCAACGTAGGATGGAAAGATCGATGCTTGGTGTGTCACTCCGTGACCGCATAAGAAATGAAGACCTAAGGGCGAGAACAGGAGTCACGGATGTTATCTATCAGGTGGCAAAACTCAAATGGAACTGGGCTGGACATGTGGCCCGCATGACAGATGGACGATGGACAAAAAGGCTGCTCGAGTGGAGACCAAGGACTGACAAAAGAAACAAGGGAAGACCTCCCACGCGATGGACGGACGATATCAGAAGAATGACTACAAACTGGATGCAGAGCGCTCAAGACAGAAGACAGTGGGCAGAAATGAGGGAGGCCTATATCCTGCAGTGGATGCGACAGGCTGATTGATGAAACGGGAAACTACCATGAAGAGATGAATGCAGAGGTGTACGAGAAGTGGTTTGGACGCATTTCTGAAAATTTGGAACCAGGATCTGTCATCGTTATGGATAATTCTCCTTACTACAGTCGACACTGAGACAAAACGCCACAACAGGCAAGGAGAAAAGCTCAAAGCACAGAATGGTTACAGGATAAAAGCATCCCTTACGATGAAAGCAATGTAAAGAATTAATTGTTCCAAATTGTAAAGAGACATGCCTATAAATATAAGAAACTTGCTGTTGATGGATTAGCATTGAGCCATGCAATTACTGAATCAAGGCTACCACCGTATCATTGTGAGTTGAATTCAATTGAATTAATTTGGGCACAAGTTAAAGGAAAGTGGGACGGAAAAATCGAACGTTCAAGTTAGACGATACGGAAGGCCTTAAGAAATCATTGGAACGAGTGACACCAGAAACTGAAGCAAATGTATTGCCCATGTTCAAAACGAAGGAAAGAAAATGTGGGATGTAGATAATATGGCTGATAAAGTTTTCGACGATATTATTATTAATGTAGATACTACGGCTGCTCCAAGGAAAAACACAGTAACCAACAAAAAACTCACTTTTCTACATGTTACCACATACTTAGTCCTTACGCATGTTATAAGCTGCGTTTGAATGGTCTATCTGTACTAGAAATCATAGTTTGACCACCCTTAAACACAGTATCTACATTAATTCTTCAAAAATACCACAATAAAACACAGTATATACCAGTTACTGGGTTTTAGCGTGGTTATAAGTAGATGCTGTGTTTTAAGTTGGTTTAAAATTATAACTACTAATATTATGATACAACCAGTCGCAGACGTGGCAACAGCCGTTTGAAACTTCCTTTCTTTATCGTGATTCATTATCTCGCCACGTGCGTGATTTTATGACCGATTAAAGTGTTTCCGTCTAAATAACAATGTTCAATACACGAATAAGACGAATACGACGAATACTGGATTTGTGCAATACACACTTGTGAGTAACTGACTGATTTGTATATTAGTTTTAAGTTTTAAGACGTGAATCTAGAGCCGCGTTGAGGTTATGTCAATTCAGAGGCCTCAATAATGTTGCCAGATTTCCCAAATTTCTGTACCTTACCAAATAAATTACAAATAATCAAACTACTAAAATAAGCTAAAAATTAATGTCTTAGAACTATTTGACTGTTTGAAGGTAACGGTGGATATTTTTTACAGACCCTCCAGTAAAGAGGAACATATTTCGGATGCAGCACCAGCACTTCAATATCAAACGACGACAGTGTTACAGATCCAGGTTAACACTAGCCATAATAGTGATCAGGAAAACGTGCATACTACTCCAAATGAAAATCAAGAGATACCTTACGAAATGCCTGAAAACACTGATGGTATATTAGTACCAATAACTACACAGCGACCTATTATTGAAGATGACGACATATTAGAAGATATCCGAGAAGCTGCTACTACGGTAAGACTACGGACAAGACTATAAACGGCACTGTAAATACTGCTAGTAGTGAAATAGTGCAAGTAAGCGGAGGAGGTAAAAATAGAAGACGTAAAGCGGCTGTGAAGAGACCTGTATTATGTAAAATGAACAAAAAGCAAATAGGGAGAAGAAAAAGCACCCGATAAGGCCATGTTGCCAAGGAAAATGCCGAAAAAACTGTCCGAAATTTACACAAGAAGAACGCAATGTAATATGGGATACTTATAATATACGAAAATGGTTGGCAAAAAACGTACATCTGACATATATTAAAAAAAAGAATAAAAGTCCATGCTAATAACGATAGTCGTCTATACTTTCTGCCACAAAATAATTTCAGTTTGCCGGTTTGTCGCTAATTTTTACTTAATACCTTGGGTTATACAAACGATTCTGTCTTGACAGAATTATGCCATGCCATGGAAAAACAGGGGGGATGTGCTGGAGTGAAGAAGAATAGAGGGGTTCATGCAAAACCTACTTGTAATCGTGAACTAATAAAATAACATATCGATAGCTTCCACCCAACTGTAGCTCATTATAGAAGACATAATGCTCCTAATATAAGGTATCAACCATGAGAACTTACTGTACAATTGATGTTCCAAGATTTTAATTCAAAATATCCCAATGTGTGTGAAAAAAACTTACAGAAAGACTGCATATATGCATATATCTCTGTGTATGCCTATTTCAGACACTTGTGACGAATGCCTCGCCTTGGAAATGCAGGTGAAAGAAGCCGAGGTAGTAATAAATAACGACGCAGCAGTAAAGAATATAAAGGAAAAATTGACTCTACATGAAACTAAAGCTACCAACAAATACACAGACGAGAGTAAAATTACAGACAACCCAACAACAAAAATATACTCTATGGATTTGCAAAAAGTATTACTAATTCCAATTATGTCTTCAATTAAAGACAGTTATTTTACAAGTAGACTTGTTATATTTAACGAGACTTTCGCAGGACTACATAAGAACCCAATTCAATAAAAATTATTGTGTTATGTGGCACGAAGGTATCGCCGGTCAAAATGCACATAACATTGTAGATTCGTTGTGCCAATAATAGAAACAGAACGAGGTACCACCGACTTTGTATTTTGGGCCGATAACTGCACGGCCCAAAACAAAAACTAGATTATGTGTATAGCATTTGTAATCCTTGTAAATGAAGAACGTGGTCCTAATAGCATTACTTTTAGATATTTAACTAAAGGTCACACTCATATGAGTGCAGATGGTATTCATGACAACATTGAAAAACACCTAGCACAGGTCAGAGACGTATATGACTTCAGAGATATAAAAACTGTAGTTGGTACGTCTAGAAAAAATGTAACTGTCGTAGAGCTCATTAACTTTATAACGAGAAAACGCTACTAACCCTCAGTGCTCGGTATAGATGTGCGGGTTGTCTCACGTGGTACAACCCGTGCTCGCCAGTCGACTAGCTCCGAGTCGAAGAAGGGGTGAATTCTTCAAAAAAATGTAATAAGTTTTCAAAAGGGCGCCAGAGAAGTTTTGGCAAGCACCCAAGACTTCTTAAGTCGGCCCACAACTCCTCAGTGGGTTAACAACACTAACTTCACACTCCAAAGGTTAAACTGATAGATAAGTTATTATTAAGAAAAAAATAAAAGTCAGCAAGTATCCCCTGATTGAAGTTTTTAAGCATTCACTTTGGACCATAACTGTCATTTCAAAGTATTTATTACAAGTTTACAGCAAAATGTCACAAATAATACCTGAACTCAACTGAAGGCGGTAGACTCAGTATGTAGTTAGGCTGAAGGCCGGAATCTACATAATAACTTAAATCGCAAACTAAATTATCAGTTACAAGCGAAGTCACAGCTTAAATAAATAACTGACAAGCAGATTCTATAACATCTGAGCAGAGCTGAAGGCTTCAAACCCAGGGTGCAGAAGAGCTGAGGGCCCCAAACTACACCGATGTCTCCAATTTCCAATTACAGGAAAATGACCAAATGGTTCATGTACAATTTCTCAAATACAATGAAAAATCTAATGCCAAAATTATCAATGTCACAGTTACATGGGTTCACACTTCCGCAATTTGTACGAATATGAATATAAATAAATGCATAGGCATAAAATTTAAATAGCAAACGAGCTTAGCGATGCAAAAAAATAAATCTAAATTATGTACGGTGCAAAATTATTTACATAAAATCGTCAAAGTTCGAAAACTTAACTAAATGACGCAGCACCCAGGTACGTACCGTGGTATCCTAGCGTTCAGAGCCAACAGCCCAATATTTTAAATTATGAAGTAAATTATTACAATTTTAAATACAAGTGTGAAGTGAAGTTATACTAATTGCCGCAAAAAGAGAGAAAAATAAAAACCTTACATAAAAAAAATTGTGAAATTTGACGGATGAGGTAAATGTACAAGTGTATGAAAAATAAGAAGGAAAACTGTTCACTTATCCTTCTTCCGGACCCCATAACAGCAACTAAAGTCGCTCCAGAGTATTCCAGCTCTCCTGGGAACTGGTCTCACTGACTCCGCAAGCTTCAATCAGCGAATAAAATCCAATTTTAAAAAAAACCTTGATAATGAGTCCTACTAACAAAGCCGTCTGCAGAAATTTTCCACGTGGTTTCCTTAATTCTACCAATTCTACCGGTATCCTTTGGTCATCGACACTCGCCGGTTCAGTAGATTATCGGGTCAGACCTGCCTGCTGTTATATCGAGCGATATTTTCTTCCCCTGCATACAATTGTTAGGATTTTCGTGGCTTCAACGTTATGGCTTCCAGAGCACATGCAAAATTTATCACTTGACGTGTGTGTGTTCACGTTAACGGCACATGGAGAATTGAATCCTATCTTCGTGCAGTGAGCGGTCTGAATTCTCCCGTCGACATGTTGCCAATATTAAACCTCCGACAGCTCGGCGATTTTTCGCGTTACAATTTTCATGAATGGAAGAAGAAAAAAAGAACTGCACCGTGAAATGAACTAAGTGATCCACTAAATATGGTTAAATTCAATTCTATCGTAAAAATTAAATTTGAGAAGGGATGTCGTTCCATCAAATACACGACTGATTTTTACGCCGATTTTGTGACAATTGATTTTTTACAAAAGTGATTTGATGCATCAAAACGACCTGAATTGCTCCCAACACACCGAGGAATTCCAAAAAGGAAGAAGAATAATATAATCAAGGTACCCCTTAATGCCTGCATCAAGGAGAGAATTTTAGACTACCCTACGAGAAAACTATACTGTTGAAGACCTTCATTCGGAATATGTTATAACCGAGGATGTTGATGAGCTATAAATTAATTGATATGTTATATAAAATAAACTATAATTAAAACTACCACTTCCTAATAATGTATCAGTAAATTAACAGGCAATTGAATTTCGTAAATAATTCTAAACCAAGCAAGAACACAGCATACACATTGCTGTATATTTGTTATTAAAAGTTACTAAAAAACATCATTGAAAAACATAGTATATGCTATAAAACACGAAAAAAATCAAATCCCCATATTTAACCTTTTTGTGTACATTTTATATTCAACACAAAATAACCGGTATGCAAATATCTATTCTTGTTAGCAATAAATGTCACATACAACAGAATGAATACATTTTTGCCATTTCCCGCTAATTTTGTGTTTTACACATACTGTGTTTTTCCATTAAGAAGCAGCCGACTAGTGATAGTTATATTGATGATGAAAACTCGGGAAATGATAAATGGTAAGTTCTAACATTGTTTTTCAGTGTTACAAATTTTATTTCTGTAATTCTTATTTTTTGTACCTATGATTTCCTGTATTGAAAAAAAAATTCCTTCTGTTTTCATTGAAGAATTTTCTTTATTACTTTTCCGCCAACCTATCTAATATGCGAGAAAATTATTGGTTTACCCACAAAAAAGTTGGAAATTTGAAAATTTTTTTTGAGTTATTCTTACGTTATCCATGAACAACAACACGGAAAAACGGTTTTTAGAAAAAAAATCCTGTGTGTATGTCGTCGTCGTCGTTGTCGTCGGCCACTTTTCCTTGCAAGTCTTGTTAGCACGATACAGCCTCCGGAGTGCAATAAGTCACCAATTTTATGATGGAATATTGTTAAGGACATTTCACAGATGAACCCTGTTGATTTTCAGCTCACCAGACCCAGTACAACGGGTGCTATGGTACTTGAAGTACGACATTTTGTCGTTTTTCGAGAAATTTCAGTTTGTTAGCACGATACAACCTCCGGAGTTCAACAAGTCACCAATTTTATGATTGAATATTATTCAGGGCATCTCACTGATGAACCCTATTGATTTTCAGCTCACCAGAGCCAATACAACCGGTGCTACAGTACTTTAAGTACGATATTTTTGTCATTTTTGGAGAAGTTTCAGTTTGTTAGCACGATACAGCCTCCGGAGTATATACAAGTGATAAATTTTATGATTGGATTTTATTCAGAGCGTCTTAAAGATGAACTCTATCGATATTGAGCTCACTAAAGCCAGTACAATGGGTGCTGTGGTACTTGAAGTACCAAATTTTTGTCATTTTTGGAGAATTTTCAGTTTGTTAGCACGATACAGCCTCCAGAGAGTATACGATTGATCAACTTGATGAATAAGTATTGTTCAAGGTGTCTCACAGATGTACCCTATCGATTTTCAGTTGACTATAGCGAGTGCAGCGGGTCCTATAAAACTAGATATACTAAATTTTTGGTTATTTTTGGAGAAATTTCGGTTTGTTAGCCCGATACATCCCCCGAAGTGTATACAAGTAACAATTTTATGATAGAATATTGTTCAGGGCCACAGATGCGGAAAAGTTAGTTTTAATCTTCAAAACCGTTTATTTCATTAATGTTTTCGACGTCCAAAAAATAGTTCAAGAAATTGTAACAATACTGTCTTTGACCCCGCAAAAACAAACGTCCACTCCACTGTGCAAGTCCTATATCGGTACAGGCGCAGGTTTGTCACTTTCCAAACTTTAAGGATCTACTTAAGTGTTAAAATTTTGGCGCATGTGCAACATTTCTAGGAACGCCTTTTTTGTGGTTGCTTTTATAGGGACACTTCTAAAAAGGGTACGGTCGTTTTTTGATAACCATCTCTAGAATCGATATTTCCGGTAGGAAATTTCGGTATATATAGGCGATTGCCGGGGAGAACAATCTTGAATAGACCGAACAGTGAACATAAAATAGTGAACAGTGTATAAATTGTGTCGCGCTGCGGATTGGTCTCGGCGGTCATTGGTAGCGGATTTCTAGACAACGCATCGGCTACACGGTTTAGCGCACCTTTACGGTATTGTATCTCGAAATCATACTGCTGTAAGAAAATACTCCACCTAGCCAAACGTCCGGAGGGAATGCAGCCATCTAAGAGATTGATGATCGGTAACAACCGTGAAATGGTAGCCCTTTAGATAAGGACGCATCTTTTCAATCACCCATACAATAGCAAGACATTATTTTTCAGTCACGGAGTAATTCTTCTCGGCAGGACTCAGGGTGCGACTTGCATACGCTACCACATGCTCATGTCCATCCTTTTGTTGGGTAAGGGCTATTCCCAAACTATATTCTGAGGCATCAGTCTGCAGAGTGAATGGTACGGTAAAGTCAGGACATCTCAAAACGGGTGCTTCTGATAGACAGGTTTTAATCTTATTGAAAGCAGCTTCTTGTTCCTCAGCCCACTTCCATCGCTGAGACTTGCGTAGTAATTTCGTTAGCGGAGCCACCTTCTGAGAAAACGAAGGCACAAACCTCCTACACCAGGATGCAACTGCCAAAAACCTTTTTAGCTCGCGGATATTTCTCGGGGCTGCGAATTTAATTATACTTTCGACCTTTTCGGGATCGGTACGGATTCCATCTCCAGTAATTACATGGCCAAAGTATCTCATAGACGGTAGAGAAAAGTGACATTTCTTCGGGTTGAATTTCAGTCGTGCTCGTCGTAATCGGCGGAACACTTCGGACAGATTTTCCAAATATTGATCGGACGTTTCCCCCAGAACGATTATGTCACCCAGATAAGCAAAAGCATAGGGGTCTAAATCTGGACCGATCAACTGATCAACCAGTCTCTGGAATGTGGCCGGTGTGGAGTGTAAGCCAAATGGAATAACCGTGAATTGGAACAATCCACGTTCCGACGCGGTAAATGCGGTAATGGGTTTGCTTTCCGGTGTTAACGGAACCTGCCTGTATCCACTCTTCAAATCTAAACTGGAAATATACTTGGCTTTTCGCAGTTTATCCAATATAACATTTATAAATGGAAGAGGGTAGGCGTCCTTCATGGTTACTTCATTGACTTTACGGAAATCAATACAGAAACGGTTCTTCCCATCCTTTTTCTTCGCAATCACAATCGGAGAACTCCACGGACTTGTTGAGGGTTCTATCACTCCTTCCTTCAACATGGCATCTATTTCTGTATTGCAAATTTCTTGCATTTTCGGATTCTGAGGACGGTATCTCTGTTTGATCGGACGTGGTTGCAGCAAGCGGATTTCGTGCTCAACTAGCGTAGTTGGTCCTTGAATTTGTCAAATTTCGGTAACTCTTGGTTTAGGAAGATGTTCAGTCGCTCTGTCTGTTCTTTCGATAAATTTCTTTCTATTTGCGGAGTTATGGTTTCCAACGGAAATCCTATATAACCATAATTGTCCAAATCTCCTAAGTTTTCCGGGATCAACGTAGATGTTTCAACAACGGATTGCTCTTTGTCAACCCCTAACACCAGGGAGGACTCAGAGACTTCGGAATCAGATTTTTCTGTATCATCGACTTCTTTCATGGACGTATTTACTACTTCCATTATTTCAACCGGACTGGCTAATTGTGAACCTCTTAATAGTTCATCCTTCACGTATATTTTTCCGGTTCCTATTTCCAGATGGAAATCATACTTTTGTAGAACATCGTGTCCTAACACAATATCCGTCATCAGACCAGGGAAATGCTCTAGCGAACCCTCCATTGTGACGTCTTTGATCTTCCATTTCAGCTCATAAATGTCGGTGATGTAGACTAAATTTCCATTAGCTAAACGGGCGTTCGTTGCTTCCTTTCGGAAAAAGTCTTAGCTACTTGATCACCAATATATGATTTTGCTGCTCCGGTATCTAGCAAGGCTTTGAATTTGTGTTTTTCAATTTCGACGTCTATGTGCGGCCGGGGGTCGTTCATTTCTACTGGTGCTTCGACATGAGAGGCAAAGATTTGCGGAAGCTGTGTCAGCCTCTCTTCGGTACAGCTTTGGATTAGTTTTCCTGCCTCCTCTGGATAATACTCCTTCCTTAAGGCAAAGAGAACAAAATATCTTCAGCGAGTTTTGACAATTGTTTCTGTAATGTCCAGATTCACCACAGCGGAAACAGATTGGTTGGCGGGAAGATGACCCAGATAGTTGCTCAGTAGTATCATGCGGCGGACGGCGAGGAGTATCGGTTGGTGACGGTTGGCTGGGACCGGCGATGGGCTCTCTAGTTGGTTCAGGCGTCGAGTAATGAGACGGTCTATTTCTTATCGGCGTACCTATTGACTGTGGACGGGGATTTTGTCCTCGGTTCGGTCCACTGTGGTTGGGTACAGACTGGAGTTCCTTCCTGAGGAGCTCATATACCCCGACCACCTGACAAAATGTGGAAAAATCCTGAAAGTCCCCTTTTCAAATTTGCAGACGGTATTCGGGCAACAGGTTGCGGTACAGCCATGCTAACTGTTGTTCAGGAGTTAGCTTTCCATGTCTACCCAATTAGGTTTGTAGTTCGGTGATGTAAGTAGCCGCGGCCTCATTTCTCTTTTGTAGACGGCGACCTATCTCGGCTTCTAACTCAACCTCGTAGTTAACGGGATAGAAGTAAATTCGGAAATCTTCTTCATCTCAGGTCGTGTACCTGCTCCGGTTGTTACGGTACCAAAATGCGGGCTCACCAGATAGTAATTCCGGCAACACAGGAAGTAAATTGTCTTTCCGGACAATCTTTGCTGTACATATTCCTTCAATTCTCTCTATAAACGAAACAGGATCTCCCTTGTTTCCAAAAGACACCTTCCAATCGTGTACATTTATTGGTGGGTTGGTCATAACGGTCGGAACGGTTACGTTATCGGATCGATCCGAAGCGGGTTGTGGAGAAATATTTCTCCGTATTAGAACGTTGACAAGTCTCTTTCGTTTTTCTGGAACGATTCCCGCAACGGATAAGTTTCTCCTCTCTAGCTGGATATTCAATTCCTCGTTCTTTAGTAGGTATACCCAGGCTACACGATGTTCTGTGGTTTCTTTAATGGAACTTACGGTCGGTAAATGGGCCGGTACTGGAGGAACGGATTCGTATTTTTCAGTCCCGTCTTGATTGAACAAAACTGGTAAGTCAAGATCTTCGGAGCTTCTCCTTGACATTAAACGTTCAACTCAACCCTTCTTCGTTTACTTTTACTTAACCAACAAAGATAAGAAAGAGAAATCTAACACCGGCAAGACGGTCAGACGGTCACCTTTAAATAAACACCACGGAGAACCAATCAAACAAACAAAAATTATCGACAACGGAATATCGATCCCTCTTTAAATCTACAATCAGTAAAAAACCCAAATTAAAACGGAAAAATAGTGACTGCTCAAATCTCCAATCAGTAAAAACCAAAATCCAAACGGAAAAACGGTCCCTGCTCAAAACTACAATCAGTAAAAATCAAAATCACAACGGAAAAACGGTCCCTGCTCGGGCACAAACTTGTGACGCGCTGCGCCGCGTCCTTCACCTCACACAGGTTCTTACCAACTGACGCGTCACTTTGGCCACCCTAGATGCAAAGTTTCTGAAACAAATGCTCGGGCGCCAGATTATTTTACGTCGTTTACTCCACGGCCCCTTGACCCTTAGCGTCAAGAGTTGCAGGTAGCCTCAGATAGAGGTTACGGAAAATTCCAGAGGTCTCGTTGAATTTAACACGTCTACAAAACTTTAACCCTTAGACGGCGATGCTACGGGATATGGAGAAAACACTGATTGTATTTATTTGTATATTACAAATTCTATTTAAAATATATCTACAAAATAACATTTAACAATTTCTGAGTATTTTCAAACGGTACCGAATCAGTTAAATATATACAGTATGCAAATGTGTTCAAGTCTTATGTTATTATGCATCATGCGAAATTTGCCGGTATTGAGGAATGTGAGCAATGACACAATAAAACAGGTGTAAGCAAGCAAATGCAATTGTTAATAACAACGGAAGCGGTATAAGCAGTTTGTAATTATGCGGTAAGCAGCAGTAAAACAATAATTATCTATCACAGGTAGAGATAGTCAATCGGGATAGGTGGGAAAATGTGACCAGACCAGTTTATAACAAAAAAAACTAATGAACTTACACTAGATTATCAATCAATCCGTGGCAACAGCCTCAGACTTGGTTGAAAATCTTATTATTGTAGGAGAATATACACTTTTCTAAACAAAATGAGTGAACATAAAATAAGTTACTCCCGGCTGACGGTTGGGCAGCTCGTGGCAACAGCCTCTGATCTGCCCGGCAACTAGTTTTCAAATTTTCTAATTATCGGTTAAAATTATTCTAAAATTTTGGTCGGAACAGCGGTCACCCAAATACAAGCAAAATAAAACTGTGTTTTAGAATAGATAAATATGAAACGAAATTATTACCAGCGGAGAGTGGAACAGCTGGTGGCAACAGCCTCTGATCCGCCCCACACTCAGTTTTAATTGTTCCAAATTGCCGGTCAGACAAAACTATATACAATTTAGAACTAAAATAAATCAAGGGAATTTAGAGAAAATTATACTCGTTTCGAAAGGGAGACGGCTGGTGGCAACAGCCTCTGATCCGTCCCACAGTCGGTTTTAAATTTTTCAAATTTCCGGTCAGTCGAAACTATATATAATTTAGGACTAAAATAAATCAAGGTAATTTAGAGAAAATTATGCTCGTTCCGAAAGGGAGACGGCTGGTGGCAACAGCCTCTGATCCGTCTCACAGTCGGTTTAAAAAATTTCCAATTTCCGGTCAGTCAAACTATATATAATTTAGAACTAAAATAATTCAAGGTAATTTAGAGAAAATGATGCTGGTTCCAAAAGGGTTGCCGGTTAGTTAAAACTATATATAATTCAGAACTTAAATAATTCAACGTAGTTTAGAGAAAATCATGCTCGTTCCGAAAGGGAGACGGTTGGTGGCAACAGCCTCTGATTCGTCCCACAGTCGGTTTTCAGTTTTCCAAATATCGGCGAGCTAATATTGTATAGCAGAGAAATTAATTCCCAAATAAAAAACCAAAAGATCACAGTCGAAATAGAATCCAATTATCGAAGAGAAAAAGCAAAAAAATCTAATATGTATTTGGGTAATTTGAAACAGGAAAATAGGTATAACAATCTAAAACGCAAAATTAAATCAAAATGTTATTTCAATGCATTGAAGGCTCAGACGCTAATTCCAAAGAAACAATATAAAGAACGCAATAATGAAAACTGTGAATAAGTTTTGTTTTTATCGCTCCAAAGAAACAGCTTACCAAAATACGGTATTATATTCTTAAATAGCCAAACTATTAAATCGTTTTCTGAAAACTTTTTAAACTCGACGAAATATTTTATTCGGTTTTCAAAAATAAATTTACACTTACTCAGAAAATAATGAACGGTCAGATACTAGACTTCAAAGCTATCAATTTGATAACTAATAAAAGCGAGAGATATCTGGATTCTGCTCCTCAAAAACGCTCGGTTTTTGGAATTTATAATTTAATTCCTACCTAAAATTTTTGGCGATAATGGTGGTGAGGGAATTAACTTGAATCGATTTACTTACAACAAGAAATATTTCTAATATACTGGACGGCTTTGGTTTTAGTTAAAATAGTTTATATACCGGCCGTCCTCGATAATTTAAATTTTGTAAAGCGGAATTTAATAAATTTCACATATTTCTTTAGATGGTAATTTATGGCTTTTGAATTACTAATGAAATAAATACTTAAATTAATGTTACGGGACTGAAACGGTACCAGAAATTAAGGTTGGAAAGTAAGTAACGAGTTATATACACTTATTAAAACTAAAATACCACAATATAATATCAATCCAAAATTCTTCAAAAAAATAACTCGTTACAAAATAAATTAGTAGTAAGTTAATATACCACGTGTATAAATTTATCGCACTCAGCAGTATAAACTATTTAAATAAATAAGAAAAACCTTAGAATACAGAATTACTAGATGCTACCTATATTGACCTTCTGCATAACCCTCAAAATTTGAAAATTTCAAATATAATTCCGAAGCCGAAAATCCAAAATACATTGACAATTCTCGTATTATAGATAAAATTATTTTACAAAGAACTCTTGAGTATAAAAACTTTCTGAAATTAATCCCAAATGAAGAATAAGTCGGTTTTAGAAAGGGTCACTCGACAATAGAACAAATAATCAGATTGTTACACTTCGCCAACGAAAACTTTAGAGAACAAAGAAATACGAAAACCGTTACATTAGATATTCGATTCAGTCTGGATAGAAGATTGATATTCATTTAAACAGATTAGTGTTGTTATATTTGGAACGAAACAAATTTATATTGAACCTTTAGAAAACTGAACATATTTGTTTTGGTTAGAAAACACGCCAACAATGGGATGAAAAGGTTTATAAACGTAAAGTAACTTATCCTCTTCTTAGGGACGTTACATTAAAAAGAAATATATATATAAGCCTAAGCCGAGGCACTGGTTACTTCATTAGAGACTATCTCTATTCAACAAATAAGATAGAAAATAAATCCTAAACTCTGCATCATATTTCAGAAATAATCTTCAAAACTCGAAATATCCATTAAACATTTGACAGATGAAATGAGTTGCCGTACTAAGCGAATCAATCAAAACCGTCTGATAATAACAGTCGATTTCAAGGAGCAGAGGAACCATTTTTTTAGCTTACGAAATAAAATAGCAGTTGTTAAATATGGTGCCCACCATCGGCGTAGGCATGTAAAACCTCGTCACTTAAAAGAAGGCACCCGCTAAATATATGTAAAGAGAGTTTGTCACCGAAAACAGTCCACACCGATATTTGGCAGTATTCATTGGATTTTAAGAAAATGCTGAAACACGTCGATTTTTGTTCTAAGGGGGGCGAATTTTTACGATACAGACGTCTGTCATTTATCAACCCCCTCCCTTCCACTATCGCAAGCCCTCATTTTTAAATAGAGAACATACCATGTGTGCACATTATTAGAAAGGCATTTATATGGAGTATTCAGACATAATGATCGTTAACGATTTTGTTTGATATTCACACCATCTTTGCAAAAAAGTCTTAATTAATTAAAAGTGCAACAGCTCTTAATAATGAAACGCCGCAGTTATAGTTTGCTAATGTGTCATTTTTAGTGTCACATTAAAAGTAAATTAAAACAGATTTTCTAAACAACTAATAATTTGATATTAAGACATTTTGTGTAACATGGTTGAAAGTTAATAAAGGACCCCGCTAACCTTATATGGGAAAATGGCTCTGTGTCAAATTTCTTGAATCTATGATACGTTGCAGAATTCATCATTCTGGTGAAATGTTTCTATGGGCGCAACACGATCCTATGACTAGTTCTCGAGATACAGGGTGTTGAATTTGAGACATATTCCCTTTTTGTCACGAATATAGAAAAACAACGAATTTTGGTTTTTCGGACATCTTGTAGTATTATAAACCCACCGAAATTGAATAAAATTCTCGTGCAGGATGTTAAATGATGTGTTTCATCGTATACAGAGTCGAATGATGTCAATTTGAAAAATTACGTATACTTTATTAAATAAAAACCTTGGGAGACATAAAAGGTAGCGATATTTTTTCATAGGAGAACTCGAAATACTTTCATTCATATCGTACAAAATTTTCCACGGAATCCCATGACGTGATTTTCATATACAAGGCGAACAATTTGTTAAAAAAGCTAAGATCATTTCTCCATTGGTATATTTTCACTCCAGTTTTTTGCGGGCTTGTACAGATCAGTAATAATACCGTACCATAGCGTACCGTATCCCCCAAATAAAGCCACGACTCGAATTAACATTTTCAGCATCATCTAGAAGGCGATTCAATGGAGAAGTTGTTTTTTTCATGCTTAGTGTTTCTCAGAAGTCATATTATACTTGTTACATTCGCAGAAGTACCTTATTTCGAATTTTCACTCTATAAAACAACAAAATAACATTATTATCAAAGGAAATCGCACTGTAATACGAAAAGACTTGAACATTAATTTTTCATGAATTTGTCACACAAGAAAAATACCACAAAGGATAAATCAGTATAAAATCATAATTTGTACTTTATTTTCTATTTCTATCGGTTTATATAGAGTATATATTATATTATTTCAAATTCACGGCACATTTCTTCGCCAAAGGAACGTTTTATTTTTCAATTATGTTTTTGTATTTTCGAATCGTATATATGTTTCTATATTCCCACCTTTTGAGAACGTTTCTCTTTCTTATTGTTGTATTTAAAACGTTATCTGAATCATCATAGAATACTCACATAACACCATTTGTTAATCATTTTATCTCGTAGTATGCATGGAGAACAATTCAAAGAGGATAAAATCAACAAAATTCTAATGTCAATAGTCGTTTTCTTGTTGATGTCATAAAGCTCAAGAACTATTTCTGAATTATTAGACTAATTGAAGTTTCTTTTGTACTGTGCAAGTTTATGTGATTTTCAGTGTTTGTTGATTTTTACTGAACAATATGGACTTCGCAAATAGAGTGAGTTATTATGTTTGTGACCGAAATGTTATTCCTAGACTCTCAATGCGTTTGAATAGAGGAGATAATATTGATGTTTTGCAAATTGCGACATATTGAAGACAAGCTGCGGGAAATCCACCTATTGATATTCATGATGATACAAAAATATGTTTCAATTGTAATAACACAGTGATGAATGACATTATTTCTATGAAAAATAACACGAATTGCCTTCGTCCGGCGTATCAAGCTGTGCGTGCATTATTAGTAATGCTCGTCAAAATATTCAAAGACTTTATTTAGAATGTAGAGTGGATAATTTTGTTGTTTCTGATATCTATGTCCCAGATTTCTTGAGAATTTGTGGACACCATCTTGATTATCAAGGTTTCCTTCCAAATTACTTTCATGGAGGTTTGAATTTTGTGAATAAACCATACATAATTTCCAATCTTCAGCATTTTCTTCAAAGAATGAGGACAATCGCTAAGAGAAACAAGCCACTCCGTAACTGGGAGGATATCAATTGTTTCACTGAAGATGAATTTAAGGAAGTCACATCAATTTAAAAAAAAATTCGACAATTACTAGAATCTTGCGATATTATTGAATAAGGTGACAAGAGAAGAAATGTCAAAAAAAACATTCGCTCACTTTTTGGATCAAAATGAAACATAGAGTTTCAGATGAGTTTTTGAAAATATTGTTTAGTTATTATTCCCGACAAGTAGCAAGCCTCATTATTTCTAATGTGAGAGTATCTCTTTTACAAAGGTTCGTACCGAATAATATTGGATTTAATTCGATAACAAGAGAATATTATATAAACAGTCATGTATCCCCTTATACGAATGAACTGTACAATCCCACACCAGACATTCCCAAAGCAATAGTTTATATAGACTGTACCTACAATAAAATAGAAAAGATCAGTAACTTTCGAGTTTTGAGGCAATCATATTGTTTCCACAAGAATGAACATTTGGTCAAACCAGAGATCATAGTTGCCCCCGATGGATATATCTTAGCCGTACTTCGTAGATGCTAGGAATAATGATGCGAGTGTTCTAAATCATCAATTACAAAATAATTGGAATGAGAACATGATTTCAAGAAGGCGATATTGTAATAGTCGATAGAGTCTATAGAGATTCCATCAATAGTATACAAGAACTTGGCTTGCATCACTATATGCCACCATTTCTACCGCCGAATCAAAAGCAATTAACGACAAATGAAGCCAATCAGGCACGTTTAATAACCACTATTAGATGGATTGTAGAAGCTACAAATGGCCATTTTCAAATTTTTTCGCCAACCCATATCAGCAATACATGATACGAAGTTACGTGATTATTACCTGATTGCTGGTGCTCTTATAAATAAATTCCATCCTTTGATAAATATGCCTGGAACGTTGGATACCGCCACACAAATGTTAGTTGATTCCGATGATGTCAACATTGTTCAGGGGGAACACGGAAAGAGCCTCCTCGTAGAATGCACTATTAGTTCATTCCATTCGGGCGTTCCCTGGGCAACGGTACGAAAGTATCGGCTAATCTTTCCACAAACTGAGCTACACTGATTAGAGATCGTATCGAAAACATGTAAAAAGGGCCCTTTTTAGAGCCAAGCTTGACAATCATATCACTCAATGTTGAAGGCATTTCAAATACTAAGCAAGACTTAATCCCCAACCTATGCAAAGAGAATTCATGTGACGTCCTATGCATCCAGGAAACACACAGGGGGCCATCACAACGACGTCCAAACATACCAGGAATGGCACTAGTGAAGGAATGCCCCCATGACCAATATGGAAGCGCAATATTTGTAAAACCAGGAATCAAAGTAAATAATTTACAAGCCACCACACTTAATAACATAGAGCTGATCACGATTAACCTTGGAAATATAAGGATATCCTCAATATACAAACCACCGAACGAGAGATTCTTATTCCCCCAACATCTTAACCAACCACATGTGGTAATAAGAGACTTAAATAGCCACAGCACAACTTGGGGATACCGTGACATGAACGAGGATGGAAAACTCCTGGAGAGATGGGCCGAGGACAATGACATGACCCTCATCCATGATCAGAAACAGCCCGCTTCCTTTAATAGTGGCAGATGGATGGAAGGCTATAACCCGGATCTTATCTTCACCAACAACTCTCTAGCTGCAACGTGCAACAAGACAGTCATGGACCCTATCCCACACTCCCAACATCGGCCAATTATGCTGAAGTTTAGACCAGTGATAATGCCGCAGAAGGTCCCATTTAAAAGGCGGTTTAATCTAAGAAAGGCAGACTGGAATAAATTCACAGAAGAGATCGACGAAGAAATTAGAGACCTCCCACCGACCCCAGCAAACTACGATAATTTCATCTCTGCAATCAAGAAGACAGCGAGGTGCTGCATTCCCCGCGGCTGTAGAACTTACTATATACCCGGTCTTCCCAATGAAAGTAAAGACACATACGACGAATATTTAGAGCACTACAGGCGGAATCCCTTTTCTCCGGAAACCATACAGCTAGGTGACCAGCTGATCGATTCCATAAGTAAGGAGAGACAAGGGGCATGGAAAGACACGATAGAAAGCCTAGATATGAAACACAGCAGTAGAAAGTCCTGGAGCCTCATTAAAAAGCTATCAGGCGATCCCACATCCTCTAAAGACCAAGTAAACGTCACCACCAACGAAATCGCACATCAGCTACTTCTAAATGGTAAGCCCGATCAAAAAGTGAAAGTGACCCGCACTTTCAGGATGGCACAACAGCCTAGACAAGCTAATAAGGATTACTTTACCATTACAGAACTGGAAACTGCAATCGAGTCTCTGAAGGCCAGGAAGGCCCCAGGCCCTGATTACATCCTGAATGAGTTCCTGATAAACCTAGGCCCATCAGCCCTGAACTGGCTTCTTCAAATGTATAACTAATGCTGGAATAACAATACAATCCCAAAATTGTGGCTAAAAGCTAAGGTCGTAGCCATCCACAAACCAGGGAAACCACGGGAAGATGCCAAAAGCTACCGCCCGATGTCACTGTTATGCTCTCCGTTCAAACTCTACGAACGCCTCATTCTGAACAAGTATGGGCCCCAAATAGAAAACCACCTAATCTCCCAGCAAGCAGGGTTTAGACCTGGGAAATCCTGTACTGGTTAGGTTTTAAGCCTCACACAACACATTGAGGATGGCTTTGAAAGAAAGGCAAAAACGGGGGCCGTCTTTATAGATTTAACGGCGGCATATGACACTATAAACCATAAAATATTACTGGGAAAAATCTTCGAAATGACAGGTGATTTACAGTTGACGAAAGTGCTAAACACAATGCTATCGAATATAAGGTTTTATGTAGAGTTCCAAGGATCAAGAAGCCGCTGGAGGAACCAGAAGAATGGCCTTCCCCAAGGTAGCGTGCTCGGCAGCAAAGACGCAGACATGCCTATTCCATCTCAATAACCGACAGGCGAGAAGGGAACTGCAAATAGAGTGGAACTCAGTTAGACTGCAACACTCCCCAAACCCAGTCTATCTAGGGGTTACATTGGACCGCTCCCTCACCTACAAGAAGCATATCGATAAAACCAAGGCCAAAGTCAACACCAGAAATGGCATTCTCCGTAAACTGACTAACGCTCGTTGGGGGGCGAACCCTAACGTCCTGCGCTCCTCGGCTCTTGCACTGTGCTACTCCGCGGCCGAATATGCATCTCCCGTATGGCAGAGATCAGCACACGCCCATAGGCTGGACCCAGTCCTGAACGACACGTGTAGATTAATAACGGGATGCCTAAAACTCACCAACCTTAACCAACTCTACATGCTAACCGGAATCGCACCCCCACAAATACGGAGGGAAACCCTAGCCATGGCCGAACGAAACAGACAATGCGACGACACCAGACATCCTCTGTATCAACATATACCGGTAGCGGCCAGACTAAAATCTAGGCGAAACTTTATACAATCTACACAGCCCCTCACAGCCTCTAAAACTGCCACCAAGGAGGCAAGATGGGAACAGTGCCTAATAGACCACGACACTCCAACCTGGAATCCAAAAGAAAAACTTCCTGCAGGTACGGACCTAGACTGGGGTACCTGGAAGACCCTCAACCGACTCCGTTGCCAAAAGGGGAGATGAAAGACCAACCTCGTGAAGTGGGGATACGTGGAAGAGGCAGCATGTGAATGCGGAGAAGCCCAGTCAATGGAACACCTCCTGTCGTGCCAATCCCTACAAGCCCCATGTACCCTCCGGGACCTATGGACGTGCAATGAAAATGCTGTGATATGCGCCAGACACTGGAGTGATATATGAACATTTATAGTTATATATATTTGTAGTTCAGACACGATTAAATAAACACTGTTCAGGCACGAGCTGAAGCTGAAAACCTCCGTACTAGGAATGGTCGATGGATTCGTTTGAATCAACTTCATATACAATTCTTCCCTCGCCTTGATATTGAATATTTAAAATCACTTACTGGAACCTATCATTTACACTTGGCTGCGGCATATACCCAAGATACAATCCGTAGAGATGGTGAAGTAGACAATATTTTAGAAGTCGATGAGTTACATGGGGAGCCCAATTTTCTACGAGTCAGAATATTTTCTCAGTTCAGGAATGCTACTAAACACACGATTTTGGTTGTTTTCACTGGAAGAGGTGACAAAGATCCAAAAGATCCTGTTCTCCCCATTTCTGGGTATTATTGTACTTGTAAGTCCGGTGCTAGGACCGTAATATGGTTTTTGGTTACGCTAGATATCATGAAAACATACATTTTCCATCAAATCGTCTTTTAGATTTCATAGGAGATGCTACAAATAGAATGCTTCCAAATGATATCGGTCCAGAAGTAGGTTAATTTTGTTGGTTATTTTCTCATGTATGAATGTTCATAAGAATCTTCTTCTTATTCGTATTTAATATTTTTTGATTATGGAAAAATTCAGTTATCCATCAAGTATTTTCCTCGTTATGTCCTCGTCATAATATGTCATGCGCATTGCTCGTGCCAACCCAATTGGGGTCATCCCGAACATACATTCATTGGACATCTCTTTAAGTCTCATACTTAATTATATTCCCAGGCTCATCTCACAATATCTCTGGTACTTATCAAATATATAAGAATATTTGAAATTCTAATATGAGCTGGGAGTTCCCACTACCATTCCGTATATCTGAGTAAGAATCCTCCTGGTAGGCAACAATATCCAAATTAGAATGTTGATACTAAAGTGAACAATATACAGAGATCAATGGAAAAAACTAGCCATATATGTAGCTTGGTGTGCTATATTTGCGAGCAGAAAATAACAATGAATTTCCACTGTTTGTATAATTATTCGAATGTATTAATGACTGATATGAAACAACAGTTCCCATTCTGCCATCGATAGAAAATATGCAATGAAGTGGAGAAGTTTGATGATTTTAATTTCCCAACTGATGTGAGTATTTATTTGAATACTGTAGATAAATTAGATAAGAGATGTTTTGAATGGTCTCAAACTTGAGCGGATTCGTTTTAGTGACAATGGAATAGTATCTTCCTCTCTACGGGAATGAAAACTAATAATGAAAAATCTAGAGAAGTTGCCGAAACTCCTTCCATCGTGGAGTTTTCAATTGTGATTTTCACATATACGGAATTATAGATTTTCGATTTGATTTATCTTGAGTATTTATAATAATAATAGTTATATCAACAAGAGACAGCGGCTGCTGGATATCTGTAATACATATGATTCATCCGTATTACCTGATAACACTAGTACCCTATGACATAACATCCATACTGACATCTGCCTAGGATTTATCCACTTGAAATGTTCCTTATATCGTAACATTTAACGGATATTTATAGGACATATTACATCCCCTACCTACTAGATATCTTGAGACTCTCGCATTATCCATGACGGGCGTCTTTATTATAGTCATGGGATATATGTGTGCCATCTGTCAAGGCTGTTCAAGTTGTGATTGGTTAATTATCCATATTTCTAGTGGAGTAGGCCTTCTATCTGTGGTAACTGGAGAGCACAACACAGGTAGAAGTGAGAGGTCGCCTACGTCCGATCACGGATATGGCACTGTAAGAAGAAGAAGAAGGCATCATGGGGACGACACCACTATAGAAAAAACCTCTGGGGTGGTATGGAAATGATTTGAAATAATGTTGATTTCACTTTACTAAATTCCTTACTTTTACGTTTTGAGTAAATATCTAGCATAAGTATCTTCTCAGTCAGATCAGGAGACTTCAAATAGATTGGTTAGTCTACTCATCTAAGATCCACAAAATAGTGAAAATATATGGACTTTTTCACAAAGTGTTGTATATGAAAATCGCGTCATAGGATTCCGTTGAAAATTTTGTGCGATATGAATGAAAGTATTTCGAGTTATCCTATGAAAAAATATCGCTACTTTTTCGGCCTCCTTAATGAAATATAGGGTGATGAAAAAAATCAAGGTTTTTATTTAATAAAGTATACGTAATTTTTCAAATTGACATAATTCGACTCTGTATACGATGAAACACATCACTTAACATCCTTCACGAGAATTTTGTCATTTTCGGTGGGTTTATTACTACAAGGTGTCCGAAAAGCCTAATTTCTATATTCGTGGATCACCTTGTATGAATTGTATAAACTGTGATAAAAGATAAAATGAATTTATAATATTATGTGATAATTCAACCTTTTTTCGCATTTTCTCTTTATAAAACAACAAAATTATGAAAGTCTCAAAATGGCATTATTATCAAGTGAAATCGCCCTGTAATACGAAAAGGTTGGAAATGAATTTCTCATGAATTTATCATACAAGGATGTGTTAATACCACCAAAGATAAATCAGAACTAAATCATAACATGGGAGATACGGAGTGATGAAAAGTGAATATTTCTCATATTCAACACCCTGTATCTCGAAAACTAGTAATAGGATCGTGTTGCGCCCATTGAAACATTTCATCAGAATGATCAATTCTACAACATATAAAAAATTCAAGAAATTTGACGCCATTTTGCCATATAAGGAGTGCAGGTTCCTTTATTAACTAACAACCATGTTACACAAAATGTCTTAATATCAAATGACTAGTTATTTAGAAAATTTGTTTCAATTCACTTTTAATGTGACATTAAAAATGACACATTAGCAAACTATAGGTGCGGCGTTTCATTATTAAGAGCACTTTAAATGAATTAAGACTTTTTTGCAAAGCCGGTGTAAATATCAAACAAAATCTTTAACGATCGTTATGTCTGAATACTCCATCTAAATGCCTTTCTAATGATGTGCTACACATGGTATATTCCCTATTTCAAAATAGTGCAATGGGGAAGTGGCAGAGAGGGGGTTGACAAATGACAGATGTCTGTATCGTGGAAATGTGTCCCCCTTAGAACAAAAATCGACTTGTTTCAGTATTTCCTCAAATCTAATTAATTCTGCCAAATATCGGGGTGGACTGTTTTCTGTAGCCCACTCTGGTATACAATTTTATGTTTGTTCGTATAAAGTATCATTGAAAAATAATCAAATAATTTATTTAGTAACAAATCCAACACAGAACACTTCTTCTTCGGGTGCCATGCTCTTAGCGAACGCTGTTAATCATATTATTCTATTATTATTAGCTATAATGATATTATTATCCCTAAACAGTGCTGCACTTGAGGGGTCTAGAATCAAAACTAACATTATCCGCATTTTTGCGAAATTGAGTTACCGGCGCCATGTTGTAGACAAAGTATGTATCTATGTATTCAGAATATAAAACAGCAGCAAAACTCACTTTTTCCCATATGAATTGTGGTGACAAGATTGGGTTTAGTAGCAAAACTCACACTATCCACACGTACACTTACTGCTAACGAGCCGAGCGCGATCAAATTCAAAACTAGCATTCTCCAATGTAAGCATAATTGCGAAGACGCACTAACATTTTCCGAATAATGCACGTATTGATTTTTCTGGCGGGATTTGTTCACTTGTTCTGTTTCAGTCGTTTGCAAAACACGTTAGAAGAAGGTGTTTATTATTGTGTTTCCCAAATTTATTGTTGCTGTTGCTATAATTCAAAAATGTTAAGTAGTAAACTGTATCATAATGGAAGAGTGTATTACTCCCAGTACATCTAGAACGAGAAATCCTAAAAAAACACCTGAGCTGTGGAAATGTAACAGGAATAAAGATAAAACGTATGTTGTAAGTGTCCTGCACTAGAAATATTAGATTTGTATGTTGATTCTTTTCTACATTCTTGTAACAGAATGTAACCATTTTGATTCTAATTGTTGAGTAAAGAATAACCACATTCTAGCCTAGGGTGGTAATTTTCGTGCAAATTACCAATATTATCCTTGCATTGTTTTTATTGGGGACTACACTCGATATTGGGGTATTTTCGCAAGTCAAGCCAGCGGAGAGAGGGCCTACGACTCCGTTAAACGGACGAAGTATTTTATAATTCTCTTGTCTTTTTTGCTAAAAAGTCTTCCGAAGCAGGAAAAATATAGTATAAAACACGTAGTAGCTTATTCTACACTCGTAGAGCCGCTTAACAAACTTCTTTATTCGTGTAGAATAAACTTATTCCACAATAAGTACCTTGTAATAGAATATACGTTTTTTCAGGTATTGTGCAAAGAGACTTCCTGAACGCCCGTCGTGCCAACACAAAGCTGAAATGCCAAAGTCTAACTATGCAAAAAATTCGTAAGTTTCATCAAATCGAAAAAGGAAGTTGACCAGGACAATTTTTTATTCAACTTCATGGTAACTAGACAAAAGAAGAGGCACAGCTCAAACAATGAGTACAATGCACCTGATTGCCGTACTACATACCATATTCCTGATTCGCAAATGAAGTTGTTACCAATTTGTGTGGAAGAATTCACAGATATTATGGGGGAATCAAGATTCCGGTTGAATCGTATAGCAATTTTTTTTAATAATGGAGAAATACCTGTAGAAAGGCGAGGGGACGTCATTATTGCCGATCTGCAACTGCAAACCGTAAATACATGTCTTCTGATCTGAATGTGAAAATACTTTTTAGAATGTACCGGGTGTCCCAATAAGAATGGCTCTCGGCCATATCTCGGGAATCGTTTATAGTACAGCTTCGGGCAAAAATAATTTATAACAAAAGTGACCTCGAGAAAAACCTGGAAATTATTTACAGAGTTGTAGGTCCACCGCCAGAGGGCGTAATTAAATACCAAAAATTATAAAATGAATAATTTACAAATTTTGCCTAATTAAGATGCATTTAAACTATGACTATCGTATTCTTCAAGAAATTCAGCATATATTTTATTTCACAAGTTTTAGTCTATCTCTTCAAATAAAAGGTGGGGGGAAGCGGGAACTTTATTATGAAAAAACGCCTGTAATTCCAGTTCTACTTAACCTATCTATGCAAACTTAGTCTTTTTGAAGAGAGCTCCTTTCTACCAATGTAAGAGTTATAATTTCGAAACAACCTAATGAGTAACGTATACGCTAGAGGGCGTTATTTATTTATTTTTTTAAACCTAGCTATCCTTGAAAAATGTTGAATGGAAACATGCAGTTTTAATTAAGGAATATAAAAGTAGATCAAATTAGCAACAGAATAGCGAAAACCGCATGTCGATATCTTTTTCGTATTACGAGATATCCTAAGAAATGTGTAGATTTTAAGCATTTTCCTTTAAACATAAATTACTCCGGTTTGACTGAACGGATTTTAACATTGTTTGACTCCTCAAAATTGTCTTTCCTTGTTCTAATAATAACACTTCCAATTATTATGTCAATATTACTTATGCTGTCACCGGGAAACTGTGTTATGGAAGTTAAAATGGAAATATAACTTAAGGTATCTCGCTAGTGACGACTTAAATGTTCAAATTGTCGCCCATCATTTTGGATACAAGCTTATTCTTTGAAGAGTAGATTGAACAGAAGTCTCAATTTCTGCTCTCGAAATACTCTGAATGCCGTTTCGTATTCTTTCGATCACGTTAACCCTAGTAGTGGGTCTAATTGCACCAACAAGGTCTTTAATCCGGCCCCAGAGATAGAAATCTAAGACGGTTAAGTCTGGTGACCTGGCTGGCCAAAAAAATAGGCCTTCACGTCCTATCCACCTATCAGGGTAAGCATTATCTGAAAATTCTTTAACTTGTCTGGAGAAATGCGCCGGACACCCATCGTGCTGAAACAACATAGACCTACGAGTTGCTAGTGATATATCTTCTCTGCCGCGTCTTCTAAATACAGGAATATTTACATATCCAGTAGTTCTTAAGCGGTGTATGAGTCGACGAAAAACTCTGCTACTGGGATGACGTCTTTGGGGATATTGTATGGCATATACCCTAGCCGCAACAATTGCATTTCTCATACATTCAAAGTAAATGCCTATCATATCAAATGCTTCTTCGCTTGTAAGAATCATCTTAGATATAACTTTTAAGTAAATTTTATATAGAATTTAATGCACACAAATCGGGATGACACGTAAATGAACAAATTACTAGGTTTATTAATTTGACACAAGACATATCTTTTTGTTTTGTTTTTTTCATGGCCCACTACTTGTTTTTATATATTTCCATTTTAACTTCCATAACGCAGTTTCCCGGTGACAGCATAAGTAATATTGACATAATAATTGGAATTACTATTAATAGAATAAGGAAAGACAATTTTGAGGAGTCAAAAAATGTTAAAATCCGTTCAGTCAAACCGGAGTAATTTATATTTGAAGGAAAATGCTCAAAATTAACACATTTCTTAGGATATCTCGTAATACGAAAAAGATATCGACAAGTGGTTTTCGCTATTCTGTTGCTAATTTGGTCTACTTTTATATTCCTTAATTAAAACTGCATGTTTCCATTCAACATTTTTCATGGATAGCTAGATTTAAAAAAATAAATAAATAGCGCCATCTAGCGTATACGTTACTCATTAGGTTGTTTCGAAATTATAACTCTTACATTGGTAGAAAGGAGCTCTCTTCAAAAAGACTAAGTTTGCATAGATAGGTTAAGTAGAACTGGAATTACAGGCGTTTTTTCATAATAAAGTTCCCGCTTCCCCCCACCTTTTATTTGAAGAGATAGACTAAAACTTGTGAAATAAAATATATGCTGAATTTCTTGAAGAATACGATAGTCATAGTTTAAATGCATCTTAATTAGGCAAAATTTGTAAATTATTCATTTTATAATTTTTGGTATTTAATTACGCCCTCTGGCGGTGGACCTACAACTCTGTAAATAATTTCCAGGTTTTTCTCGAGGTCACTTTTGTTGTAAATTATTTTTGCCCGAAGCTGTACTATAAACGATTCCCGAGATATGGCCGAGAGCCATTCTTATTGGGACACCCGGTACAATGGAACACCAGTGAAAGACAGTAATTTTTGGCACGTGAATATATTCTTGGCTTTGGAATTCCTCGAATGGATGTTTGTTCCACTTGTTTGGAATTGAAGGAAAAAATTCAAGTTACCAAAAACGAACAAAATAAACAAGCACTTATCACGCAACATCGTGTCCACAAGTTAAGAGCTGGTGCTTCATATGACCTCCTTAGAGAAAATCGAGAAGATCTGTTGGTTCTGTCCTTTGACTGTCAGAAAAATGAACCGTTACCGAAGGTACCTGATCAGGCAACGTATTACAGCCGTCAGGCATACATTTATAAGTTTACTGTTGTCAAAGGGTTTTCAAAGGACAAGCTCAACAAAACAACAGTAACTTCATACTGTTGGACTGAAAATCAATTTGCAAAAAGCTCCAATAAAATAGCTTCCTGCGTTTACGATGCACTTCAGGAAGTTAATTTTACCGGTATTACAACTGTGCGATCAATTTCTGATGGCCGCGGAGGCCAAAACAAAAATTCCATCATCGTGCAATGGTATCAGTATGTCTTCTGTCTGCGCTTGAGAATATAGATCGAGTGGAAATTAGTTTTCCTGTTACAGGCCATAGCTACATACTCCCTGACAGAGTGTTTGGGCAGATGGAGAATGAGATCAAAAGGCCGGAGTTATACTACAGCCTAAAGAATATCGACGTATATTCTAAAACTATGCAACAGTAAAACAAATTGGAAAAGATTGCCAAAACTTCGATTTAAAGAAGCAAAAAAGAACGTTTTGAAAGTTCCTGGATACTGGCACTTTTAAATCATTCAGTGTAAGATATTGGCTTCAATACGAAATGCTGCAAACACTGATGTTTTGGTTCAAGGGGAGCCTTTTTATAGGAAGACTATTGGTGCTGCCAAAAGCATTTGCAAGAAGGGAAAGACGGTGGGTTCTGTTGATCCAAACCAATTCTTAATTAAAGAAAAAATACTTTAAAACCCGCAAAAAAATCGACATAGATGCACTTTTACCTAAACATTATGGTCAGAAGAGAAATTGAAGACCCAGGTTTAAATCTTAATTTCTGGAAACATATTTGATGCCGCGGAAGATGAACCAGAGCAGCCTGATGATGAAACAGATTTATGTGAGCCTCAAGAAGCAGTGTTAGAAAACAGAGTTTAAAACTTTTTTTATATTTACGAAAACTATGAAATCTTTGAAATTTTGTTTAAACGTTCGTTCACTCTAACTATTAAAACTGAAGTTTTTTTAGTGCAGCTTTTGATACCTTCATACCATATCCTGACAATCAACAACAACTAAACTGAAAAAACTCTCTGAATTTTTGGTAATCGGTGGACGATTAAACTGCTACATGGTCAGTTTCAAAACTCACATTTTTTCAAAAATTAGTTCCAAATCTCCAGCATAGAGTAACAAATTAAGAGAAAAATATCATACTACCGACAATATTTTCCTTCATTAAATATCAACCACATGCTTATCTAAAAATGCAAAACAAAAAAAAACACTTTTATTTACATAGATAGGATCATAAACGTTTTTTGCGCATACTCGCATAAATTGTTGACTGACAGGCCTCCGACTTCGATTGTCCGTAACTCAGTCGTTTGTCAATAAATATTAACGTATTTTTTTAAATGAAAGCTCTTTCCATGCCCCTCCTATGTGCGTACTTAATTCTCGGCAAAAATCGGTGGATATAGTGTCAAATTAATTATCCAGCTAAGCCAAATATGAAAAAAATTCGCGTTGTTGCAAAAATGTATTTTTTAAAAAAACAATGATGGGTATCGATGTCTTATTATGAAATCTAACAGTGAAAAAATTAGCGCGAGGTCGCATAGCTTACAGAACTCTGCAAGTCAATTTTTAGTTAATTTGTTTATAAGGCCATAATTCATAAACTATTGAACTTACAGACTCCATCTTTCGTGAGTATCATTTTTTAATTAGTGAGAATAGATAAGCGTGATGTGGAAGTGTTAGTGTAAAAAATGCTCATTATATTTTTATTTATTAACAATAACGTTATCAGTTGTTTATTTGCCAATAACTTTTGACCCAATCAATTTTTTACGTGTAAGGTCTAAAATTGTAGGTCTTCAAAAGAAGAAAAAAAAGTATTTAACTTTTTGTCTGTACTATGCACGAGAAAAAAGATATACCTGAAAAATCTACAAAAGGCATGAAAAATGAGTGTAAATCGAATCAAAAACAATGTTCCGGTCCGATTTGAGAGGTCGCATAAGTTTGTACACCATTTTTACTAACTTTTTACCAAGTATCAGCCGTTAACCTCGAAAATGACGCAAAATGATCATTTTGGGTCTGATTTTCCTGGACTACAATAACAAAATAATTTTCTCACTGTAATGTAGATCATAAAACTGAAATGGTAGTTGGACATTCGCCAATGGAGGAAAACTATAAAGGGATCGCTTGGAACGATCAAGTTGAGTGATAAGCATTATGATACATGACTACACGAGTAAAATATATAGTAAACCGGATATATCCAATGAAACAAAACGGACAATTACAAGGTGTTTCTAACATGTTCTCCGGTAATATGTTTTTGAACAGCAAAGCATATTTTATGAGAATTTAATAGTTAGATAAAGAAAAGTTTCATGAAAATGGGACAACGGTGGTAACTACGGGGAGTAATTTGTGATAAATAAGTACACAGTCAAACAATGAAAATGGTTTTCTTAAGACACCAGAAAATATACACATTCTGGACAATTTTTCGTCCAGAAAATAACGTTTAGCCGATCAAGACCGGAAAATGGACGTGAGGAACCGGCAAAAGTTTTTTTCTTCAAACGTCAGTGAATCTGTCATTTTTCGACTGTGTAGGCGACCGTAAAGTTTCATTTTTCCTCCGCCGGAGCTTTAGTTTTCACTTTCCCGCCAGCGGAGGGAAAAGTGTTATCATAGCAACATAGATAGAAACGCAGCCGGAGACGCAATAATTGTAAAAATAAATTAATATTGTTGACAGTGTCTACTGACAGCTTTATGTCACATTACTATAGCAACAACCTGTGCCTACTCACCGACAACGGTCTAAACCGCCTTGCGAACCCAATTATGTTTAAAAATTATTACTATGTTTTTTGCATTAATTTGTCGACATTTGATTAAAAAACAGCATATTTTATTTGGAGGAAAAGTTACTTTTCATGACTAACTCTCTATTACCAGCCTCACTCCATTCGGCTGTAAACACGAGCGCGTCATGAAAACTATCACTTTTCCTCCATATAAAATAATATACTATTTCCAGTCCCTAATTTTTCATTTTTCCAATCGCTCATTTATAATACAATCTACCTTGATTTCGTTACTATGATAACAACGTTTCGATATATTGTCGAGTGATGACAGTTCGTTGATTTTTAATTTGTCGTTTATGTCAAAATTATTTCGCGATTGCGCAAATTCAACAACAATATGAATTCAGATTTTGAATTATTCGACACGGAAAATGAGATTCCAGAAGAAATTTTGGAAGCAGCGAGGAAAGCGACTTACGATATAGTACCAGTAAAATCAGAAGTACGTTACGAGAAGTCGTACATTTAAAAATTGGTGTCGAGAAAAAAAAGTGATAAATGTAAATGAAGAAGTCCATTTAGCATATTCTGCTAAAAAGTCCCAAGTCTTCAACATTATGGAGCTTATATTCAATGCTAAAATCTACTTTGGCCATAAAAGATAATGTGAACATTAATAATTTCTTCAAACTAATAGCTTTCATTAAAAAGAAGTCTATTGGTCATAAACCGAAGAAATCTAAAATTCTGTCAAGAGAACAAATTGAAACGTTTCTTAACAATGCTCCTAATAGCGAATAAACTCGTTAAAATTTACAATGAACCTTAATTCTGTTTTTGGTGCTTTTGATTATAGGTTCCGCAGACGCATGTCGCCGCGAGGAACTCGTTAATATGACACTCGATGATATCAAAGATAAGAAAATAATGTTGATAGTTAAAATTCCCATAACCAAGACAAATACCAACAAATTCCCAAAGATATTTGCAACTTTATAGGATTTATTTGCAATTGAGACCACCGCATATTATTCATAAACGGCTATTCATTTTTTTTAAAGATGGGAAGTGCTCAACCCAAGTAGTAGGATTACATTCTGTGGGAGAAGCCCTTAGCAAAATCGCCTCTTATCTTAAATTACAAAATCCAACCGAATTTACCGGCCACTGCTTTCGTAGATGGAGGAGGTGACATTATAAATTTAAAACGGCACGGAGGATGGGAATCCTTCACTGTAGCAGAAGATTCAGTAAAAAAACAAAATTGATATAGCAAACAAAATCCATGCGGGATGTTCCAAAGACAATATACAAGAAACTAATTTTGTTACTACCACTACAAAAAATACATATAACAATTCCCAGCATTTCAGACACATCTTCCCTTCAGATATTTAACATTCACTATTGTACATTTAACATAAATATTCAAAAATAACGGATTTATGCAGTTGTATCCAGTATTTTTATTATTTTCTCCACGACTATATAATAATGCACAAATTATTTTTACTTATTTAGCTAAATAATGATATAAATTCTTCACACTAGTGAAGAATGAAAAAGAATTCACTGTCGTTAGCCAATCACCTTCCATGATTATCAGAAATCCATGATTATCGGAAATCAAATCGTCTCGTTGAAAACGTCAAACACCCAACCATGGGGTGCTCACTCTTGATATTTGACGGTTTTTTATTTGTAGTTATTCCTCATGTCGCATGTGTCGTGAGCGTCGTTCTCAAAGACAAAGAATAACTCTGGCAGAGACCAGAAATCACGGAAAAGAAGATTTAGTATTTCATAAATTCTTAATTCAGGAGAAAAAACATATATCCTTTTTATTCATAATCTGTGGTTATATTTTTTTCCTAACTATGGACAGTTAATATATTGTTCAATTTACATTTGTGATTTTACAGTTACTCTTATAATATAATTATTATCAAAATGGTTTTTATGTGTTCCATTCCTGGTTGCTGTAATACAAGTATATTGCATTGTTTACCAAAAGATCCAGAGGTTAGCTATTCTGAATTAATTAAGTAATTACGAATTTATACATACTTTGATTATTAGATTAGACGACAATGGTGCCTGGCTATAGGAAGAAACGATCTTGTTGACGTAAATACTAAACAAAGGCATGCATTCAGAATTTATGATCTACATTTCTCTGAAGATATGAAATTTATTACCAATCAGAATGGAACCAATTTAAAATTTAATGCTGTACCATCGTTAAATATTCCATGTACGTATACTCATAACTGAAATATTAAAGATGCATTTGTACAGAAGGAAGTATATCTGTAATTTCAACTATTTAAACAAACTAACTTAAATATTATTTTTGTTACTCAATATATTCATTTTTAGCAAATATAGTGGCCATAACTCCTGCTATATCTACAAGTTTAGCTTGTGAGGAGGTAACACCTATTCCGAATATAAGCCTGCTGATTTGGTAAAGACAAAGACCCAATTCCGGCGAATGTTTTCAAACATGGTGTCACTCTTTATGGTCTGTACTCATAAATATATTTTAGATGTAAAATTTAAAAGAAAAATGTCATTGGTCATGAAAAGTGATATTTTGAACCCTTTTTTTATGTGAACATCATGATATGTTTTCATTGTACATTAATTTTTTTTAAATTTTTTTATATTCACATATTTTAATAATATAAATTCAACGTTAAAAGGGCAGGTAGAGTACAATGTGTTAGATAATGACAATCTAAAATAATTGCATGGCAGAGACACTTAGTCTTAAAAGGTAGAAATAAAAAAATTAATACAGTTAAACAAGGCATTTAAAACTTTTTATGTATTTTCTGCCATTTTCTAATTATTGTGTTTGCAGTATTTCTTTGAATCTTTAAAACGATCTTTTAGTGTTTTGCTATGTTGGCAATAAAGTTTTTTATTCATAGATGTAATTTACCTTATTTTTGTAAATAAATCGAAAACTGTCATCAAATGTTGTCATTTTCGTTAAAATGTCAGTTTGGGGAGTGGCTATTTTTTGTCACTCAGCTGAAAAATACTTTAGCATTCTAGAATATTGTGAAGTGTAATAAATTTTGTTTACTTTTTTTAGTTTTTTTCCTAATCCTATTAATCATTGCCCCAATGCAACAGTGAAACATGCAAAATATTTGTTTCAATATCAGATGTAATGTGCGAAGATTCGGATTTTCAAATATTATTATTAGCATTATATTTATCTAAAGTAATTTTTTCAAGCATCTCATTTCTACTTTCAACTGCTTGCAAAAACTAACTTTATTGGCGCCATATATTTGATGCAATAAGTGTAAAGTGGTGTAAGTCGTTTTTTGTATAATGGTTTTAATTTACCAAAGCGTCGAAGTATAACCAACATTATATGTTGGCGCTTTGGACGATTAAAACTGAGTTACGCTATTTTGCGCTCATGGTATCATTTATCAGTGAGCTTATACTAATTTCATAATTGGCGCCTTTGACCTTAGTTCATCCTCATGTCGCGACCGTCACTAGTGAAACGTGTTTTGGAGGGAAGGCGAGAGTCGGCTATCTAAGGGAGTATATATAATCTGTGTACCTAACTACGCAAATCGCTTCTGACGTCGTTTGAAACGTCAAAATAATCATATAATCATAATTTTCATATATATAGAGAAGAAAATGGACAACAGTAGCAATAGTGAAGATTTAATATGTACGCCTCCCGAAATTGAACAAATTGCTCAATCATCCACAATGAATTTGCTACCGGAGAGATCTAAACAAGACTATAATAAGATTTATGAAACATTTATGGCATGGAGACATTCCAATAAAGTAAGTACCTTTTCGGAAAACGTTCTCCTAGAAAATATACTCTATACTAAGAAGTACACTAAAGGTTATTAATGAAATACACATTGAAAATTATTCAAAATTGCGGGCGTTCCTTAAACGAAAAGGAGAAGGATTTCAAGCAAAGATATCGAAAATGTTTACCTCAGAAGATATAAATAAATTTATCACAGAATCTCCAGACAATATATATCTCGGAACTAAGGTAACACATTTAATTGTTTCACTTAGATGTAATAGTTTGAAAGTAGTATTTTTTTCACGTTGCATTAATCATAGGGGTTATAGGTGCTTGACGGAATAACGAAATGTATTTAATGAAAATGGAAGACATTCAAGACCTTAATTCAGCTCTTTTAATAATCATACCTAACACTAAAACAAAGATTGCTAGAAAATTTACAGTGGCAGGTGTATTTTATGAAATATACAAAAAGTATATAGCACAACGCCCAACTAATGTAACAAATACTTCTTTCTTCTTGAACTACCAACGCGAGAATTGGCATCAACAAAATTGCATCAATGGGGCGACAAATAGCAGCCTACTTAAACTTACCGGCTCTCAAACAACACGGTGGCTGGAAAAGTACATCCGTAGCTGAGGGCTACGTGGATGACTCAATAAAAAATCAAATGAACATTGCGAACAAAATATTGCAGTCGATAAATCAAACCGGTATCACCCACCTACATACAGCATAGACTAGTAGTACTAGCACTGCTAGTTTTAATGATAATTCAGTACCAACTACATTAAATATAAGCAATTGTAATAACTTTACCATAAATTGTGCAAAAGTATGAATCTAAATTAAGTACCTATATTTATGTTATCTCTATTAGTATTCCTAATAATGTTCTAATATCATTTAAAAATGTAAAGGTTTCTATTAAAAATTTGAGTTACCTTATCTATGTTCTTTACATTTTCATAAATAAATGTGGTCGATAGCTCAGTAGTAGAGAGATACTTGACTCTTACACGCGGGCGATCAAGGTTCAATTCTCAATGGAAGACATTTTTTTACGCATAGTCGTGGAGAAAGTACAGTCTTTTACTTGTGTAGAATGGCTATTATTCACTTGGATGATTCCAAAACTCACTCGCTGCGCTCGCTCGTTTTGGAAACATCATCCGCGTGAATAATAGCCATCATTCTACACTCGTTGGAGAATATACTATTATCTGGTTTTAGTTTTGTTAATCACTTTGTTATAAAAAGTATAATAAAGCATTGAATGTATATCGAAGTGTCTGTCTTAAAAAAAATATTGTACGTCAAGCAACCGGAAATTAGTGATTTTCAGGTGTCTCCAAGCTTCCAGGACTCGCCTACGACTCTGCTTGTCTCGACCTGAAAAACACTACTTTACGGTCTTGTAACGTAAATTACTATTTTAAATAAGCGACACATAGATGCTAAACTGTATTTTTTTCTATAACTTGAGCAATTGCCTTTTTTCTGCTCAATCTTGGAACACACTGTTGAAGCATCCCAAAAGATGACTACTATTATTTCAGGATTCATATCAATAAATATACGTAATTGGTATCATCTGCTTTTTATTCTTCAATTCGGCACCGGCCGACACGATTTTTGTAACACAGTTCAAACAATTATTTTTATAATGCTAATGCCTTCAAAATAATAGAAAAAATATTCATAAAACTCTAACACGTACCACTTTCCAATATGTTCTTTAGATCCTTTTACGTTCGCAGGTAGTAAATTTTATGAGGGGTTATTATATCGGCCTGTATTTATAAGCAGAAAGATTTCATAAAATGGGTTATTTATTCTCTCATTTAGTTTACATTTGAGTTTTAAAGTGAATGGTTCTGTGTAGTTAAGAAAATTTTTAACGACAAAAATGGCAAGCTGCAAAATTTCTTCTGACAAGTTTTGTTATATTTGTGGAGAATTTCTGGTGAAGTCACAAGCCAGAGCATTTTCTGAAAATGTGAAAAAGTCCTTATTTCATGTATTTTGGTGTTGTCATCGGAGACCAAAACTAACAGTGGCGAGAACCCTCAAACCATTTTGATTATTGCTATTTTTGTATAAAAAAGACTGAAAGTTATTCCAAAAAATAAAGGGTAAGATCGAATATCTAAATTTGCAATCTACCATAAGACCTGTTTCTCACAATGCAGACTTACAAGTACTGACGGCGCCTTTGGATTGGCAAGATATTGTTTTGGGAAATAATGATTTAGTACGTGATCTGGGGTTCTCAAAACAACAGTCAGAACTTCTTGGTTCCCGTCTTAAGGAGTAGAACTTACTTGCCAAAACAACGAAAATTACAACTTTCAGAAAAATAAATGCCGCGTTCTCCATATTTTACAGTATGAAAAATTCGTTATGCGCCTGTACTTATTTCGATGGTTTAATGCAGTATTCTCTTTGTGAATGGCGCTTGTTCATAGACTCATCGAAGTATAATTTAAAAACTGTGTTATTACATAATGGAAATTCAAAACCATCTATACCAGTTGCCCATTCAGTGAGAATGACAGGAACCTACTAAAATATGTGCCTCCTTTTAGATAAAATAAACTTCAACCGCTACAAGTGGTTTATATATGGTGATTTGAAAGTTATCGCAATTTTAGTGGGACTTCAGGGAGGGTTTATGAAATATTGCTGTTTCCTTTGTTTATGGGTCAGTCGTGCAGTGAATTAACACTATGTGATGCAAATTTGGCCGCAAAGGTCCAAATTTCAAGCGGGATCTCAAAATGTTAAGTATGTGCCTCTTGTAGACCCAAAAATTGTCCTTTTGCCTCCGGTTCATATTAAACTTGGACCAATCAAAAATTTTGTAAATGCTGTGAATAAAGACGGTGAAGGATTTAAATACCAAGACACGTCTTTCCCCAGTTAAGTGACGCCAAGTTAAGGGAGGATATTTTTATTGGGCTACAAATTAGAAACTTGCTGGACGATATTATTTTATAGAAAAGCTTACCACTTACCTCATTCGTAAGTGTCGTGAGAGGCTTTTTGATCAACAATATAGATGTGGATGCAAACTACGAACAGCTAGTTAATGAACTTTTAGATTCCTATAAATCGCTTGGCTGCCGAATGTCATTAATAATTAATTTTCTCCATTCCCATTTATCATTTTTTAGAAGCTGTCAACGACAAGCAACATGAAAGATTCCACCAAGATATAAGAACAATGGAAATTCGGTACCAAGGGCGATGAGATCCAGCTATGATGGGTGATTACTGCTTGTTTTTTTAAGAGGGAAGGTATGATCCCCCATAAAACGAAAAAATAATATGTGTTACAAATGTTTTTGATTCGTTATATGCTAGCTTCATATCATTTATACAAATATAGTCGATTCAAAGCGTTAAAAAACCTGTAAAGTAATTTTTTTAAATAAATATTGAACGTTACTGTTCTGTATGGGATTTTTTTATGTAACAAAAAAGCCTTATGTGTTTCAGCTTTTTCTCGCCATTTTCGTATTTAGATAGGTTAATTCTACTATAGTATGCTATGGATGGCAAATTTAAAATAAGAAAATACCTAAACTCCTAGAAGAATTGGAAAAAATAGTGGGCAATAGAGAAAATGATATCTTGACAAAGGCTATAAAAACCGCTTGCGATAAGACCTTCCATAACAAACAGAGAAACCAAAAAGAAGACCAACGTACTGGTGGTCCGAAGATGTAAGCGACAAACGGAAGATATGCTTGCAAAAAAGAAGGACGATGCTAAGGGCTAATAAAAGTACAGACGAAGACCACAAAACTGCATACCGAGATCAGTACAGTCAACGCAGATATTTGGAGCAAAGGATATCAAGTCGTTACAAATACGCTTAAGAAAAATCGTCCTCTGATCATGACCGACGAGGAACAAATCAAGATAGCGAAAACTCTTTTTCCGGAGCAGCAGACGAGAGTATGGAATAAAATGCCAGTAAATACAACGGAAATACCAAAATACACACTAGAGGAGCTACTACAAGCAAACGAACGGCTGAAAGAGAAGGAAGCACCGAGTCCAGACAACATCCCTGCCGAAGTCATAAAGGCCATAGTAAGGAGCTGCCCAGAAAAGTTCTTGCTCGTATTAAACGAGGAACTAACTAAAGGCGAGTTCCCCAAAGAAGTAAAGTTAGCAAGATTGGTGCTAATTGAAAAAGCTAAGACAGGCCAAAATAGTATAAGTTACAGACCTATCTGTCTACCGAATGTCCTGGCTAAGCTAATCGAACATCTGATGCTCATAAGCGTCAAATCCGAAATAGAGAGATGGGGAGACCTGGATACCGAGCAATATGGATTTAAAAAGCAAAGATCAACAATCGATGCACTAAAAAGGGTACAGAACATTGCAGACGAAGCATGCTAAAGACATCGTAGAAGGCTTTGTGTACTCAAAACGATCGACGTTCAAAACGCCTTCAATTCGGCACCGTGGCAAGGAATTCTGGATGAACTGACCAGCAAAGGGATAAAACCATATATCTATAATATGATAGCTAGCTATCTACATGAAAGGTCATTATTCGTAGGAACAAACGGCAAGATAAATGTCACATGCGGAGTACCACAAGGCTCAGTAATTGAGTCTACGCTGTCGAATGTCTACTTTGACGGAGTACTGGAAATACCTGTTTCTCGTGATATACAGCTTATAGGATATGCAGATGACATTGGAGTAGTCGTAACGGCACCAAATTCCGAATCTTTGATGGTAACAGCCAATCGGACTCTAAGACACATAAATGAATGTGCGAGAAAAAACTGAAGCTGGCGCCACACAAAACCGAAGCGGTACTTCTGGTAACGAACAGAAAAGTAAAAAGTATTACAATCGAATTGGATGAAACAATGATTAACAGCCAGGAAAGTCTGAAATATATACATGAGGATGGCGAAATATATACACGAAGTGGCAAAGAAAGCAGAAAAGGCCTTGGGAAATATCAGCAGGCTGATGCCAGATATAGGAGGGCCCAGAGAGGGGAACAGACATATTATATGCTGGGTGCTGCAATCTATTACCTTGTATGGATCTTCAATCTGGAAAAGAGCTCTCAACAAAAAGATATATTTAAATAAGATAATCAGCATACAGAGAAAAGCCGTCATCAGAATAATTGAAGCGTACAGAACTGCTTCCACAAGATCAGTTCTAACTCTTGCACAAATACCACCAATCAACATCCTAGTGATGAAATTGGAAGATGAGCAGGATTTAGATAAGCCAATAGCAGAATCACTACTGCTGCAAAGATGGCAAGAATGGTGGCAGGAAGATGCTGACACAGGGACCTGAACAAAGAAACTTATACCGAACATACAAGTACTCAGTTACTACCTGACACAAATGCTGACCGGTCATGGATGTTTCCAAGCATACCGAAACCGATTCCACCATACCGAACTATCAACGTGCATATACTGTGGTGAAGAAGAAGATACAGCAGAGTACACTATATTTATCTGTAGTAGATGACAGATCGAAAGACTAAACATTGTAATAAATACCAAAGTAAGAAACATAGGGAGGATCATGTGTATAACAAATTACCTTTTATATCGTAACGTTTAAACTATAGAAAGCGGTCGTTAACATCCATACAATGTGAAAAAATACTTAGCTAAGCAATCTGAATTTGTTGCAAAAAAAATATTTTAACAGGAAATAATAATTGTCAAAATAACGAAAATTTGCGGAATCAAATAAAAATTCATTGTTAATCGAGGTAAAAAACCTATTACACAATTACGTCGAACGATAAGCTTTCGCCAATCAGGAATTAACAGGTACAAAAAAATAAACGATGCTGACATAGGGAGAAATGCCGAAACTACGAAAATGTAACAATTGGAATGGCAGTTGGTAAAAACTCGCGTTCGGAAGAGGTACAGTTTTTTGGGGTTCGCGGATAGCGGTTTTTGAGGAGTCCTGAGTTTAAATAACATATAATTAAGAAGTTGTGTTTTAACTTATCAAGTGTAATTTATTTCGAAAAGGAGAAAAGAAGATTACAAGGGAGCGTCTATTGTACGCGCTCTGAAGGGTTTTCTTGTTCGAAAAGCGAGTCGTGGCCGTCGGCGCTTTTGTCAACACCCAGTCTAAGATTTGAGATGTCTAATTTAAAGATTATACTAACTGTGTATTCTAACTTTTTTTGTAGTTTGATAAAATTATTAACATTGCCAGCCCGCATCTATGATACTATGTAGATAATTTAATTTATGTTATTTCATATCGAATACGAGTATTCAATGGTGATACCTATCCGTATGAATCAGGGATACGGAGCACATTTGAGGTTGAATTCCAAATTGTTAATTTCAAAGTTTCATATATAGGGTGCGCGAAAATATTTAGGTTGCGGCGATTATTTTCAAACTAACAAATTTCATTTTATTCCGCATTTCATTATCGGCAATGTAACGGTATCTCAAGTTTTCTCTCGATCCTCTCATTGGTTTTAATTGTTTTCAGTCACTAGACTTTAAATACTATAATTTCCTGACGCTTTGTCAATTGGTGTAATTTTTTTTTATTATTTTTTATAATAAACTCGTTAAAGAAATCATTATCGGTTAGTTTAATTTCTCAACCAGGAGAGCATGATTATATGAATACATAACATATACCCATAAGAGCTACACCTAAGATTTTTCCTCAACCCACCCCTCTGACGTAACCCTATAACACAAGACCTCTCATTACCAACCACAACTGGTAGCAGCGGAGGCCGAAGCCAACCCTTTCGGATATTTCTTCCAGGAGCCGTCGACTCCTGTTTCCCACGAAGTCGTGGGTGGTGACCCAGCTACGCTGCTTTCTCGGTCCAATAGGGACATTTTGACAGCAGAGTTTTTTCTTGGTTGTTACAGAATTTTTTAGGTTATTACAACTGGTGACAGCGTTTTTTGGATTTTTTTAGGGTCGTTAGTTCTGTGCATTATAATTTTTCCTGAAGCGGTTCTTACATTTTTTCTCAGAGTCTTTGGGTCCGTTCATAATAATTTCTCTGAAGTGAAGGGTTACGTCATTACCACATTCCTCATTTCCCGTCGGAAAATTAATATCGTAAAACGACACTACACACAGATGTTTGTTGTTAGATTATTCAAATCATATTTTAATACATAATTATCTTAAAACACTGTTTAAAAAAATATATATTTTGCTAGGGAAACGAAGAACCAGTTAATAGTACATATAAGTACCTGACAAATTTAGAAATTATTTAGAATTTAGAGTACAAATAACAATATAAAATATATCATGTGCTTTTGTGAAAATGAAAAATAACGTTCACTTACTGAAGTTCTATACACAGTTCTCAAGTTACAAAACATAGTTAAATGTCATTTACCTACTACCTTCTGTAAAATGCTATTAATAGAATAATATTAGTATTTTGAAAAAGATATAACGACACAATTTTAATGTCTATCGTAAAAAAATAAACACAACAAGGACGTAGTAAACCGAGCATTTACTAGTACAGGACCGTCTTCATGTATCCTAACTAAGCAAATATACAAAGTTATAGAAACTATGTTCTGTATAACATCAAAATAATTTAAACAAAGTAAAATACAGCTCTGGAGGTACATAACCTCAAAAACCGCAAAACAGCCGAAACCCAACCAAATCAACGCACAGAATATTCGTCAAAAGATAGTTTAGTGCTGTGTGCTTATTAAAGTAAATATACCAAACTACAAAAAAATACCTACTAACACTAATATAGGTGCTAATCAACAAACTTCAGAACCAGCCGTCAAAGTTGCAGGGGAAACTTCAACCGTTTTAGGACCACTGGTAGTGCAACTGCCCCCCCCCCCCCACCTCTAGGGGTAATTGCGGCAACATTACCTGATTTCAATTGCAAGGATGCTGTTACATATTTCGAAAAATTGGAGCAACGCTCCAGGCTAGATAACTGGCCACACGATAACACATTAAACATTTTAAAATTTAAATTAACAGGCGCTACCTATCAATACTTTAAATCTGATACTCTGATACTTAGATAGCTTAGATTACTTCGTACTTAAAGGAAAATCAATACGTAAATTTACTCTGAAATGTTTACCGGGTAATAATTTATTGAAGCTTAGTAGTTGTTACCAACGACACGTACCAACGACACGAGGAATTGGTAGCTGATTTCATTACGCGGTTGCGGCTTCTAGCGGCGAAGGCTCTGGAAGATGACCTAGTAGGAGCGTCACAGGACAAAATTCCAGGATTGAAAAAAGGAAACAAGGATCTAGTATTAAATCAATTTAAAATGGGGCTTAGGAACCACATCTCGACCTGAAAAAGGCAGAAGAAATAGTGGCTCTACAGGAAACGACCCAAATGATGCTAAGAGGAAAAACAAATTCTGACACAGTAGCGTACATGGGGCGAGATAAAAGGAGCAACATATGTAGGATAGATAACTACGAGAAAAGAAATTGCAGAAACGTAAGACAGCACAACCCGCAAAGGAAATGTTACACCTGTGGCGAAACAAACCATTGGACAAACGAGTGCAGAGCAAAACTGTCCACTCAAATAAGGGAATATCAACACTGCGGAAAAAACGAATCACCTGACAACCGAGTGCCGTGCAAACGAACAAAAAGGATGAGGTCAGCAGGAAAATGCTTGTTTTTGATGCGGAAAACAAGGGCACTGGGCTAAAGAATGTAAGACGTCGAGGGGATACAATAACCAGTATAAAAACAGACGTCCTCCCAATAGTAATGATAATTATCAAAGGAAAAACACGGGCGCAATTCCTAGTAGCAGGCAAAACGGCTGGTGGAAATACAGACAAGCCACCAATAACAACAATGCAGCAAGCAACGCCTCTCAGGAACATTTTTTAGATTAAATAAGGCCGCTGGAAGGTCCCATCCAGCTAGCCTCACAAGAGAATCAACAAGGGGAATAAAAATCGACATTTCACATTTTTACAGGACAAAGCAAATACCATACATGGTGTCTCTAAAAATTAACGGAGTGCTGAGAACATGCTTGATAGATACAGAAGGATATTATTCACTTATCAGACAGTCACTAGTGGAGCAAACGGAAATGGATAGTGAATACATTCAATCATTACGTTTAAGAGAAATCACGGGACATGAAATACGACTACATGGAACAACACAATCAAACATAGAGGAGTCGGAGCGTTATTCGAACATTAGACTATCAAGTCTGTGACGACAAAATGCTTAAGGACGTAGACGTATTGCTTGGAAGAGATTTCTTAGCTCAACAAGAAGCGGAAATATCTTATAAAAGAGAACTGTCGCTACCACTATGGGGACAAAAGATACTAATGATGTCAACCAAGGAAGTAATGGAAATGATGTCAGTTCAAGATGATAAAATAAACAAAAATGAGGACTGGGAACAATGGTTGGATACATTAGAGAGGTTTACGAAGCAAAAACAGAAGAAACAGTCATCACAGCCAAGACAACAAAGAAACAACACTGAACAAGAAAGAAAACCTGTGACACCAGGAAAAGAATGGGAAAACTGGTTGTCAACAGTCAAAAATTTTATGCGACCGCAGGAAATATCAGAAGTCATGAAGGAAAGCAAGAAGGGAGGCATGATCACCAAAAACAAACAAAAGAGATATAAAAAAACACAAAACACACTTTATCAAGCCAAACGGCAGGAAATGAACAAAAAAACAACTATCCACGAAAATAACAAAAAGAGAGGATAAGGACAAATAAAACAATACGGCAGAAAAAGAAATGTCACGCACAGAGACGGATATAATTTTAGATAAGGCACTACTCATACCACCTAGAACTGAGGTGTGCACACTGGCAAAAGTGGTAAAGGAGATCGAAAGCATAAATATAATATGTGAAGCCACAAGTAACGGCAACAGCTTTATACGCATGGCAAATACGTTAGTACCAAACAAGGAAATTATTCCAGTGAGAATAATGAATGCATCGTATGATGATGTACAACCAAGGAAGGGAGAGGAAATAGGTAAAGCATACAAATTCGAGGAAGAGCAAGAGCCAAAAAAAACCACAAGTGATAGCAAAATTTCATGTATCAAGTAATAGATGGATAGAGGAAGGCTTTGATATGTCACATTTGTCACAAGAAACAAAATAGAAGCTAACAAGCCTTCTAAGGAAATATCATGACTTATTTCAAGACGAGGATGAAATTCTGACAAGCACAACCAAAGTAAAGCATGCAATCGCACTAGAAACAGGAGCCCAGCCAATTTGCAAAGCTCCCTATAGAATCCCATATCAACAACGGGAAACATTGAAGAACGAAATTGACAGGTTACCAGACGGAGGAATAATCCGGCCATCATCAAGCCCCTGTCGGCCCCCGTAGTCCTAGTAGAAAAAAAGAGAGCGGATGGAACAGAGAAAGTAAGAATTTGCATTGATTACCGAGGCCTAAACGCGGTAACAAGGAAATAATACTATCCGTTGCCTAACATATCGGACCTATTACAAAGCTATAGAGCAGGAACAAAGACACTTTTCTCAGTGATAGACGTAGCAGAAGCATATCATCAAATTGACATGGAAGAAAAAGACATCCCTCTTACAGGCTTTAGCACTTTCCATGGTCATTATGAGTATACAAAGATGCCATTTGGCATAGTCAACGTACCAGCGACCTTTCAAAGATTTATTAATACAACGCTAGCAGGATTAACCGGAACCAGTTTCATGGTATACCTAGACGATATTATTATCTTCAACTATACAGGAGAGCTAGAACATATAGCAAGAATAGAAGACATTCTGGGGAAACTTCAACTAGCAAATATAAAACTGAAACCAAAAAAGTGCAGCTTCTTACTACAAAAAGTAAAATATTTGGGACACGTAATAACACACGAGGGAATTTCCCCCGATCCAGAAACAATTGAGGTTATACAAAAGTATCCCCTACCGAAGACAGTTAAGGGAGTAAGAGGATTCTTAGGATTGGTTAACTGGTACAGAAAATGTATTCCAAACATCACCGATATAGCTGCACCACTAGTGAACTTAACGAAAAATGACATATATTTTAAAATAACCGATGACGTAATTAAATTAATGGACCAATTAACACAAATATAAACTACAGATAAGTTATTAATATTCCCAGACTTTACGAAACCATTCATTCTCTTGGCAGACGCATCCGGAATCGGAGTCGGAGCAATCCTAAGTCAAACAAGAAAGGGACATGAAAAGCCGATAGCTTACGTAAGAAGAACGTTGAATAGAGCAGAGTTAAATTATTCAACCACTGAGAAAGAATTATTAACCATAATATACGGTGTCATGACGTTTATATGCTACCTATATGGTAAGCGATTTACTATAATAACAGATCACAGACCATTAAAATGGGCATTATCTCTTAAAGACCCCAGCTCGAGATTAACGAGATGGGCACTAACTGTCAGAATATGATTTTGAAATAGTTCACCGGCCAGGTCGTAAACACGGAAACGTAGACGCACTTAGCAGAATGCATGACCCAACAAACAATTTCATAAACACAGACTACAAACAATATAAAGAACACATTAACAATAACGTGAGCACTTTAGCAACGCAAGATCTTATAGTAGAAAAAAATTCTCTAACTACACCCCAACAACAGGCAGTGGCACTGTTAATACCAAGAAAAGGTCATCCAAATGACGCGTTACTGCGCGAGATAACAGAAATAACGGGAAAGCCGAAAATCGACCTAGACCAACAAATATCAAGTATCCTAGAATGGAATACACCGGGGAAAACAATATATTACATAATAGAAAAATCTACAGTAGAAGATCAATCCTCCTACGAAAATGCATCAGCAACTCAAAGAAAGCTGTGAGGCAAACAAACAGCCAGCAGTAGCATTAGTAAAATCAAGTGGTCAACTCATGGGACTACAATGAGTAAATTCATATTTTTTAACTCTAACACAAAAATAGAAATAATTGAGGAAAAGCACAAGGGCAGTAACATCGCACAAATATTGGAAGAAAGTGCAGAATGGGAGCCCATATAGAATAGAGCCATACTGTTAAAAGAACACAGAAAAGAAAATTTCTGTAACAAAATTATACAACAAATAAATGCAAAGGATGAGGAAACCACGGCTTTATATTATTTAGATAAAGAGAACATACTATACCGGAGTGACAACAAGGGTTGTGACAAACTGATACTCCTTAAATCACTACAGGTAAAGGCGCTAGAGGATTTCCATAACACACCCTTATATTGTCATCAAGGACAACAAAAAACTATGACGGCGATAGAAAAAAGATTTCACTGGCCAACACTAAAGGCGGATGTTATAAAGTATTGCCAAGAATGCCATTCATGCAACAGACGTAAAACGTCTCCGCATTTCAAGAAAGCACCATTACAGAAATTCACCCCCGTAAGCAAACCATGGGAAATTACGTCAATGGACATAGTTGGTCCATTAGTAACGTCAGATAAGGGAAACAAATATTTGCTGACTTTCCAAGACCATCTGACAAAATATTGTGGGCTATACCTGTACCCGATCAAACGGCGCAAACTATAGCCCGAGCATTTGTAGAGGAAATAGTGTGTAGACACGGTACCTCACAAAAATTACTCACAGAGAGAGGTAGTAACTTCATGTCCAAACTGATGAAAGAAGTATGCGAAATTTTGAATGTAAAAAAGATTCACACCGCAAGCTACGCACCTACATCTAATGGGCAAATTGTGAGAATGCACAGAGTTATTAAAGATATGCTTTCCCACTACATTTCGGACAACCAAAAGGATTGGGACCAATGGATACCATATGTCCTTATGGCATATAGGGGCAGCAATAACACATCAACCGGATTCCTATTACACGGTCGCGAACAATCGCTACCAATAGACAAATTTATCGAGCCGAAAAGGAAACGGTACGATATGGATGAAAATTACGTAGCCGAGCTAGAAGCCAGACTGGCACAAGTTACGAAAAAGTGCAAAATGATATAGATAAAGCAAAAAACGACAGAATAAAACGATTTAACAAATCGACAGAATATAGAGAATTTAACACAGGAGACTTAGTATACCTCAAATACGGTTGGAGTATCAAAGAAATTACAAAAGAAATGGATAGGACCATATATAATTAAAGAAAAGGTAGAACCAGTAATCTACCTCATAAAATCGTCTAAAGGAAAAAAGGAACAAGTTGTACATATTAAGACGTTAAAAAGATATTATGGAGACGATGAGACAGAAAATAGGGGCCTCGAAACAGAAGAAGAAATGCCAAAAGAAAACGCAACGAATATAGAGGATAGAGGACACAGAAATTGATGAAACGGGAGTGACCCCTGCCAAAGTGTCAGCACTACCCCTATGGGGGAAAGCGGCGAATGCCAAACCCGTACAATCCATCACAAAAAGAAAGAGAATAAAAAGCACAACACTAAGTGTACCTCTCCGAAAATCAAGCAGAATACGTCAACGTCACCATAATCAACCAGATTTCGTGTGCAGCGCTACATATGCTTTTCCGAATAGTGGCAATAACCGCATAGTTGAAGGAAAATATAAAGGCGGATAGTACAACAAAATATCTCACTGTTTCCAATGTTTATACTTATACATGAAAACAAAGCAATATACAGAAACTTGATTATGCAAATCGGACATTTCGATACCATTATGAATGCGAGATTAATACCCCGCCTTCTAATATAGGAGCAACGTGTCAATGAGTTGACAACAATAAATTACAGGACAAATTATACTAAAGAGTACAGTTTCTGTAAAGCATTAGTTACTATAGAGGGGATACCCCTTTTCCTCAAATTAGAGGACAGTAAATAAGGTTAACGTGTAAAAACACGCATTACAAGGTATCGATAAGGAATAATAAATAATTATGATGTGAATGTAAGAAGAAATACCCCTCAAAGGGAAGTGCGCAAGGCAGAAATAAAAACTAAATTACACGACAAGTTATACTAAAGAGTACAGTTCCTGTAAATCATTAGTTACTATAGAGGGAAAATCCCTTTTTCTCAAATTAGAGGATAGTAAATGAGGTTAACGTGCAAAATCACGTATTATAAGGAATCGATAAGGTGTAATAAATAATTATGATGTTAATGCAAAAAAAGAAATACCCCACGAAGGGGATCGTAGGGCAGAAACGAAAAGAAGAATATACAAGAAAAACGTAGAAGCACTAATGAGTTGTACAGGTAAAGGACAAACGTAAAAGGGAAGAATTAAAAGGAATAACCGTGTGAGAAACAAGAGGGCTTTGGCAATAAAACAATTATCAGCGGGCAATATGTGTATATATAGATATATCCATCAAGTCGAAGTATGCAAAGCAAATATGAATAAATACATTAATAGAATTTATACATTTATGACGATAAATGAATTTTTTTATAGGTATTTATAGTAAATGATGTACTAATCAATTTTTAATTGTATATCTCCTGCATACCAACTCACGGTAGAGTTCAAGGACGCAAAAGCAAGTGATATAAGATCAAATTTGCAGTGCTCCAATTTCAAAACAAGGGGTTAACGCTTATACGAAGTCAAGTTAGGCAGGGCCTGACTTGAGAAATGTTTACGAACCAGAATGTAGAGAACAACACAGTTAAGCTCTCTTACAGTTAACTCTTAATGAAAATGTTTTAATAAATGAGGTATGTCCACGAAAACGTGGCTGAAAAAAGATAAGAATATAATTTTTTTAAAATGGATCTGGAAATCCAAGTCAGTTTATGCAATATAAGCATGAATATACATGGTTATTGTAGGGAAAGTAATAGAAATATGTAGAGTGAAACTGATGAAGAATTATCATAACCCAGCCTTATCGCACAGAAACTGCAATCAAAATAAACAAACCATAGTAAGTCATCGCTCTACGTACTAGCGTCAGGGGAACTGCCAAAGTGTAGTACGGATGTCAGGTTAAAGCACTTGCGCGACGCCCTATGGCACCCAAACTAAAACAGTATTAGTAGCGATGACAACCGGTACATTGTCTTGAAAAGATATTTTGATTTTGGGTACGAAAGCAAAACGGAAAAAAATAGGGTTGCGCATCAGTTGTCTCTCAAAAGGTTCAATTCCGCAACAAATTCCTCTTTTAGGGAAAATCAAATAATGCGGTATATGTAATTATAAGGGAAAGGAGAAAGAAAATTTGTTGGACACTACACTCCTAAATATAGTACGGGGGACTAACTAACAAATTAAATGTATGTAATAAATTAGAAATGATACAGGGATACACAAATGGACACCGTAACATTAAATCTTTGATATTTTCTTTAAAATAATTGACTACCAGGCTATAGGAATCCATTAATAATTCTAACATTTATTTAATCATTCAATGACATAAGAATCAGGGGTTTCTTTTATTTAGAAGTCTATATAGGACGCCACGAATAATTCAAGTTGAGGGTTATTATTAATTAGTCATGCATGACATATGGACATATTGGTTTATTTAATTTAGGTAAGGCTATAGGAAGCCAGGATTTAATTTTAAGTAATAGTAGTATTTATTCAACCAAAATAAAGGCTATAGGAAGCAATGGTTGATATTAACGTACTTAGAAATAATTATTTAATTATCAAGAAAAAAAGAAAAACCATATTAGGATATAGGAAACCTAAAATGGGTAGGACTTATAATAGTAAATATTAAGGAATATGTAATGTGAGTATAAGTCCCTTACAGTAGTATACATGCACGTTATAAGACGCATATATACTAAGAATATCATTGTTCTTTGTTAATGTTCTTTGTTAATTTTGTAATTGCGTAGGTAAAACAGTATGAATCGTGCGTAGCGAAACGGGACTGACAAATTGAGCAGAAGAAAGCAAATCCAGAGACAGTAGAAGACAATGTTCACCCAACGGCATACCATGACTACCCTAACACTAATCTTCGCCATACTATATGGAACACATGGTTTAATGGCCTACGATTGTGCGAACGCGAAAACTAACGCAACGGTTATATCGCTAAGAGACATTCAACCATTCGCGCCTCCGGAAACATCGTATTAAAGTGAAACCGTGTCAGTACAAGTGATCCAACGAAACGAGTTAAGAACGCAAAAGGATTGAAGCTGCAGCGTCGAAGTTTCAAGGTTAATATTTCACTGTAGTATGCACAGCCACACATCCATAGTCAGTAATGGGCTAGGCACAAGTACATAGAAAAAGTAGGAGCAGAAGGCCTATACACACAACAAGAAATTCAGGAAGCACACAGACTACTTACCTTTGGCACAGAACGGAAAGCAGTCGAAAACATACTTATAAAGCGGACAGCAGGGTTACCAACAGCGGATCAAGGCTAAAGCGTCACCAATATGTTCAATGAAAAGGAACTAAAAGACTTCGCGCACACAACCATATACACTACTCCAAGAATTTAACGCACCACCAAAAAATAACCAAAAGTTTAAAGTAAATTTTTGTCTAAACTGCTTGTCGGATTTGAATGAATTTTTTTTTGAATGACAGGTTGACACTTCCAGAGAGTTAGTGTACTACTGTATTTGCATACAAACTTATTTTTGTAAAAATACGGGGTGCTGCAATGACAACCTGATTTTTTCATAAAATTTGTAACACCTTGTGGAGTTCAACAGTAACAATATCAACTTAAAATTAAAATCAAACTGTAGCTTTATCTTTTTGTAACATTTTGTTTTTTGATTTACTCTATTATCTTGGCCACAACAAGAGAAAATCAATTTTATAGCATAACATGTTTTTTATTAAAATTTATTATTCAACTTTAACAACGAAAAACAAAGAAACAAAACGTAAACAAAAGTCAGTAGCGAGTATTTCCGCCTCTGGCAGAAATAACTGCTTGGCACCGACGGCCCATACTTAAAATAAGCGACCGTATATCATTTTGGTCAATTTCTTCCCATATTTCAATCAGTCGCCTCCCCACGTCTTCCAAGGTGTTCAAGTTCCGTTCCTCTCGTAACCACCTCCCAAGAGTTTCCCAAAGATTCTCTATGGGATTTAAATCAGGGCTTCTAGCTGGCCATGCCATGATATCGATGCCAACTTCCTCTAGATAATTCCTCACAACTCCAGCAACATGAGGCCTGGCATTATCGTGCATCAACATAAATCCTTGCCCTATATATGGCGCATATGGCACTACATGTTGGTCTAAAACCTCCAATATGTACCTTTCAGCTGTAAGGCTTCCATTATTTATGACCACAAGTTCTGTGCGACCAGTCAAAGAATTACCTTCCCAGACCATCACAGATCCTCCTCCAAATAATGTGTTATTTGAGAAATTACACTGAGCATATCGTTCGTTAGGACGTCGATATACACGTATGCGTACCAGTTACGATGTTCCATGGCAAAATTCAGCCTCGCTCTTCGATGATCTCTAGTTAGAGCTGGCCCCCGAGCAGCAATTCTAGGTCTCAAATTGTGTTCTCGTAGTCACTGACGAGCTGTTTCACCACAAATTTGTACACCAGTAGCATCTCGAAGCTGGGTTTGAAGGGTCCGGGCTGTTACAAAACGTTGTCTTAATGCCGATAGTCTTAAAAAACGGTCCTGATTAGGGGTTGTTATTCGATTCCTTCCTAGTCCCGGTCTACGACCATGACTTCCAGTGTCTCTATATCTTTGTATAACTCGTGAAACGGTTGTATGAGATACATTAAATCGTCTACCAATTCTTCGGTAATTCCAGCCTTCCTCGAACAATATTAATGCTTGAGCACATTCTTCGCCAGTAAGATTTCGTGTTTCACGTTGCATATTAATTAAAATAAAGGTTTTTATGAAAAAACGTAAAGGCTAACACTAAAAATACACTTCTATGAAATACTTTTTGACACCAGTATTTAGCTAATGACAATTTACTGTAACTTATTGTTTTTCATAGCCTGCTACTCACTTTTATTATTATAAATTTTAATAAAAAACATGTTATGCTATAAAATTAATTTTCTCTTGTCGTGGCCAAGATAATAGAGTAAATCAAAAAACAAAATGTTACAAAAAGATAAAGCTACAGTTTGATTTTAATTTTAAGTTGATATTGTTACTGTTGAACTCCACAGGGTGTTACAAATTTTATGAAAAAATCAGGTTATCATTGCAACACCCCGTATTTATGCAAAAATAAGTTTGTATGCAAATACAGTAGTACACTAACTCTCTGGAAGTGTCAACCTGTCATTCAAAAAAAAATTCAATCAAATTGGACAAGAAGTTTAGACAAAAATTTACTTTAAATTTTTGGTTATTTTTTGGTGGTGCGTTAAATTCTTGGAGTAGTGTATTATATATGGGGATGGTTTTCAGAATTAGGAACAGTCGTAAGTGGTCTGATAGGATTCTACTTCGTATATAAGATTCTGCATTACCTATGCGGAGTTATAATAAACAGTTTACGAATATATCAAACCATAGGCTGCGGCATAGCTATATTCGCAGGCATATGGTCAAGCCTAACGGCATGGGTATTACACAAAAATGACAGAAATAAGAAGTCCAAAAAAGAAATTGGGCTTACCAAGCAAGGCGAGGAAAACCCTTAAGAAGTCAATGCACAAGCATCCAGCAACGTTCACTGGACTGACTCACGCGGCAGTATAAACATTCCGTAATAAGTGCGCGTAACAAAGTTTTTTAAAACAAAAAAAAACATTACTATAAACATAATGTATTAGTAACCAAAAACAATTTAAAACCAAGTGCAAATAAAGCGCGCGGAATAAACAGTTTTTTTTGAATAAAAACATTATTATTAACATAATGTATCAGTTAACCAGAAACAATTTAAAAACCAAGTGCAAACAAAGCGTGCGGAATAAACAGTTTCTTTTGAAAAAAAACATTATTATTAACATAATGTATTAGTTAACCAGAAACAATTTAAAAACCAAATGCGATCAAAGCGCGCGGAATAAACAGTTTCTTTTGGGAAAAAAACATTATTATAAACATAACATATTAGTTAACCAAAAACAATTTAAAACCAAGTGCAGACAAAGTGCGCGACAGACAATACGCGAACGTGGAATCAACGACAACAGCCGAGAAGTCGGCAATACAGGAAGCAAAGGGCACATAACGAGGGACTACTTCGCAACAAGCAAATCGCCAAAATTGTGGTCCTTAGATCACCTCCAAATAGTCCGACAAAAGTTTATCAAATTGCAAATCGTCCTCGCCCCATTCCACGGGCACAGTATTGAAACCAAAACGGTTTCTCTCCCCATAATTCCGCGAAACTAGTAATGTAGCAGTACCAGGGAAGGAGATCTAATCCTTCACTGCACGAATTCATGTTCAAATACAAAACCTATCCATCCTCTTCTGGATACATAAACGAGTACAAACCAGTGAGGAAATTAGTATTGTCCCACACCTAACAGACGAAGAAGCAACATAGTGCAACTAGGGAGTCATAGGTATTGCAACGCTGAACACAAAGATGCAAGCAGTCAATAATCAGTGTCTCAGTGCGGCATACAACGCGTAGTGCTCAAGGTGAAATTGCGGTAACATGTAACGCAGTGACACAATTTTGTACTTAGATATGTTTAGCGTAGGGGATGCACGTAAAAGGGGGTGCACTTTTTCAAAGGGGGTGGCAATGTAATAAATACCAAAGTAATAAACAGAGGGGGGATCACCCTGTATAACACATTACCTTTTATATTGTAACGTTTAAACTATAGAAAGCGGTCGCTAACATCCATACAATGTAAAAAACACTTACCTAAGCAATCTGAATTTGTTGCAAAAAAAAAAAAAGAAAAAAATAATATTTTAACAGGAAATAATAATTGTCAAAATAACGAAATTTTGCGGAATCAAATAAAAATTCATTGTTAATCGAGGTAAAAAACCTATTACACAATTACATCGAACGATAAGTTTTCACCAATCAGGAATTAAAATGTACAAAAAAATAAACGATGCTGACATAGGGAGAAATGCCGAAACTACGAAAATGTAACAATTGAAGTGGCAGTTGGTAAAAACTCGCGGTCGGAAACGGTCTAGTTTTTTTGGGGTTCGCGGATAGCGGTTTTTGAGGAGTCCTGAGTTTAAATAACAAATAATTAAGACGTTGTGTTTTAACTTATCAAGTGTAATTTATTTCGAAAGGGGGAAAAGAAGATTACAAGGGAGCGTCCACTGTACGCGCTCTGAAGGGTTTTTTTGTTTGAAACGGGAGTCGCGGCCGAACATTTCTTCCAGGAGCCGTCGACTCCTGTTTCCCACGAAATCGTGGGTGGTGACAGCCAGCTACGCTGCCTTCTCGGTCCATTAGGGACATTTTGACAGCAGAGTTTTTTCTTGGTTATTACAGAGTTTTTTAGGTTATTACAACATGGAAAACAAAGCAGGAAATATAACGCCAGAGAATGCCATAAGCAAAATGCTAGAAGATACAAAAAAAGTGGGAAGCAGTACAAACATTTACAACTACCATACTAAAACAGAAAGAAAATGACGTAAGACAAAGAGAAGGTAGAAGGTAATAATTCAGAATGTATAGATGCAGCAACAACATGACAGTCAATAGCAAAAAATCATAGCCGTCGGACTTGAAGTAATGCTAAGCGGCGGTTCCGAGTCCGACTAACACTGGCTACCGAGGTGTGGTTTGGTGGTGTAGGCAGGGACTTGCACTACTTAGAATCCTGAGTCCCACACTTCCTGTCGCATAAGAGCCGTAGCGCAGGAGTTGAACATGAGTTTTCACACCCGTCAAAACAAAAACAAAACAAAGAACATACATTCAAATCCCCAGCGATGAAAAAAATTAACAATCTGACTTGCCTGTGTCTAATTGTAGAACTAAAGATCATACAAGGACAAATAAATGGTGTAGAATGACAATAAGGCGAGCAAATTAATAATAATAATAGTCTTTATTTCGAATCATGTACATACGGAACACAAAATGAAATGACGTCAATTCTACAAAAGAGAAACAATGCTTAATTCCACAAATAGAGAAGCATTACTTAAATACTTACATTTTAAGAAAATCGTTTAGATTGTATGGTTCTGAGCTAATTAACAATTTTTTAACCTCTAGTTTAAATTGCTTTTGTGAACATATTTCTTTAATTTCACATGGCAAAGCGTTGAATAGTCTTAAACACATGTAGTGTGGGCATTTTTCAGTGAGTGCTATTATTTGTATCGGATACGAAATGTCCATTGTTCTCGTTCTATATTCATGATTTATTTTGGTGCTAAGTATGTCTCTATGTTTAAAAAAGAACATTAGACTTTCAAATACATAGATTGTATAAACCTTCATTATTCAACACTTAATTAATTGTCACCAGATATAAGGTGCATTACATATTGCATGAAAGGACATGTGCTATTCCATAATATGGATACCAAGTGACAGCATTGTGGGAATTGCTAGAAATCAAGAATGGAAGAAAAATGTATATATTTTAAAAACATTCTACCTTTCAAAATTTGTACCATTTATATTAACATAATAAAATGTTTTCATAATTATACATTTTTGTTTGTTTTATGAAAATTAAATTGCGGAAAAGTTGCAAATTTACATGATTGAAAATAGGTCATTTAGTTTGAAAACTCAGAACATCGTGTCACAACTTTGCCTCAATCTAACCATATTTGTATCAGTTTCAGAGTTTCAGATGCTTTCAAATTTTATTTGGCACGTAGGCTCTTTTTCCTACTACATATACACACAAATATATACAGACAAATATTTACTTGTAAGAGAATGCTTTACAGTTAAGAGGAAAGTAAGGTACAGTGAGGAATTTCAATTTAAAATAGCAAACTTTTAAGAAATCTTACAAAGCAGCTATAACTACTAATAAAAAATGTAAAGTGAAAGATCTATAATGACAAATAATAATGTATATATTGACGGGAGATGGATATATACAGTACAAAAGCAAACATACAATCAACATGTACAAGTTTGCTTCTACCTTATTTGCAAAGATTGATCATGTGTGTTGTTAGCTGCTTTATATTAAGGTGGTCTTTTTATGTGGTAATTGGAACTGAAACATTTTTCCTCCATTGTACAAAAAAATAGTTGGCTCATTTTCTTTTTTCCATCTATAAAATGACAGATGTTTGATCACCTGAATTTTTGTTTTTATATAATACATTGGTATTCGTATTATTTATTTTAAGAGCACGTAACCTTCTTGCAAGAAAATCACACCTGCTGATAGAAAACCAAAACAATAATACAGCAGATAGGTTCATGAACATTTTATCAAGATTTAGTGAAGGAAAGAGATTAAATCTTGTACAAAGGGGGTCATATCAAAGAAGAGTCCAACTGTCAGATCTGAGGCATATTGCACATATTGGGTGGCACACAAGTCCCTACAAAAATTGGACTGAATGCTTCCCTGGTCAACATTTCAAATAATTTCTCTGACAACAGGCAAATGTTCATGAAAAGAAAACTGACGCAAAATACGTTTTCATACTACCATAACTGTACCAGCAGGCAAAGAAACAATAGCTAAAAAGAGAAAAAGTATCGCAAATGTAGACTATGGGCCAAACGCTGAACAACCTGAAAACCCAGAAATGGTGAGAAAAGAAGTAGTTGATAACGTACAAAGGTTACAAGTAAGTCAAAATGATTTTAAGTACGTGTAATTGCTTATATTAGTCTAACAGATATAAAAATTGAACATTTTTTTTGGTAACAGTTAGCCAAAAAGACCGCATACAAGCAGAATCTGTGGGGCAGTTTGGAAACGATGAATATGAAAATCAGAAAGTGTTTATTTAAATTGTGTGTTTCTAGATCCAGGGGCAACGGAATATATCTAATAGGAGCAGACGTTACTTTGTTGTATATGTCTGCAATAATATAGATCTATATATATAGAAGAAATTGAGATTGATAGAAAAATATGGGCAGAAAAAATACTTCCATAACTTAAGCCATTCTATACAAAATGTATAGCTCCTGAAATACTCAGAAATCAAATAGGAGAAGGGCAGAATTGTATTGACCCCCCTTATATCTAGCAAGTCTAGCAAAACAGAATCCAGATAATTAGGCTTTCATTTTGGGGATGAGATTTTGGCGTTCAGATTGGTGACCACTAATTGTCAAAACTGTCAAAATCACTCTCACTTTCAGTTAAAGGCATTTTAACAAAACAGCTTTAGGGCCACTTCTATGGGTAACTGTTAAATCTTCGTGTTAACCATACAGTTATCTCTGCCAGTGGAAACTTTTAATTTTATAAATCCATGTCATCTTGATGTCAGTTGTTGGAGATAAAGTTTATTAGTTCTCAGACGTTATTACTTTTCCGCCCAACCTATCTAATATGCGCTTAAAGTATTAGTTTACCACACAAAGAGTTAGAATTTTGAAAAAAAATTCAGTTATTTTTACGTTTTTCAGCAAGAACAACACGAAAAAACGACTTTTAGAAAAAAATCCTGTGTGTATTTCGTCGTCGTCAACCACTTTTCGTAACATACCTTGTTAGCACGATACAGCCTCCGGAGTGAAAAAAAAATACCCATTTTATGATTGAATATTGTTCAGGACATCTCACAGATGAACCCTATCGATTTTCAACTTACCATAGCCAGTACAACGGGTGCCATGGTACTTGAAGTATTAGTAACAAATACTACTTCAGAAACATCATTCTCAACTCTGAAGGGGATAAAATCATATATAAGAAATTCTATGTATGAGATGAGTTTTTTTTAAATTTTGCATACAACTTTTTAATTTAACAGTAACAATTATTTTCAGAGCCGATTAAATGGACTGGCATCTTTGTCCATACACAAGGAAATGTCCCTCTCAACCTCCGAGGTTATTGAGGTGTTGGTAAAAAACCCTCGAAAAGTAAATTTTAGTATACGTTTTTTTATTCTTTTCTCTTTTTTGTTTTTTTTTCTTAAAATTTTAGAAATATATTTTTGGTTCCTATTTTAAACATGTAGAAAATATTATGTATTTTATTTTGTTTTTGCACGGTTATTAAAATTATTTTTTTAGATTTAGGAATCATATTTTTTGTTACTATTTAAATACAGGTTTAAATATATTTTTGGAATAAAAATAAAACAATGAAATTTTAACAAATAATTAATTTTGACTTGTATTGAGGACCGCCCCGCAAAATTGAGGAAATAATAAAACTGATCAAAACTAGCATTAGAAATATATTTAAAAAAGTATATATAGTTCCAGGGTTCCGTTTTGAAAATGTGAATGACCTTGAAATTTTCAAAGAAATTTGCTAGCTGCGAGGTTGGACACCCCCCGGACCGCCCGTTTGGGACCCCCCCCCAATACTAAAACATAAATACGCCACTGTTCAGAATTGTGATTTTTCTCACTTTCATCGTTACAATAACTTTCTTGTTCTTTGAAAATGTCTTGCACACAAGTGCTTAACGTTTTTCTTTTTTTTTTGATGATCTGCTCAACCGAGTGTTGAACTAGTTGATTCTTAGGAATCTTACTTCGATTTGGGGGCTCTTCTTTTGGCTCTTCTCTTTTATGTTCATTATTTGGAATCTCTCAAATTTGAAAATGTAAGTGGATATAACCAAATTCAAATAACCACATATTGGATACCTATTCCTATTTTAGGGACATGGGATATGTCATTGATTACCACCCAATATGTAACATCTAGTAATCGTTCCTCAATATCTGATAAATATTTAATAGGGTCCCCTATGTTTCCTGTTTCCTTGTGATGACTCTATTCTTTTTTGCTTTTGCTTTAACTTGACATTTCCAGTCGGTGAATGTCTAAAATTGGTGAAAATTATAACAAAAAACATATTTAATTACTGCTTTTATGGATAATACCAATAAAAAAGAAAATCAAGTATTATACGTACCTTTTTTCTATCCTGCTGAATTCTTGATAGGACCTCCTAAACTATTTAATTTTTCTGAAAGCAGTTTCCATGTGTTTTTAACAGTATCAGGGTTTATAGCATGAAATTTGTTGTGCCTGAACGTTTCATTTGTACTCAATTCATCCAAATGCATTATATATTGTGCCCTTGTTGTCTTGATGGACCGAGTTTCAGCTTTGTCCTTTTCCATAATAAAAGTGAATATGGGAACCAAAATATTATCTAACAAAAACCTCTATGATCAAATTCGTAGCTAAATCCTTTCCTAACCTAACAAAGCAGCACCAAATGTTAAAAATTATACCAACCTTCATAAAATTGTGAAAATAGTATCGTTATGTTCTGTCACTAGATTTTGAAGTAACGATATTTTACAGAATCTAACTGAAAAATTATCGTTAAGATAATAATCGCTACTGTAACGACATCGTTGTGGAACGACAAGTAATAGAATAGGCACCGAAGTCAGTTGATGAAATAAAAGTTAGTTGTCAGTACCCTTGTTTATTAGCTGTTTTAGACTACACAATTTCTTGTACAAGATTTGGTTCAAGTTCTTGTACAAGATCTGTAACAACAAATTGTTTGGCAGTAAATTTATTCTGTATTATACTGTACAATATATTGTTCAAGAAATAGTTCATGATTCTGCGCAGTGCATCATTTTTCTCACGTTAAAATCAGAATCGCCTATGTTAAATGCCAAATGTAATGTTCAATGATCATAGTGAAATGTCAAAAATAAAACAATCTAGAATTTTGGGGTTTTGGTTGTATCCGTTTGGTGTGTGAATTATTGATTAATTTATTGTTATAAATAAAGCTAACACATAAACGTTGATAAATGTGAAACTGTAAACAATCAACTATCTTAGGTTACAGGGCGTTATGATATATCCCAACTGCGCTTGACCTTGGCCTATAAATTGTGTCGAAATAGAACATGTTCTGTTTTCAGACACAATTTTCGGTTCAATCTACGTTTTTGAAACAATTTGCTGTATGATACTACCGTTCAAGAAATTGAACCAAATCTTGTACAAGAAATTGTGCGGTCTAAAGCATCTTTAACATGTCGACTAACTTTGTAGAACACGTACGTCATATTGAAAACATAAGAACTGTGGTGAAAAAAAGTTTTTCGCGAGCATGTGGATCCGTTCTACAAATATACTGGTAAAGTATTTAAGAGGCGATACCGTCTGACAAAAGATAAAGCTCGATATGTCATCGAGTTGTTGAATGTTTTAAAGAATAGAAAAAAGTGTGTAAATGAAGAACTACAAGCTCTAACGGCATTAAGACTTTATGCGAAAGGACTTTACCAAGACGATAATTTTAAATTATAATGTCTTTGTTATTCCTCAACTATTAATTAAATGTATAAATGGAAGTGTAAATATATACTATAACTACACTGCTATTGCGCCAGCAATAGTCATTTGAGCTAATTTACATGATTTAAATCAACCTAGTGTCAGTAGAATGGTAAAAAAAGTTTCAGTTGCACTTGCTGCGAAATTACGCAATTTCGTTCATTTTAAAAATGATCTTAATATAACAAAAAAATAGTATATTGTGCAACAAGTGGGAAAAGTTCAACTTTACTCCCGAGTGTGGAAGTTTGTGGTACAAGCCAAGGGCGAGTACCGCAAACACACGAGTGAGAAAAGTACTATTTCCACACGTTGCACACTATACTTTTTCTACAACTGCACAAAGTTGAAGAATAAAAGTAAATCGTTTTGTAGAAAAAATCTAAGCATCGAGGACCACCCACCGAAAACGGCTGGATTCTCCATATAAATGTATGTAGTGTGGGCAAAGTGCCGTGAGAAATAGTATTGCTCACAGTGTGAGCAATATATGATTTTGAATTTAAGTAAGCTATGAGAAATACGCTACTTTTCATAGCAGTTGTAGAAAAAGATTTTTTCGCGATTACTGAATTTCCGTCCATCATTGTATATGTCGATTGTTCACATATTTGAATCCGCAATATACTGCAGCCTCTCATACTTTAACTAAGACCGAATACCACTTTCTGAGAAGGAGCTTCCAGTCGGAATATTTGGGTTGCACCGTTTTGTAAAACGAAATAAATGAAAAAAATAGAATTAGTAAATTTCAAAAAATGAGAATGTAATTTTGAAGATTTTATATTAGAGAGATGAACGAATATTAGGGTAACTATTGTTAAATGCGGTTATAGAGGTTTGAGTTTTTCATATATCGCATGTTTAGCAATGTATCCGCAATTTCGTTCCAGCCATGCCCTTATGTGTATCATATAAGTATGTAAGATATCCTCTATTTGTTATACTAATGGGTGATCTTGTAAGATGCTATCTAGAGATTTAAGAGCATTAAGCGAGTCCGAAATTATGAGAGTTATGTAGAACTGTTTCAAATTATTCATAAGATATGTATATAAAATATTCATAAAATTGTATATTTACATATTTGAGATCGTTCAAAATTATTACAGTTTCCATAACTTGGTATTTTAATAGAATAAACACGTTTTATAACAAATAGGTATTTGTTTTTATTTGCTTAAATCGAAATCTATTTAAACAAATTTAACCTGGATAATTTTTAACGATCTTTTCAAGTGTCAATAGTTTTTTCCATATCAATCCATGCCATTCAGAAATTAATACGTATTTTCTTATGTCATATTTTTCAAATAACATAGTGTATATGAAATTGACTAAGTTCATGGGTTAAACCGGATATAGAGTTTGAATCTCGACTTTTCAGCTTCCCTTTTGTAGCGATTTTTAGGAGGATTTTCCCAACTAGGCCTCAATCTGCCTACTCTTGTCAGCGTCTTATGACTTTTCGGGGCCTTAATCGTCCTACTTTCTGATCTCAAAAGACTGATCTGATAAGGAGTCAGAGTCTCAGTCTGCCCACTCTGTGATCTTAAAAGAAAACCGACGTATCGGTGGAACGGTAGACTTGGCGAAATTGAGTGGCCATTCACTAATTCATTTTATATAGTGTTGTTCAAAATAAAAAATCTGCAGCAATAAATCAATCAATATCAGAATTTAAAACACTACATAGGGCATAAAATCAATTAAGTTAACGCAGAAATGCTGCAAAAAATTCACGGAACTTAGTTTGAGCATATGATTCAAATATTCACTATACTTTATTTAAATCTTTGGCATCATACTGTGTAAAAATTAGACAACTAATTCTGCTTATTATCATTTCAGTGTACATCTATTACAAAGTCCTTATTAGAATTTATAATACAAGTTACTTCCACCCGAATCTTTAAATATCTAGCTTCTATACTTTTCTTTAAAGAAAGTTGTGTGCTATAAGAAAGAAACTAACTTTAGAAGCTTTTTAAAAAGTTTATAAACTTATTTTGGTTTTGTTTTTAAACGAACAAAGAATGGTTTTCACGAGGCATCCGCACATCAGTAGAACATAATATATTTATACATGCGAATACCAATTACATTTTTCATCAGAAACTGAAGAGGGCAAGTATTTTGAGTATCAATTTCAAAGTCAATTTAAATTTGTCTCACAGGCATTTAACATGCTCTAAAAATGTCTGTTCACATTTTTAATATACGATATAGGTCCGTATTTAAAAAATATAAGTTGATGATGGTCCTAAAAAATTATACGTATTGAAGATTTCATAGTACCTTGTTTTAGAAAGCTTCAAGCTTAAAAAATCTTTCAACTCAAATTTTGAAAAAAATTTTTTATTTTATCTAAATATGTTTTAGATGTAACCGCATATCTCTATGTTATGGTATAGCCTTCTAATTTAATACAGCCTGTATACAAATACGAGTAGTATATTTCTTTCATATTTTAATAAGGTTTTAAGTACTTCATCTTGTGAAAATTGTGTATACTTTAGTTGTGGATAAGGTTTATTATTATTATTATCATACCTGTGTAAAGTACCATCTTCTAAATTCCAAGCTAATACACCACAGCATTTATCCTCTTTAATCAAAAGATCCAGTACAAAGTATTCTATAAAAAATTTGCAATTGTGCCTGACAGCTTCTCCGTATAAGGCGTGCAGCATATAATGACCAGTCGCGTCGGCTGCAGCACATGTCCTAAAAAAATTTGATTTTCAAATATATGTTGTAACGCGCATACATATATAAAGGCCAAGAAAAACAAGAGGAACAGTGAAAGAAATGACTTTTGATATACCACCACTTAACCTATGTTCTATAATATACGATGGTGAACCACGTTGTTACAATACACTTTTGGCGCATTTCTTTGTTTATTTTTGGGCACCTTATTACTAATTAATCAGAATAATTCCATATTAGTAAACCCCCTACAAATTGGCGACCAACGTGCTGCTGTTAATAAAGAAGTCACCGGTTATTAAGTGAATCAAGTTTTAGTAATTACACAGTTGTGGACACTGGATGCCGTCAGTTCCCAAACTCGTAAATACCAAGCAGTTTAGTACAGTTAGTGTGTTTATAAGTTAAATAGTGGAGTGGACACTGTTATTGTCAGTTCCTCGTATGTTCTTACGTTCCGGATAAAATACCGCTACATCAACTACAATGCCAGACACCGAAAATCAAATTCAATAGGTAGTAATGACACCTGAAATGTTACAGGACCTGATTGTAGGTTTGAGAGCAGCAGGTGTAAACCACAATCAACAGAACGTAACAACCGTAAGTAATAACTCTAATTTCTCCGCATGTAAACATAAATTTTACGGCAATAAAAACGGATTTTGAAGCCTTTATAGATGCTATTTCGGTGTATAAGGAATGTCTGAATATCTCAGATGAGCATGCTGCTTCACGATACTGCAGCAACATGGTGGCAGGGAATCAAGTCATCGGTAAACACGTTCGACGAAGCTTTGGACTGCTTAAGACATGCTTACGGTTATCTGAAGCCAGCATATCAAATAAATCGAGAACTATTTTCGCGCGAACAAGGCAACGAAAAATCTGACATTTTCATTAGTAAGGCGCTCGCGCTGTTGTCACGTTTATCAGGAAATTCCGCAAATTCCGAACATGTACAATTAGATTTAGTTTACGGTTTATTAAACGCTGACATTAGAGAAAAACTAGCTCGTGATAAAATTTCGACATGCAAAGAACTAATTGAAAACGCCCGTACCATAGAACAATATCTTTCGGATACAACTCAGAGAGGTAATCAGCGGACTAGTCAAAATGCAGTTAATGTAAAATCTGAAACCGATCATTTCAATGCAAATCATGATGTAAACAATAAAAAACCAGAATTCAATGTATATTTTATAAGAATTTTGGTCATATCAGAGATGAATGTCGCAAATATGCTGCGCTCAAGAATAATAGTGTTAATGACACTGTTCTACGGGATTGCGGTGTTACCAGCTCTGCCGATAATTCTACGATTTTCTGCTATGGCTGTAAAACTCCAGGTTATGTAAAATCCAATTGTCCCAAATGTAAGTCGGTTGAAATTGCTCAGCGTATCTAGCGAGTTCCTTTGCACATCGCTAAACAATGTCGACGGTCAAGCCGCTGCTTCGCCTATGCGCCCACTCACTCGGGTTACCATTCAAGGTCATCATGGATTTTCATTCCTCGATTCTGGTGGTCAGTCCAGCATAGCCGGAGCTATGCTTAGAGATATTTTACTAAAAGAAAATACCCCTTATACGACCAAGTCAACGATTACGAGATTGGCAGATGGCAAAGCGAGCACTGTCAATGCCTTATTTTTCCAGATTAAAATTGTGTTAGAACACCAGGAATAATAATAATAATAATAATAATAATCTTTATTTGCATCAGTTACAGTTACAATAATTAAATATACATTCAAAAGATACAAGCACATTAAAATAAGTTGAGTAAATAAGTAGTCATTCATTTTCATCGCAAAAGAGCGTACATTCACAAAAGCAAGGCTTGTGCGTGAATGTGATAGTTCATTTATCATAAGAAGTAGTTGTATAGAATTTAAAAAGACATCATTTACAAAGACAAACATCCTAAACATATATGGGAATATTTCAAAGAATGTAAATATGAGCTCTAACATATAGAACACAGAACACCAAACGACAACAAAAACGTAAGTAAAATCATTCAGAATATCGATAAGACAAAAAATTTTCAGGTTTTACAAATCACGATAAAATTGACAGACTATAATAAGTTTCATTTCGAGGAGAAATAAAGTTTTGCATTATATCGGCCGGAAAAGATAGGATCCAGTTCTTTATTTTTTTTTGAATAGACTTGAAGAGTTAATTTTTTTCAAATCAGACGGTAATTGATTATATAACTTTGGAGCCAGGTATGTAAAACTTTTTTTACCTATAGCCTTTTTCATTAATGGTATTTCGGCAGCACTTTCCTTATATCTGGTTGGATAACTATGTTGAATTGCCTCTAGAGTGGCTTTGTCTTTATATTGCTTTAGTAAAATGACTTTAACATATAGTTGGCAGATGTTAAGTACTCCAGTTTCTTGGTAGAGCTGAGTTGTAGGGTAGGTTCTGGGTTTGTGAAATAACACTTTTAATATACTTTTTTGGACTATCCGCTTACTCTAATTGCCGTCCCTGAACATGATCAAAGTAGAACCCCATTAGGCTTTTGCTCCTGAACCGACTGGAACTATTGCTCCTAGCTTTAATACCATCCATCTAGCCCGAATCGAATTGAGAGAAAATGAAGGTGTCAAACTCCCGCCGTGAGACAAATCCCTCTTGAATAAGCTTCTCGATCAAAACCTTGATGTATTTTGCCCCAATGAAGAGCCGACCCCTTTTGCTCAACACAGTATAGTTCTGACTGACAGTAATCCCATATCAGTTGCTCCGTATCGCATGTCAGCAGTCAAAAAACACAAATTGAAGCAAGAGATTGACAAACTCCTTGAGGACGGCACAATCGAAGAATGCGAGTCGCCTTACTCCGCGCAGGTCGTCTTAGTACCCAAAAAAGATAACAGTGTCAGACTGACAGTCGATTACCGCAAGCTAAACGCGATTACCCGAGCAGACAAATACCCTCTTCCCAGAATGGATGATTTGCTGTACGCCACTAAGGAAACAAAATTCATGTCAACCCTGGATTTAAAATCAGGTTATCACCAAATCTCGGTACACCCCGATGACAGAGACAAGACAGCGTTTATATGTCCCTTTGGTACCTTTAGGTACACTCGTATGCCTTTTGGTATGAGGAACAGCCCGCCACGTTTCAGCGTCTCATTGATAAATTTCGTGTGGGATTGCCAGATGTCTATCTTTTGGCCTATCTAGAGGACCTAATAGTTATCTCCCCCTCATTTCAAACCCACTTGCAAGATATCGCGCTGGTTTTCGCTCGTCTAAATATCTTCAAATTACACTCAAATCGTGCCAAGTGCACCTTCAGTTGCGACTCGGTCCTTTACCTCGGCCACATTATCACTCCGTCTGGAATCAAACAGGATCCTAATAAAGTTTCATCTATCATGAATAGACCGGCCCCCAAGAACGTCAAGCAACTGACCTCATTTTTTCAAACTTGCTCATGGTTAAGACGATTCATTGAAAATTTTGCCGAAATAAGTAAGCCTCTGTCCAACCTTCTCAAAAAGAACGCTAGATGGAGCTGGGGGCATGCCCAATCTCAGGTCGTGGACCGGCTAAAGGCCCTTTTGTGTTCAAGTCCCGTCCTTCGACAGGTCGACCCTGGTCTTCCCTTTCTTCTTCGTACTGACGCGAGCTCGTATGTGCTCGGAGCATGTTTGCTTCAGGGGGAGTATCCCGGGGAAAGGCCTATTGAGTATGCGAGTCGACTACTCACTCGTTCAGAACGAAATTATTGCACTACTGGGTTAGAAGCATTAGCGGTTGTCTGGGCATTAAACAAGGTCCGTGGTTATATTGAAGGATATCCAATAGTGGTTCGAAGTGACCACCAGTCCCTACAATACTTGATGTCACTAAAGTCACCCTCAGGTCGTTTAGCTCTATGGGCCAAGCGTATGACCTTCGAATCGACTATACTCCCGGCAAGCTGAAGGTCGTTGCTGACATGCTGTCACGTCCCCCTATCGAAGAGTTGGAAACCCAATATGTTCAAGTGGACTTACCAAGAGAATCCACAAGTGAAACAAGAAAACAACAACTAGCCGATCCTGTCATTTGAAAATCATGACCACAACCATAACGACTACAAACGCTGGTCCGAGCGCGGTTACCTCATGATTTAAGGTGTCCTATTTAGGTATACCCCATACATGGATTCCGAAGAAGCACAGCAAGTGGTTCCCAAATCTCAAATTACGAAGATTCTGGCTGAGTACCATGACTCTGCTCTAGCTGGACACTATGGAGTAGACAGAACCTACCATAGGATAGCCAGTCGGTACTACTGAGTTGGTATGCGCAAGGCAGTAGCAGACTACATTGCTAAATCCGTAGATTGTCAGCGATGCAAAGCGACGAACCTAAAACCGGCCGGTCTTCTCCAAACCCCGGCCCAAGCCCAACGCTTTGAAATTCTCGCGATCGATTTGTTCGGACCACTTCCGGAAACCCCTGACGGATATAAGTGGATTTTTGTGATAGAAGATACTTCAAGTCGATGGGTGGAAATATTTCCTCTTAAAACCGCCACCGCCGAGAACTGTGCACGATATTTAGTTGATGAGGTTATCCTCCGCTTTGGCCTACCTCGGCGAGTCATCAGCGACAATGCTCCTCAATTTGTTAGCTGCGTAATGCAACAAGTTGCCCATTGCCTTGGTTTCAAACAATCGCCCATTCCCGTGTATTAGCCCGCCGCAAATACAGTAGAACGTAAAAATCGCGATCTGAAACCACAGTTAGCCATTTTGACTGGTGCTGACCACACCTCATGGAAAGACAATATCCCCGCGGTTAGATTCGCTTGAACTCTGTTCGGTCCCAGTCTACCGGATATAGCGCCGCATATCTCACCTTTGGACGCGAGTTACGCACCTCGGACGATGTACGAAGAGACTTCCGTGCCATCGTAGTTAACGATAATTTCATCCCGGAGATAATCCCCTACTTAAAAACTCTCAGTGAGACACTACCAAGCACAGGAAAACTGTGAGGTACAGCAAGACAGACATAAAGTGGTCGCCGACAAATCACGACGCGACTCCCCAACTCTTAAAGTGAATTACAAAGTTCTCGTGGACGTCCATGCCTTAAGCAAGTCTGGAAGCTCTTTCACTTCGAAGTTCGCCCCCCGAAGATACGGACCCTATGTCGTCACCAAGATGGTTACCCCTACCACCTATGAAATAGCATCCCTACTGGACCCCGATACTCCCTTAGGGACGTACCACGTATCAGCGCTGACCCCGTATCACGACATCAACACGGCCGACAGTCCAGTTCCAGTGTTGCCGTTACGACGACGAGGTCGACCTGCCAAAGTTACCCCGACTGTTCCCGCTGAGTCCGACCCTACAGAGAAAGTTGTCGAACCTGAAGATTAGGAAGTGGATGTGGCTACTACTCCCCAAGCCGATTCCGAAAGTGATCATACCTCAGACGACCCGACAGAGAGCGCGTTACGCAGACGACCAGTGAAGAAACCTACGTGTTCTTGTTGTCACTAGCCTACCTCTTGCTCCCACTCAAGGGACTTCTCGTGGAACAAAGGGCGAGGTTGTAATGCGCATACATATATGAAGGCCAAGAAAAAGAAGAAGAACAGTGAAAGAAATGACTTTTGATATACCACCACTTAACCTATGTTCTATAATATACGATGGGAACCACGTTGTTACTATACACTTTTGGAGCACTTCTTTGTTTAATTGTGGGCATCTTATTACTAATTAATCAGAATAATTCCATATTAGTGAACCCCCTACAATGTAGATTTCACTCAAGCATCAAAAAAACGAAAGTCTGAAATAAGAAATCGTTATTAATTTGCAGAATGAGTGAATTGTCCTTTCAAAATAAATTCCTTCTTTATAAACAAATCATTCCTACAGTGCAGCGGATGCAGAACAAATGTCTTCTTATAGTACTATGCCCCTTCCAGTTTCATAGATATCCTCGCAAAGCATGTCTCTATAATAGGGCAAATATTCCAATTATCACGGATCTTAAAAAAACTAGGTCTATTAGTATAGAGATTGTTTGCCAGTGCGGATGCTAAACAAGCGTCTTCGTATGGTACTGTGTTCCTTGAAGTTCCATAGATATCCTCCTATCGCGGAATTAATAAAACTCCATCCACTAGATGGCTTGGCAAGAGCAAGAAAAATCTCTCCTAACTTTTATTTACCATAAACAACGGTATCAGGGATGACGCTCATGCCCTACATCTCTGATGTGAAGCTTGGTTGCCCTCCCCACTCACATATTCCAAATCATATTAACAATAACTACTTCTGCCGTGTTGCGCTCTCGAAGCCTGAGCCACATCTATCCAATTGTGTATCCGTATTTTTCAGATACTTTTCAAGAAAAAATTGGTCGAAAACGTTCTAAATATGTATGAGGTACAAGTTGCCATATCCAATCAACAAATTGGAGAAGTGAGGAGCCACCATTTCATCAGAGTAACGCAATTAATGGTCGGAAGCATTCATATATAATATTCTCGGCCCATTATATTGCATATGAAAATTGTAAATTATTGTAAATAGAGATTGGTTTTGACTACAAAAAAATAGGTAAAAAAACTTTTTAAGTTAAACGGTTTTATGTTAAACATACATTGCAATGTTTAAGATAAATGTACTAAAAACCAAAAAATAATAAAATAGATACAGTCGTGGGAATTATAAACATATGCATAGACTAGACTAAAATAAAACCGTGGGGCACGTCAATTGTCTACAATCGTTGATTAAAATTTTTGTTTTGTAATGTTACACTATAATTAGGCAGTTGTTCAACCGACAATTGACGTGCCCCACGGTTTTATTTTAGTCTAGTCTATGCATATGTTTATAATTCGCACGACTGTATCTATTTTATTATTTTTTGGTTTTTAGTACATTTATCTTAAACATTTAACATAAAACCGTTTAACTTAAAAAGTTTTTTTACCTATTTTTATTTTTTGGTTTTTAGTTTTTATTTCGCATTATGTTTAATTCATTTAGTGCTTCATTATTGCAAGGTTTCTTGCCCGTTAGTTCATTGCAGTCCAACTCTTTGGTAGCGGCGGCCATCTTAGATTTCAATTTTGCATAGTAAATTGTATTCTACTTGTTGAGACCTTTCATTTGATACCCATGTTGATGGGATTGATAAAACCTACGTTATCCGCCATTTTGTAGAGGCCGTTATCTTGGATTTAAATTTTTTATAGTATATTGTATTCTGCTTGGTAAGCCCTTTCATTTGATACCCATGTTGATGGGATTGATAAAACCTACGTTATCCGCCATTTTGTAGCGGCCGCCATCTTGGATTTCAATTTTTTATAGTATATTGTATTCTGCTTGTTGAGCCCTTTCATTTGATACCCATATTGATGGGATTAATAAAACATAAATTATCCGCCATTTTGTAGCGGCGGCCATCTTGAATTTATAATGATAATGAATAAACATAATTGTATTGTCACCAAAATCCAAAGTGTATACAAAATTTCAGATTAATCGGTTGACAGGAAGAGGGTGAAATTTGAATTACTAAATTTGATCCAAGAATAAATAAAACAAACGGGGTGAGCTAAATAAAACCGTTTAATAAATACCTTATTTCGAAGCATCCACTAGAACTGGGGTTCTCAAACTGTGGGTCGCGACTCCCAGGGGGGTCGCGTGATGTGTCCAGGGGGGTCGCGGGATAAGGATGAAAAAAACAAATCAATCATAGCTGCAGTTTTTATTAATAACAAAATTTATAGGCTACACAAATTTGTAATACACATACAAGTTGAAAAAGGCCTAATACTATTTAATGGGAAACATGAGCTTGTTTGGAATTAACCAATTTTTTTATGTCCGGATTGAGTTTTGTTATACACAAAAGAATGTAATTTTCCAGGGTCAATCGATTTCTTGATTTTGTTTTGATATTCACCATTATGGAGAAACCTTGTTCACAGTTATAAGACGTAGAAAATGGCATCAGTATGTAATGCTTTTGTGGACAGTTCTGGGTATTCATTTTTAATACCGATCCAAAATGTGTCGATACAAGCACTGTTAAAAGTGAGTTTTGCTGACTGATCACTTGAAATTTGGATCAGTTGATCCTGTTGACGAGCAGTTAGCTCAGCTTTTGTTACGACTTGATCACTGAACGGATTGACTACCCACAAAACCCCACTCGTATCCTTATTTGGAATGTAATCTGTCAGCTGCTCAATCAAACCTTCGAGATGAGAAGATACTAGTAAGGAGAGAGATGAAGTGTCAGGGGATGTAGCGTTAATACTTGACAGATACTCTATAAACTCTTGAATTAGTGTAAAATTTTCAAAATCTTCTTTCTCAACTCTTGCGTTCCAAACACTGAGTTTTTTTACAAATGCATTTACTCTGTCTTGAGCATATAGCATATTTTTGTCTGGTCCTTGTAGGGATAAGTTCAAAATATTAAGGTGAGAGAAGATGTCAGCCAAATAAGCAAGCTTAACTAACCACTTTTCATCACTGAAAAAAGTGGAAAGTTCGGGTTTACTATCAACCAAAAATAACAACATTTCTGACTTTAATCCAAACAGCCTGCTTAATACATTACCACGGGATAGCCACCGTACTTCAGTGTGAAATAAAAGATGTTTATGCAAGGCTCCTACCTCTTCACACAAGTTATTAAACAACCTACTTTGCAGCGGGCGACTTTTGATGTAGTTCACTATCTTGACAGCTTCATTTAACACTTGCCGTAATTCATCTGGCATTTTCTTAGCTGCCAAAGCTTGCCTATGTAAAATCAGTGGACCCAGCTTTCATTCGCTATAAATGATTTCAACCTGGCAATGAAGCCACTCTTCTTTCCCGTAAGGGCCATTGCTCCATCACTACAAATTGACACACATTTCTTCCAATCCAATTCAAAAGGTTCAATTGCTTCGACAAACACCTTATAAAGACTTTCACCTGTTGTATTGTTCGGCAGGGGCTTACAAAACAAAATATTTTCATGAATAGCATCACCGTAATCGTACCGGATGAAGCATAAAAACTGAGCACAGTTGGCAACATCTGTTGACTCATCCAACTGAATTGCAAAAAAAGTACTGTCTTTTATTTGCTTCTTTAGCTGGTTCTGAACATCTTCAGCCATGTCACATATTCTTCTTGAAATAGTATCATTTGATAACGGGATTTTTTTCAATTTTTCAGCATCTTGAGGACTGATTATATTTGAAACCATATCAATTGCAGCATGAATAATTAATTCCTCAGCAATTGTATGGGGTTTCCCTTTTTTAGCAATCTTGAGTGCTACCTCGTATGAAGCTTTAAGAGCGTTTTTATTAACATTAGCAAGATCTGTAATGTTTATCTGTTGACTTCGAAGGGATAACAGTTTTCTTTGGAAAAATTCCACTGGTTTGTCTTTCAAAGCAAAATGTTTAGTTTCAAGATGGCGTTTCATTTTCGAAGGCTTCATGCTTTCAGCTGACAACACTTCACTACACACCACACATTGAGGTTTGTTTGCCAGTTCAGTGAAACCGAATTGTATGTACGACTGGTCATATTTGCGGAATTTTGTATTTCCGCGCTCACTAGCACTAGCATCACTACTTGACGACGGTCTTTTCAAAAACGTATCCATTGCTACTTTTTCCAACTGTATTTGCTCGCAATACTACTCACAAAGTACACACAGTGTTGAGTGATCGACTCAAGAAGCCAGACTGTCGTGTCGTCTGCCGGGCACCGGCTGGCAGAGTGCGCGCGCGCAGACAGCTGTGACTGCAGTCTATTCTAGGCCCCATGAGTCATCATTGCTTTGTCCTTGTTCGTGCCCCGAAGTGAGTTATCCCACTTTCTCTTATGCCCAAAATTGGTGTGCGGAAAGTTACTGCAATCCTCTGTCGTGTAATTTGACATTATTTGAAGTTTGTGTTTTCTCCATATGGTCATATAGTTTTGTTAATCGTTTATGTGAATTGTTGTAAATTGTTGGAGTTGGACATTCAAAAATACAATTTTTGTCAGTGTATAAATAATAAATAATTACAGAATAAATAAAGATTATAAATAAAAAATGAACAGAGTTTATTTTTATTTTAATTAGCATTCAATTAAGTTGAATTGCAACAAGACTACATTTTTATTGAAAATGTTAGTCATAGCAGAATTAAAAGCATCTGACAGTTTCCTCGGTAAACAATTGCAGAAAACCACTGCTCATTAATTTTACCTTAAACTGCTCGGCAGAGAGTTGCAGTAATTTTCTGCACATTAATTTTCAGCATTATTATAAAACAATTCAAGTGACAACAATTTGTATTTATTTTTACTAGTTAATAGTATTTTTATGGATAAAACTTAGCCAATAGGGTTTTTTTTCATTTTTGTTTATATTTAAAAATAGGGGGGTCGCCGAAATACTAGGTCTAAAAAGGAGGTCGCAGTGTCAAAAAGTTTAAGAACCCCTGCACTAGAATATGGATATGGATTAAGTCAGTGGCGAAACCAACGGTGAGTAATGTGTGCGAAGCACACAGGCCCGGGAGCGGAGCTACGAATACAAATAAAAATGCAAAAAACAATATTCTCATAAAAAATAATTGCAGTACTCCGGAAACGGGCCCACAAAACTACACAATATAGATAGTAACTGAAATAATCACATAAAACGCCATTTTGTTTTATTAATGTTTTAAGCGGCATTTAGTTTGAAGGGCGGTGTAAGTACGTGTCTGCGATTATTGAACTTTTATGAAGGCAAAAGCGGCCGCTACTACAGGAAAAGCCACTGCCGCACGTGTTAATGTAATAATATCGGTTAGAGCTTTATTAACTGTTTAACGTACAGCACTCAAAATTGACGTAACAGTTGTTTTTGGGGGCTCAAACCGGGATAGTGATTATTTTTGTTGGGATTTGTCTAGCATCAGAGAAATATGGAAATAAGGAATACTTTGAAATTCTTGTTATTCATTCTCATACGTAAAGTATAGAAAAAGCTTTAAAACTATTTCAATAATGATTCGCAAAATTGGTGAATTCTTTTGAAGAAATAAGTGGAATGTTTTACGGTTGATTTTTGTGGCAATTTTTTTTATTTCCTTTCTAAATTTAATTATCGATTTTGTGTTTTATTTCAATAAACCTGGAAACCTATGTACTTATCAATCATTTAGAACTAGAATTTGTAATGGGGTATAACATATTTGTATATTTTTAATTATTTATACGGATCGAACGAGAGTAATGAAAATGAAATTAGTTAACTGAAATATGTTTTTTAAATATTGTAGTAAACTTAAAAAAAATATACTTGATTTTATGATTTATATCTAAATATACAGGATATTCAGGTGATAATGATTGTTTTTGAATTTTATTTTTAGTGATAGGGTATTAGGTTTACGATTATAATAGAATCGATTGGACTAATCACTAATAATTTCGTGGTAAAGATTAAGTCTGATTTCATTGTTTTATTTGCTAATTAAGAATTTCTTTTTGTTGATCTATTTTGTTTTCGTGGAACCACCAGATATTATAAATTTTCTTTTAGTAGGCAATATAAAGGTTGTCCTAATATTTGCATTCCCTATATTTGACGTAGGTATCGAGCTATATTAGTTTTTTTCCACAATATCTATTGCATTGTTAATCCCTATTATTGTAAATATCTTTTTTCTTTCTTCTCTTGCCGTTACTAAGAATTTATCCTCAATATTTAGTTAGGGAAGAATGGAGTACGAGTTACAAGTCAGAAGTTACACTGAGTTCGGTCCTGAATCAGTTAGGTCATTGAGACGGATGTTGTCGCGCAAACTAGAGAAGGAAGCTTTTTGAACCTTAGAATGTCATGCTTCTTTTACTCCCGACGTTAATCAAGAGACCCTTGCTTGTAATTAGAAGGTCTTTACTCTAGAAACATTTATAGATCAGATCGAAGGGGATCACAACAGTGCTTCTGCTAGTTATATTTTTACCATTCTTCAACACTTGAATGGAAGATTACGCAGGCTTAGTTTTGATGCTTCCTTGGGCGGGGTGGATGCATGGAAGAGGTCAATTGATAATTTGTTGGATCAGTTACGTCAACTTGAAGGTGTGGTAGACAGGAAATGTGCCGAGTCTTTCATGGTTCCCGCTGCTACTAATGCTACCGTTACGGTCCCTGAAGTCCCTGCGGCATCAATTTCTCTAGGTCCTCCGCAGACTCCTACAAGTCATGGTGAGGCTTCAGGAGCAAATGTTAATACCGTGGTTGTGCGAGATAGTTGTTGTCCTCCTAGTCAATGGGGTGTTGTTTTCACTGGTAAGCAGAGTGGATTGAGCGTTAAGTCTTTTTTAGAGAAAATTGAAACTTACAGGGTGGCACGCAATTTTTCTGAAATCGAGTTAAGAAATTCTTTGATTGATATTCTTCAAGGTGATACTCTCATTTGGTATACTTCCATTAAGTCTCAAATAGATTCCTGGTGTACATCTGTTAGTCTATTTAAGGAGGAATACTTACCATATGATCATAATGAACGATTATGGGAAATGATTAGAGCAAGATGTCAAAACCAAAAGGAGCCGGTAGGTGTCTATTTTGCTTCCATGATAAATTTGTTTAATCGTTTAGAGCAACCATCCACGGAAGAAGAAAGGGTTTATGTTTTGAAACGTAACATTTTACCCTATCTTATCCATCATTTAGCGACTTGTGATGATATTAAAACCGTCGAATCATTGAGAGTATTGTGTAAAACATTTGAAATTAATATGGAGCTTGCATCTCGACCTCGCCTAGCCTTACACCACATATTAGTTCCATAGAGCCGGATTTAGCGGGTGGAGTAGAGTCGTTGTCGTCTAACACTGGTTCAAGTTGTAGTAATAGCTTCAATGAAATTAGTGTTTTGGGTAATGACAACTCTCTAATGTGTTGGAACTGCGGTGAATCAGGGCATGGTTTTCAAAAATGTAGGAAACCTCGGTCACGAAAATTTTGTTACAGGTGTGGTAAATTGTAACTCGATATAGTTATCAATATTGTACAAAAAAAACGTAAGGTCAAGCCGTCGGTAAGTCGGACTTCGGTTGTTGACCATGAGAAACCGACTACAGATTCGTGGTGTGATTGGTTAAAACTTGTAGGCATGCAATTTCGAAAGCAAAAATTAAATAGTTTACTTCATAAGGTTAAGGGGGACTCTCGTCCTTATTTGGTCGTCAATATTTATGGGTTAGAATTTATAGGTCTGCTGGATGGCGGTGCCACTTGCACAGTTATGTGCCTAGAAGGCTAGGAACGACTTCAGAAACTGAATTTAAGATTTAAAACTTGAAAAATCGATTTCCTCAGTTACAGTAGCAAATGGTGAAAATTGTAACGTGTTAGGGACGGTTCAACTTCCTATTAAGCTAGATAATAAATTTAAGATAATTAAAATATTGGTAGTATTAGATATTAACGTTAGTATTATTTTTGGTGTGGATTTCTGGAGAGATATGGATGTGTTGCCTTGTCTTTCTACAGGCACTTATGAAGTTCGCGATAATGTTTCTTGAATTCTGTGAATGAGGGTTTGACGGAAGAACAATTAGAAGAGAAATAATTTAATTTCGGATTTCTGTTCGAAACAGACTGTCGGGTTAGGTTGTGCAAAAACTGTTTGTCACGTTATTGATACGTGAACCGCTTTTCCTATTAAACATAGATATTATCCTTGTTCTCCTTATATGCAGAAAATTATTGATGATGAGGTGGACGAAATATTAAAATTAGGTGTAGAACATTCACAATCTCCGTGGTCTTCATTGGTTGTCATTGTAAAGAAATCTAATGGAGAGCACAGATTTTGTATTGACTTCAGGAAGGTTAATGAAGTTAATAAGTCGGATGCCTACCCTATCCCTTATATTTCTGTGATCATGGATAGGCTTGGAGGTTCAAAATTTTTATCCTCAGTCAATCTCAAGAGTGCTTATTGGCAAATTCCCTTAGACAAGTCATCGAAAGGGAAGACTGCCTTCACAGTTCCAGGTAAAGGCCTACATCATTTTACCCGAATGCCTTTTGGGCTGCGGAATGCTCCCTCTTGTTTCCAACAATTGGTAGATAAACTGGGTGCTAATTTAGAATTATTTGTATATTTGGATGATATATTCATCGCCACTCCTGATTTTGAAACCCATTTGAAGATTCTAAAAGAACTTTTTGTTAGATTGAACGATATGGGACTGTTGGTGAACAAGGAAAAATGTGAGTTTGTCAGAAAGGAACTCAAATATCTTGGCTATGTTCTAGATAAAAGAGGATTGCGTCCAGATCCAGATAAAATTAAAAGTATGGTGGATTTTACAACTCCGAGAAACGTTAAAGGTGTTCGGTGATTTATTGGTTTAATTTCCTGGTATAGAAGATTCGTTACTGATTTTGCAAGTAGAGTTCATCCGTTGACTTCTCTTACAAGAAAAAATAAGCCGTTTTAGTGGGATCAAGCTACAGAGCGTGCTTTTCTTGATATCAAACAATGCTTAATATCGGCTCCTATCTTGGCGTGTCCGGATTTTTCGCGTCCATTTACGATTCAAACCGATGCATCACAAGTAGGTTTGGGGTGTGTTCTTACGCAGGAATTTCCGGAGGGGAAGAAAATTATCGCTTACGCAAGTCGTACTCTTATCCCCCAAGAGACTAAATATAGTACGACTGAGCTTGAATGTTTGGCTGTAGTTTCTGGAATTGAGGAGTTTCGGCCTTATATCGATGGAGTTCATTTTGTTGTTATTACAGACCACAGTAGCTTGCGTTGGTTGTTTAATTTAAAAAAATCCTAGTTCCCATTTAGTTAGATGGATGCTAAGACTTCAGGGATATGATTTTGATATCGTGCACCGATAAGGAACTTTACATTCTGTACCTGATGCACTGTCTGGAGCAATTTGTTATATTGATGCTACAGAAAGTGATAAAGATGGAGGGTTTTCCGATTTATTGAAGAAGGTATCTGGATATCCTCATAAGTATCCAAAGTTTAAAGTAAAAAGTAATAAATTATATAAACTTGTGAATGCGGGCGTTCAGCAGTATGATAGTGAGTATGACTGAAAATTGGTGATCCCAAAGAAATTGCGGAAGGCTGTTCTTTTGGAAAACCATGATGAAGCTACGGCAGGTCATTTAGGGCATTACAAAACCTTAAAAATAATTTCTTCCTTTTATTATTGGCCCAAGCTATCTGTTGATGTTGCTAGGTTCATTAGAAGCTGTGATGTGTGTGATGCCTAGAAACCAGATCAAACGCTACCACATGGTAATATGAAACCAAGGGTAATAGACTACCCTTGGCAGTATGTGTGTACAGATCTGATGGGTCTTTTTCCATTATCCAAAAAAAGAAATAGTTATGTCTTAGTTATTTCCGATATGTTTACCAAGTTTTCTTTGGTGTTTCCTCTGAAAGCAGCTACGGCTGGGGCTGTGGCTAAACAGCAATACATTAGTCGCTCATTCAAACAATTGATTGATTCATATGATTGACAAATTATTTATAATGCATCTTTTAATCCACAATATAACCCCACGGAAAGAGTGAATCGGACCCTAAAAACTATGATTCGGTCATTTATAACAAAAAACCAGAGAGACAGGGATGTTAATTTGATTAAATTAGGCTTTGCCCTACGAACTGCAGTTCATGAACTTACTGGTTATTTTCCAGCATATTTAAACTTTGAAAGAAATCCGTTTATTTCCGGTAAAATGTATAAAAATTATGAAGACGCTCAAGTTAGTTCTTCCTTAGGAGTAACCGACACTTCTCACCTAGCAACTCACGTTAAGTTGTTGAAAGATATTTGTTCTCAAGTCCGATCAGACTTAGCTAAAGCCTACGAACAAAGTTCAAACAGGTATAATCTCAGACATAGGCCTCTTACCCTCACAGTTGGTCAAATTGTGTGGAAGAAAAACTATTGTCTATCAGATAAAGCAAACTATTTTTCATCCAAATTAGCTCCTAAATTTATTAAATGTAAAGTCCGAAAGAAAATTAGTACTAACGTCTATGGTCGTTGGATGCCAGCACATTATTGGGATCTTGGCACATTAAGGATATCAAGGAAGATTAATTTTTTTGTTTCCTTTAGAAAAGGAGAGTGTTACGAACTAACATATCTCATGTTTAGTAATAATCCCATCACATTAATAAATTTAAGTATATCAGAAATACATTGTATCACTTTCATTTAATTAATTAGGACATTGGGTATAATAAACATCAGTAGAAGAAAAAAAATTGAACTAGTTGTGTTTTACAAATACCTTATCAATAAAAACGTGCGTAAAGCGACTACCAGTGAAGAATTGAAATGTGGGTTTTGTGTTAAGCGAAATTATTGTTAGTTATCCTACAACTTATAAAGAAATATTTTTAATACTGTTTGATTGCTGCAGGCAGATCTATTAAATATTTCTATAAAATTGTGTAATTTGGAATATTGTGGTTGACGCAATTTTGTACACGTGTATACGGATATAACTGGTCGGGGTTAAAGAAGAACTAAAGCAAACGTCTCTGGTAGTAAGGCTTAATGTGCGAGAGGCGTTTTTATTCATGGGTGATTACAAGGCTAAATTATAATACGAGTATGGATTTATTGAAACTACTATTAAACTAATGGATGAACAGTAATCGGGAGCTAAAATATACAGCTGTTTTACAGTGCAACGTATGGAGGCTATCCTACCGTCTTCATTTCTTCAATTTAACGATAAGTAAATTTCACTTATTATAATGTAAAACAATACTTGTTTTATGAACGTTGTATATTTTCTACACTTTGCGCAACACTCATTTCTTCAATTCACATAGTTAAATGAATTAGATACCTAATCAATTATTTATGTGCTGGATACTTGGGGAGAGGTAGTTATTTATGGGGTTCTATCATCTCCAGGCATCCATGAACTCTTGCAAGAGCTAGGAACAAATAATTTTTTTTATTATCACAGCACGCAAAATTGACGTAAAAGAGCAATAATTTTTGTTTGATATTTTCAAGTGCCTCATTTTTAGTGAATTCAATTTAGTTGATTATTTTTTGACGTTTCTTAAAACCAATGAAATGCTTCTTTATTTGACACAAGGGTAAGTTTCAACCAATCATGTCATTATTATAGTGGGAATAAAGCTCTTGTGATTATTCTCGGGAATAATCACTGTTGCTTTTATTTGTCTAGCAAGTGTCAGATAGTTGTCAAAATAATTATCTAATTGTGTCAACGTTATATATAAAATGAGTGAACATCATCGGTTTAGTACCTTTTCTGATGAAGAAATAACGAATAAGAATAAGTAATCAGTCTATATGGAGACAATTTAAGACCTTCACCAATTTGTGAATCAAAAAATAATCTAGTCAAATATAACTCGAGAGTACCATAAATTAGAAAATAATTTGACAGATTTTGTTCAAACTTGTTGCCATTTGGCAATAGCCACTCGAGCCCTGCGGGCTCTCGTGACTATTGCCTGGCAACAAGTTTTCAAAAAATCTGTCAAATTATTTTCAATTTATTCTCACTCTCTTGTTATATTACTACTGATAATGTGTATGCTTTGCGCTTGGGTGTTTATGAACTAGGCGCTTAAACAAAAAAACAATTCCTGTATTTTTCTTACTAGAGTTATACTGTGAGTGTTAATAGTGTTTACGTCCAATAACGTACTAGTGGTAGGATATCAAAAATGAATACCTATAAATATAACTAAGAACCTTGAGGAAGCAAATGCTAAAATGGCCAAGCTTCCAAAAATTACTTCTTTTTGTGGTCCAAAAGCTTTTACGAGTAGTCAAAGTAAGTGAAAATAATGAAATATCGATTATTTTTTCATTTAAGATTTTTTATTCAAGTGGAAATTCCGGAAGATATGACTCCGTCGGTAGAACGTTGAACCACCGAGCCAGAATCGAGTTCCGAGTCTGGTAGTGTCAGTGACAACATTAGTGAAGAATTTCGATGTTAAAAAACCGAATTTAATGAAGCAAAGTATTTGAGAAAAAAACTTGGAAAATTTTAAAACAGTTTTTTCTTAACGTCTTTCACAATAAAATTTTAAAAAATATTGATATATTGTCAAATGTTTTACAAAAAAAAGAGCAAAATATGGAGGCTGCGTCTAAAATGTTTACCACAGCCACTGAAATCATAAACCAATTGAGAAATAATTTTGAGGTAATTAAAACGGAAGCTGTTATTTTGGCTAGGCAATGGGGTAATAATCCTGAATTCGAAAACAAAAAACATCAAGAACAGAAATATTTTGTGGTGATGTAAATAACCATTATCAAGTTCAAACAAGTGATGACTGGTTCAGAATATAAGTGTTTTGTAAAACTATAGATATAATTACAGCTCAATTAAAAAATCGAAGCTCTGGCCTTTACAAAATTTCTTCTTATTTTCGCGTATTGTTCCCCAATGTTTTACGAGATATTTCTCTTTCTGATGAAGATATTATCGAAATGAGTCAAGCCCTGCATTTTCAATATCCAGAAGATATTCCGGATACAATTTCATCACAAATGCTTTTATTTAGAGAATGTTTTAAGAATGATTTGGATAATTTAACTTTTATTTTTGATTAATTAGATTTTATTTTGGTAAAAAATTAAACATATTTTTGATTTTGTTTCAGTTTTGGTACAGAAATAATCGAAAGTAACAACACTAAAATTTAATCGAAGAAAAGTTTTTTTCCTTGTTTTTATTTCGCACATAGGCCATCAACTTCGCCGCAATCTTCGTGACACCACTGAAAAGAAACGATACATCTAGCCCACTTTTCTCCACGGGTGTCTTCGGAAAATATTCCATGGCAAAAACGACACACTGCATCATTGTAATCCTCTTCATCAGTCGAGTCATCATAATGCACAGAAGCTTCTGAATCTGAGCTGGTCGATGTAATTTCAACCTTTTTGGTACTTTTAGTCTTGGATTTTTGATCTGTTGTTCCAAGTTTTTTTATATGGAGTAGATGAAACTTGCTTTACCTTTTCTTTTATTTTTCCACCATGATTTGAAAAGGTTGATGGCAATGGACAAACTTCTTTTGGAAAAGCTAGCAAAAGTTTATCACTTTTGTCAGGGCAATTGTTGTGGGCAGAGCCTGATGATATCGATGGATTTGCCATAGTTTTTCTGGAACATCCACAACTAAATCTGATAACACATTTGAAATATTCTTGTCATTGAATGAAATATCTGCACCTTCATTTTCAATATCAGTTCTTTCTTGTGTAGGTAGATTTTGCTCTTCTTCCAAAAAGTCAGTTCCTCTAAAAACATTTTTGTTACAAGGAGAGAGATATGTTTTTCTAAATGAATTAATCGATGTCTCCATTGTTGCAGCCCGATTATAAGCTTTTCCAAATAGTGAGCAGATATTGTTGTGAGTCCCCATTTTTCCTGGATTCGTTTAGAGAAATGTCTCTATTTCTTGAGCATAATATGTTTTTAGTGGTGCCATGAAACCCACATCAAGTGGCTGCATTTTATGAGTGGCGTGTGGTGGTAAGCACACAATTGGAACATAATTCTCTCTCGCCATGTCTATGATTCCTATGATTCTCATGTGTGAATAGTGACCGTATAAAACTAACAAGATCGGATCATCTTTTGTTGGTTTAGTAATCTTAACAAAATGTGAAAAGCACACAAAAACCCCCTGGGCCATTTTCTACCTGCGGATTCCTTTCCTATGCTGAAATGATACTTTAAGCCATTTCTGATTGCTAACTGGAACGCCATATATTTGACATCTCTCCTACGAAGACCGTAATACTTTTTTTCCATTTCATTGCAGTAGTCTGCTAACTGCTTCTCCAAAATCTCAGGTAAAGCTTGTTTCCTACCCAAAGATATTTTTACGAGGTACTCTGCACTTCTGTTGTCTTTTACATATCATTCAATGATTCCTGAAAATTAAAAAATTTGATAAAAAAATTAAACAATAACTAAATAAGCTAGGCTTACCTTTCGGAACATTGAACGGTTTAGAGGCCATCAGGTACCTCACCTCCTTGTTCCTTGCCGCTTTAACAACCCTTATCATGGCATTTTTATCCCACTGCTTCCTTTTGAATTGTCTCTTCTTCTTCCTGAACCCATAGTTGTCCACTCCTGGATATAGGTCTCTCTCATTTGTTTCCATGTATCCCTGTTCCTAGCTGTACTTAACCAGTTCTTGCCAGCCACCTTCTGAACGTCGTCTACCCATCTCTTCTGTGGGCGTCCTATGCTTCGCTTGGTCTGTCTAGGCCTCCAAACTGTTATTTTATGTGCCCATATATCTTTATCCAGTCTAGCCAGGTGACCGGCCCACTGCCACTTCATCTTAGCCACCTCTTGTATTATATCGGTAACTCTTGTTTGTCCTCTGACATCCTCATTTCTAATTTTCTCGCGGAGTGAGATCCCTAGCATGCTTCGTTCCATTGCTCTTTGGGTTGTTAAAAGCTCGTTTGCAGATGCTTTTGTTTCCAATCTGTATGTTTGCACGGGTAGTATACAGGTATTTTATACTTTGCGTTTAAAATTTATAGAGATCATGTTGTTTTTAAGAATGGGCCCCAGCTTGCCGAAAGCTGCCCATGTTAATCTTATGCGTCTTTTGATTTCCGCGTGTTGATTTTCTTTACCCAATTCAATAGTGTCCCAGGTATACGCATTCGATGTTATTATCTTGAATGGATATTTTGACATCTTCAGAACTCATTATTTTTGTTTTACTATAATTCATATTTAACCCGATATTTATAGATGCTAGATTCAATTCATTTAGCATCTCTTGTAATTCCGTGATGTTGTTACTTATTACTATGTCGTCTGCGAATCTGAGGTGGTTAAGTCTGGCACCGTCTATATTAATGCATTTGGTCTCCCACTCTAATTTTTTGAAGATGCTTTCGAGGGCCAGCGTGAATAGTTTAGGTGAGATGGTGTCTCCCTGACGCACTCCCCTTCCCAATGGTATTTTGTTTTTGATAGTTGTTTCATCCAATCTAATATGTATCGTTGCTTCCTTATAAATACTTTCGATCATTTGGATGTATGTCGAATCCACTTTTGCGTTTTGCAGGGCCATTAGGATTGACCATAATTCAACCTTGTCGAAAGCCTTTTGGAAATCAACGAGTGCTAGGTGTAGAGGTACGTTATATTCCGTGCATTTTTATATGAGGGTACGGACTATATATAGGTGATCAATCGTACTGTATCCCTTTCTAAATCCCGCCTGTTCAACCGGTTGATAAGAATCCAGTTTGGATGTTAGGCGGTTCAGTATAATTTTTGTGAAAAGTTTATATAAATGTGATAGACGGGATATAGGCCTGTAATTTTCGACGCTTGTGTTATCGCCTTTTTTGAAAAGTATTATTACTTCACAGTTGCTCCATTCGGTTGGTATTTTACCGGCGTGCAGGCATTTATTTAGCAGCATTTTTATTGTTTTCTGTAAAGGCTTCCCTCCCAGTTTCAACATTTCTGTAGTGACTTGGTCTTCGCCTGGGCATCTGTTGTGGTTCATTAGTTTTAGTGTTGTGGTTATTTCTCCCTCCGTGATTTCTGGGAGATCCTCGGATCCGACATTCATGATGTTTATCCTTTTTACGGTATTTTGAGTTTTAGATGAATAGAGGCCAGTATAGAAAACTTCAATCGATTTAATGATGTCGTATTTGTTGTGTACTATAATATTGTTTTTATTTCGCATTTTTGTGATTTTCGTTTTACCTCTCGAAAGTTTTTTGCTCAACACCTTCATTTTGCAGTTATCCTTTATGGTTCCCTATATATGTTCTTTTATCCCTTCTTATTCCTTTCTTGACCTGCTTGTTTACTTCCATGTATTCTTGGGTTTTCCTGTCCTCTGCGTTCCCTCTTTTTTTCCAATAGTTTTAATGTGTCTTGACTTAGCTTTGCGTCTTTGTAATTTTTTGTCCTTGCACATATCTTCTTCACCGAAGTTTTCACAGCACTTGTGATTTTATCTGCGAGTTCGTGTATGTTCAGTTGCTCCACTTTTATTTTGTTAGTTTTTGGTGCAGGTCGTTTTGATAGTCTCCTTCTTTTAGTTGTAGAACATCGCTAGTAATATAGCGGTGATTTTTAAGGAGCGTTTTCCTTTCAGTTGCAGTATCTATTTTAATTTTTGCTCTCACTAGTTTATGATCGCTTCCCGTGTTAAATCTATTTAGAACCGATACATCCCTACATATTGTTTTCTTTTTTTTTAGTCACGAGGGGTTAGTGTTCAGGTGCCCTAATGGTTGCCGCTCAGCCATTAATTGGCTTATTGTGCACCCCCTCACAGGTATTAAGCATAGTCCCGTCCTAAATTCTTAGCGAACATTGAGATTCGTCGGACTAGGTTTTCCTGCATTCCCTCCTGATTTGTGCCTAGGAAGATTTCTAGACAGGAGGCTGGCCTTCTGCACAGGGCAGGGCAATCGAAAACCACGTGCTTTGCGGTTTCCTCTGCTTCCCCACAAATCCTGCAATGGGGATTTGTTATTTCAATCCCCATTTTCACTAGGTGTGCGTTGAATATCCAGTGGCCAGTTATGAATCCTACCACTTTTCGCAGTTCTTTCCTACCCAGTATAAACGCATTTGCTGCGTAGGAACTCGATGGTTCTTTTAGCATTCTTTTGGACTGAGCATGTCCCGTGATTTTGTTCCGGCGCTTTTGGTGTTCAAGTGACACCCAGTTGGAAACAGTTTTTCGTACTGCGCTGTATGAAACGCCGTATGCTGGTTCTAGTCCAATGAGGGTGAGATGAGCGCCTTTCTTGGCACACTTATCAGCTCCCTCATTTCCAGTTACCCCTGTATGGCTTGGCGCCCAAGTAAGAATTAATCTATTGTCTTTTGCCAAGGTTTTCAAGGTATTGTGACAGTCCCACACTATCTTCGACGTATAGCTGTGGCTTGCTAAGGCCAAAAGGGCCGTCCGACTGTCCATGTTCACATAGATGGTCTTTTTGTTATATTTCCTGTCTATGCATGTTCTGCCGCATTCGATTAGTGCAGCTATTTCTGCTTGAAATACGGTCGTCATTTTGCCAAGGCAAACACTTATGCTCTGCCTGGGTCTGACACCGTAAACGCCTGCTCCTTTACCCGTTAGGGTCTTTGACCCGTCGTTGTACCAGGTGATACTGTTCAACATGTGTTGAAGTTCTCTCTGGGCCCATTCGGATCTGCCACTCAAGTTGACACGATATGGTATCTCAGTTTCCACGATCTTGGGCATTCTGTCAGGTGGCATTTCGATGATATCGCACCTCGTGTTGTCGTGTATTTTAGTATGTTTCATAGCATGGTGCTTGCACCAGTTGCCATTGCACTGCATTCTGTATGCAGCCATTTTAACCTCCCCCTGTATATAAAGATCTAATGGTAGGATGTTTAGTAGTATTTCCAACGCTGCGGTTGGGGTGCACTTCATGGTGCCTGTAATGCTCAGACACGTAGCTCGCTGCACTTTAGAAAGCGTTTTAGCGGCTGTGCTTTGCTGAACTTTATGCCACCATATGATCGCACCATACACCATCATTGGTCTGATTACTCTGGTGTACAACCAGTTTACCATTGTCGGAGTTAGGCCCCAGGTGCACCCAATTGCTCGTCTCATCGTCATTGGCGTAATCTGAGAACGGCTTGTGATGACGGCTTGTGATGCTCGCTAGATGGCTGTTCCAGGTTAGCTTGTCATCCAACCGGATTCCTAGATATTTTGCCTCCCTGGCAACTTTTATCTGATTACCAAAGAGTTTTGGCACACTAGTAATCTCTGCGATTCGCTGTTTTGTAAATGGTACCATGATGGTTTTCGAGGGATTGACAGACATTCCCTCCGCATCACACCATCTCTCCACTATGGACATTGCCCTCTGCATTAGTTCCAGGCAGATGCCCACGTGTTTTTCCCGTATTAGAATGATGATGTCGTCAGCATATCCGTGAGCATACCACCCCTACTCGTTTAGTGTGACAAGAAGGTCGTCTACCAGATTCCACAGCTTTGGTGACAGAACGCCTCCCTGTGGACATCCTCTTTTTGCCGTCACCTCTCTTGTGACACCACACAGGGATGCTTGTGCTCTCCTGCGGCTTAGCATGTTCTCTATACATCGGGTAATTGTCCTGTCTGTGCCCCTGGATTCCAGCTTTGAAAATATTGAGCGAGTGCTCGTATTGTCAAATGCTCCTTCGATATCCAGGAACACAGCCAGTGCAACTTTGTTGTAAGTAATGGCTTGCTCTATCTTGCTCACCAAATTTTGCAAGAATTTTTCACAAGATTTGCCATTTTGGTAGGCATGTTGATTAGGGTGCAGCGGCTTGCTACCCAGCACCGTGACCCTCGAATGCCTATCTATCATCTTCTCTAATGCCTTAAGAAGAAATGACAAGAGACTTATCGGACGATGAGCCTTTGCAGTATCGTAAGAGGGTCTTCCAGGTTTTGGTATGAATACCACCTTTGAGATTTCCCACACCGTAGGTATAACTCCTGTGGCTAGGCTTAGTCTGAACAGATTCACAAGTCTTGGAGTTATGTCGGCGCTTTTTTGGAGTAGTACAGGGTAAATTCCGTCCATTCCAGGTGCCTTCAAGGGATCGAAAGATTGAATAGACCATGTCACAGACCCATATGTGACTATGGACTTTGCACAAGTCCAGCTATCACGAGTTGCCAGACCGCGGGCAACTCGCCTTTTTTGAAAAGTAGTATTACTCCAGAAATGCACCATTCGGTTGGTATTTTACCGGCGTTCAGGCATTTACTTAGCAGCATTTTTATTGTTTTCTGTAAAGTCTTCCCTCCCAGTTTCAACATTTCTGTAGTGACTTGGTCTTCGCCTGGGCATCTGTTGTGGTTCATTAGTTTCAGTGTTGTGGTTATTTCTCCCTCCGTGATTTCTGGGAGATCCTCGGATCCGACATTCATGATGTTTATCTGCTCCACTGACTTTTGAATTTTAGATGAATAGAGGCCAGTATATAAAACTTCAATCGATTTAATAATGTCGTATTTGTTGTGTACTATAATATTGTTTTCATTTCGCATTTTTGTGATTTTCGTTTTACCTCTCGAAAGTTTTTTGCTCAACACCTTCATCTTGCAGTTATCCTTTATGGTTTCCTCTATAAGTTTCGCATTGTATGTTCTTTTATCCCTTCTTATTCCTTTCTTGACCTGCTTGTTTAAGTCCATGTATTCTTGGGTTGTCCTGTCCTATGCGTTCCGTCTTTTTTCCAATAGTTTTAATGTGTCTTGACTTAGCTTTGCGTCTTTGTAATTTTTTTACTTGCACATATCTTCTTTACCGAAGTTTTCACAGCGCTTGTGATTTTATCTGCGAGTTTGTGTATGTTCAGTTGCTCCACTTTTATTTTTGTTACTTTTTGGTGCAGGTCGTTTTGATATTCTGCTTCTTTTAGTTGTAGAACATCGCTAGTAGGATAGCGGTGATTTTTAAGGAGCGTTTTCCTTTCAGTTGCAGTATCTATTTTAATTTTTGCTCTTACTAGTCTATGATCGCTTCCCGTGTTAAATCTGTTTAGAACCGATACATCCCTACATATTGTCTTCTTGTTGGGAAGGATAAAATCAATTTCGTTTCTGGTTTTATTCTCTGGGCTGCACCAGGTCCATTTGCGTAGCTTTGGTTTTTCAAAGAATGTATTGAGACAGTATAGGTTTCCTTTGTCCAGGTAATTTGTTAGAGTCTCTCCTCTTTCATTTCTTTCGCCTAATCCGAAATTTCCGACATAGTCCGTATCTCCATGTTTCCGTTCTCCTATCTTGGCATTAAAGTCTCCCATGACTATTACGAACTGGGCTTTTTCCATTTGGCGAGCTTTGGCCAGATCTTCGTAGAATCTTTCGAACTCTTCTTCTTCTGCCTTACTGGTCGGTGCGTAGGCTTGAATGTTCTGCAGACTGTATCTCTTATTTAAGTTGAGTTTTATATTTATGACTCTTTCAGATATCGCTTGGTATTTACTTATATTATATTTAAAGTTTTTATTTATTATGAGCGCTACGCCTCCAAAGTAGTCCCTGTCCTCTGCAAATTTTCTGATAGAGGATGTGGCCTGTCCGTAAGGTAGTACACTTTTCTCCGGGCAATCTGGTTTCGCAAATTCCAATGATGTCCCATTTTATGTGTATAAGTTCTTCTTCCAATTATTCGAGGTGTTCTATAGTTCTTAATGTTCTTATGTTGTAAGTGGCGATGAATGATGGTGCATCGGGTTTTTAAGAGTTTCTGCAGGAGTGGTTCTCTTCTCGAACTATTGCTCCCCCCAGAGTCCTTGGAGCTGACTGAATCTTCAGTGTGAGATTTTGAGTCTTGGACTCTACTTACCTGGGGTAGTTTCGTTTTAAGGTTGGACATTTCATTTTCATTTTTTGAGAGGCCTTGGCATTCAAGACGCCACGCTTCCCCGGCGTGTTGGCGAATGGTTTTCTCAGCCGCTCTTAGTATGGAGAACATACGCTGTTTGCAGCTGTCCACTCTGGATCAGACGCTGCGTGGGAACTTTCTTAGCTTCACCTTCAGCACTTCGAGACCTTACCGGCATGGGTGGCCCTACCGGTAGCTATGCTACCGCCGGCATCGCTACCTGGCTGTAGGTTACTGAGCCCTCTCACTAACGGCAAGGTGATAGTTCCACTACAGAGGTATTGTCTCTAGGCATCTGCAAATAGCTTCCGTTGAAATTATTTTAAAAAAAGTTCTCCTAATATGAGATACCTCATATTAAGAGCACCAAGGTATCTCATATTAGGAATCTTTCGTGAAAATTCTTTACATATTTTCTTTTCAAAAATCAATAGAGTTGCCACGCGTTTTATATGTTTAAACAAGAAAGCAACTTCAATACAACAAAGCAAATATAAGAAACTTGTTTTCTCACCTTTTCAACAAAAAAATCACGTCATACCGAACACTAATAAAATTTCGGTATTGCACTAATGCGTAAAAACACGTACACGTGACGGGTCGTAAAAGCAACTGAAAATAAATCTAGCTGATCTGACATTTGATGTTCCGATGAGTTAGTATTAGCGGTTGTCGCTGGAGACTCTTACTAGGGGAGAAAATACGGTATCTCATAATAGGCTGCTATCTCATATTAGGCCCCTTACTGATTCTAGATATTTCCACAATATATTGAAAAAATGTTAAAAATTCTAACATATTTGACAATTGTTTCGATACTAAATATCATCGTCAGAATGACAGAAGTTACATTTCATTTGATGCCTACCTGATGTTTAATAATTATTTTTGGCTAGACCAAGAATTGACGTACCTTGTAATTGACTTAATATATGTTAATAGAAAAAAGAAGAAGATATGATATTACAAATATTAAAGCTTAGATATTATTAGTCCTACGGGGATATCTTTTTTCCCAAATTAGATCAGTATAACTGTACAAAGATATAGAAAACCAGGAAAACTATATCTGCTGATCTTTACAATCATCACTTAAGGAGACAGTTTAAAAGTGGAGAGCTCCCTGATTTATCTGTTCATTGACCACTTGATATTGTAGGTTTCTTAAGTGTCTTCTAATTTCTAATTCTTCAAGAAAATCCAGTTGTTTTCTCTTATAACAAATATGTAGTAGATACTTCTAGTTCTGTGTTAGGTGTCAATGAATGTTTGGTGTCAAGTAGATGTTTTGCGTAGTGGGATTTATCTGGTTGTTTTAATCTGTATATAAGTGTTCACTGTATCTGATTTTTAAATTTCTAACGGTTTGACCCAAATAGACAGCATTACATTCTAGACATTTAAATTTATATATTCCAGACTTCTTTAATGGTGATATTTTTGTTGTCATATTTAACAATTTTGTACTCACACTACTTTCTGTTTTAAAAGAAATTGTTATATTTGTAGCTAAAGAGATTATCTATGAAATATTATTAGAAATATTACCTGTATATGTTCAGAAAAATAAATACTTATCAGTATACCGGGTGGCTCACCACATTCGCCTCGGTATTTCTACTAGAAATGAAGAGAGTTAGGGGAAAACATTTAGCACAGTCATATTTGGGACCATGAGGAGCATATTCCAAAATTATTTTGAAATATATAGGGTGATCCCCAAAAAAATAACATACCAAAGTTATATTTTTTCTTATGGAACACCCTATATTTTTTTATATTTTTAGATACTATAGACAAAATAAAGGTGAAATACAATTATATTTCCCATACTTAAAACTGACCGTTTCTGAGAAATTTAAAAATACAGACCTTAATTTGAAAATTGTTTTCACCCTGTAACGTATAACGAGCTGCTCGTGATTAAATGTACCGCTTAGCTCAAAGGTTAAAGTTAACTACTACATGAAATTTTTAATACAATATTATACAGAGTGGCGAAAAAAATTGCCTCAAAACTGGGACACACATTTAATCAAATAACTTCTTAAAGTTGAATGGAACAGCCCGTATTTAGTGGCGTAATGTGACGTAGAATTAGATTCCCTTCAAAACTATATTAGGGTTCCCTATACCTATCTCTTCCGCTTTTTGCAAAAAAGGCGTTTTCATATTTTACTTATGAGTAATTTTTTCATCTTAAAAATGAAACACATTGTAAAGTAATGAAAATCTTAAAAAGCGTTTTAAAAACCTTTTTATTAAATAATACGTAGATTCGCAAGAAGCACAAGTTTAAATTTTTGGAAATACGGTGTATCTAAAGCAAAATGCAGGCAAATGTAAAAACTCAAATTTATTGCCATTTCTAAAATATTAAAGCATTCTTCAAAATAAGAACATGCACGTGTCTTAATTATTGAGGAGAAATATGTTAAATTCGCTTCATATTGAAATAAATACCAAAATTACAATATGGGGTCAATAAAAACATACATTTACGATTTCCTATGAAACTTATTATACTATTTTTTCAATAATAGTAGGCTCTGGCCTAGATGACGTTAATTATTATTATGAAACAAAAAGTATTTGATAGTGACACAACTTGTTAATCAAACCATTACCATTGTTTTAACTGGTTTAAAATTATTGCCTTTTTGAAATATTGTAAAATGACAACCTATTCCCTTGCAAGAACGAATTTATATTATTTTGATATTCGGTGAGTGTGAAGAAAACTGATTATTAGCGTCAAGAGTATATGCCCAAAGGTATCCTAACAGGAGTCATCCTAACAAGCGTTCATTGGAAAAGTTGTTGCAGCTTTTCCGAAGAACAGGCAGTGTATCTTATAATATGCAAGAACGGCAAAAACCGGTTACTGGGAATGAGGAAAATGAATATTAAGTGATGGTATCTCTAGTTGAACACCCTCACACAAGTCAGCGAAAAATATGTGAAACAACTGGAATAAGCAGACATAGTATCCAAAGAATAATTAAAAAGTACAAATTCCACCCGTATCGCATTCAACTACATCAACAGCTTTTTGAAGAAGATTATGATCGACGACTGAACTTTTGTTTATGGGTTTTAGAAAAGTTTTGTGATGAAGAAATTTTTTTTTATTATGGGCTTTTTTCCGATGAGTCAACTTTTCATAACAACGGATTAGTTAACAGACATAACTTTCACTATTACAGTGACGAAAGCCCTAATATTTTTAGAACCCTTGATCACCAGCACAGATGGTCTGTTAATGTGTGAGGTGGAATAATTGGAACGCAAGTAGTAGGCCCTTACTTTTTTGATGGTCACTTAAACGGCGAAATGTTTCTCGGATTTATTAGGCATAATTTGCCTGTGCTGTTGGGAAGTATACCTATTAAAACTCGTCAACGGATGTGGATGCAGCTAGATGGTGCTCCTGCACACTTTGATATACGTGTTAGAAACGAGTTAGATCGACAATATCCAAATAGATGGATAGGACGAGGAGGTCCACAGAACTGGCCAGCCAGGTCTCCGGACCTTACAAGTCCCGACTATTTTTTATGGGGATATATCAAAAATATTGTTCACGATACACCGCCAACGACACCTCAGGATATGAAAGTACGAATAAGAAATGCGTTTCATTCCATACCGCAAAATATGTTATCCAGAGCTCAGCACTCATTTCAAGAAAGAGTTCGCCTATGCATCGAGAATAATGGACACCATTTTGAGCATTTATTAAAATAATAAACTATTTAAGATTTATAATTTTTCGATAAAATGACTTCAAAAATGCATTTTTGCTTTTCATTACAATACAGTGTGTTTCATTTTTAAGATAAATAAAATACCTAAAGTAGAATATAAAAACGCATTTTTTGTATAAAGCGGAAGAGATAGGTATAGGAAACCCTAATGTAGTTTTGAAGGGAATCTAATTCTGCGTCAAATTACGCCACTGAATATGGGGTGTTCCATTCAACTTTAAGAAGTTATTTGATTAGATGTGTGTCCAAATTTTCAGGCATTTTTTTCGCCAATCTGTATAATATTGCATTAAAAATTTCATGTAGTAGTTAACTTCAACCTTTGAGCTAAGCTAGTTATACGTTACAGGGTGAAAACAATTTTCAAATTATGGTCTGTATTTTTAAATTTTTTTTAAATTTCTCAAAATTTCTCAGAAACGGTCAGTTTTAAGTATGGGGAATATAATAGTATTTCACCTTTATTTTGTCTATAGTATCTAAAAATATAAAAAAATATAGGGTGTTACATAAGAAAAAATATAACTTTGGTATGTTATTTTTTTGGGGATCACCCTATATATTTCAAAATAATTTTGGAATATGCTCCTCATGGACCCACATATGACTGTGCTAAATATTTTCCCTAACTCTCTCCAATTCTCGTAGAAATACCGAGGCGAATGTGGTGGGCCACCCGGTATATAACAATTGCTTTGTTGTAGCCAAAATTCATATATAAATTATATTGTTATCAATGATCCGTATCATAATGGGGGCCCGGCAAAAATTTCGCACACAGGCTTATGGCTACTTTGTTCCGCTACTGGCAGAAGTAAAATCCAAAATAATTATATATGTATTAATAAATCGAAAATTTTCATATTTATTTAAAGAAGTTGCATTTAAATCAAACGGTCAACTTTTTCGCATAAAATGAATATCTATACATGATATTATGTTACGCAGTTATTTGAAGTTTTATTTTGACTAACTAATCAAAAAAGTTATAAACAAAATCACTGATAATAATTTGAGATTACCGATGGGCTTGGCCTCCTTCTCCTCGTTTCAAAGTTTGTCCGCCAAAAGCTCTTTGGTATATTCGGCCGTCTTTATTTCTTGAGAATGGCATTCCTATATTTTCTAATTCTAAAACAGCTCTTGGAGCATCTTTTGTCATGAAGTGAATAGCATTCTGATCACCTAGCCAATCGGAGCCCTTAACAGTGTCATACATGTGCCATTTCCAACAGTCGTCCTCAAAATGGCCTAAAAACTTTCGATTAATGATATCTAATAAGAGAATCGTAACAACTTTGTACATAAGTATATGTATGTATATATGATGAAATGAACTAGGCTCACGTGAACCTAATTCATTTCTTGATAACTCTAATCGTGGAAACATTTCCAACATTTCATATATATATATATATATATATATATATATATATATATATATATATATAGATATATATATATATATATATATATATATATATATATATATATTAATATAGTTTTATTATTCAAAATTTTTTAAAAAATCATTTATTTTATATAAGAGACTCAATACTTTTGGTATACCCAGTATTGTATATGATATTCAACATGTTTTATTTACCCAGTATGTGTCAAATGTGGATTGGATGTAGTTTCGTATGACATTTCACACAGAGTATAATAAATAATAGACAAGTAATGTTATATTATAAAAGAAAAAATTCAAGTTGAGTTCAGATGTCACTGTAGATATTCGTTAATAATAAAAGAAGAACAAATCTCAATGTTTATATAGAATTTTTGGAATGTAAGTAATACAGATCAGCAAACAAGTTAAGTTTTTTTTAAGGAGGAAATGTGTAACTAAGGTATAATGGTTTGTTAATTGAAAAAAGTAGAGTCAGTCTGATTCGATATCCCGAATGGAGAACATCTAAATTTAAAGAGCTCCCCAAATATTATAAAAGTTGTCCATGAGTATTTTGAATAGTGTTATTAATTAGTGTTTCAAATGAAACTCACGGTTTCTATCGATGATATTGATTTATCGAAACAATTGTCAATTTTTAGAATTTTCAATAACTTTTATTATATTGTGGAATTAACTAGAAACCGTGAGTTTCATTTAAAACACTATAATATGAGCAGATTCCACGAAGTAAGGGTCGAGACAGTTAAGTGTTATTAATATTATAAATTGTTATTTGGTTCCCTATTTTTGTAAATTCTGGTCATGTTTTTGGAGAAACCATTCGTAATTCGGAAAGTGAAAGATCGTGAATTCTGAATTGTATTTAGAATTGATCCAGATTGCCGTTCCTGATACCGACTGTTGAAAAAGTAGGTAATAGTTTATAAACAAATAAAACATATTTGATTAGTGATCTCATTATATCATAGTGTGAGATTGAAGTTTATATAATAAATAAGAAGAAGATTTGATTTAACAGTCAGTTGTAATAAAAAAATAAAGAAGTGTTCAAAAACTGTATATTCTGCTAAAACTATAAATAAAATCAAAATAACATAAAAAACCAAGAGGTTGTGGGCCCAGGACATTGCAAATAAATAATAAAATAAAACACTTACTGAGTGAAAATTCTGGTGAAAAATCACAAATAACCTAAAAAACAACAATAGAAATGGGAAATGAAACGGACGATATTGGAAATATTGAAAAACTGATAAACTCTGAATCTTTTGAAATGTTGTATTTTCAAACATCTGTGTATTTTAAAGCTAGTGGACTATATGCAATAGTGAATAATTATGAAACGTTTGAAAGGTTGACTGAATAAAAAGATAAGAAAAGTTGGATACAAAGATTTTCCTGAACTTATTCTGTGACGTCACAAACTAAATCTCGGTCTCGTCTCAAAATGTAGAAACGCGACTAACCTTAAGTCTCGTCTCGCGGAATTCCTAATTTGTAATTTTTGACATTCTCCTGTTTCTCATTTAACTGATCTGTTATCAATAAGGTAAAAGTGGGTTATAGATTTTTTATGTCGAATTCAGTTGCCTAATTATTATTATAACTATTATTATAAGATTTGTAGTTATGAGCCAAACTTGTGATTTTCTCATGAGACAAACTATATATTGTTTCTTTGTATTATTTCTCTTTTAAAGAGCTTTCCAAAAATATACAATAATTAATATTTATTACTTTGAAAAGAAAAGGGATAATTTTAAAGTTTGTTGTAAAATTAAAAATTTTTCGTATATATTATTGTTATTATACTTTCAACTTCATATTATTAAATAAAATGTTTATGAATTTTTAATTTTAATCGAGTTAATAAAAATAAGACTCGCGCAAATTCTGAAGGGGTTTTTAGCAGCAAAGTCTGCGTAACTATAGAATTTGTGCATAGGGTACTTCATAAGAAAGTTAATCTACAAGTCGAAAGGATTCATAAAATGATATATTATACAGGATGTTCGATTTAAAAAATCAATATCTGCACTCACTACGCTTTTCATGACCACCCTGTAAGTTTGGTTGTATCTTGAAAATATGCAACACGTGTTAAAATATTTTTTTATCTTGTTCCGTTTGTGAGATATTCAGATGTTTCCATATTTTAAACTAACCCTATATAGACACCAAAATTGATTCCGATTTGCAATCTTGGTGTCTGTTCTTTAGAAAAGGGCAACTAACTCGTGGATATGATACGAACAACTTTATTGGAGTAATATTTAGGCCCGGTTGTACCAATTTCAGATTAAAGAAAGTTCAGCTGAACTGACAGTCAACATTGAACGTCGTTCAAAGAAATTACTGTTGTATCAGCTCCGGTTCAAGTAATCCCACGATCAGGTTAAGTTGGCTACCATGAAAGGTAAAGTTCCTAATATCACATGATACTTTTTGGTGTTTTATGCGGTTTTGACACAAGATAAATTGTGCAGACAATGGAATAAATAAAAAAAGAAGATGATAATGTTAGTCAAATGTTAATTAAATATTTAGAATTTTGCTCTCGTGTATCGTGTACGAAGATTGTTTAACGTTATGTTTCAAAATCAACAAGAAAGCTCCAAAACCATGAGAAAGTTTGTTAGATCATCAAATTTTTCGATAAAGGAGAAAAATATTTTGATGGCCACAATTAAAAAGTACAGTAATGAAATGGAATGCAAGAGTACCGATTCCAACATGAGAAATATTAAAAATAATGCCTGGATGAAGGTTACAAGAGAATTTTATATGGCATCGGGGGAAACGGCGAGAGATGAACTAACTTTAAAAAACAATCTAGGGAGTTCTCCACTAATAAACTGTCTTCTTAAGTGATAATTGTAAAGATCAGCAGATATAGTTTTCCTGGTTTTCTATATCATTGCACAGTTATACTGATCTTAATTGGAAAAATGATATCCAGGATATCACCATAGGGCTAATAATATCTAAGCTTCAATATTTGTAATATCACATCTTCTTTTTTCTATTAACATATATTAAGTCAATCACAAGTTAGGTCACTTCTTGGTCTAGCCAAAAATAACTACTAAACATCAGGTAGGCATCAAATGAAATGTAACTTCTGTCATTCTGACGATGATAGTGATTTGTCGAAACAATTGTCAATTTTTTAGAATTTTCAACAATTTTTATTATATTGTGGAATGACCTAGAACCAGTGAGTTTTATTTAAAAAACTAATATGAGTAGATTCCACGAAGTAAGGGTTGAGACAGTTAATTTCATTTAAAAAACAAACATGGAAATATAAAAAAAAATTAGTGTAAAGAGAAATTTGCCAACTACAAAAATTACGAGCAGTTATAAGATTTCTTAGTGCTAAAGGCGTGGAACCGATCGATATTCATCGTGAGATCTGTGAAGTTTACGGACAAAACATTATGAGTGATGGTATGGTGAGGAAATGGGTAAGAGCATTTAAAGATGGCCGCACGAATGTGCATGATGAAGAACGGAGTGGGCGTCCTTCGGTCGTTAATGAAGATTTGGTGCAGAAATTGGACAAAAAGGTGAGAGAAAACAGACGCTTTACAATTTCATCATTGTGCGACTGCTTTCCTCAATATTCTCGTAGTGTTTTGTATCGCATTGTGACCGAGAACTTGAATTGCCGGAAATTGTGTACACGTTGGGTTCCAAAAATGTTGACGGATTTGCAGAAAACCCAACGTTTAGGCAGTGCATTGTTTCCTTGAGCGGTACCACAATGAAGGTGAAGATTTTTGAGACAAAATTGTTACTGGTGACGAAACATGGGTGGCATACGTCACACCAGAATCGAAACAACAATCCATGGAATGGCGACATCCACCATCACCCAAAAAAGTGAAGTTTAAGCAAACAATTTCTGCCCGGAAAATCATGTGCACAGTTTTTGGGGACAAAAAAGGAGTATTGATAGTGGAGTTTCTGCCTCGTAATGAGACAATCAATGCAGCGTCTTATTGTGAGACATTGAACAATCTGCGTCGTGCAATCCAGAACAAAAGACGTGGCAAGTTGAGTAAGGGTATCGTTTTGCTGCATGACAATGCCCGTCCACATGTGGCTAATCGGACCAAAGATATCAAATCTTTTCAATGGAAAACTCTAGATCATCCTCCATACAGCCCTGATCTGGCGCCCAGCGACTACCGTTTGTTCCTGCCCTTGAAGAAACAAACATTTGTGATACAGTGGTTAACAAGACAGGCGGCAGAATTTTATGAGGAGGGTATTCAAAAACTGGTGCCACGTTATGACAAGTGCCTCAATATTCACGGAAATTATGTAGAAAAGTAGATTAAGGTACAGGCTTTCATGTAAAAATAAAATTATTGCGATATCTTTGCACGTCTTTTTTTTATTCCAAAACGGTACTTACTTAAAAAGCATGCCTCGTATATTACTGGTACTGGAGGTGGAGAACCAAAAGATATATGTATCACCAACACAGACAATACCATCCTGGAAATTATAGACACACAAATGACGGGACATACCTCTGAGTTTGATGATGATGTTGTAGAAGTAAAATAAAATTTTAGTTAAATTTCTTGCAAATGCTTAATATATTCATTTATTTAGAGTCTGTTGTCCTTCCGAAACATGAGATTGTTGAGAACGAAGAGATATCAGAAAGTTCACAAAGTCATTCAGACTCCCAATGGTTAGCAGGTGATGCTGCATATTTGCTGAAAACCCCAAAATCACACTATTTAAATGCCAATGGATCTGCGACAGTTGACCACTTAACGTCAAGCCCAAGTATGAAAATGGCCGTCAACTTGCTAATGAAAATAAGTAGCTGTGGAATAACCCCGAAAAAAAATAATGAAACGGTAATAAAAACTCCTTTCAAAAAAAATACAGGATTTGGGTACATAGCTGAAGAATGGGCTCGATGTAAATGTGTGCTCGCAGAATTGCAAAAACAAGGATATATTGACGAGCAGAAAATGAAACTACAACATATGCAAGAGAAGCATAATAAAGCATTAAGTCTATTGGAAAAAGATACTGACGAAAAGGGGAAATGGACATATGAACAGCACCTAGAAAAAATGGAACTTTTAAGGATGGAAAAGGCAGTTCTTCAGAAGAAACTCTCAGCATGATTAAAAAAATACTAATGTTTTTATTTTATTATCAAATGTTTAACAAAACATAAAAAATATTGAATAACTTTTTTACCCTCTACAAAAATAGATAATAATTTTTATTTTTTAATAAATTTAGTTCCGTTCATGGATGATATTCTGAAAATAACTAATCAAATCTTGCCTAGTAGCTTTTTGATAGTAATTGCATTATGCTTGATGTTTGGGTCTTGTATATAGGTATTGATATCATTTGATAATTCGATTGCTGCTTCAACCTCTTCGTCAAGTGGCAATTCATTGATATCTTCTCCTTTTATCATGCAGATATTATGTAGAACTGAGCATGCAACTACTACAGCCTCAACTTTGTCCAATCTGAGGCAAATTCCCAAGGCTAAACTTGAAAACCGTCTTTTTAAGACACCGAAAAGTCTTTCAATTGGGTTTCGGGTACGAATTTGAGATTCGTTAAATAGATTTTCTGCATCTGTCCTAGGATTAGTCAAAGGTGTTATTAAGTATGGTTTTATCCCATAAGCCCCGTCCCCAACTAGCAAATATTCACCATATATTCCATGTTCCAACTCCTGCCTAACCCTAGAGTTTCGAAAAATACCATGGGCAGATCCTGGCCATCTACAGACGATACTTCTAATACTTAAGTTAGCATCTCCTATCATTTACACATTCGTGGAAAAGAATTTTTTCATGTTCCTATATAGACTAATTAATTTTATATTGGTACAATCGATAGCCCCTAAACATCTGGGAAAACTTGCTATTATGTAAAAACCTTCCCTCACAATCTGCTTTTCTTTCTCGGTCCGAGGCATCTTAATTACTTCGTTTTTAAGGCTGGCAATTGCCCGTAATACTTTGGTAACAACTCTGCTGGCTGTAGATTTATCTACTCCACAAAAGTCGTCAAATACTTGTAACGCTAACAAAAACATTTCACCTCGAGAAAGTGCATGATTTCTGGAAAATTTTAATATTAAATTCTAGAAACCACATACTTATTGGTGTCTGAAACAATGATGTCATGTAATTCGTCTAATACAAATTGAGCCGTTTCCTTTGAAAATAGGAATCTACATTTAAATTCGTTATTATTCCATATTTCAAAATGGTTTGGCCTTTCTCGGTAAGTTTGAGGAAGTCTAGGTATTTCAACCAGATCAATTACCTCTAAAAAATCTTTATCATCCGTTAATTCTGCTAATATTAAATCCATATTGCACATATAGGTTTGCTAATAAACTCGACAAAATATTTACTTTCCGTAGATAAACAACAATAACACAAACAACAGAAACAGCTAGCTGATGTTGCACGTTCAAAGCATGTACCACGCAAGAACGGACCGAAATGAAGCGTTCAGGTGAACCGAATTTTGATCTATGGTTCAGTCGTGATCGAGGTTGGTACAACTTGATTTTTAACGTGATCGCAGTTCATTGTTGAACTGTTGTTGAACCGAGTTGGTACAACCGGGCCTTAGACTATTTAAATACCTCTTGAACGTACCAAAGCTTACAATTTACAACAACCAACTGATTTTGCGAATAATGACTTGAAAGCTATTACAAGCAAAGAATATTAGACTTGATTTTCAATAGGATAAACAGTACCAGTATTAAAAGGTTTACCCTTAACACGCTGATGTAAATCTAAAACAGGTACAGCATCTTAATGGTTTGCAGTTCACCGTAAAAAGCAATAATAGATGTGAAAAGTACCTTGTTTGATGTGAGTATTGGGATGTTAGTTGTTATGTTGGAGAAATCGGCAAAATATATAATCATCAATCTTCTATTATTAGCCATTATGGATTTGAAACTGTGTGTAACTACCTTACTCACGAAAATAAACTATTATTGTATAAATTTGCTACTGGATCTTAACCTTAAAACGAGTTTTTTTTGCAATTACAGATTTCAAACGTTTCAAAAGAATATAACCCAACGCGTCAAAGCGAAAATATGATACACACAAACAGAGAAGTTAATAACCCTCGTAAAATAGCCAGCGGAAATCCAGAAGACAATTAATTAAATACGGAGAAAATTTGATGATGAAAATTAGTCAAAATGTATTTAAAAACTTTATCATGATGTATTGGAAGGGTTAAAGGACGACCCTCCTGGTTTCTCAACAACAGTAAATTCATGCATTCTATATTATAATAAAAATATATCATCATCATCCAATTAAATGAGTGGAATTTTACAAATGTTTAAATATACAATGTAGCACACAGAAACAGTTTAGAAAACACCAAAGGAAAGGCAAACAAATAAGCGTCTATCGCGAGAAGGAAAACTTTAGCGAGCGGAAAAAGGCGATGCCAAGCTGTAAGTAAACTGCAAAGCCTTGCAAAAAAGAAGCAAAGCCTCTCATTCAATAAATACATGCGTAAGTTTAAATAACAATTTAGACGATACTAAATTTTTTAAATAGTTTCCTCGTTAATTATGTTAAAGTTGATATTCTCTACATAATTTATGTATTTAAATATTATCTTAAGTGAATTTTTAGATCATATTATCTTACGATAATATTTTATAAGATCTAAATTCAGTGTCTCTAATTTCAACATTTAAAATTATTCAAAAAATTACCATAATTATACCTTAGTTACTTTATGGGCATTTATTTACTTATACGAATTTCATACGACATATTACACTGTATCAAACAACTGAAATTGCACAGTGTTGTGCAATAACGCGCGGCCGATATCAGTTTAGTTCGCTGTGCAATAAGCTACGTCCGATACTAATATGCAACCGGGATGGCTAAAAAATGGGTACAGTACATATAATGGAGAAATGTAATGGTATATCCCCTTTAAATTATGTTGCGGAGCTAGACTCTGAAAGGTAATAATATTTTGTTTACTTTTACCAATACCACTTACACACTACACTCTATCTTGATGCTAGCCTACCAACTAAATAGTGAGCGTTGCTTATCGCTGGTGGGCACCTGCTGTGTTCGAAAAAATTGCTAACTCAAAATATACTTATAGTTCAGTAAAATAATAAGTTATTTGAAAATTATATTACTAATTCTTGTTAATAAAACAAGTTTTAAGGTAGTGTTAATTGTCTGGTGTTATGATTAAGATGTATTTAATAATTATAAAATACATTTTAACGATTATTATTTGAAATTATAATATTAAATGAATATATCGCCTAATAAGCATTTTAAATTACGAGTATAATATTGACTGGACTATGACAGTATTCAAGTCAAAGGATAAGCCGAAACATTAAAGTTCGTACTATATCTCTTACGTGAACTATACTTTTTATTAGTACAAAGAATTCGCGCAGCATATTTATTGGCTACAAGCCATCGTAAGGCTTCTTTCTTGGTTTATGGACGATCAATATTATTTTTCTTATTAAAGTATTCAATGATTTTAAGACTATTCCATTAAAGCAAATATTTAAGTGTGTTTAGCGAAGTCAAAAAAGTTATCCAATATTTGTTCTAATTTAATAAAGTCAATTAATTTTGTGGCCATATATTGTTTAGGAAAAATTATTAAATGTAATAAACGCTTGACCAGGTATTTTCGTCGATTTTGATAATTTCACATTGAAAATTAGGTATTTCCTTATGCTCAGGTTTTAGATTAGATTAGATTTTAACGGGGTTACAATGCACTGAAACCTAAGGTTTATTGTGCCCCCCCCCCTATCAGAGCTGTTCTCGCTACTACCCTCCAGGGTTCTAATGAACTCTAGTATTTGGAACGGCTTCGACGAGGTTATATCCTCACTCTTACAAGTTTCTTGTCCGAAGCATTTCGTGCGTTGGCTTGCAATGGCGAGGCATTCCAGAACTAGGTGATCCGGAGTTTCATCCTCCTCCCCACAGAACCACAGAATCTACTCTCGTCAATTTCTGCTAGACCTATTCTCATTACGTGCTTCCTAAGGCGGCAGTGTCCTGTAAGAAAGCCCGTGAGGAGATGTAGCTTATTTTTACTGAGGTCCAAATATTTTTTGAATCCAGCAGTGTCAAAGTTCTACAGGAACTTTTTGGAATGTTCCAACCCGGGAAGGCACCGCCAGAGTGCTTCTCTTTTGGTTTCCTCCTTCTTCCGAAGCTCTTCCTTATAGGAGCATTTTCCTACACCACAGAAAGGCTCCAGGCCAATAAAGGGCGGTTTTGCTCCTTTCCTGGCAAGTGTATTGGCCTCTTCATTTCCTGTGGTTCCCGAGTGGCCAGGAACCCAGACTAAAGAGACCCTGTTATTCTTGCCTAGTTCATCAAGTTTCCTTCAGCACTCCCATGCCAACTTTGAGTCAATGGCATGGGAGCTCAATGTCTTGATAGCTGCTTGACTATCAGAAGTTCCCAAGTTCCCTAGTTGGACACGTTCTCATAGCTCCAGTGATGCACACACAGGCAAGCCTTTGAACTTAGTCGAGGGTCTTCCTCGTGCTGTACTGACTTGCTTTTGTATGCCAAACTATTGCCCAATACGTAATTGCTGGTCTCACAATCATGGCGTACATCCATCGTATTATTTTTGGGATACAGCCCCACCTCTTACCAGCTAGATTTCTGCACGCCATCAAAGCTCTTATTGCTTTACTAGCAGTTATTTCAACATGCTTATTCCACAGAAGCTTACTGTCTAGGGTTATCCCTAGATATTTAACTTCTGATTTCCATTCTATGATTTCCCCGTTTAAGGATATGAGTTTCATGGCTAGAAGTGTTCTTTTCCGGGTAAATGGAATTACTATGGTCTTGTCTGGGTTCATGTTCATCCCCACTGACAAGCACCATTGCTCAATGATTCTGAGGCCCTTTTGTAATAAATCACACAAGGTGCTCTCGAGCTTGCCTCTGACTATTAGAACTATATCATCAGCATAGCCCGTACATTCGAAGCCAAGCTCCGTTAGCCTGTAGAGCAACTCCCCCTTGAGGTGTCCCCCGAGTGGCTTTAACTGAGGTGGTTTGATTCCCCACCTGTGTATCAGCTATCCTCGTCGTCAACAATTCATACATCCATTTTACAATGGTTTCATTTACTCCTCGCCTTTTTAGTGCTTCTTTGACATACATGAGTAGTGTTGTCAAAGGCCCCAGATATATCCAGGAATCAGAGTTGACTTCGGTCAACTGATACGGAGCCGTCTCAGTTGATCGACCCGCTCTGTAGGCATGCTGACATTTTTGAAGTGGTATATTCTTCAGATTCTCTGTTCTTATGTAGTTATCCACTACTTTCTCCATCGTTTTAAGTAGGAACGATGTTAGACAAAAGGGTCTAAAACATCGGGGATCAGTCCCATCTTTTTTCCATATTTTTGGTATGAAGGTTACCCTTGTCCTTCTCCATTTTCTAGGTATTATATCCACTGCTAGACTGCTTCTTGTAATCTTCAGCATGTGAGGAAGCATCTCCTCTCTCCTTTGCTGCAGTAGTGCCGGAAATATTCCATCCACTCCTGGTGATTTATATGGTTGAAAGGTACTTATTGCCCATTCCAACCGTTGTCTGGTAAATATTTTCTTAGCAATGTCCCAAACTTTCTTGCGGGATTTTTTGGTGTAATTCATTGCTATTTACCAGGTTACACATATACAAATTTTATTGCAGTGTACTTATAGAAAACTGTTCTCAGTGTATTCTGTTGTGCCATCCCCATCTAAAATTTTTAACACCAGTGGATTGACTCCTATCTTTGGCTAGTAGCTCTCTGACATTAGTTCCACATTTATCATGTTAATACATTTTATTATATAAAATTCATCAAACAAAAGAGGGGGGATTCACGACTCAAGTTGTAAAGTTATTAGACAATAAGCATTATTCCTCTATTCAGTGTTTTAGTTGAGTTGTCTTGACAGGATGTCGGAACAGTTGGTAAACAATAATTCAAAATTGATTTACTGAGAATTCTATCGTCCTCTAATACATTTTAATCATCAAAGCGACGAAGAGATCGCTCTCTCTATTAACGGTTATAAAATCAGGGATACTAAACCACAATTTATATGCACAATACCGGAGAGAGATATGCAGTGGACATGTTCTAGTTTAACAATGTTATTTTAGAGAACAAAGGATAAATAATAGATTATGTTCACTCAATGCTTGCCACTAAAATGGTTATTATAGTAATCGGTTAACTATTTACAAGGAATGCGATACAATTCTTAGTAAGCTACAACAAAAACTTACAGTGCTGTGAGATAAATACTATTAGTAGAAGTAAAATAGTTATTCATGATACAAGTTTGGAAAGTGACGATTTATTGCACGAACTGTCGTTTAAAAACGCGAGCGAATGTTTTTGAAGCTAGAAGTAGTTAGCGGGTAGGAAATCCTTTGTATAGTCCTATCAGGGAAAACGAATCAATTTCCACCACATATTCCAGGTTTTTCCTGACCCGGGAAACTAGCACCTGTTTAGGGTTCCTTGTCCAGGGTCACGAATGAAGCACACAGCAGTAGAATATGTGAAGAAGTAGAACTTCAGAACAGCTAATCTAGCGGAAGTAGCAACCCCGATCTTAGGATTAGTATGAAATCGAACGCCGAAAGCCGGTAAGGCATAGGTGGTTAACACCGGATAAAGTATAAAACTGTATGAAGCCGTAAGGCATAGGTGTCAAACAACGGATTAACTACATAGTTGTAGAAAACCGTAAGGCATAGGTGTTAAACACCGGATAAAATATAAAACTGTATGAAGCCGTAAGGCATAGGTGCCAAACACCGGATTAAATAAGAATCAGAGAGGACGGCCACCAAAGAAATTCAAGCCAAGGAAACCACAAAATGAAGAATTGGACTACGTAGGAACCCAAGGAGAAGTGGAATACGTATTTCGCATCCACGATGATGATGTGGTGGATTGTAAGGTAGAGGGTATTATAATTGGGATGTTGATAGATTCTGGATGTAAATTCAATATCATAAATGACTACACTTGGAGACTCCTAATGAAACGCGGAATAGTAGTTCAAAATTAAATTTAAAAACCTAACAAAGTCTTTTTCGGCTATGGTTCGCAAGACCCACTAGAAGTTTTTGGGTTCCTTCAAGGCTATAATCGAAATTGGATCTAAAAAAGAAGTGGCTACTTTCTATGTCATAGAGAATGGGAAAAGTAATTTGTTAGGGAAAATAACAGCAATATCTTTAGTATCTTTAGGAGTTCTCAAGATAGAGCTGAATAATAATAACTTGATTACGGAGCCTTTCCCAAAATTCAAAGATGTAATTGTTCACATTTCAATCGATAAGACAGTGAATCCTGTGAGTCAACCCTATAGGAGGGTGCCAATAGCGCTAGAACAAAAAATTAACCGAAAACTTGGGGAACTTATGCGAGCTGACATTATAGAAGAGGTAAAAGGCCCACCTGAATGGGTATCACATATGGTCCCTGTTCTTAAAGAGAACGGGGACGTTAGAATATGCATCGACATGCGAAAAGCTAATACCGCCATCTTAAGGGAAAATTACCCATTACTCACTATGGAGGGTCTTCTACCAAATTTTCCAAAAGCTAAATATTTTTCCATGCTCGATATCAAGAACGCATTTCATCAAATTGAAATTTCTCCAAGATCACGATACATAACCACATTTATTAGTAGTAAAGGTCTATTCAGATATAAGAGACTCATGTTTGGAATAACATCTGCCCCAGAAATTTTTCAAAAATTTTTGGAAAAAATGTTATTGCCTCTTCAAGGTACAGTCAATTTCATTGATGACATCCTAATCTATGTAACCAGTAAAGAAGAACATGACCGTAGGTTTCAAAATACACTAAATATTTTGCGTGAGAATCATGTACTCCTGAATAGGAGCAAATGCATTTTCAAAATAACTGAAGTTCGATTTCTTGGACACAGGTTGTCCCCGAAAGGAATCAAGCCATTAGAAGATTACGTAGGCGTAATAAAATCTTTTAGAACTCCATAAACAATCGAAGAAGTACATAGTTCTTTTGGGTTTGGTCAACTTAGGCAAATGGATACCAAATCTGGCGACTCTAACAGACCCATTGAGAAAATTATTACGGATGAAATTAGGTAAGCACGCAAGTGTTGTAAAATACTGGAGGTCAGATCAAAACAATGCCTTCAAAAAAATTAAAGAAACACTCTCACATATCAATACCTTGGGATACAATGACCCTAGAGATAGAACCCAAGTTGTAGCAGACGCAAATCCAGTGGGTCTTGGAGCAGTACTTATACAGTTTGATAATACAGGTCCCAGGATCATTGCGTACGGCAACAAAAGCCTCACAGATTGCGTAAAAAGGTATTGCCAGACTGAAAAAGGAGCTCTCGCTTTGGTATGGGCAGTGGAGCATATTGGTATTTATTTGTACGGAAAAGATGAGTTTGAGTTGGTTACAAATCACAAACCGCTTGAGGTTATTTTCGCACCTATATCACGCCCATGCGCAGTAATTGAACGATGGGTTTTACGATTACAATCCTTCAAGTTTAAAATCATTTATAAGCCGGGCAAAACAAATATTGCCGATCCTTTATCCCGGTTAAGCCAAACTAATTCTAAAACATCTTTCGAGGCATACGACAAGGTTAACCAAATCGTTGAACGATGCAGAAAATACAAGAATCATCACAAACTGATAAAGAGATATTGGAACTCAAAGAGGGCATCCTAAACAACACCAGGTCCGAATCTATCAAGCGTTACCAAATTTTCCAGGAAGAATTTTGTCTATGTGGCCATCCAGGAATAGTAGTTATGAAGAGTAGGCTCAGAACGAAAGTGTGCTGGCCAAAAATAGATGATCAAGCTGAAAAGATTGTACGTTAGCTTCAACACCCACTGTCCCATACCAAATGAAAAGGAAGCAACTGCCAACAGGACCTTGGATAGACGTAGCCATGGACTTTATGGGTCCCACAGGTGAACATTTGTTCGTTATAGTCGACTATTTTAGTCGCTATAAAGAAATAAAAATAATGAGAAGCATCACTTCTTTGAGCACAATAAACATCTTGAAGGACATATTTTCAAGATTGGGATTTCCCGTGACCATCACACGCGACAATGGTAAATAATTTATAAGTGAGGAGATAAAAACGTACTTTGAAGAAAACGGCATGAAAATATTTATTTCCATACCATACTGGCCCCAGATGAATGGAGAGATCGAGCGACAGAATCGGGATATTTTAAAGAGGCTTAAAATCAGTCGAGCACTCAAGAAAAATGGGCAACAAGAACTGATAGTTTATCAAATGATGTACAATAGCACTCCTCACTCAACCACTGGAAAAACACCAAGTGAGTTATTCTTTCGACGTCAATTCAGAGATAAGATCCCCAGTTCCGGTGACACCGAAAATAGCATATTTGAATAGCATGCCAGAGAGGAAGACCAAACACAATAACAAATAGGAAAAGAATATGGCGATAGAAAAAAAAGGACTGCAGAAACAGATTTAGAATTGGGCGATAAAATCTACAAAAAAATAATGGTTTGAGAGAATAAAACAACACCAGAATTCGATGCAAGCACACACACACAGTGGTCGATAAAACAGGGGAGGGGGGATGTTGTTATTCGAAATGATGACTCTGGGCAGGAATATAGAAGGAATATCGTACATCTGAATAAAATTGAGGGGAAATGGAGTGTATGTGATGATTCGAATCGTTGAAATATGTTTGTCGTTGCCATTACTGTTCGGGTCATTATTGTTATTAAGATTACATACATACCTATAGATTATTACTATTATTGTTATCGTTGCTATTATTGATATTATTGTTATTATAATCATTATTGCGTTATTATCAATATTGTTATTTTTACTCGTTGTTATATATCTTTGTGTTTACGTCATATGATAAGCTTATATCAGGGTTGTTGGAAATGTATAAGTATACCTGTTATTTTCATATGTGAGTTATACTAGAAAATGGAAGAGATATAGTGTATGACTCCGTATCCTGATTAGAAATAAAGAACCAGCGATTGATTACATAAACGAGAACGACCATCGATGACTGTAGTCAGGGGATTCGGGACGTTTGTGGAGTCGACATCCGACTAAATAAGCAGAGTGTGTTATTTATATTCCCCAACCAAATAAGTGGCAAACGTTACACCTATTAATCTATTGTATTTAGGAAAAGAAATTATAATATATGGTATTGTTTAAATCGCGAATGTTCTCTTTAAACGTCTACAGGGTGAATAATCGTGTAGGATAACATCGAAAAATCATTAATAGATTAATCGACTTCCCTGGTAAGGATGATTGATCTAAATTATTTGTCCGTAGTGATTATTCTCCCACTCTCCCTTCAATAGTAGCCCAGCGCGATCTAAATTACCAATCAATGCAATGAATAAATATCGAAGTGTCCAGGGTATATTAGTCATACAGTGATAACGTTTCTTGTTTTATCTTCGTGATTTGTACGAGTTAGTATAAATAATGCATACTACAGGGTGAATAATCATTACGGACAGTAGCTCAAATAATTTGGATCGATCATCCTTAACAGGTAGGTCGATCAATCTATTAATTTTTCTTGGGCTGTATTTATAAATTACTATCATCTGTTACTGTATCATGTATTATGATGTATATCATGAAAAATGTATCAGCATACATTACTGTTGTCAATGTACATACTTAAAGCAGCATTAACTCCTCCTTGTGCTGCAACAGTGTGAGATCTTGTTGGGAACATCTTTGTAACGCAAGCGGTATTGAAACCATGTTGAACCAAACCATAAGCTGCTCTTAATCCTGCTCCACCTGCTCCTACGACAACGCAATCATACTGATGATTTATTATTGGATATTTTGACTGTAAATGAAAGAACAAATATATTACTACGGTTATAATTTCTTGTTATTGAATTCAGGTGAAAGCGGTAAAAGGGAATTACTAGCTGAACATTGAACATGCATATAATGTAATGTTAATAGATTTTTCATATGCATGTCCAATGGACGTTGACAAACAATTCAATTTACACAGAAAATGCGTCAAAAAAGAATTATATTATAGAAAACGTTATAAAATAATTTATTACTGTTATACTAATTTGTTAAGAATTACAGTTTCTATTCAGTAGTAGGTAAATTAAAATTATCCGTAACCCCCTAATGATCTACTTTGTACTTTAGGTATAATACATTTTTAGAGTATCTTTTCATAGAAGAATCCAAAAATGTAAAAATATACATTCAATAAAAATTTCAAAGGTGACCCTTGGGAGGAGGAGGAAAGCTATAACGAGTACATATGTGAAAAAAAAATGCCACCTTTATATGTTTTACTTTTCCGCCCAACCTTTCTATATGCGAGAAAAGTATTGGTTTACCCCAAAAAAAGTTGGAATTTTGAAAAAAATTTTCACGTTATTTTCACGTTTTCCATCAACAACAACACGAAAAAATGGTTTTTAGAAAAAGAAATCCTGTGTGTATGTCGTCGTCGTCGACGTTGTCGTCGGCCACTTTTCCTTGCATGTCTTGTTAGCACGATACAGCCTCCGGAGTGCAATAAGTCAGCTTTTTTATGATTGAATATTGTTAAGGACATATCACAGATGAACCCTATTGAATTTCAGTTCACCAGAGCCAGTACAACGGGTGCTATGATACTTGAAGTACATTTTGTCATTTTTTGAGAAATTTCAGTTTGTTAGCACGATACAGCCTCCGTAGTTCAACAAGTCATAAATTTTATGATTGAATATTATTCAGAACATCTCACTGATGAACCCTATTGATTTTCAGCTTACCAGAGCCAATACAACAGGTGCTACAGTACTTTAAGTACGATATTTTTGTCATTTTTGGAGAAGTTTCAATTTGTTAGCACGATACAGCCTCCGGAGTATATACAAGTGACCAATTTTATGATTGGGTATTATTCAGAGCGTCTCAAAGATAACCCCTATTGATATTCAGCTCACTAAAGCCAGTACAACGGGTGCTATGGTACTTAAAGTACCAAATTTTTGTCATTTTTGTCATTTTTGGAGAGTTTTCAGTTTGTTAGCACCACGATACAGCCTCCAGAGAGTATACGATTAATCAATTTTATGATTGAATATTGTCCAAGGTGTCTCACAGATGTACCCTATTGATTTTCAGTTGACTAGAGAGAGTACAGCGGGTCCTATAAATTCAGATATACCAAAAATTGGGTTATTTTTGGAGAAATTTCGGTTTATTAGCACGATACATCCCCCAAAGTGTATACAAGTAACAATTTTATGATAGAATATTGTTCAGGGCCACAGATGCGGAAAAGTTAGTTTTAATCTTTAAACCCGTTTATTTTGAACATATTTTTCTTTTTTTATACAAAAGTGGCGACTTCAGTTTTATATAGGGTGGATAATTTTCCTTGAAATGCTCTGTTGTATATCGTATATCCATAAACGTATATACAAAATATTATATTATGGGGGCTTATTCTATGTGGTAAAAAGTCAATTGAAAAATATCGTCTTGGTCACTCCCAGGCATCACTCTACTGTTTAAATAGGTCTTTTTAACTAACGACATCTGCCCAACTCTCAGTGAATCCCAAATATATAATCCACTTTTGGGTTCTAATTAGCAGTGCTATTAATTAGTGGCTCCAGGAAATTAGTTACAAAGCCTATATAGAACACACGCTAACCTTCCTAGTAAAATAATGGATGAGTTTTACTAAATAATCCAGTGACAATATATGTACATGTACGTGTAGTTTCATATAACAAATCAGTCACACCTTGGATGTTATTCTGAGTGACATACTATCAGCTCGATTAAAGTTACCTGATAGTATATCGAAGTTTCATGATTCGTCGTAATTCATATTTATTCCTTATTATATTTCTTCTTAAGAGGAATCTTTCATGGTCTCCTATATTTCTTGGTTTTGTGCATAAAGTTGTTTAAGATATATACAAAGTTAATTATTATTTGAAGCTCTTCTTCGCAGCCAGCTGAATCTAATAATAGTAATAACACGCATTTATTGACCACACAAGTTTTACAGCAACTAAAAATTACATTACAAAATGTGGTCAAAAGGCAGAGTTCAGAGCTTACCTTATCTGTAACAATTAGCCAAGTTCCGCTCTTCCACTCAACCTTTCAAATGTACACAACTATGTGAATTACAAATACAAAAATACAAATATAAAAAAGTACACAACTATGTAAATTAACGAATAAGTTCAAGCACATCAAGACAAGATCCACTGAAATAGTTAAAAAAAAAACATAAACATTAGTCTAGTTTAAGCTTGCCAATAATTAAATCCATTTTAACAGTATACTTAAATTTATTGAATGAAAATGTTAAGTAGTAATTGGGTATCCTATTTAGTAGTCTGGTTATATAAAACAAAAAAGGGCCCTGAAACAAATTTGTTTTGTGGATAGGTGTAGTCAGTTTATACTTATGTCTAATGTTAATATTATGAACATCAGTTCTATAAAACATTAATGAAATGGCCACACCAACACCAAACTTTAACCTAGAAACACATCTTAACATGTTTATCCATTTTTCACATCTACATTTGATATACTCAATATGTTTCGTCCACAACAACTTACTATCCAGAAATATGCATAGGTATTTATAATTATTCACCACTGGAATTGTAAGTTCAGAGAGAAGCACTGTTTCGGGTGGCTGATATCGATGTCTCGTGAAAAAAAGGACAGAGCATTTTTCAGGCGATATGTTAAAACCTAAGTCATGTAAGGATCGTCTAATAGTATTCATCATGTTCTCGAGAACACACAAGCACTCTTGGTGTGAATTTTGGATCGTGTAATAGGCAAAATCATCAGCATACTGAACTTTATAACAAGAATCATCTCCTATCCGATGCAATTCTGTTGTTTATAATTTTAACAGAAAAGGGCTCAAAACAGATCCTTACGGTAGATCTTGAGACAATACCCTCGTTCCAAGAAGTTCATTCTTATGATCTCTGAGGTAGATTTTCCGATTTGTGTACAGATTAAAAATATTGGTCGCCACTTTATTACCAAAACCGACTTCTATAAGTTTTTTTGTTAGTATGTTTAAATCTACAGCATCATAGGCGCATTTTATGTCGATAAATAAACAAGCAAGATATTTGTTTTCAGAAAAACTAACTTAACTAATTGTGTTATGGCATCTATCGTGCCGTAACCCTTACGATACCCATATTGCGTTGCCGGAAGAAGTTGATTGTTTTCTGTAAACCATTCTAATCGCGCTTTGATTATTCGCTAAAACGTTTTTATAATGGTGGAGAATAAAGAAATTGGCCGAAATGATGTCGCAATAGAGCTATCCTTAAAAGGTTTGGGTAATAAGGTAATAATTACGTCTTTTATGGTTTCTATGTGATCATTTTGTAACCACCAGCCATTAAAAATATCTAAAATATTTGTTTTTGCTATTTTGGGAAGGTTTTCTATCATTTTATATGTTAAATTGTCCTCACCAGGCGCAGTATTTCTGGAAGTTTTGACAGCGTGAAGTAATTCTTGCATATTAAATGGAATTTCTAAATAAGGATTTGTTTTTAAGATGTGTGATGGATCAAGTTCGAGTTTATTTTGGACAGTTGCGGACAAATTAAATCAAATATTTCTTCAAGCTATTGTGGTGGTAGAGGAGTACGATTATTCTGAAAATGTTTATTTGAAATTCTTTTTATAAAATTCCAAATTTTAGTTTGGGGAGTATTCCTATTGATAGAATTTATAAAGGAGACCCAGCTATCTTCATTAGCTTTTTTAAAAGTTAATTTGGCAATTGCTACACTTCGTTTATGATTAATAAAATTTTGTAAATTAGTTATTCTTTTATATTCAAGAAGAGCTTGTTTCCTTTCTTCTACTGCTTCTGTACATTCTATGTTCCACCAAATAGGTTTTTTAGTAATTGGAATAAAAGATTTTTTGATAGGCATAGACAAATCTGCGGCTTTTGACAGGGCTGTAATTAACAAGTCAGCTTTTTCTGAGAGATTAGTATTAGTATTATTTTCAGTTAATATTTGATCAATATAGTCCTGATATGTTATCCAATTTGCTCTCGAGTCATTCCATCTATTAGAAGTTAAAATGTTTGCGCGATTACCTGACAAATGGAGAGAAATGCTTGTTATAAAATGATCAGAACCTAGATAGTTTCTTCCATAATTTGCCAATCCAGATAGGAAACTAGGTTAGGAGTAGCAAAAGTAAGATCAACCCTAGAAGGATTTTCATCAGGCCTGTGAATTCGAGTTGGTTTACCATTATTGACACATATTAAATAGCAGTGATCTAAAGCATCTATAAGTCTTTTACCTTGTAGATCATCCTTGTGGGATCCCCATAAATTATGGTGACAATTAAAATCACCACGGATAATAACTTTAACTGAAAATTGTGAGAAAATATTTATCCAGTCATTGACATTAACAGTATTTACGTTAGGTGGTTTATATATGTTTACCAAGGTTATTCTCAAGTCTCTGATTTCTATTGCACAAATTTCTATGCTAGCATTAAAATTTTTTATTATTTCAATTTCACTAAAGTTAATATCTTTTTTGACATAAATGCCTACACCTCCGTAACCATCATCCCTTTTTTTTTGTATGGGGTATTAACCTCGAATAGAAAAATTATCTTCCTTTTTAGTTTGTAACTCTTGTAATATTAAAATATCGAATGAATAGCTTTCTAAAAATTGTAATAAGTTGTTTTTTTATTAGTAATTGAACGACAATTTTATTGAAACAAATGTAATTCACCAAAAGTCCTCATCATATATACTCTCTAAATCACTGACTGGATTATTTATAATAGAGCTAAATTGATTTCTAATACTATTATGGATTTCTTATAAATTTTTGTAATTACTTGAAAAATATGTGGGATCAGTAAGTGCTTTAGTTATTAACGAATTAACTTCACATATTATTTTTTCTTTATGAGCCATGAAATCATCACGGTGAGGGTTAGGAATGACAGGTTGTGATTGTGGACGTGGTGGAACTTTTTTTGTAGTTTGAGATACTCTAATAGGAGATACACTTTTACGTTTAGTCGGTTGTGTCCGGGGTCTTTGGGTGAGTGATTGAGTAGCAACATGTGAGTCTTTTGGGCTAGGTGTTAATTCTGGAAAACTATTAAGATTATTAAGTACCGAAAATCTATTATTGGTGGTAATTTTAGCATAAGATGGATTATTAACTATTTTTTCCGCTTCCAAATGATATATTATGATATGCCGTTGTTGTTTTTATATTAGATTGAAACTTATAAGTGGGACAATTTTTATTTAATGCATTATGATCAAATTTTTCACAGTAAATACAATATTCATGAGTAACGTTACAATTATGATTTTCTTCCATTTTATCACCACATTTTCTACACTTCTCAACTCCTTTGCATAATTTTGTCGTGTGTCCGTATCTCATGCATTTGAAAGATTGGACAACCGGATATATATACGGTTCAACCTCAAAATTACATAAAT